>OZ005655.1:2278379-3478379 GCA_963930645.1 Salticus scenicus | reverse complement strand
AACCGCGAGATAAATTACTTGGACGTTAAAATTAAACGCGAAAATAATAGAATAAGAACTACAGTGTACAGAAAACCAATGGCCAGTAATGAGATCGTCGATATTCGTAGTAAAACCCCTTTTAGATTTAAAATTAACACAATCCGCAGTTATGTCAATCGTGCTATACTTGTATGCAATAATAGAAAGGATTTGAATAAAGAACTTAAGTTTATTAAAAATTTGGCCATTGATGCCGGATATTCAAAATTTATTGTTGAAAAACTCTATAAAAAAAGAATAAAACAGCTTAATCAAATCCCAAATCAGCAAAAAAGACAGCAAAAATATACCTACTCCATCCCATATAATCAGGGAACCTCTGATAAAATAAAAAATACTGCCCACAAATTCAATATAAATATTCCGATCAAGCCGAACCCTAACATTTTCCAGATAATTAGAAATGATAAAGATATTGTTCCCCCCCTTGAGACCGCCGGTGTTTATAAAATCCCCGTTGAATATCCAGATAAAAGGAAAGGAAACTATATAGGTGTCACCAAGAGAAAAATTAAAACCCGCCTTAAAGAGCACGAAAGTGATATAAAATTTGCCCGTTCCAATACCGCGCTAGCCAAAGCATTTAATGAAAAAGAAATAAAGATCGATTTTAATAGCGTCGAAAAAATAGCTAATTTTAATAATTCCACATATGCCTTTTTCCGCGAAAGCGTTGAAATCGCTAATGACGACTGCGCCGTTAATGACCACGAGTCGATAAAAATAGATCCGCAGTGGCGCTGCCTGCTTCAAGATAAGCGATCCTATAAAAGAGCCGTGCCAGAAGACACTACTGCAATTGAGAAAGGGGGAGGATCCTCCCCAGAAAAGCTTTTTGCTGAAAAATGAAGCCGAAGTAAGGTTGTCTACTTGTTTCTTATAATTATGTTGTGCTTCGTATTGAATTTAAACTAAAGTTATGAAGTCGAATACCTGGACTATTATATTTTTCAAGTGTTGGTTATTTCGGATCTTAAGCGACTCGTGGTCAAGAATTTTATTAGTAGATTAAATTATAATTTTTTTAATAAAGTAAGTTTGTTTGAATCTTTTTTTCGTACTGCAATGCCGGACTTTCCCCAAGTTTAGTGAGAATTTTCATTAAAAGTAAATATATGTCATTTAAAAAGCCTTTTCATTTTGTCAATGTGTATAAACTTAGTATAGATATTGTTGTTGAACATAATCACTATTACTTTAATATAGTTACGCGTTCTATAACTTTAAATTTTATGTATATAAAAATTTTTTCCGGTATTGCGTACATTTTTTACCTGTTTAACGGGTTCCTTTGTCGACGGTTCTCATGCGCGTTTTTTTGGTTGTATAGGGTTGTTAAATCGTTTCCGATGTCGCGTACCTCCCCTTATTAATCTATGGTTTCCTCTTTTAGAGGTTGTTTTTTCTTGACGTGTATAACAGTTTCTGTTGATATTAAACTTTGTTTTTTACCATGATATATCAACTATGTTTGAAGATAGTTAACCGTTACCTTTTAAGCAGTGTTAATATAGTTTGTTAAGGTTTAACTTAACGGTTTTTTTTTTTTTTTTTTTTTTTTTTTTTTTCTTTTTAACATGGATCTTAACAACATTTATTTAAAATTAAAAAAACTTAATAAAAAACAAGTTAAAACGGAAGAGAGTATAAATTTTTTACAGGATTGTAAGAACTTTGATGTTATACCGAAAGTCTTTAGAGTTAAAAATAAAACCCTTAAAAAAATTTTTCCGCGTGAAGTCCGCTATTTTGAAAGACAAGTTCTAAATAAAGCTATTAGACATAGAAAATCAGACTTTTACAAAAGTGCCAATATTATTAATGAAATCGATCATAACCTCCAAGAAAATTGTAGTTTCAGTGAATATAATGACATGAAAAATAAAATCGAAACCTTTAGAGAAGTTGAACGAAATATTGCCATTAAAAGACATAATAACAAACTAAGAAACTGGATTAACAGAGATTTTTTAAAAAATAAAACTGTAAAAGAACAGCCATATATTAACTTATCAAGCTACAAAACTAATAGTCATGAAGATGCACTACTTAAACTCGGACCAAAGTTTGTTCTCGACCAGCCAATTAATTTAAAAGACAGCATTGCTAAAATAGAAACTGCTATTGATAAAATCCCCCCACAAAATAAAAACCAAATTAGAAACGTGGCTTATAATGAACTAACAAGGAATACTAAAAACAAAAACGTTAACTGTGCAGATTTTAAAACTCTAAAACGAATTAAGAGCAATAAACAAATTACTTGCACCCTTACTGACAAAACCCGCAAAATTGCCATTTTGGATCGTGTGGACTATAATGATAAAATGAATGAAGTAATTAAAGAAATAGGTACCACCATCATTAAAAATGACCCTAATAAAAAACTTATAGATAAAGTTAATAATTTGATAAAACAGGGTAACTGGCCGGATAACAACCCCCCCATAGTTTATAATCACGCTCCTAATACCCCACGCCTGTTCGGACGTTTCAAAGACCATAAAAATCCACCCAAATTCCGACCGATCGTGAATAAAAAAGATGGTCCCACTTATGCACTCGAAAAATATATGACCCATATTTACCGTAACCTATTGCCCCCCTCTGATCATAGCCTTAACTCAACTGAAGACTTTATTAAACGTATCAATGATTTAGAAATTAATAGTAACCAAAAATTTATCAGCTTTGACGTTGTCAATTTGTTTCCATCTATCGATATTAACGAAATCTGTGATAAAATTAATCAAGCAATAGAAAGTCAATATGAGAAAGCCGTCGCGAACACCTTAATTGCTGCTAGTAACCTTATCTTACGGGAAAGTTATTTTAAATTTAATAATATAATATACAAACAAAATATGGGAGTGCCAATGGGGTCCCCAATATCGGGAATAATAGCAGAGTTTAAACTAAGGATGCTGGAGGATAAAGTTTTTGAAGTGATGAAAGATAAAATTATGTTTTGGGTCAGGTACGTGGACGATGTTTTTGCCGTTATTCAGGACAACCAAAATATAAACGAAATACTTGATAAACTTAATCTGCTTGACGATAATATTAAATTTACTTATGAAACTGAACAAAACCGCGAGATAAATTACTTGGACGTTAAAATTAAACGCGAAAATAATAGAATAAGAACTACAGTGTACAGAAAACCAATGGCCAGTAATGAGATCGTCGATATTCGTAGTAAAACCCCTTTTAGATTTAAAATTAACACAATCCGCAGTTATGTCAATCGTGCTATACTTGTATGCAATAATAGAAAGGATTTGAATAAAGAACTTAAGTTTATTAAAAATTTGGCCATTGATGCCGGATATTCAAAATTTATTGTTGAAAAACTCTATAAAAAAAGAATAAAACAGCTTAATCAAATCCCAAATCAGCAAAAAAGACAACAAAAATATACCTACTCCATCCCATATAATCAGGGAACCTCTGATAAAATAAAAAATACTGCCCACAAATTCAATATAAATATTCCGATCAAGCCGAACCCTAACATTTTCCAGATAATTAGAAATGATAAAGATATTGTTCCCCCCCTTGAGACCGCCGGTGTTTATAAAATCCCCGTTGAATATCCAGATAAAAGGAAAGGAAACTATATAGGTGTCACCAAGAGAAAAATTAAAACCCGCCTTAAAGAGCACGAAAGTGATATAAAATTTGCCCGTTCCAATACCGCGCTAGCCAAAGCATTTAATGAAAAAGAAATAAAGATCGATTTTAATAGCGTCGAAAAAATAGCTAATTTTAATAATTCCACATATGCCTTTTTCCGCGAAAGCGTTGAAATCGCTAATGACGACTGCGCCGTTAATGACCACGAGTCGATAAAAATAGATCCGCAGTGGCGCTGCCTGCTTCAAGATAAGCGATCCTATAAAAGAGCCGTGCCAGAAGACACTACTGCAATTGAGAAAGGGGGAGGATCCTCCCCAGAAAAGCTTTTTGCTGAAAAATGAAGCCGAAGTAAGGTTGTCTACTTGTTTCTTATAATTATGTTGTGCTTCGTATTGAATTTAAACTAAAGTTATGAAGTCGAATACCTGGACTATTATATTTTTCAAGTGTTGGTTATTTCGGATCTTAAGCGACTCGTGGTCAAGAATTTTATTAGTAGATTAAATTATAATTTTTTTAATAAAGTAAGTTTGTTTGAATCTTTTTTTCGTACTGCAATGCCGGACTTTCCCCAAGTTTAGTGAGAATTTTCATTAAAAGTAAATATATGTCATTTAAAAAGCCTTTTCATTTTGTCAATGTGTATAAACTTAGTATAGATATTGTTGTTGAACATAATCACTATTACTTTAATATAGTTACGCGTTCTATAACTTTAAATTTTATGTATATAAAAAATTTTTCCGGTATTGCGTACATTTTTTACCTGTTTAATGGGTTCCTTTGTCGACGGTTCTCATGCGCGTTTTTTTGGTTGTATAGGGTTGTTAAATCGTTTCCGATGTCGCGTACCTCCCCTTATTAATCTATGGTTTCCTCTTTTAGAGGTTGTTTTTTCTTGACGTGTATAACAGTTTCTGTTGATATTAAACTTTGTTTTTTACCATGATATATCAACTATATTTGAAGATAGTTAACCGTTACCTTTTAAGCAGTGTTAATATAGTTTGTTAAGGTTTAACTTAACGGTTTTTTTTTTTTTTTTTTTTTTTTTTTTTTCTTTTTAACATGGATCTTAACAACATTTATTTAAAATTAAAAAAACTTAATAAAAAACAAGTTAAAACGGAAGAGAGTATAAATTTTTTACAGGATTGTAAGAACTTTGATGTTATACCGAAAGTCTTTAGAGTTAAAAATAAAACCCTTAAAAAAATTTTTCCGCGTGAAGTCCGCTATTTTGAAAGACAAGTTCTAAATAAAGCTATTAGACATAGAAAATCAGACTTTTACAAAAGTGCCAATATTATTAATGAAATCGATCATAACCTCCAAGAAAATTGTAGTTTCAGTGAATATAATGACATGAAAAATAAAATCGAAACCTTTAGAGAAGTTGAACGAAATATTGCCATTAAAAGACATAATAACAAACTAAGAAACTGGATTAACAGAGATTTTTTAAAAAATAAAACTGTAAAAGAACAGCCATATATTAACTTATCAAGCTACAAAACTAATAGTCATGAAGATGCACTACTTAAACTCGGACCAAAGTTTGTTCTCGACCAGCCAATTAATTTAAAAGACAGCATTGCTAAAATAGAAACTGCTATTGATAAAATCCCCCCACAAAATAAAAACCAAATTAGAAACGTGGCTTATAATGAACTAACAAGGAATACTAAAAACAAAAACGTTAACTGTGCAGATTTTAAAACTCTAAAACGAATTAAGAGCAATAAACAAATTACTTGCACCCTTACTGACAAAACCCGCAAAATTGCCATTTTGGATCGTGTGGACTATAATGATAAAATGAATGAAGTAATTAAAGAAATAGGTACCACCATCATTAAAAATGACCCTAATAAAAAACTTATAGATAAAGTTAATAATTTGATAAAACAGGGTAACTGGCCGGATAACAACCCCCCCATAGTTTATAATCACGCTCCTAATACCCCACGCCTGTTCGGACGTTTCAAAGACCATAAAAATCCACCCAAATTCCGACCGATCGTGAATAAAAAAGATGGTCCCACTTATGCACTCGAAAAATATATGACCCATATTTACCGTAACCTATTGCCCCCCTCTGATCATAGCCTTAACTCAACTGAAGACTTTATTAAACGTATCAATGATTTAGAAATTAATAGTAACCAAAAATTTATCAGCTTTGACGTTGTCAATTTGTTTCCATCTATCGATATTAACGAAATCTGTGATAAAATTAATCAAGCAATAGAAAGTCAATATGAGAAAGCCGTCGCGAACACCTTAATTGCTGCTAGTAACCTTATCTTACGGGAAAGTTATTTTAAATTTAATAATATAATATACAAACAAAATATGGGAGTGCCAATGGGGTCCCCAATATCGGGAATAATAGCAGAGTTTAAACTAAGGATGCTGGAGGATAAAGTTTTTGAAGTGATGAAAGATAAAATTATGTTTTGGGTCAGGTACGTGGACGATGTTTTTGCCGTTATTCAGGACAACCAAAATATAAACGAAATACTTGATAAACTTAATCTGCTTGACGATAATATTAAATTTACTTACGAAACTGAACAAAACCGCGAGATAAATTACTTGGATGTTAAAATTAAACGCGAAAATAATAGAATAAGAACTACAGTGTACAGAAAACCAATGGCCAGTAATGAGATCGTCGATATTCGTAGTAAAACCCCTTTTAGATTTAAAATTAACACAATCCGCAGTTATGTCAATCGTGCTATACTTGTATGCAATAATAGAAAGGATTTGAATAAAGAACTTAAGTTTATTAAAAATTTGGCCATTGATGCCGGATATTCAAAATTTATTGTTGAAAAACTCTATAAAAAAAGAATAAAACAGCTTAATCAAATCCCAAATCAGCAAAAAAGACAGCAAAAATATACCTACTCCATCCCATATAATCAGAGAACCTCTGATAAAATAAAAAATACTGCCCACAAATTCAATATAAATATTCCGATCAAGCCGAACCCTAACATTTTCCAGATAATTAGAAATGATAAAGATATTGTTCCCCCCCTTGAGACCGCCGGTGTTTATAAAATCCCCGTTGAATATCCAGATAAAAGGAAAGGAAACTATATAGGTGTCACCAAGAGAAAAATTAAAACCCGCCTTAAAGAGCACGAAAGTGATATAAAATTTGCCCGTTCCAATACCGCGCTAGCCAAAGCATTTAATGAAAAAGAAATAAAGATCGATTTTAATAGCGTCGAAAAAATAGCTAATTTTAATAATTCCACATATGCCTTTTTCCGCGAAAGCGTTGAAATCGCTAATGACGACTGCGCCGTTAATGACCACGAGTCGATAAAAATAGATCCGCAGTGGCGCTGCCTGCTTCAAGATAAGCGATCCTATAAAAGAGCCGTGCCAGAAGACACTACTGCAATTGAGAAAGGGGGAGGATCCTCCCCAGAAAAGCTTTTTGCTGAAAAATGAAGCCGAAGTAAGGTTGTCTACTTGTTTCTTATAATTATGTTGTGCTTCGTATTGAATTTAAACTAAACTGCCACTGTCTGTTTAAAACTGCTGTCACATCTCTAATAACAATAAATAAATAAAATACATAAAATTAAATAAAATAAAAAATTCTTAAAAAGTATAGATATCCAAAAATCTCAAAGTCGGATATTTTTCATGATTACAATAATTTTCTTATATCTCTATATATCTTCGTGAAGTAATAAATATGATTGGACTGAACATAATTTAATACATATTTTACACTATTAAAATAAAAAAGAAAATAATAAGTTAAGGGCCTGCAATACCTTTATTTAAAGTTCTTTAAATAGTAAACATTTTAAACCTAATATATGTTCGGAAAGTAAAAAAATATTATATGAATTGAATACAATTTATGCATTTTTTATAATATTTGAACAAAAAAGGATAAAATAAAAAAATAATAATTAAGAAATTACAGTACTTTTATTAAAGTTCTTTAAAAAGTAACATTTTTAATAAATTTAGTTTTGAAAATCAGACACTGATATTAACACATTCAAAGGTGATTTTGTCCTGTCATTTAATATGTGTTTTTACAGTATTTGAAAAGACAAAAAAAGGAGGGTAATGGCTTTCAGTGTTTTTATTTCTTAAATTTCTTAACTAATAAAAATTTCATATTATTTAAAATTTTATTTATTTATTGATAATTTATTCAGAAGGATTTGGTCACATTTTAAAAATTTCTTTTTTATTATTATTATTTTAAGGCAGTTAGTGTAAATCCAATAAAATATTTTTATTTGAATATAACATTGAAATATTTTACTATGTTAAAAAATTATTTTTATTTCAGTTTAGTAACCAAGAAAAGTAAATATTACAGTGATAGCTATATTTTTTATCGGATCTTTAAATTAAAATTGATAGATTCGATGCAATTCATAATTTGGTCTAATCAAAGAATGCACACAAAAGAAGAAAATCTGAGCGTTGTAAAAACATAAATCACGCTGACACAGTGATAAATGCAAGTATATAAATGTGTTTGAGAAAGTGACAAGTGAGTACTGCTTTCTTAGCAACCCTTTGTGTGGGTAGTGACGTAGGGGGCGGGGGGGGGGGGCACAAAATTTTAGGAGGCACCAAATACTGTTTTTCTAAAAAACTAAAAATGATCATTGTGATAAATTTCTGAATTTTTACAATTTTATTAGACCCTTCTAAAATTATCTCTGGCTAACCATAGGTTTCTTGATGAAAATGAAAACATTTTTAGGCGTATCATAGCTTTAAATTAATCCCCCGGTGATTATTATAATGTGGGCACGAACTTTAAATGAACACTCCTCTCATTTTTACATCTTATATTCATAAATTGGCCGAGCACTGTTGTCAAAGTTTCTACTGGACATTGAGCTCTACGCCTCTATACATTCATAGTATGGCAATGACTGCCCTTCTCATTTCGCGTCCATAAAGCACTAACATACTGATCATTATAACAAAAGCCTACCCTATAGTCAGATACTGGACCCTTTGCGTCTGTAATTTGTTAGTTCAGAAATTAATATAAAAGGGTCATCACTTATAATAAAGCCATAAGAGGTTTGCATCTGCCGGTTGTTAACAAGATTATTGCTGAAAAGAGACGCTGAAATTTTCAAATCCATAAATGTGTAGTTTTTTACAATCAGATTTTGATAGCAAATTCTTTATCATTTTTATTTATTAATATAAATAAATATTTCTACTAAAAATTGACCAAAGAAAAAAAATATTCATATTAGGCATTGCATACACAAAGTTTGATGCATTTCCGTCTCATCAAGTTCAAGGTAATGCAATCAGGAAAATCTATTACGATCTAAGCAAAACTTTCATAAACATACGGTATTTTTATACTAAAAATCTTATGTATAAAATTTGATACAGTTTCATTCCATAGGTGCTAAATTATATAACTATTACAAAATCCAGAAGAGCATGGTACAACACCACCATCTTTTGAGCGATTGCAAATAAATTTCATAAGTTTTTTTTTTTTTTTTTTTTATAATAAATATTGTACAGATGAATTTTGTCATGATTCTAAACAATAGATACAACTATAATAAAAATCGATAAGAAAAAAAAGCAGAGTTTATCTTAGTGTATAAGGTACCAGGAACTTCAGAAGAAGCTGCAAATACAAGGTCTTTAAGTTATTCACACTTTGTTGTAGATGATCTTTGGTATTTGAAAGCAAGGCCGATTGACAATGACCTGGATGAGATGCCCTCTATGAGGGTGTTTCTAAGGTAACTTAGTCTTTATATATGCAAGTGTTAGAGAAAATCACTGAAAACTCCGAATGGTTAGGTCGACGACCGCGACTTGAAATCAAATCCGTTACTTCCTGTCTACCAGTTTCGAGAGCAGAACCACTCAGCTACTGGTGGGGTCTCCTTCTGCTGTAGAAATAATGGAAAAGGCTGAGAAGGTTTTGCATTTTGAGTCTGAACTATTAAGTATTCTGTCACATAGTACTGATCAGAAAAATAAAATAAAATAAAATACTGATATCGATAATACAGGTTTGCGATGAGATGTGATGTGTTTCTAGATGCTGATTAAGAAAAAAATATTCAAAGATTTCCATCCCATACAGTTTTTACAGAAATGAGTTTAAAACTCTACTTTTTCAACTGCCATCTCAGTTATTTCCCTAAAACTCTAGGCTATGTGAGTGAAGAAAGAGAGGCATTTCATTAAGTTCTCGAGAAATGTAAAGGGGGTATCAGAGTCAATGAAATGTTAATATATTAGCAGATTATTGTTGAATGCTGCATAGAGATTGTCCTCACAAACGAAAAAAATGTAAACACAAGCTTCGATCTCAAGAAACTGAGACATTTAAAAGACAATGTGTAAATAATAGCCTTTTTTAATGTATTTTACATGCAAAGAGTTTCTATACTGTTATAGACTCTATGTCAGTTCTTCATAGTATTATCCTTACTTTGTGAATAGTATATTTTATTCGGAAAAAACTTAAAACGTTTGTAACCAAGCAACTAAAAAAAAAGTCAACAGAAATTAATACACTTTATGAGTCATTAGGTTTTCTGTAAGTTCAAACTTCGTTAGATGTACAAAATTGCTCGATATATTCAGCATTTATGTTTCAAATATTTTGACTTAAACGCCATAATTATGAGATTTTGTTAGACGACTTATCACTTTATTTAAAGAAGTCTATTCAGAATTTAGTATTTCTACGTGGATACTTTTAAATTTATTACCCTGAATAGCTAAATAAAAAAAGCTTCAAAAAAGTTTAATTAACGTTATGTTATTGTTTTATTGTCAATTTCCTTAAGAATTACTATTAACAATGCAAAATGATAGAAGCTTTTAAAAATTAAATTAATAAAATACATATAAACGCTCAACGATGATCAGAGAAAAACTAACTGACCCTATCAATATTTCCAATTGAAAAAGATTTACATATTTTGACAGTGTAATTTATGTAATGATTTAGCTATAATTCTAACTGTATGAAAATAACTTTTTTGTTTTATAAGGTTCTTTTTTTTCTTTTCTTACTATTTGCAAACCTTTTTATTCATAGATAACAAAGATGTAATTTTTTATAATTATGAAAAAGGAAAGTATTGACAACTGGAAAGGAAGTAATTGTATTTTATGAACAAATTGCGAATTTATAAATAGCTTTTGAATCATTTATAAATATAGTTTTTTCTCTGTACATATTTAACTCCATAATCACGGACGAAAGCCACTAATATCTGAGAAGGTCTTCTATCGAAGCTAGGAGAAGGGAAGTGCCTGATTCGAACTCGGGTCGTACTCGCCGACTTACCAGTTCTGATTTTTCCGTGGTTTTCACTGAATCTTGCGAGAATGCGTGTTAGGATCTCTTAAAAAGACAGCCCTTGATGGCAATCTATGCAGGCCTAGGATTCTTACACAGTCAATTTGCTTTAACACTTAACCATCACCGGAAGGAGAGGGGCACATTATTTTGAACTGCCCCGGGCGCTCCAAACCTACGCTACACCACTGCAAGTGGGGAGTGTCTGTATTGCCGCAATTTTTGTTGCTCCGAAAATTCCTGTGTAATATGAACTTTAGAAGTATGTAACTGAAGAGAAGCTTATTATCTACCAAAAATCACTGTGACAGTTTTGGAATATACAAGTTAAAAAAAATTGCTCTACTCATCAAACAGACATACATAACTTAAAAGTAATCTTACTTTGAAATGGAAGCTAATCACAAGAGGAAGTTTTTGAAGAGTCAACTGTTTTGTGGAATTTTGATAACATTGACAAGTTTCACATGCTCTACCTCCAAGATATTCCGGTTGCGTGAATCTAAATTTAGGGAAAAAGAAAAGAATACCAGAATGAATTACAAAATTTAAAATAACTCTAATGACAACTTATATATTTAAATGAATAAATAAAGATTGCATATAGATTTCAATGAAAGAAAGTAATAAAATTACCTAAAATTACCAATTTATTCTTTTTATAGAAAATTATTTTTAGTTAAAAAAAAAAATTAAATACATCTAAACGTATTTGATATTAAAGACATTTTTTTCTGATGTAATAAACATTAGAAATGCATTTGCATCTTTGAGTGCAGACGATTTTTTTTTTAAAGGAAAAAGTTTATGGAATTTTTTAAAGATGGAAGCTAAAAGGATAATGGTTAAACATCTCTTTGATCATGGATTTTCTGCAGGTGAAATCTTTAAGCAATTAAAATGTCTTGGATTTAATAGGGTATTTATATATAGGACAACAAATCGATTATTGGAGACTAAGAACTATAAAGATAGACCTCGGCCTGGTCGTCCACGATCGACTTGCACAAAAGAACGCATAAAAAGAATTTGTGAAAAGATACGAAGAAATCCTCAGTTTACTTTAAATAGAAGCAAAGAATTTACTTTAAAATTAAAAACAGCCTACTTTTGCTTCCTTGGTCCATTCGACCCGCAGCTCAGTCATCCTCAGGAAACTGTTGTGTCATTGCCTTCTCCTTCTCTCATTTTCTTTTAGTATAGCGCACCATCTGTCATCCAGGCTCTCATTGGTTTGTTTGTCATTGCAGCTCTTTTTGTTGCCCGTTATTTCTATCGTTTTGCGTATCATAATTATTGCGTAGTTATAATTATTATAATCAGCATGTTTTTCAATATTTTGAAAGTCAATTTTTATATTTTGTTCTTAATTAGTTTTAGTCAATGCGGTAGTTATCTTTTCGCACTTAATGTCGTTTTTGTGTTTATTTATTCTGTTTTTGATCTTTCTTTTGGTCATGCCTATCTAGTAGCCAGGAGTGTTATTTTCAGTTTTAAATTCTACTTGATAGATACCTGCAGTTTCTAGTGGACTGATTTGGTCTTTATCATTGTGGATTCTTTGAAAAATATTTTTATTTGGTTTGATTGGTATATTTATATTTAGGTTGGCTGCTTTGTTTTTTATTTTAATTGAGGTACCTTTGTTATATAGAATCACTGTGGTAAATTTTTTATTGGTTTTTTGAGCATCGTTTATTTTGTTTAGATTTTTAAGTCATTTTTTGTAGATTTTATTTACTAACTTTCTATTGTAACCGGCCTTTTCTGCTATTTCATAAATTTTATTCATTTCATTTTCTAGTAAATTTTCACTGGAACAAATTTTTATTGTACGGTTGATATAAGATTGGATGGCACTTATTTTAAATTTATATGCCAGTTTTGCTTCTATTGTTTATTATTTCATTACTATTATTTAGTTTCCTGTAGACAGTGGTTTCTATTGATTCATTATTTCTAAAAATTGTTATGACTAAGTAGTTAATTTGGTTATTTTCATCAATTTGATAAATGAATTGAATGTTTTTATCTATTTGGTTTATATCATTTAGTAATTTTTCTGGTTTGTACTTATTATTGATGATCGCAAAAACAAATTTTAATCAGTTTAATCCTTTCTACTATAAACTACCATCCCCCCCCCCCCAATAAATATTATAAAAAAAAAAAAAAAAAAAAAAAAAGATTTTTCTTATAAAGGAATTAATTAAAAAAATAAAAAATTGCTATACTAGAAAATTTATACATAAACGTAACAATTTATTTCTATTGCATTACCATTTGATTTTCAATAAATATAATAATAATCAAAAAAAAAGAAAAAAAGAAAAGAAAATCGCCTTCAAATGAATGTGTTAAATAAAAAATAAATTGCATAATACAGCCGTTGCTAAGATACACAGACAATTACAATCGAAGAATAAATTCATAAAAAATGAAACATAAAAGCCAATGTTTAAAATTGAAAAAAAATTTTAAAAATTCAAATTCGATATTTGAAAAAATCTTGATGAGGTGCACACCTACAGGGTCCCAGGGACCTATATGCCAAATCTGGAAGCTCTGGGATCAGTAGTGTGAGCACCAGAGCGCAGACACACACACACACAGAAACACACAGACACTTCTCTTTATTTATATAGATAATCCAACCCTAGTTGATACCTAGTTTATAGAACTGCATTCTTCTGGAATTTTTTGTAAATAAACTTCTGGGTTTTTACAAGTTTCGCCTTTCATTCTCAGACAACCTACGAACCCCCAAGTATGCAACAATATCATGGTTAATAAGCAATATATATTTACATGTGAAAAATATATTTTGGAAATTGATGTCATGTTTAAGAGGCAATAGGCAATATGTATTGACACATGAAAATGATTGTCAAAGAAAATGTGAAATTTGTGTCATAAAAAAATACATTTATTAGTGTTTTTTTTTTTTTTTTTAATTATATGTAGAATGAAAATCTTAGCAATAATAAATATTTTATTTTATTTAATATCTTTATATCATTTGATAAGCAAGGTACTAAGTGAGCCTAGTGTTTAATGCAACACATCAAGTTGATCAGATTTTTCAAGGGGCAAGAACAATCTGATGGAGTCTCTCAAGAATATACAAGTGGGAATTTGCCATAGCGAATTACTTCACAGTTTATGAACAGCCTAGTAGAGTTGATCATGATCAGAATTGTTTAAAGCAATATGTCAAATTGAGGCTAGCACAGGCCCACTGAGTGGGAGTTTGCTACGTCAAAAATTTCCTAGAGCATTAATCAAATGGTTGTTAAACGTGGCTAGTTAAAATTAATCTTGCTGATTTGTAGCAAAACATAAATATTAAAGAATTTTTAATTATTTTTTATTAATTAATGAAAGTGTTTTTAGATTAAAAGCACACAGATAAAAATTAAAACAATATCTCTTCTTTGTTTCTTTGAAATTTACTTATTTTTCATAGTATTATTATTGGAAATAGTTTCAAAAATTCACACATGTTTTTTTTTTTTTTTTTTTTTTTTTAATCATATTATTTAAAATTATATATAAATAAATTTACCTTTCTAAGCAATCTATAAGAGAAGATGGCTCGGATGAATTTGGATCAGCATCTTTATAATTACAAACAAAAAAATAAAATTAATTTATAATCATATGACTATAAATTATATTCATCTACAAATACATAGACACACACATAAACAAATAAAATATAAAATAAAAGAATAAATATATATTCACTGGGTTTTAAATATATACAGATAAAAACTAAAGTCCTGTATCAGATTGGATACTCACAGATTACCTGAATTGTGGGTCGTGTGTAGGCCAGATTTAAAAATTTTTTTTTACCAGCGGGTCTATCCGCAAAAAATATTTTCTTCAAAGAATTTTTTACGCTATTTTTATATTAATCTAATTTTTTGAATGTAAAGAATGAATGACTTTCTCCACCTCCATAGTAATGCAAAGTAACTTGATTTTAATAATAGTTACTATTTTAAACAATTCTTTTTGATTCACAAAGATTCGTTAAAAAATAATTCTCATTGTGCATATTTATGCAAAGTTTCGTTTTTATGTTGAAGCAAATAAATAAATACAATAAAATAAATATATGCGGGATGACAACGCTACCTACTGGGCGTTTGGTGTTTTAGAAGTAAGGCTGATTGACTACCCTAGGATTCTAGGCATAAGGTGGAGTGCCCTCCGGGGGGAGTCTAAGGTGTCCTAGTCCGTATTTATGCGAATTTCGGAGAAAACCACGGAAAACTCCAAACGATTAGGTCAAAGAGTGCAAGCGGGGATCGAACCCGGCACCTCACGTCTACCAGCTTTGAGCCCAGAACCGATTGGCCGCTGGTGGGCCATTTTCAGCAGCAGCTTATAGGCACTAATTTATATTTTGGTGTTAGAACTAAATGTCAAGTTTGGTTAAATTTTGTCCACTTATTTATTAGAGCATCTACAAAAGTTTAGGCACACACGAAGACACTTAAAATAATGCAATCATGTTCAGGATATGTCAAAACGTATAAATTCGTTGGAAAATGGAGACAAACTTTTCATTAATCGAATGCTTTCTTCTTAAATATAAAGAAGAAAATAAGAAATAAAGCAAATATCTTAAATAATGATGCATCTAGATTGTTAATAAAAATATTATTATGAAGACATTAAAAACAGAATCTATCCTATTTCTTTTTATATTATTATAATTTAATTTCTTTTACAGTTATAAGGATGAAAGTATTCTATTCCTATAAATTTTTGCTCTAATTTTTGATGGGTTTATTTTTTTATGCCATTAGGATTTTTTCTTTTTTTTAATTTCAATATCATCAATAATGAAAAAAAAAATATTAATACATAACTCCTATGGGAATTGAAGATCAATACTACATTTCGATATTTGTTTATAGATATCCCTCGCCAATACACTTGACGAAAGAGGCTCATCGCCAACAGCCGAGAGCTCTGACCACGAGGAAAGATCACAAACTACGCAGGTGCAATACCTCGATGATTCGGCTTTCGGCTAACAGAATACCGTAGTAGTTCACGGGCACAGGAGAAATGAGAATTGTCATGTGATAATTCTCGATGATGTTGGCCACACAAGGGGATTGCCATTTCTCTCTCTACCTAAATTAAAGCTCGATGGGCTGAACGTATAGATGCTCAGACAGACAGACAGACATCTTCTTTTATTATTATAGATAATAATAATAATAATAATAATAAATTCATGTGATTTAGTGTAATATTTTTCATGATTAATATTTTTTCAGTCAAATAATATTTGATTAAAGTATTTTTAATAATAATAATCGTATTTACATAAATTAATATTGGTTATTTAAAAAGAATATATTTCTAAATTATCATTATTAAGGGATAAATCAATCCTTTTTAATATATATATATATATATATATATATATATATATATATATACACACACACGCTTTTTTTTTTTTATTAATATAGTGATGGACTTTTAAAGTGTCTTTATTTGTGTATTTTTAACTCAACATTATGCAAAAAACTGCAAAGAAATATAATGTCAGACAATAATTACTTTCTCTTACCCATAAGGTAGAGAAAGTATTGTTTTTGGGTCAAATTTTCAAAAGTGAGTTTTTGTTATATTTACACGTTTTGAGGTCCTCTGAATCTGAAAATCATGTTTATAGCAGTTGGTCTGTGTGTGTGTCTGTCCGTTATCAGAATATCTCAAAAACAAATTATAGCAGAAAATTCAAACTTGGTATTCTAAATGTGTATTATATAAGGATGCTACACTAAGATTTTTGTTGAGATCAAGCAAATAGTTTGTGTACAGGGACAGCCAAGAAAATTCAAATACATTGCATCTATGGGGGAAATTGCAGGTAAGCAGAAATTAGCATCTATAGACTAAAAACTATAGACTAAAACTATAGAAATATATATAGAAATATATATATAAATATATATTAAACTATAGACATCTATAGACTAAAAATTTAGCATCTATAGACATCTAAACCAAATGAAACGAATATATATTTTTCATATGCGTAAAAACATGTTTCATATAGAATATGGTATAGAAATCATTCACTATTCGTTTACAGAGAAACTAGATCTTCGCACAAAAGAACTAGATTATAATGCGACAATACTTGAATATTGATGGACGTGTACTTTAGGCTGTGCAATGTGTTATTAATATAGGATTATATTTATGTGCACCATGTGATGTGTACATAACTTTCAGAAGATGTACAGGGCTGCCACTATTTAAGCTATAACATTCTTTTTTATTTGTTAAGTGGAAGTGCTTTACTATAATATACTATATCATATAATTTATAATATTTTACCATGTCCAGGAAAGCTGCTCTGGAATTGAAATTAATTCCTCATAGCCATATGGTAAATAATGTATTTTTTTAAGCTAATTATTCATTAATTGGTTTCTTGTATATTTACAGGTTTTGAGGCTTCCTGTATACCGAAGTCAAGTTTTATGTGTAAACTGTGTTTCTGATGCCGATAAGCCATAAATCGAAGAGCAATGAAGTCAACGTTATGATGAAAGAACATCGTGGCCGAAATAGGTTTAGTGAAAGTGACAAGTGTATGCTACTTCCTAGGAGCTGAAATATGTTTGTTAAGTACATCATCCTCAGAGAGTGCAATTGTAAAATTTCCTCATACACCTCCAATAGTTCATGCCTTCAAAGATAATATTCATATAAGCATCATATCCTTCCGAATTCATTGTATCTGCAAAATATACAATTAATGGAGTATGAAATGATATTGCTTGCCTTTGTGAATAATCTGCTGATCTACTAACATCATAACCATCACCTATTCTGTAAAAAAATCAGATAATAAATGGCATATTTGCCATATATGTCAAAGGATTCAGTGTTTTAGGACAATTAACATTGCATTGCATAATCTGAATGATTTTTATTATTCTTCACGTTTGTAAGATATTCGGCAATGATACTTCAGATTTGAAACGAAAAAAAAAAAAAAAAAATCGAGCTTACAAAACAATATTTAAGAGAGTAAAATGCTATCCTCTTCATGTTATATTTGGATGTTAAAATATGATTAACGTTTATTTATGATGATAAAATTATCGTTCTCTTAAACCTTTTATTATATGTGAATAAGCCTGATTTTTACTAATTTTAATTCATGATCTTTTATATGTTCAGTGCCGGCACATCTTAATAATATGTTTATTCTGGAATTAATTTTACCATTTCCTTTACAATTAAATGCCCACCAGCGGCTGAGCGGTTCTGCGCTCAAAGCTGGTAGACGTGAGGTGCCGGGTTCGATCCTCGGTCGTGCTCGTCGGCCTAGCCGTTCGGAGTTTTCCGTGGTTTCCTCCGGAACTTGCGTAAATACGGGCTAGGACCCCTTAGAAAGACCTCCACGGAAGGCACTCCCCCTCTGGCCTAGGACCCCAGTGTTGTCAATCGGCCTTAATCCCTAACACCAACACCAACACCTTTACAATTAAGTGTGGAGTTATTTCTGTGTTCCCCTTTGGATTAATATTTTGTATTTCAGCGTTGTTTCATCTAACTGGGTTAAGTTAAAAAGTTTTCTGATTTCATTTAGTCATTGTTGATTTAATTTGAAATTTCCATAAGTTCAATATTTATTTTTTTTTCATGAGCAATCAGAAGTGGCACAATGCAATGGTTTTATAATTGATTTGATCACCGGCCTTGATAATTATATAACAGGATTAAAACTCCCAATTACGAAATTCTTTTTTTTTTTTTTTTCAAGATTTTTATTTCAAGCACCATTTAATCAGAAATTTTACCATTTAAAATTAAACCTAAAGTTTTCTATCCTAACAGTGTTAAAAAATAAAACTGTTCAATTTATTTGTTATCTCTGCCACCACCATGTACAAGACTTTACTGTATGTTATAAAATCCTTTAATTCAGTTTATATAATTCTAATTCTATTAAAGTAATTCATAAAAAAATGCTAAAAATGAACATTGCATGACCAAGGTTCTATTTTATTTTTCCCAAAAAATGTACAAATTTTATTTTATATCTTTAAACTACATTACAGTTTCTGTACCTTTTTAAGGGTTTTTTTCTTTCTTTCTTATGTGTATTTGCTACATGAGCTAATCAAATAAAGTCTTTTACTGATTCATGACTGAATACTGAAGCATGTATACATATTATTCTAATTCAATGATTCTATCATCACAATTCTAGTATTTTGCTCAGACATCTTGCCTATGCATATAGTTTCAATATATATAATAATGATTTATTAAGCGTAGTAGAAGCCAAGCAACAGATACAAGATCACTGAAACCACAAAGACCAATAACAGGGCATTTAGCAGAGCTCCCTGAAAAATAAAGGGACTTTAGGGACCAAAATTGAAAAAAAAGGGACTTTAGGGACCTATTTATTTTATGCTTAAATATCAGTAATATACATATATACACGTTCTTTTATGATCCCCTACCATGTATAAGCCAAGTGTAATGCCCAAAATCAAATAATTTAAAAATATACACAGCCAGTGTCAAAAGAATTCATACTCTTTTGGTTTTGTTGAATACCTTAAGATACAGGCATTGAGTTATATGAGCCATGAGACTCTTGGTCCTCCAATAATTTCTATGATGAGCGCTCACTTTTACTGCTCTTTATGATGTAAAATGAAAAGTTTCAGATTTTACATTTAAAGCTATGTTTGGCAAATAGAATATACATATTTTCCAATCAATTTATTGTCTTCAAAATTTGTTGTCCTAAGTGTGTGGGAGGGTCAACAAGAGGAACAGTCTATTACTTACTCAAGGTGCCTAGAGTGTTTTGCCCTCCATGGGGATCCGTTTAAGAGATTTTAGCCTGTATTCATGCGAGTTTCAGTGAAAACCAAATTTTCAAATAGCTAGGCAAGGCCCAACAGTGTAACCCAAATCTGGCATTTTTTATCAACTAGGTTTCAAATGGGAACTTTTCAGCCACTGGAGTGGTTTGTTGCTTCAAAAATCTTTTTTTGTAAACAACCTAAGCAAAACCATACTAACTATTAAAATAATTTAGCTCTAAGGTCATTTTTTGCACAATAGGGCAAATTGAACTAAGATGTGCAAAGAAAAAATTGCACAATATGCTGCAGGTACAGTCTGAGTTTTGCAGTAACTATGCTGTATGCAACTGTCATAAACTGCTGCAAATAACAGAAAAAAAGTATATGTCTATAAAAGTTTGAACGGCAGACAAAACATGTAATGCATTTCATTATGTAACAAAAAAAATAATAATAATAATAATAATAATAATAATAATAATGACATTTTGATTAAAAGGTACAAGCCCACTTCATTCTGTGTTGCTAACAAAGTTGGATATTAGTCAAATAAATAATGCAATTCAAAGCTACAAGTGAAAATAAGAATCATACCAACATCGGCTGCCACTACAGGGTTTAACCTGAGTTCATAATTTTTTTTTTTTTACTGAAAAAGCTAAAATCAAAAAACCGTCTTAAGCAAAATGCTACAATACTATTAGGCTTATGATAATACCTATTCGTATGCTATTATAGATGTCTCTTTATGTTACATTTTTCTTTTCCAAACTAAGTTTTAAATATTAATTACTTTCATAATAGGACGATAATTTACATTAAAAAACATTACTTATTTACCTTACATAAGTCCTAGTTACTTTCACAATACGCATTTCAAGTGCCAGCGCACTCGTCTTCAGGTGAAATGTGACACCTCTTTCTACTGTTGTCGTCGGGAACCATCGGCGTTGTTTCTTCATTTCTCGTCGTCTTGGTGGATTGCTTGATTAATTGGCTCCATTCTTTTGGGATTCTTGCATGTTCGCGATCGTTGACTGCCATGGGGTTAGTAAGGATCTCTAGAGCTTCTCTTTTGAGGGCGTAACTGTGATTATTGTAGTGGGCGATTTTATTAGTATGTATGCTGTTAATATTAATTGGGTTATTGAGGTGAGCGGATGCAAGTGCGGTAGATTGACGGTTATGATTTAAGTCGGATTTATGTTCTTTTTCGCGGTCTAATATTTTCCGTTTAGTGACACCGATATAGCAAGCGCTGGAGTTATTAGTGTAGTTGAAATCTATTTTATAAATACCGGAAGTGGATCTATTGTCAATTTTGTCTTTATCGTTTCTAATATGTTGAAAAATATTGCGGTTAGGTTTAATTGGAATGTTTATATTGTGTTTTTTAGCTGCATTTTTTATTTTTATACTTGCTCCGTTGCTGAGAGGGATAGGGGTAGTGAATTTTGGTTTTTCTTTTTGGGCGTTACTAATTTTATTAAGGGTTTTAATGCGTTTTTTATATAGTTTATTGATAAGGTTTTTTGGGTAGTTAAATATATTAAAGATATCGCCTATAAAGCTAACTACCCAAAAAACCTTATCAATAAACTATATAAAAAACGCATTAAAACCCTTAATAAAATTAGTAACGCCCAAAAAGAAAAACCAAAATTCACTACCCCTATCCCTCTCAGCAACGGAGCAAGTATAAAAATAAAAAATGCAGCTAAAAAACACAATATAAACATTCCAATTAAACCTAACCGCAATATTTTTCAACATATTAGAAACGATAAAGACAAAATTGACAATAGATCCACTTCCGGTATTTATAAAATAGATTTCAACTACACTAATAACTCCAGCGCTTGCTATATCGGTGTCACTAAACAGAAAATATTAGACTGCGAAAAAGAACATAAATCTGACTTAAATCATAACCATCAATCTACCGCACTTGCATCCGCTCACCTCAATAACCCAATTAATATTAACAGCATACATTGTAATAAAATCGCCCACTACAATAATCACAGTTACGCCCTCAAAAGAGAAGCTCTAGAGATCCTTACTAACCCCATGGCAGTCAACGATCGCGAACATGCAAGAATCCCAAAAGAATGGAGCCAATTAATCAAGCAATCCACCAAGACGAGGAGAAATGAAGAAACGACGCCGATGGTTCCCGACGACAACAGTAGAAAGAGGTGTCACATTTCACCTGAAGACGAGTGCGCTGGCACTTGAAATGCGTATTGTGAAAGTAACTAAGACCTATGTAAGGTAAATAAGTAATGTTTTTTAATGTAAGTTTTAAATTTTATAATGACATCTTTAAAAAAATATGAAGTGTCTTCCATGGACATTTTGAACATTTAGCATAGTTACTGGGTGTTTAAACAAATTTGAACCGCTGAATATTTCAGTAAATAAATAAAAGTGAACATGATGTCAGTATGTTTTTATTCCCAAATTCATATATCCATCAATGAATATACAAGTAATATATCTGAAATTTTTAGGCATCCCTGTAAAAGAAAATAAATAGTAAACATGCAATTTCAGTAATTCTGTAGGAACATTCTGAAATATATATTAGTTTCACTTCATACTTTTAAATAACTTAATTTGTTTTAAGGAAATTAGTCCCCATAGGATGTGATATAAATAAAATCTTTTATACTTCTCGATAAAAGAACTATGCATAATATGCCCATCATTTCATACAATGATCATACATTAGTAATGTATATCAGTGTTTTTTAACACTTTCCAATAAGATTAAAAAGTGTTAATGACTTCAGTTTGTCTGTCTGTCGATATTCTATTTCCCGTAAATATTCATGGAATTTCTTGAAACTGACATGATTTTTTGTACCTCTACTTGGTTTGTGTACACGGACACTCAAAAGTATTCCAAAGCATTGCATTCTATGAAAGGTATTACAATAAACCTGATTTTAATATACTTTACACAAATCTTAATGAAATTAAAATATGTTATTCATGTTCCCTATCAGATGTTTCCCACTGAAAATAGAGTAAATACCACCAATGATTTGTGTACACGAACACTTGAAAATATGCCAAAGCATTCATTCTATGAGAAGTATTTCTATAAACCATACAGGCACACACTACCACTTGGCACAAATCTTAATGAAATTGAAATATGTTATATGTACAAAAGAATGTTTTCTACAGAATGTAGTACAAATAGCAATAAAATTTAAAGGGACTATAAAAATATTCAGTTACATTAAGGACTACTTTTGAAAATTTGCTGCAATTACATTTTTGTTTACCTCAAGCATTTTTAACACTTTCTAAAAAATTTTAAGTATAAATAAGATTTGAAATAATGTATTTGTCTGCCTAGCTGTCTGTTTGTCTATGTCTATCTCCAGTGTTCGTCAATATTTTCAGATTTTCTTAAAAATGATATATGTTATTCAAGTTCATTAATTAATGTTCTCTTTTTAAAATAACATTAATGAGTCCTGCACAACTTGGTTTGTATACAGGGACATCTCCCCAAAAAAAGGCCAATACATTTCTTTTTAGGGTAGCCATTTTTAAAAATCACATTTTAATAACTATCTACTGCAAAAATCATAAAGAAGTTGACATTTATGTGAATATGATAAAATAATGTTTTGTATAGAATAATATGTTTAATCTTCAGATTTACAGGCCTACACTAAAATATTTAGATACATTAAGAGCTGCAATTAGAAATTAATGGCTACATTTCCATTTGTATTAAGCATTTTTAACACTATCTAACAATGTTTAGGAGTGATATGGTTTACATGTCTGCCTTTTCATTGTGTGATAACTTAGATAAAGAATACTGAAGGTTATAATAACACAAGAAGTATGTACAATTGGAAAATCCTAATAATCAATGCATACCACATGATTTTTTGTTCTTGTTTCTTTTTATTCTGTGTTAAAAATTTAACATTTTTTTATTTTTATTTATTTTTAATAACAGTTTAATAAAATGCTTCATCAAAAAAAGCAAAAATTTCTTGTTTAATTTTCGCATTATGTATACATTTTGTGGAAAATGCGACCGTAGTGGAAATCCTATGCCACTAACACTTTATGGGGGCACCCCTGGCCTTGATGACTGCACAACAATTGGGCATTGAGATAATTTTTAGATATGTTCATTTAGTATTAAGAAGTATTTCATTGTACCAAATTTTGATACGTGCTCCCATAACTGTGTTAAAGGTACCAGATTTCCATTCAGACTTAAATCTAAACTATTTATTACCAGGCCAAAGCAAAGTAGTAATGTTACGGTACCAGAGGTCGACACAGGTTTCAATTTTTGGGGCCCATTTTTGTGAGAAACAAATTATTTTTCTGAAATTTTTATTTATTTTAGTGAAATTTTGATTATTTTTGCGAAAAAAATTATTACTGTATGAAACCTTTCATTTTAGCAATTACTCTATCTGATGTTTAATATCAAGTTAATAGCATTTCACTGAACAAAGTATAGGTATTCATTAAAATTAATACTGGAAACATGGAAATTTTTTTACAAAATTATCATTTTTACAAAACAAAATCTTATAAAAGGGATTTTTTTTATAAATCTAAATTTTGTGAAGGGGCCAATTTTATAGATTTGAATTTTGTAAAGGGACTCATCTTAGAAATTGAAAAAGGGGCAGCAAAAGGGTCCCAATTTTTGCTTGGATCGATCCCTGGGTTCTAACATTTTTTTTTAACCTAAAGATATACATATCTTTGCTAGTCATCAGAGTTGAATTTGTAACTGGGCTCATTACTGAACTGAAAATAATCGAGCTTCTGACCTAATGCATGCAGTAAAACTAACTGTGGTATCGCGATATGCAATGGTGAAAGGACAGTTAGCACAATGACCTCTTTAATGTTAGCCTTTCCTTCCCCCATGGCCCATCTGCTGAATTATCTATGAATATTAGTGTCCCTGTTACACATAAGATAACTGGCTGCCAAAAGTTAGTCATTTCAGAATTCTGTAGATACTATAAAGTATGTGCCTAAGCAATTTCATCGCATTTGAATGTTTTTTTTTTTTCCCAGCATACCTAAAAAATCTTAAGATTTTTCATAGGCAAAGAAAAAAAAAGGGACTTAGGGACCATTTTGCCAAAAAAAGGGACTTTTAGGGACCTAAAATAAATTAAGGGACTTTTAGGGACTTTAGGGACCATACTAAATGCCCTGCAATAAGAATGAAAAATTTGTTTATGTAGGAGAAGCTCAGAAAGGTGAAAAATTCATCAGGGGATGAAATACACATATTTAAAGAAATCAAATTTATTAATTAACAGCCTGCATAACAAACAAAACAATAAATTAACTCAACAAAATCTTAACAGAAAAACATAAACTAAATCAAAATGTATGTTAATTTAATTTAAGAAAGGAAGGAAGGAGGCAGGCAGCAAGACTTGTGACTTGCCTGTGGGGTTAAACTAGTTTCACGCCAGCAACACTCCCCCAGCACGCCAAGACCACAATAGAAGTCATATGGATTAAAAAAAGCAAAACCTCATTGCAGATAAAGAATAATGAAACTATGAAGCAACAATGAAATTTATAGATTGATTACTATGTGTTTAATAGTATGATTAGATTTTTAAGAATAGTTGACAACTCAACAATGAAGAAACTGAAAATTCAATGGATAAAGAAAGATTGCAAATTAATATAAAGTAAATGCAACAAGGCTTCTGCCTTTTTTTTTTTAATTTAATTTCACAATCCCACCCAACCATCCAGCCAAACACCACCACCCAACCGCCACCTTTTTTATTGCCTTTTATTATTTTATTTATTGTTTTTGTTTTTGTTGAGTTACACATATCTTTTTGCCAAATCTCATCCCTTAAAATGATTTATGATTATTATTACTATTAAACTAGTTACATAAATACTTATAAGAAATATGCTTCTAATTATTAATATTGAAATTAAAAATTTCATACCTTAAAAATTATCTTAAATAAGTATTTGATTACCTGAATGCTGTGGAAATAAGTGAGGACTTGAACCCAAATCTAAAGATATATCCCAAAAAGGATCAACTGTAGTAGACACACTCCTAGAAATATTTTTTAAATGTCAGAAATAATTTTAAAAATCAGCTATCATAAATAATAAATAATCTAATTTGATTTAGGCTCATAAAAATCAAAAATATTTTGAAATACAAATAAATAACTGTTTAAGAAGATGCTTGCAAACTTATTTTCTGAATTCTGCTTTTATATATAGTCAACCTCCTCTTATTTGAAAAGGTTTCGTTTGTCCAAAAGTACTGCAGATAACAAGGTCTTTGTTTACACTTTTATTTGACAGATATAAAGTTATTATTATTAATGCATAAATAAATATTAAAATGAAAAGATGATTTCTAATAAATTTCAGAATACAATATTTTTCTAGCCCTATGGCAGAATTTAGGCAACACAGTGACATTGTCGCAGAAAAGAAATTGCCCACTTGCAGAAAGAGTTGCTCATAAAAATTAAAGATATTCTAAATTTCGGTAGAAAATAGAAACTCATGTCTTACATTTAAGAATTCTTCAAGTCTATTAATAACATTGATATCTTTATATGTACATATTATAATTAGAAAAAAATGTGAATATTATTATAATCAGAAAAAATGTGAATATTGTCTTGCAGAAAAGGTATGCATGAACAAGGCTTGTCGTAGACAGCATAAAAATATTGTCACAGGGGTCGCTAGGCTTTCAAAATCCTGGGTCCTTGTGACCTATGGGTTCCAAAAGTCTTTTCCTTTCTCAAGAAAGTAGGTCCCCATATAACTGGATGCAAATACATGTATTACAAATATATAAATTAAAATTATCTTATTCTGTTTTAAAAACAGTTTTTTATGAATTTTTAATCAGCTCTTTTTGAAATTATCTTAAAGTTAAGATTATGTAGAAGATTATTGCTGTTAAGAAGCAAATGAAAGCATTTAGCTCAATGTGCTCAGTAACCAGAAAGAAAAAATGAATAAGAGAAAGTATAATATAATAGCTATATTACATTTATATATATTTAATGAGAAACATTTTATTTTCATTCTGTACTGATAAGTATAAAGGATTTAAGTCCATATTCTTGATTTTTCAGGAGACGAAAAATAAAGTTAAACTAACTAAAAAATAATCAGCAGAATCGATTAGAAAAAAGGTATTTCGTTGACTTATACCCTTTATACCATTCAGTAATTGTCAACCTTCATTTAATAAAGGGAAAAAATTGAATTAAATATTTTATACTAAAGATTAATGCTAAATTTCTGACTTGAATCTTTTTTTACCAATGGATTTTCTCAAAGACTAAATGACATGGATTTAAATCTTTTATACCAATAGATAGAGAATTTTTTTCTGAGTCTGACTATGTACTTAACTCAAAATCGACATTTTGGACTTAAATCCTTTATACTTATCAGAACAGCATTGATATAAAAAGTCAATTTTAAAAAAATACTTGAAATTATCAGCATTAAGCTTTTTTTTTTTTTTTTTTTTTTTTTTTTTCATTTGGAGGAAAACTTGAGATAAGACGATATTTGATTACAAAATCTACAAAAATTTTTTAATCAGATTTATCCCCACTATTTTAAAACAGAAATCTGCCATATTTATTTTTTACGATTAAATAAATTACAAATTATTATAAAACTAGTATGTTATAGTCATCACAAAACTTTCGTCTATATCATACTATATTGTGTAACAGGGAAACTTACTTTTAACATGCACAAAAGTTTAATCATAGCTTCTTACAATAAAGATTTTATCTGTAGAATTTGGTGGAATTTGAATCAACAGATGACGAGATGTAGCTATGTGAAAAATCACAGAAGTGAGTATGTGCCGTAATTGTTAAGTCGTGATTGTAAACTAAATTTATTTAAAAATGGAAACAAATGAAATACAACTTCAAAATTAAGATATTTTGATTAATTTATTAAATATTGAAGTAATTGAAATAAAAAATTAAAGTTTTAGTTTAATAACTCAAGGATGCAAATGGATTACAAATTATTTATTTGGGTTCTTGTCTTTCTTCCTTGCGGTAGGTGCCAAGTGCAAACAAAGTTATATTATGAATAATTAAGGTCTAAACTAATAAAAGATCACATTTTTGTTTTAATCCTTTCAAAATAATATTGTTTGAAAATTATATATAATAATAAAATCATTTATCTCTACAACTTGTCACTTGAATATGGAAATCAGAAGTCATACCAAAATTCTTCATGTGTAAGGAAAAAAAGGCAAAAAGGTGTGAAGAATCCAAATAATGTAAAAAAAACTTTTCCTAAGAAATTCTTACAGACATTATTTATTCAAGTGAAATTTCTTGTAGACCCTCATAAAATGCTTCAAATTTGTGATTTATAAAAGTGTATCTAAAAATTTAAAATTGTATTTATCTTTTAAATATTTTTTAAATGTCCTTTTCTTCTCTCTCTCTCTCTCTTTTTTTTTTTTTTTTTTTTTTTTTTTTAAGATCTATGTTCAAAATTATAAAAGCTTCTATTGTTTCAAATAATTATTCACAAATCTCAACCATATGTGTTATTTTTATATTTATGACATTAAAACTATTCCAAATTGACAAATTGAAAATTACGTTTCTTAAGTTAATTCAGTAAACAAATAGTAATAATGTTGACAACTAGAGATTTCAATGTATCATCATAAGGTTAACTATATTGCTTCTGCACTTCAATTTAGAATTTTTAGACCACTTTTGTATACAATGTGATTATATCACTACTAGTATATAACCCTGTCAAAAATGACGGAATGTGAAATCAATGAACGTAGTGAATCAACGAAGGCTTTGCCTGCTTCGCTGGTCACTATATACTCTCTTATATTGCTTTATAAACAAAATTAAAATTTTTAAAAAATCATGAAATTGCTCAAAAGCTTGCTTCCTATCCCCACTGCCTTCGGCAGCAACCCACTCATTCACAGACTCTCAGGTGCCTGCGACAATAGCTTACCAGTGGGCTTCCATTTGGGTGCTTATCAGATGACAGTTTCGAAACAGACAGTATTGAAAAAATTGAAGTAGCAATTTTATATTTAAACCACAGTTACATATGAACAACACAATACGGGGTGTACATAAAATTTTCTTTCAAGCTATTTTCTACATTTATTTGATTTATTCGATCAACTATAAAATGACAACAATTTCACGCCAAATATAATATTACAATATGCTATGATCGGTTATATCTATCACATGAGACAATTAATTTTTTGTGGTTATAATAGAAGTTGAGTTAGTTAATAGTAGTTAGTATATAGAGAAATACAGAATTAAATATGTAAATTTGACCACAGTACAGCCTTAATATAGCTCCCTTTGTCGACTTTTGAATTTTTATCGTCATTTTAGACAAAAATACATAATTTATGTTATTATTTTTTCTTTTTCTGTCCGTTCTTTTTTCTTTCCTTTCCTTTCTTTTCTGTTTTTCAATATTTTACAATTTATTTATATTTTTAATGTGCTAACTTAGCTTAAAGTGGCTTTCAGAAACGGAGAATTCTTGGCGAAAAATGTTCGATATATTTCAGCATCAAAATTTTAAAATATTACCCAGGATTATCAATGAATTAGCTTTCATGCCAAGTATGATTCATCCGTGCCAGAAACATTTAAACAAAACTATTTAAACAAAACAAAACAACAACAAAAAAAAAATCTAAAATTGAAGTATATTAAAAGAGGTTATGATTGTTTTTTTACTCTATTTTCATATGCATGAGCAAATTTAAACTATATAATATTTCTTTAACGTGGTCCAGTTACGATTAATTTTTTTTAGAAATGATATGATAGTGACTTAATAAAATACGCGAGGATCAAAAATAATACATAAGCAATATTTAGGCATGCGGACTCAGTTCAGTGATCTAATAAAAAATTACGACATTTGTACCATGAGATCATTTTATCGAAAAAATGTATTTTTAAAGGTTGCATTTTTACAATCTTTGCAAGCGTCATTTTAACTCTAGCAATATTTTAATGATATATCCCCATATGAACTTTTGTCATAAATTGACTTAAAAACGCAATAATAAAAAGTATAATCAAAATAGGTACAAAGTTTTTTAACACAAAATTATGCAAAAATAAATTAATTAATTAATAAAAATGTATCGCCAACATGGTGACAAAAATTAAAAAATCGCATGAGGGTCTTATACTAAATCTGTCCTGCTTCACGAAGTATGAAAATTAGGTCGCTAAACATGAATTTTATTTTTAAGTCTTTCGTGAATGATATTAGTTTGATTATCATTAGCATTTCCTCTCACAATATTAATTTATTTCTAATAATAATTTGGCTTCTGAGTAATTAAAATTGGGTGGAAAATTCAGCTTAAGGTTTATGTGTTTCAAATTTTAAAGGTAAATAAGAAAAGAAATAAAGTGCAAAAGTTTCACATCATGGGTTTGCTATTATTTTATAATTTTTTATTTTTCATGTGAAGGCATATTTCATTTTATGCTAAAAATAAATAAATGACTCATAAATTTTTTTGGCAACAATTATAAATTTAAATGTCCAAATTTGAAGTTATTGCCAGGTTATTATTTTCATATTTAAATTAATTTTAAAAAATCTAATCAAAACTTCATTACAAATAAGGTACCAAATGAAAGGGGTTTTCTCTGAATCTGAGCTTATCAATCGGACAATTAAATTTTTTAAAATTAACTATAGTATAGAAATTAGGTCGCAACTTGCTATGTAGGATGAGTACAAACCGGAATCGTCATCTCTCTTGCAAAGTTAGAGAAGTTAATGTCTAGTTCAAAATTTTATTTTCTCTCACCCATATGCATGGCAGAGACAGTACTGTGTTTAGATCAAATTTTCGGAAGTGAGTTTTTATTATATTTATATATTTTAAGGTCCCCTGAATACGAAAATCGTGTTTTAAGCGGTTGGACTGTATGTGCGTCTGTTATCAGCATATCTGAAGAACAAACAGTAGCAGGAATTTGAAACTCAATATATTAAATTTGTATTATATAGGGAAACTAAACTTTTCATTGAAATTAGTAAATGAATCATGTACAGAGACATCCAAAAAAATTCTAGTACATTATGACGACGGGCGAAATTTTTGATGGGTATATAGTTTAACATCTATAGGCTGCACTTACATTTGTTATATGCATGAAAGCATGTTTTATGAGGAATCAGCTATAAAAATTATTCATCATTTGTTTACAGGGCTACCCAAAAGATTTAGGATATCGTGGAACTACATTAGAAAATTGCAAGAAATGCATTTCAGGTTGTGCTGTGAGCGATTAATGTACACTGAGAAAAAATATATATATACCGCCTTCATCTAGAATGAATAAATGGACATTTTTCTAAATCCCTTAATTAGAAATATAGATTTCTAAGCTATGTGCATAAGGCACACCAATAAACTGAATAGACGAAATGATCGAGAATTTCTAGTCTACATATTTCTAGATGGTGAAACAATATTCTGAATCTTTTGTATGGCGAGAAATTCTCACTTGATTTTATAAAATTGGGTCATAAGCCAAGATTATAGCTGCTGAAACCTGCCTCTTGTATTCGCATTTATTTGCAAAGATTTTTAAATAACTTTACAGAGATTTTTAAAGAATTTAGGCAAACGCTCTAGAATTCTAATAGAGGTTTCTAGAACTCGCTTTCAAAGGGGACTAGAATTCATAAGGATGATATGTAACTATTTTTTCTAGAGCCACAATTTGGATTCTAGATGCCAGTTACAGAATTTTTTCTTATTGTAGGATTATATTTACGTGTACAATGTAGCGCATACGTAATTTATAGATGACATAGAGATCTACCAATAATTACGCAAAAGCATTATTTTCTGTTAAATGTAATTGGTGGAAGTGTTTTACTATATTTTACCATGTCCAGGAAACTGCTTAGGAATGAAAATTAATTTATCATAACCACACAAAATATTTTTTAAAAGTTAAATTTTCAGTGTTTGCTTTTTGTATAATTACGCTTTTTGAGGTTCTTTAAATATTAATGTCAAGTTTTATAACGTTTGATCCTGCATGTCTGTTAGTGTAACTTAAAATAACTTGAATTCTATATAAATGCATTTACTATTTTCAAACAAAGGTTGGGGAGAGGCGGCAACCCCTTTCACACAGATATTTATGTTAGTATGTAATTCTTGCGATTTTACCACTTAATCTGTAATGTATCTTTAAAATATTGAAATGCAGGGTAAGAGAAACTCGTGTGAGTGCCACATCAGATTATTAATGTAATTTAAGAATTATTAAATTTTTAACACCAGACTGTATTTCTTATTTTAGAACTTCATTATATAAAATTTCAATATCAATAATAAAATCACATTCATCATTTGTCCTAATTTTATTTTTACCATATACAATTCATATTTATCAAATAAACTAGTACGGTGTGGCCACCACAAGACTTTCTTTTATATTTTCCAATACAAACTCACACAGTACAAATTGTTTATTAAAATTATTTTTCATGATAAATGCAGACAGTTCTATCATAGAAAAGTATGCACTAAACACACAAAGAAAATCACTTTTTTACAATTTAGAATATATCTCAAGATATACCCCTCCCCCCTTCCCCCCAAGTCCTTTTTGGTATTAAAAATGAAAAAAAAAAACAATAATAACTTTGTTTAAAATTATCACAGATCTATGGTTCAACCATTCGTTTCAAAAGTATTGATGAGTTCTTTTGAATGCTACACATATTGAAAGTTTACACCCCTAGGGGGGAGGAAGCGATGCTCCTACATGCACATGATTTTTTTCCAAGTTTATTACTACTATTATCAATAATTTCAAAATCATTTGTTAAAAATAACTTTCATCATGTACATTTATACAAAAATTTTTACTATTAAAATTTTTGAAAATAAATTTGATGGCAGGGCTACCTGTTGAGCGATTGATCCCAAAATGGATTCTGCACCAGTTTAGGTAAAGCTCATATTAAATATCAAGTTAGGTTACATTTTGTTCATTGGTTTGGGAGTCCACAAAATGTATTATACTCACGTACTAATACATATACAAGCAGACAGATTGTCAGATATTTTCTGAAGATTATCAAATCATGTTCTGGACATCTCAAAATGAGTAAAACAACCGAAAATTTTCACAAATCCAAAGTTTCATTCTTATATATATAGAAGAAAGTAAAAGCTAACACAAAATATATTTGGCTTTTTACTTCTACATTTATATTTTATTTTATACTAGCAGGCTACACTTGCTTAGCTGGTCACTATATTTAAATAAATTTTCAAAAGAATTGGATCAGTATTTATTTTTTACATCACATTATACATAAAAACTAAAAAAAAAAAAAAAAAAAAAAATTGAAATTGCTCTAGACCTCACTTTGGGTACCTGCTGCCTATGGCAGCTCTGTTTTCCACTTGTACTGCATCGGGTCCAGTTTCCCATTGTCTGCAAAAAGGTCTTTCCCGGGCACTTTAATCTGAGTATTTATCGACGACATGTGGATCATCTGTTATTTATGAACTACGATTTTAAAGGTGACTGTATCTCAGCATATATTATATGTTTTAGTTTTTGAACCATGTGTTTTATATATAATAATAATAATAAAAAAAAATAGAAAGTAGATCTTTTAAAATGAATTAAATACGTGAAAAACAAATAAATTTCAATCAGTTTAATCCTTTACAATGTATACTACCATCCCCCCCCCCCCAAAAAAAAAATATTATTAAAAAAATATATATTTATTCATTTTAAAGGAATTAATTTATAATTAAAAATAAAAAGTTGTTATACTATAAAAATTATGCATAAATATAACAATTTATTGCATTACCATTTAATTTTCAATAAATATAATAAATAAATAAATAATAATAAAAAAAAAGATTTTGCTTTCAAATGTATGTATTAAATAAAAATTAAATTGCGTAATAGCCATTGCTATGATACACAGAAGATTACAGTAAAAGAATAAATCTATGAAAAATGTAACAAAGAAGCCAGTATTTAAAATAAAAAACATCAATTTAAAAAATTCAAATTCGAAAAAAACTCTATGATGTCATCACAATTTTGACTCTCTGTGGAGAAGGAAAAGAGTTATTTTAGGATAAATGAGGTAATCCTAGTTTCAATGTCATATGGAATTTCTTGATTTTCAATTTCATTTTGGTCAGAAGAAAAAAATTACAATGATGAATGCGGGAAAATGACTTTTTGAAGAACGATATATGTGGGTTTCGTTAATATTATTTAAATACAATTTGTGCAGGGACCATAGAAATAAAATGATCAATGATCAATTAAAATACGATGGATGCGGGAACGATAGATCAGGGCTTCACTGCATCAACTTCAGTTTCACCAGAAAATTCAGCTTGAATAACAGCTGACAATATCAAATTCACAGTACAAACTGTAGCATAGCATTAACGCACAGTAAAGGCTGTAATTCAAAGAGGCTTACAGCTCTTTACGCAGATATAAATGCCTTGGTGAAATTAAACTGAGACTGATTGATTTGGCACAAAGCAATTCCTTTCAGAGTATAGGTATATGACTGTAACGACTTAAGAATTATGTGTATTAAAAGTGATCTTAAAGTAGAGTGATTTCATAGTGAAAACGTTACCGAATAAATCATACCAGATGATAACTTATCTTAATAACTTGTATCTTGAAATAAACACCAATTCTTCATGTAGAACAAAATCGTTTTATTTCTTCTTAATAGAAAAAGTCAATCAATATGAAATAGCTTGAACATCCATTAACAGCAGTAATAAATGGTACTTTCAGAAGATCATCAATGAAATACTATTAAACTTAACAGAAATACTTTATAAACTTAACAATAGTAAAATATATTTAAAATATAGTAAATAAAATAACATATTAATATATCAGCGACTGATCTGGTCCAGCCAGTCAACTATTGTTTACTATTAAACAAAAGAAAGAAGGAAGCGAATCTAATTGCATCTAAGAGCTGAATAAAGCTCTAGTATTTATATGTGGAAGAAAGATGTTTTAGATCATCATCAAAACAAATGGACATCTAGAAAGAAACAATAACAATAATCATTTAGATATCAATCGATTTAGCTATGATGTCGCCACCTAGTGGGAAAACATCATTACTGAAATTGAAACAGTATAGGATTAGTAAACAAAGGTGTTGGATGGGAAAGATTGTTTACAATGTACACAAAACAGCAATTGTTAATTGAAAATATAGAAATAAAATTTAATCAACTGAAAAATAAAGAACTAAAGTAATTTAAAACCCAAAAAAAAGTTTTTTTTGAGATGCATACAGCTGTTTCGGTAGCCTTAAGCATATCGTCTTCAGTGCAAAATTCTTTCTGCACTGAAGACGGTACGCTTAAGGCTACCGAAACAGCTGCATGCATCTCAAATATTTTTCTTTGGCGTTTCTGACATAGTAGTTTATTCGGGTTTTAATATTCCAACGCCAAGTCTCCTGTTATTATAAGTATAATTTAATTTATAATATATTAATTAAATTAAATAAGTTATTTAATAAAAATGATAAAATGACTATAAACATGACATGAACTTCTAAAACAGAAGATGTAATATAAGTGAGTAGAAATGTGTACAGATATGAGGGAAAGTTAGGAGGCAATGAGAACCAATAGAATAACGATTTTTCTCATCATTCCTTAAATACCCGCTTAGAAAACGGAAAAGATTCCAGAAACTTTGCAGCCAATCAAGTTAGAGCTTCTATATTTGGTATATCAATAAGGATTTTCTCGCCAAGGTCACCAAAAAAGTGGAATTTTGTTTGGCTAAGTAATGAACTGATGAAATATATAGGAGAGTAGTGCATTTGAGAAAAAAGCAGCAAAAAAATATTTTGTCAAGTTGCAATAAAAAGAACCTCAAAACTGGTGTTGAAATATAAAGAACTTTTTAACAAATACCATGATTTTTAAACCCAAAGCTTTAAACATCATTAAAATTTTTTTTAAACATATAAGATTTTTTTTTTTTTTTTTGAGCTAAAATATTAAAACATAGTAAATCAGCTTGCTCCATTTATTTTGACCCAAAACAATCATTGCAATTTACAGAATTTTATGTTTCTTCACAATGCTCTTATTTTTCAATGAAATTATCTGTGTTCAATCAGATTATTTGTGTTACTAAAAGAATAATTTAAGAATGATGTCCTGCAATTAAATCTGTATCAGAATATGTTACAATATTTTTTTTTTTTTTTAATGTAATATTTATATTAAAAAAAAAAAGTAAAGATTAACAAAAGGTTTATTCATGACAGTATAAATGCAGATATTATAACACAGATTTTATTTATTTATTTATTTATATTATTTTTTTATTATTTATTTTTTTTTTTTTTATTTATTTTATTTTTATTTATTTATTTATTTTATTTTTATTTATTTATTTATCTTATTTTTATTTTATTTATTTATTTTATTTATTTTTATTTTTTTTTTGTGGGGGGGGGGGGGGGGCTTTAGATGCCACTTCATAAAATTCAAATTTATTCAATGGAACACCCTTTATATACAATAGAATTTTAAAAATATGACAAAAAGTAGCTTAAGACTGAAATATTTTTGTTTAATGCCTTTATTTATTTATTTATTTTTTAATCTGCTGAATTACTCTAACAGCCATATACAAAACTTCAATATTTCCTACTTACTTGCAATTTACACACACTAACTCCGACTGTAAAAAGCCAGTAAATATCTGGTCAATTATGCAGTTACAAATTCGATCATTATTAGCATGGAGCACATTCATGCCTAAGAAAGAGAAAATATTTAGCAAATAAAACAATACACACTTACAACCTGAAGGCATAGGAAAACAGTCAAATGGATTAGTAAAAATAATGAATAGCAAAAAATTACCTTTACAATGCAAATGCAGAATATTTAGAGATGCGATTAAAAATTCATGTGCATCCTGTTGATAATATCCTGATAAATGTTTAGCATGTGTCCAAACAAGATACAATAGCCGATATGGGATATATGGGACACATTCGCCAGAATAAAACTAAAAATAAAATAAAATTAAGATCACTAAGATATATATCAAAGCAGAACAGATACGAGAAACCATCATAACATCAGTTGCTATCTAGGTTTTGTCTAAAAGTATTAAATAGAACTAGTTAATACCCGTCAAAACTCGATAGATGATGTTCAGCTGAAATCTTTTCACGGCATAAAATTTAAAACACCCTTGCTTTAACATTTCGCATTACTCTTAACCAGTTTAAAACGCCCTGTTTTAATCAATTATCTTTTGGTAGGAGGGAGGAGGGATAATTTTATGACATTTCAATATACAAAATCTAAGTATACTCCACATAATAAAAACAAAATTCTGAGGTTTTCCTAATTTTATTCTAAATATGACCAAAAGAATGTTAGGATTAATTAAAAGAAAGACAGAATTTATATAAATTATCGAAAGAATCAATATTTCTTAATGAGATGGTATCAATATTTGTGATAATACTTACCAAATCATCACGCGTGTAAATTAATCCCACAATAGAATTTCTCTCTGCCACACCAAATCGACTAATAGTCTATAGAACTACACTCGTTTTATGTTTACTGAACAATTTATTCATTGCTTTTCATGTGAAATGAAAGAATACAAAAATTTTCTTCTTTTGTGATTATATTAACATTATATTTATAATTACATGATTATATTAACTTACTATCAATGATAACAGTTCACAATTTTTTAATAAAAGACATATGAAAGACAAAGATTTTATTCACTTGTAAAATACTTGTAAATTATATAATTAATTCTAATTTGCCAAGAAAATAATAAGTGCATTTTAAGTGTAAAATAATAGTTTTGATTCTGATTTTTCATTCCCATATTTGTAAAATCACTTAGGTTTAATCCAAAATATTAATTCGTTGTATTCTAAAAATAAACTGCAAATCAGAATAAAGTTAAAATTTGTTTTTACTGAAAAAAAAAAAAAAAAAAAAAATTAGTTCATAAAGAGTTTTTTATAGAATCAGTTTTTAAAAATAAGTTAAATTGTTATATTCATTGACAACTAAAATCTATAATATTAAAACACAAGGCACTTTCTGTAAGACCAAAATTGTACGATCTGGGCATGCGCCAGAAAATTTTGAACCAATTCGGAATGGGAATATTTCTTTCTCTTTATTCAGTGCAATACGAATACCGATAACAGAGGTCGAGCAGACGACAATATTTCATATGTCTATGGCAGACGCCTATTAAAGCTCAAACATAAAAATAATTCACACGATTAATTTATTAATTTATACTTTCCAAGGAACATAGTATAGGAGTGTTAAAAGTGAAGTTTATTAAAAAAAATTTCAACAAATCTGCAAAATTTCAGGGATTGTTTAAACCCCCACCCCTCCCTCTCCCCATCTCTTTGCTATTGCCTTGATCATACTGCTCTCCAATTTTGATATTATATTAGATATTTCCTATGAATATTTCGGTAGAGAAAAGAAGTATTTAATAAGACAATACAGTTTTTAATGTACATGTTATAGATGAAATTTAGGCTTAGAAAAGTAAATTTTGTGTCCAACCAACATTCAAGTAATAATTAAAAATGTTTTCAAGAGAGTTGTGCAGTGTTGCCAGATTTTGTCTTTTTTATTCAATAGTCATGGATAATCTTGAGAAGTGATATTTGATATACATAATACACTGATGGAAAAAAAAATCCCAACACCAGGAAGGAGCTGTGCTAGATAAACGAAATTTGGTAGGCGTGTTTATACATCTGAAAGATGACGTCGATTCAAATTTCGAGCTACGTGCATAAGTGTGGCGCTAGTAGCGTCACTATGAACATACAAATGAGGTTTGCTTTAAATAAGCGCTGTAAGGTTCATGATCGTTATTTACAGTTGAGATTTGACGTAGTGGGTTAATGTTAGTCAAGGATGCCTCTAAGAAGACGAAGAAGCCATTATCAACAGCTCATTGAGTTTGAACGAGGTCGTGTAGTAGGGCTAAGAGAAGGTGGTTTTTCTTTCCGCGATATTGCAGAAAGACTTGGCAGGAATGTATCCACTGTGCATGAGTGTTGGCAGCGTTGGTCAAGGGAAGGTACTGCCTCAAGAAGACCGGGTTCCGGGCAGCCACGTGGCACTACTGAGAGGGAAGACCGCTATGTTCGGCGTATGGCTGTGGCTAATCGTACTGCGTCTGCAGCTGAAATTCGAGCTGCAGTTGGCACCACAGTGACACAACGAACTGTTACAAATCGGTTACTTCAAGGACAGCTCCGAGCCAGACGCCCTGTAGCGTGCATTACACTGACTCCAAACCACTGCCGTTTGCGACGTGAGTGGTGTCAAGCTAGAGCTCATTGGAGGACGGAGTGGAGATCTGTTGTGTTTTCTGATGAAAGCTGGTTCTGCCTTGGTCGCAGTGATAGCCGTGTGTTGGTTAGAAGGAGGCCAGGTGAACGCCTGCTAGCGACTTGTCTGCGGCCTAGACACACAGGGCCTACTCCTGGAGTTATGGTTTGGGGAGCAATTTCGTATGACAGCAGGAGCACTCTCGTGGTTATCCCACGCACCCTGACTGCAAATTTGTACGTCAGTCTAGTGATACAACCTGTTGTGCTGCCATTCATGAACAGCATTCAAGGGGGTGTTTTTCAACAGGATAACGCTCGCTCTCATACCGCTGTTGTAACCCAACATGCTCTACAGAGTGTCGACATGTTGCCTTGGCCTGCTAGATCACCAGATCTTTCTCCAATCGAGCACGTATGGGACATCATTGGACGACAACTCCAGCATCATCCACAACCAGCATTAACCGTCCCTGCATTGACCGCCCAAGTGCAATAGGCATGGAACTCCATCCCACAAACTGATATCCGACACCTGTACGACACAATGCATGCACGTTTGCATGCTTGCATTCAAAATTCTGGCGGTTACACCAGTTACTAATGTACCAACATTTCACATTTGAAATGGCTCTTCTCGCCAATGGCTCTACCTGTGATCTTGAAACTTTATTCCATCAGTGTAGATGATTCTTCAATTTAATTCTTCTTTTATGTATATCAAATATCACTTCTCAAAATTATTAGTGACTATTGAATAAAAAAAAGTCGCAAAGTTTGGCAACAGTGGAGTAGTGTTGAATTTAAATAGCAAAATTAAAATATTATACATAGTTTAGATTGAAAATTACAAGTTATACCTATTATTTTTACCAAGAGTTTTCAGTGGGCTTAATAAAGATGACTTATTCATTCAGAAATGATGTTAAGTTGATTAATTTGATCTAGAATATAAAAGATTTCCTAGAAACAAAATTACTGCAAAAAAGCGTTTAAAATTAAAACTAATATTAATGAAGCATTACAAAGCAGGATAGACAAATAATGTAAATTTGAATAATTAAACCCATTTAATTCATAATAATGTTTGCCTGAATTATGATTTTTTGAATGACTTCTAAAAAAAAGGCAACTTCTTTAAAGGGCCATTTTTTTACATCATCGTGAATGGCTTTAAAACAGAGGTTTCGCTGTATTTCTTTTTTTAACACTTTCCAACATAGTGGAAAAGTGTTTATGATTTTGGTTTGTCTGTCTGTCCATCTATCCACGTCCTAACACCCTGAAACTGATATGTATCGTTCAAGTTCATTATGGGATGGTTCTCTGTTGAAAATTGGGTAAATACTGCCATTGGTTTGTCTACAAGAACACCAGAAAGAATTTCAAAGCATTGCATACTATGAGCGGTATTTCCATAAATCATATTTTAACATTTTATTTCACACAAATTATAATGAAATTGACATTAATAATACATATGCACAAAAAAAGCTTTCTATAGAATGTAGTATAATTAGCATTAAGATTTACAGGGCCACAAACACAAAAAATATTCAGTTACATTAATGGCTATAATTTTAAATCACTGGAATTTAATTTCCAAATCGTAGATGCTGCATATAGGACCTTTGGTCCCATTTAAAATTATTTTCTGTCCATGACACAACACCAACCAACCAACCATTAATCGTTTTTAACACTTACTAAATGATGTTTAAGATAGATTATTATATGAATTAGTCTATATGTCTGTCTTTTTGTTCATCTGACTGTGAGCTCTCTAACTTCCATAAATATTCACAGAATTTCTTGAAATTGATATATGTTATTCATTTACAATGGGATGTTCCCAAATCACATTTTAATACTTTTATTTTATACAAATCATAATGACGTCAAAATATAACTATGTGCAAATTTGTAAGTAATCATTGTTGCACATATATATTTCATGTGACTGTCTGTACAAAAAAAAAAAAAAAATTATCACCCCCCCTCCCCTTACAGACACCTTAATTACATTTTAAGCTTTAAGTTGTAGTTCCCATTAATGTATTACATGCACGCATGTATTATTATTATTTTTTTGGATAAATCTTTCAAAATCTCTAAATGTAATAATTATAAATAAATTATTGCAACAGGAATACACACTAATATTACAACTGTAAGTTTTTCATTGATCTGGAATAACATCTCCCAAACTCTTAGCCCCTCCCAAAAGTGAAGTTCAGATCCGCCACTAATTTGTCGTATATGTGACCGGCCTTCTTTTTAGTTAAATAATAATAATTTAAAAAGAAGCTGATTAATTTTTAGGGAAGAATAGAAGAATATTATAGAATAATTTAGGAAATGGCAGTTAAACTTACATGTATTACTTTTATATAATGAAAATACATACTACTGTCAACAAAATTTACTTGCAATAAAATATTGAATTGTAAACTATATTCAGTTTAAATTTTTATGTGTCACAACTGAAATTGTATAACATAACTTATTTTCTATTTATGAGTTGATGTGTGGTATCATAATATGAATAAAATGTGCTGACACCAAAATGTATCCTGGGATCTGAATCTATTGAACACAGGAAAATTAGAATTATTTTTTTAATGAATAAATTTTTAATAACAAATTTGTCAGAAGAAATGATTTAGGACTTTGCATCATTTTACAACATTCGTATTTTTTGTGGCCCTTTCTGGTTATATACATTTTAAATTTATTTATTTATTGTTGCCCATACTAAAATTTTTTTAAGAGAAGTTTTTTTACATTACATAATAAATTATCAAACACAATTTCAACAATATGTAATTTACTGACCTCTTGAAAGAGAGAAGACATTTCACAAACCAGACATGTAGAAGGTTCATCTTCGAAATGACATACATGTTTATCAGCCAAAAAATAATCTCTTAGCAAAGGTGTGTGTATAAGAGCTTGTATAATGCAACTCATGAAACAAGTATTTCCTAAATTTACAAGACCTCTTAAACCTAAAAAAATATAGCATTTGTAACTGATCTAAAAAAAATATACATAGCAGGCTGTAAATGTAATATTGTAGTCTCTTAAAAATAACACTTTATAACATTTAACCACAATGCTCTAGACTAGCAATTCTGAATAGCAGCCACTGGCTACCAGAGTCATAAAGAATGATTGCCACTTCTGCCCTTTTGGCAGCTACCATTAGATATAAATATACCATTAATCAATAAAATTTGTGGTTTTTGTTTCTTTTAAAGGTGATTACCGAAATGTGTGATTATTTCATTTCTAATCGATAAAATTGGTATTTTTTATAAAACTATTTTCCGAAATGCATGATAATTTTACATCCTAATACAGAAATACAGAATTATTTTGTCACTAATTGTCAAAACTTATTTTTAATATATTAAGTAATAGCCAAAATTCCATATTATTTTGTCACAAATCTATAATATTTTTATTTTAAAAACTAGTTAATAACCGTCAAAATTTGACGGATCATATGCATCTTAAATCTTTTCACGGCATAAAATTTTAAGCATCCCTGGTTTAATAATCCGCATTGCTCTTAACCAGTTTAAAATCCACTACTGTGATCAATTATTTTTTGGTTGGAGGGGAAGGGGGAATAAATTTCAAGAAATTTCAATAGACAAAATTTAAGCGTAATCCATATAATAAAAATAAAATCTGAAGATTAATAAAATCTGATTTCTAATTTTACTCTAAATATGACCAAAAGAATGTTTGGAGTAATTAAATGAGAGGCAGAATTTATAAATTATGGTAAGAATGGAGAAAGAAAGCACACATTAATATTTAATGTTTTTCATACATATTATTTTAATTTGCTCGCATTCATAATATTCCATTTCAGTAACAATATGATAGTGGCGTCATCTATAATCTGTCAATAAAAAAAGAAATCTCAGATTTTTTTTTCTAAAGATACCTTTAAAATCACATAAATTTATAAGGCAAAATAATTTAATCTAAAATAAATTTTAATAGTATTTTGTGTTTTCTTTACATTCTATAATTACAATTTATTTGCCCTTAGAAATAGAGTATGCTACTCAGGGCCCGAATAAATAAGAATGCATTTAATACTTAAGCAAGTTAATTAGCTCATTAAATTTTTAATAATAAATTATTCTATGCATATTTTTACTTGTATAAAATATAATATTTTTAAGGTTATTCTTTTTAAATTATTTTTTTCCTGTAATATAGTACAGAAATGAAATATAAGAGATCAATTTAAAATTAGATTAAAAAAATAAATAAATAAAATAAAACTTCCTTTCATTTTAAACATCTACCTCCATTTTTTCTAAACAAAGCTTTCAATTGATAAAAACTAACTTTTAAAAAACAATAAACACCGACAATTTATTAATTTTTAAAGGTTTTTTTTTTTCTTTTAAGAAACTGAAAAAAATATTAGGAATATGGTATGGTATGTTTATATGACAAGAGATGGCGCCATAAAAACTCTTAAAATATTATCCTGGATAGGAAAATTTTCGGTGAAATGAAAATGCATACGGCGATAGCCGATAAGTATTCGTAAATTGCTTTGTTTTTAATACACTTTCCTTGGAAAATATGAATCAATGAATTAATCGTGTGAATTGTTTTTATTATTGAGCTTCAATCAGGCGTCTGCCATAGACATGCGAAATATGAAATGAATGTCATCTGCTCGAGTTCTATTATCAATGTTCATATTGCACTGCATGAAGGGGAAGGAATAATCCCGTTCCGAACTGGTTCATAATTTTCTTGCGCATGCCCAGATCGGGCGATTTTGGTCTTAAAGAAATACCCTTGTGTTTTAATATTATAGATTTTTTCCCAAAATATGCAATAATTTTGCAGCTTATTACAGATTCATTTCACCACTAATTGTCAAAATTTATGTTTAATAACACATGTAGTTGCAAAAAAGCTGTTCACCAAAACAAGTGATGATTTTACAGTCCAATTTTCAAATACAGAATTTCGCAACTAATTCCCAAAATTTACATTTTATAAAGCAAACAACTGTCGAAATATGCTATTATTCCGTTACTAATTGTTAAAATTTGCAATTTTCAAAGCTATTTTTTTAAATATATGAGAATTTTGTGGTCTGTTGTTGAAATGTAGTAACATTTAATAGTTCAATTTAGAAATTTTATTGATAAATTCATCAAGCATGAAAATTCATTTTCAACAGATTGGATTGTGTAAGGTTCAATTTTATACCATCTATATAAAAAATGCCAGAGCCGGGAATTGAACCTGGGCCTTCCGCTTAACATGGGGATGGTCTTTCCACTGAGCCACTCTGACTGACAACCAGCTCAGCATTTCTCACAATAATTGTTGGCAAAGTCCCTGTGTCTGCAAATGCAAATACAACAGATGAGATTGGGTTTGCAGACACGGTGATCTTCCCAACAATTATTACATGAGAAATGCTGAGCTGATTATCAGCCAGGGTGGCTCAGTGGAAGAGCATCTGCACGTTAAGCGGAAGGCCCAGGTTCGATTCCTGGCTCTGGCATTTTTCACATAGTTGGTATAAAATTCAACCTTACACACTCCAAACTATCTAAAATGAATTTAATCATTCATTGAGAAAATTTACGTTTGATTGCATTAATAGCTAAAATAGGTGATTATTTCACTGCTAATCCATAAAATTTTAACTTTATTTCTACTTTCAGAGGGTAAAAATGAGAGGATTTCTTCAGTTTATTCACCAATCCCTTACAATCAAGGTACCTCTAGCAAAATAAAAAACGCAGCTAAGAATTTTAATGTTAATATACTGATAAAACAGAGTCCAAAAATATTTTTCAAATTATAAGAAATGATAAAGATAATATTCCCCCGTTAGAGACTGCTGGAATTTATAAGATCCCCCTTAAGTACCAAAATAACAAAACAGACTGCTACATAGGCGTAACAAAAAGAAAAATTAAAACAAGAATAAAAGAACACCGAAACGATATCAGGTATTTTTTAAAATCAAATAAAAGATAAAGTTTAAAATATATTAAAAACATTTAAAACCGTTTAAAATTACCTCACAAGCGCTTTCAACTGCCTCTGCAGTTTTCCTCAGGTGTGCTCTGGTGAACATGTTCGTCGGGCGTATCTTTTGGTTTTCTTCCACCTTTCTTCTCTAGGATAGGGCGCCACCCGGCGTCAATTTCCATTGGCTCAGTATTGCATGCATCGTGATTCGCAATAATTTCGACGTTTTCTCTTTTTGTGGCGTAATGATCATTGTTATAGTGAGCTATTTTGCTGAAGTTTTTAAAGTCTATTTTTATATTTTCTTTTTCGTTTATTTTTGTTAGTGCTGTTGTTATTTTACCGTATTTCATATCATTTTCGTGTTCTTTAATCCGCGTTTTTATCTTCCGTTTCGTCATGCCGATATAGCATCCTGTTGTTTTATCTTCTTTGGTGTAATTAATTTTGTAAATTCCTGCAGTTTTTGAAAAATGTATTTGGTCTTTGTCATTTCTAATTCTTTGGAAAATATTACTATTTGGTTTTATCGGTACATTTATATTTAATTTCGCGGCTTCGTTTTTTATTTTATTGCTTACACCTTTATTATATGGAATTGGGGGGATGTATTTTTGCTTTTGTTTTTGTGCGTTATTAATATCGTCCAGTTTTTTTAGTCTATTTCTATACAGTTTATTTATTGTGTGCTTTTTGTAACCTGCATTCTGGCATATTTCGGTAATTTTTTGAATTTCTTGTTTTAATAAGGTTTCGTTGGAGCATATATTTATTGCGCGATTTATGTAATATTATATGGCCGCGATCTTATATCTGTAAGGAGTTTTGCATTTAGCGTTTATAATTTCATTACTATTGTTTTGTTTCCGATATACCGTGGTTTCAAAGTTTAATTCTGGGGTTTTTATTATAGTAACGTCAAAAAATTTAATGAGTTTTCATTTTGGATTTCAAGAGTGAATTTAATGTCCGGGTCTATTTCGTTTAGTTTTTCCAGTGTATTTTTTTTTTTGGGGGGGGGGGGGGGGGGGTTTAGAATTGCAAATACGCCATCTACATATCGATACCAATATTTTATTTCTTTAAAAAAATTTTTAATGTACTCATTTTCTATTTGTCTTAATTTAAATTCTGCAATTACTCCTGAGATTGACGATCCCATTGGGACGCCTTTATTTTGCTGGTACCTTAATTTCAGCCACCAACTTAATATTAAATGAAAACTACTTTAGATTTAACAATAAATTCTACCAGCAAAATAAAGGCGTCCCAATGGGATCGTCGATCTCAGGAGTAATTGCAGAATTTAAATTAAGACAAATAAAAAATGAGTACATTGCAAAAAATTTTAAAGAAATAAAATATTGGTATCGATATGTAGATGACGTATTTGAAATTCTAAAAAACACCTCCCCCCCAAAAAATACACTGGAAAAACTAAACGAAATAGACCCGGAATTAAATTCACTCTTGAAATCCAAAATGAAAACTCATTAAATTTTTTAGATGTTACTATAATAAAAATCCCAGAATTAAACTTTGAAACCACTGTATATCGGAAACAAAACAATAGTAATGAAATTATAAACGATAATGCAAAACTCCTTATACAGATATAAGATCACGGCCATACAATATTACATAAATCACGCAATAAATATATGCTCCAACGAAACCTTATTAAAACAAGAAATTCAAAAAATTACAGAAATATGCCAAAATGCAGGTTACAAAAAGCACACAATAAATAAACTGTATAGAAATAGACTAAAAAAACTGGACGATATTAATAACGCACAAAAACCAAAACAAAAATACATCCCCCCAATTCCATATAATAAAGGTGTAAGCAATAAAATAAAAAACGAAGCCGCGAAATTAAATATAAATGTACCGATAAAACCAAATAGTAATATTTTCCAAAGAATTAGAAATGACAAAGACCAAATCCATTTTTCAGAAACTGCAGGAATTTACAAAATTAATTACACCAAAGAAGATAAAACAACAGGATGCTATATCGGCATGACGAAACGGAAGATAAAAACGCGGATTAAAGAACACGAAAATGATATAAAATACAGTAAAATAACAACAGCACTAACAAAAATAAATGAAAAAGAAAATATAAAAATAGACTTTAAAAACTTCAGCAAAATAGCTAACTATAACAATTATCATTACGCCACAAAAAGAGAAAACGTCGAAATTATTGCGAATCACGACGCATGCAATACTGAGCCAATGGAAATTGACGCCGGGTGGTGCCCTATCCTAGAGAAGAAAGGTGGACGAAAAACAAAAGATACGCCCGACGAACGTGTTCACCAGAGTACACCTGAGGAAGACTGCAGAGGCAGTTGAAAGTGCTTGTGAGGTAATTTTAAACAGTTTTAAATGTTTTTAAGATATCAGGTATGCCAAAAATACCACCACTCTAGCAAAAACGTATCAGGAAAACAGTATAGATGTTCAATTTGATGACGTAATAAAAATTGCGAACTACAATAACCCTAATAATAACAGGAGACTTGGCATTGGAATATTAAAACCCGAATAAACTACTACGTCAGAAATGCCTAAAGAAAAATGTTTGCGATGCATACAGCTGTTTCGGTAGCCTTAAGCGTACCGTCTTCAGTGCAAAAAGAATTCTGAATCTGGAGAAGTGCTCGTATATATAGGAGAGGGACCGAATTTAATTCAACCAATAGGATTACGGGAAAGGTGGAGTGTGTGGCCAATAGGAATTTAGGAATGTTAGCTGTGTAAACAATAGAAAAATTAAGAAAACATGGATTGAATGTAAAATTTTCAACAATCAGACAAATAGAGAACAGCAAAGTCACAATTTACAAGATTTTTAAAATTTTTATAAATATGAAAAGCTTCAAAGAAATCAAGTTCATGAATGGATTTAGGTCTGCAAATTATTTTAGCTGAATTAAATTTAAAATTATGATTTTCCTCTCAGCAATGTTTAGAAATAGCCGATTTATTGGTTTCTTGTTTGTGGACGTAATTTATATGTTCTTTTAGACGAAATTTAAGACTGCGTTTAGTTTGGCCAATGTATGATAAACCACACTGACAGGAAATACTATAAATGCCCCAAGAATTATGCATATCAATGGGATCTTTTAACTGAGAAAAGGTGAGTTTATTGGAAGGCGAAAATATTATTTTAAAACCATATTGTTTGAAAATTTTAGCAATGGTTTGACTGGATTTAGGAAAATAGGGTAAAACAATAATGATATTAGAAGAGACCGATTTAGTAGACGAAATACGAGGGAGCTGTAATTTTTGGATGGCTTTGTCTATAATGGAAGGGTCATAACCTCTGTCAATTGCAAGGGCTTTTAGGTATTTAATTTCAGATTTTAATAAAATAGGATTTGAACAAATATTAAGGGCACAGTTTATAAAAGTATAGAAAGCAGCCTTTTTTTTGCTAGGTGGGTGACTTGAATGCGCATGGGGAGGAAGGGAGACTGCAAAATTTTTACGATAGACGGTGGTTGAAAATCCATTTACAGTGCGAGAGACAAGGGTATCAAAAAATGGAAGGGAGCCATTATTTTCTATTTCATATGTAATCTGGATATTACTGTCAATTGAATTTAAAGTTTCTAAGGCATGGTCAATATTGTGACGAGATATACCAATAAGCATGAAGGTGTCGTCAATGTAACGGGTCCAAAAAGGAAAAGATATTTTCTTAAAAAGCTTGCTTTCGAAATAGTGCATGTAAATATCTGCGAGAATTGGGGAGAGAGGGGATCCCATGGCTAAACCTTCAGACTGATGATGGAATTTATTTTGGAAAGAAAAAGTGGTTTGTGATAAACAAATGCTGGTAAGAGAAATTAATTCTTGCATTTCAAAAGAAGTGAAATGAAAATCTTTTAATCTATTTTCAAGACAGCAGAGAGCGCCACTTTTCCACCACTGTCTATCATAAAAATTTTGCAGTCTCCCTTCCTCCCCATGCGTGTTCATGTCACCCACCTAACCAAAAAATGGCTGCTTTCTATACTTTTGTAAACTGTGCCCTTAATATTTGTTCAAATCCTATTTTATTAAAATCTGAAATTAAATACCTGAAAACCATTTCAATTGAAAGAGGTTAGGTTATGACCCTTCCATTATAGACAAAGCCATCCAAAAATTACAGCTCCCTCGTATTTCGTCTAATAAATCAGTCTCTTCTAATATCAGTATTGTTTTACCTTATTTTCCGAAATCCAGTCAAACCATTGCTAAAATTCTCAAACAATATGATTTTAAAATAATATTTTCGCCTTCCAATAAACTCACCTTTTCTCAGTTAAAAGATCCCATTGATATGCATAATTCTTGGGGCATTTATAGTATTTCTTGTCAGTGTGGTTTTATCATATATTGGCCAAACTAAACGCAGTCTTAAATTTCATCTAAAAGAACATATGAATTACGTCCGCAAACAAGAAACCAATAAATCGGCTATTTCTAAACATTGCTGGGAGGAAAATCATAATTTTAAATTTAATTCAGCTAAAATAATTTGCAGACCTAAATCCATTCATGAACTCGATTCCTTTAAAGCTTTTCATATTTTATAAAAATTTTAAAAACCTTGTAAATTGTGATTTCGCTGTTCCAGGGCTGCCAACCTCTGGGAGTGCTAAAGTGTAGTTAAAAAGAAAAAAAAGTGTAGTTTTAAGCTACAAAGTGTAGTCGCTAAAAAATTAGAAAATACTTAAAATATAAATAAGCATAAAATCTTTTGTTTACATTATGACTTACTTTCTGAAATTTATTGATTATTAATAATCAAACATTCAAAAATAATAGAAATTTTATCCAAATTTACCTTTTATATTAACATGGATACATGAAAATACACTAATTCTAATATAATACACTAATATGCAGGGTTGCCAACTTTTCAAAAACAGTTTGAGGAGTATTCAGAGAAATTTTGAGGAGCATTTCGGCTACTTTGAGGAGCAATTTTAAAAATTAAAAAAGAAAAAGAAAGAAAGAAACTACTAACAAAAATAAATTAGCAATAATCATATGAAATTAAGTGAAAAAAAAAAAAGGTAAGATGTAGGTATGCATCAAATTTTTAGTTATTCAGTATACTGAATATTCATTATTCAGTAATAATCAAACATTTAGTGCATGCCTATTCAAAAGAAACTTGTTTAATTACAAGAACAAGACAATTGATGTGAAAATAATTTCAATGCTATACTTCAAACAGATACAAAAATTGGATTTTTTAAAACAAAATCTTAAATTTTTGGAGTAACAAAAGTCAAAATAATGAACAATTTTAATAGTTTAGATATTAGAAAATGTAATAAAACTGAATCTACAATAAAATAATCATTGTTATTAAGGATGGAAAAGGATTGAAATTGTACAACATTAAATTCAATATCAGTGCAAACTGACAGCCATCAACTTTTCTGAAACTTTTTTTTCCCCCTTAAGATTATTGCTAAATATACCTAAAAAATCGAGTTTCCGTAGAGGGGGGGGGGGGGAGGTAGAATTACGTTTTTATCATTAATTAAATAAATATGCTATTTTTCTCGTATTTGACAGAATTCGCAATATTTTTACGACCGATTGCCGAAATTCGTAATTATTTCACTGCAAATTTACAAAATCTACATTTAATAGCAAATAATTGCTAATATATACTATAATTTTGCTCTAATTGATAAAATTCACTCTTCTTTAAAGGTAAATCCTAAAATACGCGATTAGTATGCGGCCGATTGCCGAAACACGCTATTATTTAGCTACTAATCTATGCAAAATACGTTCATCTAAAAGCTGAATCTTAAATACTCAACTATTTTGCCACTAATCAGTGAAATTTCCATTTTTTTTTTTTTTTTTTTTTTTTTTTCTTTTTCAAAGTGTAATCTCGGAAATCGGGAATAATTTTGAAGTAGTTTTCGCTAATACGGGATCGCTTACCCACTAATAATCAAAAATTTACGTTTTATATGCTATCATTTGGCTGCTAGCCAATAAAGGTTTTTTTTTTTTTTTTTTTTTTTTTTCCCCAGTTGATTTCAGTAAATCGCGATATTTTTGTATCCGATGACGGAAATACGCAATCATTTCACCGCTAATTAACAAAATTTATGTTTAATCGCTGAAAAAGGCTTTATTTTGATGCTAATCGATGAATTTCTTGCTTTTTTCAAACATGATTTACATTATAAGTATAAGTTTGTGGCTTTTTATAGAAATACGGAATTATTTTACAGCTAATTTTTAAAATTACGTAATCGTAAACTAATTGCTAAAATAGATGTTATTTTTCTAAAAATGTCTAATTATTTAGTCATAAATCAGCTTTTTTATTTTTTTATTACTGAAATGTCATTTTTTGCGGCTGATTTATAAAATACGCAGTTTTCTTGTGCTATTTTTGTGATGAATCCATTTTAAATCCGACGATTTTTGTGAAAGTCCCATTTTCAGATATGAAAATTTCTTAGAATCACCCACGCACTATAAAAACTAAGTTATCGCGTATTCAGTTATCCTAATAAAAAGCACAGGAAATATTCTTTTTCTTTCTCCAACGGTAGATACTTGGTACGATAAAGTTCGAAATTTTCCATGATTTTTTCAGAAACTTGTATATTAAAACACTTAAGAAAGTTTCCTATTACAGAGGACAGTTCCTCCGTTAAAGTCCGACTTTATACTGTTTCCTCCAAAACTCGCGTGAAAGTCTCCCACGGAAGATAGCTCTTCCTGGTCTTAGTTTCCTTGCGTTGTCAATCGTACTTAAAGTTCAGTAACTTTGAATCCATAATTTTTATCGATAAATAATTAAAATAAACAATTTTTTTCATTAGAAAGTATTATTTTTTAGCGACTTATTAAGCATTAAGATAACTGAAACATTGATAGAGTTTAAATGAAAATCAAAATACAGCATAATCATAGCCATGAAGATAATCATAGCATTCGGTTTCTTTCTCCCCCCCTTTCAGCTTGCGGTGTCTGTGCTTGTGGTTTTAATTAAGCACACTCTCAGCTAATGTAAACAAATACTTGTTCCCATTCTGAGTCAGCAATATTTCGATTACGCAATGCCTAGCAGTAGAATGAATGTTTATTTTTTTTTTTTTTCTTTACTATTTATTTATGAGTATTTACAATGAAGCATGCGGTTCTTCAACTAGATTGTAAAAGTTAGATATGTTATTTTTATATTTTCAAGAAGCACTTTCATACATAAAAAATAAAATTCAAAGAATAATGTTTTATGCGGCAACTGTTGGAAATGCAAAATTAAAAGTTGATAAGGATTGCATTGCGATTTCTGTCTAGATGTGTGCAAGGAAAAAAAAAAAAAAAAGAAAGAAAGAAAGAAAAAAGATAGTTTTTTTTTTTTCCCAGTGTCTGCCACTATTCAGTTTTATATTATACTTTTTTAATCCGTGGTGAAATCGGAGTTCGCTCATTGTAAACAAGATGACGATGGGGAAAGGAAAAGCGTAGCTTTAAGTATACGATGCGTAGAGTGTAGTAGAAGCAGGCTAAAGCGTAGTTACTACGCCAATTGCGTAGTTGTTGGCAGCCCTGCTGTTCCCTATTTGTCTGATTGTTGGAAATTTTACATTCAGTCAACGTTTTCTTAATTTTTCTATTGTTTACACAGCTAACATTCCTAAATTCCTATTGGCCACACACTCCACCTTTCCCGTAATCCTATTGGTTGAAGTAAATTCGGTCCCTCTCCTATATATACGAGCACTTCTCCAGATTCAGAATTCTTTTTGCACTGAAGACGGTACGCTTAAGGCTACCGAAACAGCTGTATGCATCACAAACATTTTTCTTTTGGTGTTTTTGACGTAGTAGTTTATTCGGGTTACAATAATCCTACTTATGCTTTCTTCTGTGAAACTGTCAAAATTATTCATAACCGGGAGTTAACGACCACGAATCAAAAACCGGAATCGATGCACAGTGGCACCACCTGATTACAGGCAAAGATGAGCTCTTTGAGATTCACTGAAGTCACGACCGAGGACGTCTGGGGCCCCAGGACAAAAAGCGGCTTCTTGTGAAAGTAATGAAGCAATAAAGTAAGATTATGTTTTTATATAATTGTTAAATAATGCTCCATTTTTTAAATATTTTAAAGTTATATATTTTTTTAATTGATAATTTTTCTTTCAGACACATAAGCATTCTTACCTAAATATGATCCATCAATAACTTTTCTCATCTCATAATGTTCTTTCAGAAGTTCCATTTCTTTAGGAGTAGGTTCCCATGCACTATAGGCATCAGTTCCTTAAACAAAAGTTTTAAATTACAAACTGATAAGAAGAGAAAAATAAATGCATAATTATTACTAAAATATGATATATATTATCTAAAAGCGACTCTAATTAAAAATCTTTTGAAGTGATGTGTTCAAGAGTCCATTCAAATCCAAATTCTTGGTAGATAGGGATTTAAACAAGGGTTTAAAAAAAAGTAAGTACTTAGAAGCCCAACTTACAGACTAAAAGAATGTAAAATAAAACTCTTTCTAAAACCATTATCAATTATATTTTCATGTTACTTCAAAAATATTTAGATACAACTACTCCTATCTGACACTTTAAACTGTAATAATATGCTTTACAGTAATGTAGGGTAAGAAAATGCAATGTGATAGCTGCAATGTGTGTGTGTCTTGCTTTTGCCTCCAAGGCAGTAGCATGTGCTTGCACCTGATGAAGAAAGGCTATGTCCTTTTGAAACTGGTTGTGCTGACTTAAAATTTATGGTGTGTGAAGAAGTTTTAATTTATTTTGAGTGATAGCACACCATTTTTTCCCCCCCAACAGGGGTAGTTATTTCAACTAAAAACTAATGTTACATTATATACATATATAATTTTATTGTGTTTTCTAACATAATAAAATACACATTTGCCTTGTTCCCACATTTTGCCTTGTTCAATATAATTTTTTCCAGAGTGTTTGATTGCATAATTACAATTAAATACTAATGTGTGTCTCTAAAGAAACATGCATTATTTTTTTTTTTTTTTCATGCATGCTAAAATAAATACATAACAAATAATTGAACTAATTAAAAAATCAAAATCATACCAGTAACATGAGCAAGTTGAAGTTTATGTTTCCTGTTTATAGCTTCATATTCTTGATCATAAACATAGTCCCCACATAGGAAGCAATAAATAATACCAGAAGATGTGTCAACAGCTGCACAAATAATAAAGTTATTTTTAATTATTATAAATAAAATGCACATAATGGAATGCTATGATTTGAAAAATAAAAAGCTAAATTAATATAGAGTGTGTTTTAGATGAAACTATAATTATTAAGAAGAAATTATAACTTATATTAGTAATGAGATGGTAGCCAAATATAGTCCATCTCTCATAAGTTGGTAACTGTTAATCATGCCTGGCGGAAAACGTGCCAATTCTATTACTTTGAAATCAGTTTCAGGTAAGAAGGAAGGGTACTTGCTACACGTATCACTTTTGCAACATTTTGGTGATGTTTTATGTACATATTTTTTTGAGTCATTCTGTTAGGCTCGAAACCATAACACTCCTCTTTCTAAAAATTAAAAAGAGTTTTAATTTCTAAAAATCGAATTTGAACTTAAATTTTGGAAAATTCAGAAAACCTATTGTTAAAATAATGGTACTTAGGAAATTTCACTAATATTCCAAAAATCTAAGTGCTTAAAAAATATATATAAATTTTCTAGTAAAACTATTTCTATGGCTAGATAATTCATTTGAATAGAATTAAAATGAATTTATTTTATAACTCTGACTTTAAAATGGAGTATTTAAATATTTTAGAACTTAGATTGCAAAAGTCATTATTTTATTGTAATCAAAATATCGGATCGCGATTTTATTCTTTTACGACAATAATTTTTGTATTTTTCATAATTATAATTATTTTGACTATTTTAAATTAATTCAATTTTTATTTCAGTGAAAAGCCTCTGCAAATTTATCAAATTTCATATATTTTTCATCTTAAAGAAATGAAATATTTTGGCTTTTACTTCAAAAATCTAACTTTTATAAAGCTACTTTTTATTACTTATTGTCTTGATTTGTAAACGGTATTTTATAAATTCCTGCAGTTTCTAAAGGGAGGATGGGGTCTTTATCGCTGCAGTTTCTATGGGGAAAACAAGAAAATGTAATACAGCCTAAGCCAAAACATTCAATAAACAAGACATTAAAATAGAACTTGATAAAGCCAGTAAAATTGCAAATTACGATGATTATTGCTACGCGATGTTCAGAGAATCATTTGAAATTACTACCAATAGTAAGGCATGCAACGACAGCGGTGCAGTAGCCCCAGACCGTATATGGCGCTACCTTATGGTGAAAGATGAACAACATCAGTGAAGCTCAAGTCTTTCACAGAGGATGTCGTTCTGAAAAGGGCCGGGTACCCGGCTGAAAAATTTAAACAACAACGCACAAAGTAATGTTTTAAGGTTTTATCTATGTTTTTAATTAAAGTTTATACTTCGTTTTTATCTATATATTTAAAGTCAGAATGTATTTATTAATTTTTGATCCATTAACCAACGTTGTCAAATTTAAATATCATTAGTTTTCTCGCGGGCCGCATGCGCCCTGATTTAAACAAAGACAATAACCTCTAATCTGCAAATTCCTGTAATACGCACAACCTCTGGACAAAACTTTTGCAGATTAGAAGGAGTTGACTGTATGTTGATGACTGATTTAGAGAACTACACAAAAATGTTTAAATACATTGCTCAAAGAGTGTTTTCAGTTGTGTTATGAGATTATATTATTTTCATATGTTCTTAAAGTTTATATATAATAAAGAATTTTTTTAAATAAAAATGTGAAATCAGTAAAATATATACCTAGGAAATGCTTCGTTTCATCTGCATGTTTATGAATATGGCGTCCATTATAGCATCCAAAAAATACACAAATCATGCATGCATGAATTCTTTCAGATTTAGTTTTGCAAATGTGGCAAAGACACTCAATAGCCTATAAAGAAAATTTCAAAATGTAATAATCGAACATAAATTTACAAAAGTGATAACTAATATTTAACAATATAGACTTTACAAGAGCATTATATACCATAAAATACCATTTAACCTTGAAAAAAAGTTGGGATATAATTGGGGCAGATAAATAGTAAAAATTAGTTGAAGCACATAAACAGCAAAAATATGGAAATTAACATTTATTATCCTGTTAATATTAAGTGGCAAGTGGCATAAGAAATGATTTTAAAATAAAACATTATATATATTTTTTATGTTGCAGAGACAAAAGGTAAATAAGTACAATAAACTCTTGGTTAACTCACATTCAACTAACCGGAAAACTTTGGAAAGGAGCTTACTTTCCCATTTTCAGATAATCAAGTGTCCGAATTATTTCAAAACAAATTAATGTTTATACAGTAGAGTCTCGAAAGTTCGAGTCTCAGAAGTCCGAGGTTCCGCTTAATTCGAGGTGCCAAATTTTCCCCCTAGCAACCAAAAGCTCTTCCCATTTCCTCTCGCAACCGAAAGAATGCAGGTCTTATTTTTCGTTTCTTCCTGGAAAGAATTTCAGTAACCCACCACCTTTTGTTCTCTTTGTTTTTGAAGGTGGCTAGGTAGGGGTTGGTTTGAAAGGAATTTTCAAACCAGATCTACAAGAGTTTTATTCTTCCAAGTTCAATTGTACTAGTAGCTTAGATGCTAGTTAGGGACTAGCTGCGTTGTTAGTTGCTCTGTTGCTCATTTAAATTCAATACACGTGCTTGATCCTTATCATTTTGGAAACTAATTGCAGTTGAAAGTGTTGTGTTAAGGTGCCTGCTGCGAAAATGAGTGGAAAAAATAAGAGAAATTTTGTATCTATAATAACTAAATTGAACGCTATAAAAAGATTAGATGCAGGTGAAACGATAAAAAGTGTTGCTACCGATTTGGGTGTTGGAGAGGTAACAGTTGGTGACTGGCGCCGCAATCGAATAAAAATTGAGCAGTTTTGTTCACAGAAGTGCAATGAGACTCCAGGAGAAAAAAGAAAATCTATGAGAACATCAGACTTTGAAAAAACTAGCAAGGCTTTATTTCTTTGGTTTACTCAACAGCGTAGCAAAGGTACTCCTATAAGTGGCCCTATTCTTCAGGAAAAAGCTGTGTTTTTCAGAAATCAGTTCAAAGAAGGAGAAGATGATTTTGCAGCAAGCGTTGGTTGGTTAGACCGTTGGAAAAAACGATATGGTGTACGTCAACTAAATATTTGCGGTGAAATACTCTCGGCAGGTACGTCAGCTGTGCAGGCATTTCAAAAACGGATTGAAGACATTATATTGACGGAAAAGCTCACACCTGACCAGTTATATAACTGTGACGAAACAGGTTTGAACTTTAAGATGTTGCCCTCAAAATCCCTTGGTTCAAAAGAGGAAAATCCAGCTCCAGGTCACAAAAAACAGAAGGAACGATTAACCATTTTAGCATGAGCCAATGCATCTGGAAATCATAAAATGAAACTGACTGTGATTGGGAAATCTCCCAAACCTAGAGCCTTAAAAAACATCACTGAAGAAGCCTTACCAGTACATTACACAAATCAGAAAAGTGCATGGATGAATCGAGAAATTTTCAAACAATGGTTTCTAGAACATTTTGTTCCAGAAACACGGAAGGCATTGAGAAAAAAAAATTTGCCTTGCAAAGCAATTTTGTTTTTAGATAACGTTCCATCTCATCCGGACGATGATGAGCTACGTTGTGGTGAAATCCATGCTATATTTTTTCCTGCCAATGTTACAAGTTTGATTCAGCCAATGGATCAGGGCGTATTGGAAAATTTAAAGAAAAAATATTGACGCCGTTTGTTACAACATTTAGTTCAGTCTGATGATGAAAGTGTTGCGGATGTTTTGAGGAATGTAAGTATGAGAGATGTTGTCTACTGGATAGCAGATTCTTGGGAAGAAGTTCAACCTACGACAGTAATTAAATCGTGGACTAAGTTTCTACCTGAATTGGTTACGCCTATTGAGAAAATTAATGATGATGATAGTGAAACAATTGTTTTGAAAGATTTGGTGAAGGAATTACCAGGCTGCGAAAACTCTAATGCAGTTGATCTAAATGAATGGCTAAATAGTGACGACAAGCTGGAAATAACAGACTCAAATATTATAGAAATGATGGAAGATGAGGAAGAATATGAAACAGAAGAAAACGACTCTCCGTTATCAGAAAAAAAAATATCTCATAGTGAAGGTTCTGCAGCCTTAGAACTAGCCTTAAAATATGTAGAACAGCAAACTGAAGCCACCCCTGCAGATGTTTTGCTTTTGAAGCGTTGGCTGACTATCGCATCAACAAAGAGAAGTAATATACTAAAGCAACAAAAAATTGACAATTTTTTTAAATTGTAAAGAATCTTTTACGTCATTATACTAAAGAATAAAGGATTTTAAGGTAATATGTTCATTTTATTTAATTTCATTTGTAGTTGTTAAAATTTTTCTACTTTTTCGGAAAATCCGAGTTTTCAGTAATCCGAGGTAGTGTCAGCCCCAATTACCTCGGATTTTCGAGACTCTACTGTATTTATAAACATGTGTCTTACAAAAGAAATAAATAAAGTAAGAAAATGTCTGCTATTCAGATATAATCTAATGCTGAGCATTAGGGGATGCTCATTTATATTTACAGAACAAACAAAATTCATACAAAAAGAAGGGGGGTGCTTTTGCCATATTTTAAGGTGTATAATTGTTGTTGCAAAGGATTAAAACTCTTTTCTGAAATTGAATTGTTGTTGCAGAAAACATAAGTTTTACAGGCACAAGCAAAATAAGAGCTTAAGAGGTCCTACAATTGTCAGCTTTGATGAAAAATTTGCAATAAATTTGATAACCAAATTCTTTGAAAAATAACAATTTAAAATTGCCAAATTTTAGAAGCTCTATCTTTATCAAGAGCTGAATTTCTGGAATTTTTGAAACTGATCTACTGATTTCTAAAACAGATTTAATTTGAAATTTTGCCAAATCCTCTCCTAAACTAAAGGAATGTGCCTTTCCTGAAGGAGTTTCGTTGTGTTCAGACATTTGTATTGAGCTGTTGTTTGGGAAAAAATGTGCTATGAGTACTTGATCATTATTTCTGAATCAGCAATATCCTTCTTCTGAAATGTAGTGTTAACCTGTTAACGCCTAAATTAATTTTCCAAAATATATTTTGATGAATATTTGAATTCTAAATTAATATGGACAACTGGGAGTGAAATATATTAAATTTAAAAGACTCCTCTAATAGTTTTAAAATAAATTTAAAGCCTATTCTCATTTGAAGACGTTTAGTGTTCTAGCGAAAAAACTTTGAGATAATAGATTAATTACCTATTATATGCTGACAAAGACCTCAAAAGTAAAGTATTATAATATATATATTATTCAACTTGATTTAAGTTAGCATACCTGCACAAAAAAGCAAATATATGTGTAAAAAATGAAAAGTCATAAAATAACCATCCAAAATATGAAATAATAATTAGTAGTAGTCACATAAAGCTTTCAGGGAGGATTTAGAGTGGTGCTATAAACTGTCACTAAAAAGCAGATATTATTCCCCGAAACCACAAAAAATATATGTGCCATTTTATTAGCTGTCCTCGAATGAGGACGCTGGGCATGAATGGGTTAATGCTGTTTATTCAACTTTCATGATACAAGTGAGTTTTATTGGACTCACGAATATTCGTTGAACAAAGGGCAGTCATCGATTAGAACCAGACAATTTCTTTATGAACTATTTTCTATAAGCAAGAAAGTGGACATTTTTGTAATGTACATTAAGTATGGATCAGCTCAACTAAATATCTGTAACTAGAACTATGACTCAAAGAATGGATAAATTTCTAAAGAATATGGCTGCACAGTTTAAAGAGTTGAATGATGAGATGAAAGCCAGGCAAGAACAGATGAAAGACTGAATCTGATAGAATCAGTTGAAAGCCAAACTGAAGGATAAAATAAATGCAGTGTAATGAAAGATCCATTTTGAAATCAAAAGGATTTAGAGCAGATAAAAGGAATAAGACGAGATTTTGAAGGGGGGGGGGGGATTTCAGATATAAAGGAAGGTGCACAAGAAAAGAAAGAAAAAAATCCCAAAAAAAGTTTATTGGCCTACAGTTTGCATTATGAAGTTCTAACGACTATCCAAGCTTGTTCTTAGGATAGTAAAAAAAAGTCCACTTTAAAAAGATGAAAACTACGAATACCATTTTGGAAGTTTTAAAGAACACCTGTAATGATAGTAGAAGAAACTACGGCATGGTTTATCTGGAATTAAATGATAGAAACAAAACAAGAAAGGGTATTTACACCAAGATTGCTTTATAAAAGAACAATTAAAATCAAATTTTTTAATTAAATTTTGGAAATGCAACTAGAAGGGCACTTTGTGAGGCAAAAAGATTGCTTAACAAATATGAAATCAAGAATATAGCTATCAAGTGGGTCGAACACGGCCCTGTCAGGAAGAGATAAGAAATTATTTAAGGATTTTGGCACAGTGGAAAGCAAAATGGTTCACGTATCAGATAATATGTAAATGACATCACATGCTCAATGTTGATATAGATATTAATGCTACTACAGTGTTAAGAACAGATTTAGTTCAGGATCTTACAGAGAAATTTATATCCACATTCACACAGTTCTTTTAACAACATGCAAAGATATATGTGGTAGACACAGGAGACGAAAAATAAAGTTAAACTAACTAAAAACTAATTAGCAAAATCGATTAGTAAAACGGGATTATGTTGGTTTATACGCTTTATACCATTCAGTGATAGTCAATTTTCCTTTAATAAAGGGAAAAATTGAATTAAATATTTAATACCAAAGATTAAGGCTAAATTTCTGACTTAAATCTTTTTTTACCAATGGATTTTCTCAAAGACTAAATGACATGGATTTAAATCCTTTATACCAATCGATAGAGAATTTTTTTCTGAGTCTGACTATGAACTTAACTCAAAATCGACATTTTTGGACTTAAATCCTTTATACTTATCAGTACAGATATTATGTCGAAAATAATACTGTTTAAAAACTCGATAAAAATTAAATACACAATGAATAAATATAATTATTTTATCTGGAGCTTTCATTAAAAAAAAAAGTCTATATGAGTGAATTTTCTTTTGTGTACCTTCTTTTGTCGAGCACTTTTAGTACCAGAAGTTATAAAATAAGTATGTATTATGCGATATGTTCCAGTTCCCCTATCATCTTTATATTCGGCTAAATGAGGACAAGAATTCATAGTTCATTCTAATAAATGACAACGTATTTTTTGTTAGTTTCTTTTAAAATTTGTAAGTAACTTATTGCTATACGATGCCAATATACTTTAAATACACCACCGCAATAAGTAAAAACAAAAAAATAAAAACAGAAACTGTCTTTCGTCAACAAACAATTCGCTAAGACCGGTGTTGCCACAAATAATAAGATATGGAAGACCGTTGGATTTTACATCGCACTAGTGCTGCGCAGATGACGTCATGAGCAGACGATATTTGTTTGCTAAGGGACAGTTGGCCCCATTGATCCATTGTTTATCATTGCGGAATAGTGTTACAAATTTATTGTAACAAAGTGTTGTAAATGTATTTGTAAAAGCATAAATACATTCGACTACTCTGCTTCCAAAAGCATGGAAAAATTAGCGTCGTCCTTCAGCAAAGTACGGTTGCTAAGAAGAAAGTCACGTGGTTGTTAGAACTCTATTGTCCCATTTTCTGGAGACTTTTTTTTTTTTTTTTTTTTTTTTTTTTTTAGGAGAAGTCACGACGAAGCACCAGCTCCCAGTTCCCAGTTCAGATCGGGACGAAATTGCGCAGGATTGTAGTATACTATGAGGGTAACAACATATTAAAGCAGTAGGACCCACTATCCACAAAATTTCGATAAAAAAGCATTTAAAGTTTCAGTAATCTTTAAATACAAGTTATTTCGCAAGCGAGTAAGCGACTCAGTGGTATGATCCTAAAGCGCGAGAACGTGTTCAGTAGAGCGCCCGAGATAGAACTCCTACATAGATCATATCCGCGTTTGTAATGATCGATAGATGGCGCTCTCTGAACACTGCAGTTGTTAGTAAATATAACAGCCACGTGTAATTATTATTCTTTCTCCGCCATTTCATCATGGAAAGTCGATTGCATAATATGAGGATATGCAGTGGTGTGATAATTTCACCTTAGCCCACCAGAGGGCGAGCATTTCATTACAATCGCGGATAGGAGTCTTAGCCCGAGATGGATCAATGTAGAGCCCCTAAATAAAATATATTTCATTCTCCACGCTCATTCTTCATTTTCTAAATTTAACATTACATAATATATATGTAAAAAACTAGTATGTTGTGGCCACTACAAGACTTTCTTCTATATTTTCCTATACATATTCAATCAGTAACAATATTAAAAAAAAAAAAAAAAAAAAAATACGATTTTTTTTTTCTAAGGTTTTTTTTTTTTTTTTTTCGTAAAAATTAATACATATTCAATCACTAACAATATAAAAAATAAAAAAATAAATAAAAATGCGAATTTTTTTCTGTTTTTTTTTTTTTTTTTTTTTTTTTTTTGGTTAAAAGTAAAAAAAAAAATCGATAACTTTGTTTTAAATTATCACAGACTTATAGTTCAACCATTCGTTTTAAAGGTATTGACGAGATCTTTCAAATGATACCCATCTTCAAAATTTACAAGCGATGCCCCCCCCCATGCACAAAAATTTTTTTCCTAGTTACGTACTACTATTATCAATAATTCTTATTAATTTTACAATCACAAGTGTAAAATAACTCTTATTATGCACATTTATACGAATTTTTGTCCTATTCTGCCATGTTAAAAATTTAGATAAAATACTATCACAGCGCCTCCTGTTGAGCTATTGATCCCCAAATATAATCAGCACCAGTTTATGTCGGGGACCAACTAAATACCAAGTTTGGTAAAATTTCGTTTAAAAAAAGAAAAAAAATACGATTTTTTTTCTAAGTTTTTTTTTTTTTTGTTAAAAGTAAAAAAAATCGATAACTTTGTTTTAAATTATCACAGATTTATGGTTCAACCATTCGTTTTAAAGGTATTGACGAGATCTTTCGAATGATACCCATCTTCAAAATTTAACCCCCCCGGGGGGTACTTCCCCCCCAGGGGGGAGGGAACCGATGCCCCCCCCGTGCACAATTTTTTTTTCTAGTTAACTACTACTATTATCAATAATTCATATTAATTTTACAATCACAAGTTTAAAATAACTCACATTATGCCCATTTATACGGAATTTTCTCCTATGCTGCCATGTTAAAAATTTGCATAAAATGCGATCACAGCGCCACCTGTTGAGCTATTGATCTGCAAATCTAATGGGCACCAGTTCATGTCAGGGTGCAACTAAATACCAAGTTTGGTTAAATTTCATTCATTGGTTCGTGAGATACAGCGTCCACAAAAAAATGATACAGACAGACAGACACACAGACAGACATTTTTTAAAAACTATCAATCACGACATCCCAAAGCGTGTAGATCCGTCAAAAAATGGAGGTCGAAAATTTTCGCGAATCCAATACTTTCTCTATATTACATATAGAAGAAAGTAATAAAGGTGTAATCAGAAGATGTAGCCGACAAATATTCAGAACCATCATCAACACAAGTTCAGGAGACATCGCCAACAACTACTAAGATGTCATGATCAATATATATCCAGTAGATATCGCCAACAATAATAATTATTCAGAAGATATCGCCAACAAGTATTCAAGAGCTATCCGCGATTGTAATGAAATGCTCGCCCTCTGGTGGGCTAAGGTGAATATATCATACCACTGATAGCTTTCACGCTCAAACAACGATAGAACAACAAGAAAGAACAATAAATTAATACACGTGGCTATTATATTTACTAACAACTGCAGTTGAGAAAGCTCCATCTATCGATCATTACAAACGCGGATCATCAATACTTATTCAGAAAATATTGTCAACAAATATTCAAAGCCATCCAATTTATGAATGTCTATCTCGAATGATTCAAACCGGCAATTCGATTTTACAATACAATCAAGAATGAATGTTTCACTTATCAGTAGGTTTCGAAAAATGTGATTTTTTTTTTTTCGATTTAACTTAGTATTTAATATAGTTTAAGAAATTAAATAGTAAAATCAGATATTGACAGGCATCTTGGCAAATTCGTAGTGTAATTCAATAAGTGGCGACAATGCAAAATCGCTGTCTAAAAGAAATTGTCCTGTCGTACTACTACTAATAATGAAATGTTTAAAATAATTGCAATAATCACATAAAAGGTACAACTATAGTATTTCCCCACAGCTGAATTTGGCGATTTTTCTTTGGCGCCGATTTGTACGATAACGATGTCGTTCTGAACTGTTTGCGATATAATATGGCAGCCTGCTATTTATTTTGGATTTATGATTTATAATTTAGCTTATGATTTCATCATTTATGCTATATGATTTATGATTTTTAGATTTATGATTTAGCCATAATCGCCAAATTCAGCTGTGGGGAAATATTATAATTGTTCCACATAAAATATTTATTTTCAACCTGACTAAATCATACTCTAGAAAAATGCACTTTAAAAAGTTGCATCTTTACTGTTGGAAGCACCATTTTAAACCTTGCTGTACATTGGAAATAAATGCAGAGTATTACATATTGTCCTAAATTAAGTAAAAAAAAATTAATAGAAAAAAATATATAGGCATTAGAAAAAATAAGTTCATAATTTCTTTAATCAAGCAATAACACCCCAAAAATTCATCGTCAAACAATGACAAAAATTTTACAAGTCGATCATATATTAAAGCTGTAACGCTAAATGGTTTTGATGTTAAGAATTTCTCTCTTTTCTAAATAATTAGTGCTATGGTTCTTTATTTTGTGTGTCTAGCTGTCTAGCATATGTTTTCTCTCAAAATAATGGCAAATAGTTTTTAAATTGTCGAACGTTATAACAGATTTCTTACATATTGTTACAAAATTGTAAATAATTGTGTTTATTTTTGTATAAATTCTTTCAAAGAGGCGTAGTAAGTTGATAAAGTGCTAATTTTGTGCATTTCTCGTCGTTTTAGCGTCGAAATAGCCTTAATTCCCTTAAAAACGCATTAAAAAGCCCCAATAAGGCAGGTAATGGATTTGGCGCCAAATTTGACGACTTTTTCCCACCTTGGCGATTTTTTTGGCGACCTTGGCGAGAAAATCCTTATTAGGGATATACCAAATATGGAAGCTGTAAGTTGATTTGTTGACCACTTTCTAGAGTATTCTCGAAAAATCTGGGTTCCATGAAACAGTATATAAAAAGCGCTTTCTCGCCAAGGCAGTTCAGTTCAGTTTTCAGCCAGCTTCGCAAGTGCTTGCATTGCTCTTGAGCCTCTTTGGAAGAGACTTGCTTTATGCATTATTGCTATACAGTTTGTACTGTGGATTTGCTATTGACAGCTGTTGTTTAAGCTGTGTTTACTGTTTGAATTGAAGCTGATACTTGGTTTATAGACCTGTATTTTTCTGGAACTTTCCTTGAATAAATTACTGAATTTTTGTAAGTTTGGCCTTTCATTCTCAGACAGCTCACGAACCCCCAAGTACGCAACAATATTATAAACGATATAATATTAAATATTGTGTATTTCAATGCGATACCAAATATGGTGGATTTCTATAATATTGTTCAACTTTTCTCTCGTGTCATGTTTCATTAATATTCCAATTCAATGAAAGGCAAAGTTGTGAATAGTCGTGTAGAATCCCTCAGGGATTAATGAGCGAAGCGAGTTGGGGGGAGGCGAAGCTTTTCTCGAAGGTTGGTGAGCGGAGCGACCAGGGGGCAGAGCCCCCTAGTTTCTTAAAAAAAAAGAAAGAAAGATCTTTTGTGTAATAACAATTTTCCTTCTTTCTTATTAATGTAGACTTTTGTATTCTGCTAACAAAGAATAAGAAGCTATTAATTGATTGTACTGATATACATTACTTTGGTTATGATTTTTCTAAATTCATGTATAAATTTTAATCATGAAAATGTTAATGTTACGTTACATTTGTTTTTAAAGGAGCAGAGTGGATTTATCTTAAATGAGCACTTCTTGATATAAGAAAACACTTTTCTTTCTCTTCGATTTTTATTATGAACAAAAATGTACAACAAAAACGTTTCTGAAAAAAAAAAAAAAAATGTATAAAATATGAAATATGCTGTTTAGTTAATACAATGAATTTATATAAAAAAAATAATCTTACTTTCTTCTTCGATTTATGAATCAATATAAAGAGATTTTTCCCTTACTACCGACTGAATATTAAAATAAACTAGCAATGTAAACACTGCTTAACTCTTTCGGTCCCATGAATATGAAATTTTCCTCTACCTCAGAATCCCGGACAAACGGCCGAAATTTCACCCCCACGGAAGCACAGAGCGGCTTCTTTTTCTATTCATGTGCGAGTCATTTCACCACGCCTTAAGATTAGGGGAAGCAAGGCTTCCTATATAATACAGGCTACCCATTCGCTGATTTTCCCTTGTCCGCGAAGAATTGTTATAGATGGCGCTACCAGCCAGGTCTTTTAGGGATATTACTTACATAATATCCCTATACTGACGATGAATATCCTTACGTTAAGGAAAATTGAGAAAAAAGCGGAAAAATTAGCCTAATCCATGCATAATCACATGAAATTTCTTACAAAACAACCACACAAAAGTCCCTAGAAAGTTAAAACCCGTAGCTACATCCTGAAAATATTGCTAAAAGTCCGTATGTCTAGGCACAAATTCTTATAGTTGGCAACACTGTAGGGATTTGTGAGTCTCTTTTTAAACGCAATTTATATTTTATTTTATGTTTAAATCTTTCATTTTTTCTATAATTTCGAAAGATTAGTTCATTATTGTGGGAGGTAAACTTTTTTTTTACGCAATACTTATGTAGTATTTAAAAAACAGCTCTTACAAAATTGTCTACGCTACAATGTTATCCAATGGGCATTTAAGAAATTCCATCTCACACTCTAAGCGCCATCTAGTGAGTAATACACTTTCAAAGGCGGACATTTTCTCCCATAGAAGACCGACGGAATGGCAAGTCTGATATTATATAGGGAGTCTTGAGGGGAAGAATGGATTATTGTCTGGTCCAGTTTCACTGCAGAGTGGAGAGTGTGCAATATATTTTCCGCGAAATACCTGGTGCTATCACCATAAAGAATAATTTTGCTCTCAAAACTTGAATATGAATTTAAATATGAATTTAAATTCACGTAGTATTCATGAAATTCCATAAAGCAGTTATTATATTGTCTGTTACAATGATAATTAAAACTCGATGTATTTATTTATGAAGAAGAAAATATATTGCAAAAATTTTTGAAAATCACTGTGCAATAACAACTTTTTTTTCTGTTTTAACTAGAGGACCCGTGCTGCTCCGCAGCATTAGGATAGACTATGTATGAGAGGTAGAGATGTGAGCGGGGAAAAAACCCGGGTTTAAACCAGGGAATAAACCCGGTTTTTTGGGAAGGGAATTTTGAAAGTTTCAAAAACACAGGAATTTTGGAAGTTTTCAAAAATTGCGAATTTAGCTTTTTTTTTTTTTTTTTCTGAGATTAGTGATGTTTTAAGGCATTTCAAAATGTTATCTCATTATCTCACATTCAGATGTTTTTTATGATCTTTCAATTTTTAAATAGTGCTTCTAACGTCTATAAATTTAAAAAGTGCAAGTTTCAAATTTCATTAATTAACAGACTTATTCTCTGTTATTGCCGTATATTTATATCTTAGTTCTGACTCTATACACACTGAGTTCAATATAACACTTTTTTTTTTTTTTTTTCTTTATCGCAATCGCATGTTTCAGTTGTATATCTTTAACATTTTATTTCAAAGATTTAAAAAAAAAAAAAAGCTTCAAAATATTCAGCATTTACTAAAACAATCAATAATGTTACACTGGAAAATATTATTTCAATTTAAATTTCAACAATATTAATATGCAAAAAGTAAATGAAGAAAGAAATAACAGCCAAATTATCAATTATTAGCTATTGAATATTTTATGTATTGATTTAATGCATTAAAAAATTATTGCCTGAATTCTTAATAACCGAAGAACTCGTGTTCGATTTTGTTCCCCGTGCTCTTTGACTGATTATAACAAAATTTCATCAATTAATGTGAAATTTTGTTCGATGAATTATAATAAAATTTTATAATTTTAAAGTATTCTTACCATAATTTAATTTCATTGTATTATTTTTTATAACATATTTAATTATGGTATTTTAAAAAAAACTAAACTTATTTAAATAGGCAGACGAAACTTCATCATTTAGTATTGTTAATAACGTAAATGTTTATTTTTTTTACAATTTTCTGTAAAATAATCACATAATTGTTGATATCACTTTTATTTAAGCAAATATTATAGAATAAAAATTGTCTGGTACCCGTAAAAGAAGTCAAATTAAATCTAAACATTGAATATTAGTTTTTTCCCATCAAAGTTTCCAAAGTTCCCAAAATTCCCGGTTTAAACCCGAAAATTCCCATGTTTATTCCCCAGAAGCAATATTCCCGGGTTTTTTACATCTCTAATGAGAGGGTATAATTATTACATAAAATGATTTTACAGTACTTCCTTCCAGACAATATTAGCTGTGCGTCGGCCCTTAAGTTTAATTTCTACCTTTACATTTCTGAATGTTCTTCCTCGAGATAAAGCAACATACAATTGTCCGTGACTAAAAACAGGATCAGGCAAATAGATTCCAACTCGATCCAGCGTTTGACCCTGCGCTTTGTTGATGGGAATACAAAACGCTAATCTAATCGGAAATTGCCGTCGTTTAAAAGAGAAGGGCATTGTCGTGTCAGATGGTGATAAATAGATGCGAGGTAACAGTACTCGATCTCCAATATTCACACCAGTTAAAACTTCTAAATCTAGGAAAACTTCTAAATCACACATTTTCCTGACTAATAGTCTCGTCCCGTTCAGTAATCCTTTAACTGCATTCAAGTTTCTGAGAAGCATTACAATGGCACCTTCTTTTAAAGTTAACACATGAGGAGGTAGACCACTCATCTCAAGGCTGTTCAAAAACTCCGGAGGAAATTGCAATAGTTCACCTTCTTCTTCAGTTATCAAAGTATTGACACTGGTGTAAGACCTTGAAGTTCCTGGAAGTAGATTTAAAACTGGCCTATTAATTTCGTCACAATGTTTATTTTTTGTGCAAGAATTGCAGTTGTGGAAAGATTCACATGGTCATGTGAGGATGAAGATAGAGTTTCACCATAAATTTCAGAGACAATATCTTTATCTGAAATCATTGAAGAAGGCAATTCAATTAAATTCTCATCAATAGAAGGGTATTCACCATCACCAATTTTCAAGAGGAAGTCTGCAAATTCAGATTCGTCCACCTTAGCTAGCATATTTTTCTTGAGCTTGAAGATTTTAAAAAATGACCACAGAGGTGAAAACTTGATTGAATTTTGTACTGTAGCAGCTCGTGATGAATGAGGAACAACAGGTAATACTTGTCGGAAATCTCCTCCCAATATGATGATTTTTCCACCAAATGGCACATTATTACCCATTATATCTTTCAGTAACCAGTTTATAGACATTAAAGAATGTTTGTTTGCCATGGGTGCTTCATCCCAAATGATGAGCTTAGCAGAACGAATAATATTAGCCTCTTTACTGTTCACATTCAGACCTGAAACAGAGTGTTCATGTAAATTTAGAGGTAATTGAAATCGGCTATGAACTGTACGACCATGGGGAAGCAACATAGCAGCAATTCCAGTCCATGCTACAGAAATGACTTGTATTCCTGAATTAATGCAACTTTGGATTAAACACCGATACACAAAAGTCTTTCCAGTCCCGCCTGGTCCATCCAAGAAGTATGCCTTGCAGTCACTTACTGACGCATCATTATTCTGAAGTAAGTGAAGAATGGACCTTATGCACGAGTGGCAGCGGCGGCGGGTATTTCCCTATCTCAGCGACTGCTATTGGCTAATACAGCAGTAAACAAAAATTTCAAGCTCAGCGATTGGCGTAGATACTTTTATATACCCGCAGTGACGTGTGATGCATAAAGTCCATTTCCTCATCCGCAGGGAAAAATCAAAGTATAACACATAGGATCACAATGCATACTATCATAATTTATTTTCTGCAATTCGCCTTCTTTTTCATACACTATGTATGTACACTATGCACTTTTTCATACATTCTTTTTCATACACATGAGATATGTCTGTGAGAAGGTGGCGATCCGTCACCTGTTTCAAACACAGCAGAAATTTCAGAACATGATGGTTCATTATAACGTCGCTTATCTTCAGATGGTTCATGATAGAATCGCATAACAAAATTGAGTGGAAGACGATTGTCTTTCTGAGCAAGAACTTTTTCCTCCTCGACTTTCTGATGCATTGTCTTATATGAGCGAACATAAGGATTACATTTTTCCAACAAATTATTCAATTTTGTAAGTGTTTCTTCAGTCAAATCTGAGTTAGCACCATGGGACATTCTTATTTCATTAGCTTTGGCAAAATCAAGAATATATAACTGACCATATGAAGTGCTTTGTAAATCTTTGGGATAGAGAGGTGAAACTCGATGATGTACTATTCCGTGAATTCTGAAGGTGTAAGGACCATAATTTGGTGGCAACTCAACTTTTGCACCAAATGAAACAAATGACATTGCATTATTGTATTGGCGAATATTCTCTCTAAAATTCTTGGATTTTCCATCAATACATGTGAACAACTTTTCCAATTCATGAAGAATAATAATGGGTGGAAGTTTAATTTTACCATCATAGCAACAGAGGGTGAAGCGGCCCGCTGTATTTTTCTCAGCTTTAAAATACAGTGCAGAGCAATGCTGACAAACCTCCTGATGACTACCTACAGAGAAAGGTTTCACATCTGGAATAACATCTGAAACGGCGCACCTTGAAGTGATCTTAAATTTCTCAATTTTGTGATTACGCTGTCTTACAGTCTTAGCAGTTAACTCACGACGACCTGTTTAAGTGCCTTTACGTTTAGGCCTCTGAACAATAACAGCAACTACTTCATTGTTGGGTTGGCATTCACTGTCAGCCAATGAAGAAATGTTTTCAACATGATTACACTCTTCCACAGCTGCTATATTCGTACTTGTAGTACTCATATTTTTCAAAACAGTATAATGTGCATCGTCCAAGTTGCCAGAAAATAATAAGTCGTGAATAATGAGGCCAGAACCATAGTCGGTAATTACATCACTATTCTCCCTGTGAACTCTGAACAGGTAATCGGAAAATAACTCACTCACACTGTGAAGTTCAGCATGCCCACCTTTCTGTCCATTATTACCCATTACACGTTTATAATCAGTCATTCTACTAATACTTCCTCCATAAGATTCGTCACCAATAATATAATTTTTATATGCACGCCACTTCGTTGTAATATTGCCAACAACAGCTGAGCGTATTTCAATATGCCTATCTTCAGTACCATACAGACAGTGAGAAATTGCCCGGAATAAACAATTACCATCACCAATAATAAGAATCACTTCAAAACTGTTTGTCTTTGAAGGACCACACGTCACTGAAGAATTCTCATCCGCAGAGAGTCGTATTTTTTTTGTGGCAGAAGGACCACACGTCATTGGAGAATTCTCATCTGCAGAGAGTCGTCTTTTTTTGGTCAACTTCCGTTCCTCACACATCCTTTTAGCATTCTTCGTCTTCCTACCAAGACCCATACTTAAAAGCACTGAAATGCAAATATTTAAAATAACTGACCTCTAAACTAAATAATATACGTATATGAATATCACTATCAGTTCTAAAAATATGTCTTACAATAATGAAATATATACGCACCTGTTTTCCGTACTTTCAAATGTCTCCCACAGGTAAGAGAATATAACACTATCAGTAGTTTTCTTTACTAAGAGAAGATGTCATAGCAGTAGGATAATCTTTCTTGAATACAATGAAGAGATAAGAGAATTCCATACAGTTCGCATCCCCAGTGGTTTTGTTCTATTGCTTGCACAATCACTGGAAATATGAAACAGTTGAAATAATCTGTTCGATTGGTGACAAACTTATCTCCACTTATAAAGGATTTAGAAATAACAGTAAGCAGCAACATTTAAGTTGATTGTGCACGCATAACTTTCCTCAAACTCAACGAATTTAAGCAGTTAATAGCTCGAAAGAGCTTGATCCACTGAGTGTTCTTAGACTTGTGTCAACAGCCTACGTTAATTAGAACTCTAGTTATAGAGGTTTGAGTGAAGGAAAATCTTGCAAAAATCTTGAAAAAATTGAATGTAAAGTTGATTGTGCGCGCATAACTTTCCTCAAACTCAACGAATTTAAGCAGTTAATAGCTCAAAAGAAAGAGCTTGATCCACTGAGTGTTCTGAAAGTGAAACGATCAAAATCCATTCATTAGAATAGGAGCTATGAGAATTCGAATTGCTTGAGTGAATGTGTCCCATAAGAAATGTACAGGGAAGAATCGCGTTTGAGTATAACTTGAGTAAGGTGGGAGTTGAGTAAATTTCAATGATTGATGACATATCTGTGTCTAAATACCTTTAATTAAAAAAAAAAAAAAATGAAGGAAATCGGCCGGATAGAACGGCCAGACGGACTGACTTTAGTTTTCATAAATTTTTACTTTCTTCTATATGTAATATAGAGAAAGTATTGGATTCGCGAAAATTTTCGACCTCCGTTTTTTGACGAATCTACACGTTTTGGAATGTCCTGAACACGAATTGATAGTTTTTAGAAAATGTCTGTCTGTCTGTGTGTCTGTGGTTTAGTGTTTTCACCATATCTCACGAACCAATGAATGAAATTCAACCAAACTTGGTATATAGTTGGACCCTGGCGGGGCATTGTGCTGATTAGATTTGGGGATCAATAGCCCAGCAGGTGGCGCTGTGATCGCATTTTATGTAAATTTTTAACATGGCAGTATAAGACAAATTTTCGTATTTTTCACCGTATCTCATGAACCAAGGAATGAAATTCAACCAAACTTGGTATATAGTTGGAACCTGACGGGGCATGGTGCTGATTAGATTTGGGGACCAATCGTCCAGCAGGTGGCGCTGTGATCGCAAAATATCGTATTTTTCACCATATCTCACGAACCGATGAATGAAATTGAACCAAACTTGGTGTATAGTTGGACCCTGACATGGAAAGGGTCTGATAAGATTTTGGGATCAATCGCCCAGCAGATGGTGCTGTGATCGAATTTTATGCAAATTTTTAACATGGCAGCATAGGACAAAATTCCGTATAAATGGACATAATGAGAGTTATTTTAAACTTGTGATTGTAAAATTAATATGAATTACTGATAATAGTAGTAGTTAACTAGGAAAAAAATTTTGTGCGTGTGGGGGCATCGGTTCCCCCCCTGGGGGGGAAGTAAATTTTCAAGATGGGTATCTTTCGAAAGGTCTCGTTGATAATGGTAATAGTTAACTGGGAAAAAATTTTTGTGCATGTGGGGGCATCGGTTCCCCCCCCCCACCGGGGGGGGGAAGTACCCACCCGGGGGGGCAAAGTTTCAAGATGGGTATCTTTCGAAAGGTCTCGTCAATACCTTTAAAACGAATGGTTGAACTATAAATCTGTGACAATTTAAAACAAAGTTATCGATTTTTTTACTTTTAACAAAAAAAAACTTTGAAAAAAAAATCGCATTTTTTTTTTTTTTTTTTTAACGAAATTTAACGAAACTTGGTATTTAGTTGGTCCCCGACATAAACTGGTGCTGATTATGTTTGGGGAGCAATAGCTCAACAGGTGGCGCTGTGATAGCATTTTATCTAAATTTTTAACATGGCGGCATAGGACGAAAATTCGTATAAATGTGCATAATAAGAGTTGTTTTAAACTTGTGATTGTAAAATTAATATGAATTATTGATAATAGTAGTATGTAACTAGGAAAAAATTTTGTGCATGGGGGGGGGCATCGCTTCCCCCCTAGGGGGAAAATACCCCCCCAGGGGTGGTAAATTTTCACAATGGGTATCTTTCGAAAGATCAGGTTGATAATAGTAGTAGTTAACTAGGAAAAAAATTTTGTGCATGTGGGGGCATCGGTTCCCCCGGCGAAGTACCCCCCCCGGGGGGGCAAAGTTTCAAGATGGGTATCTTTCGAAAGGTCTCGTCAATACCTCTAAAACGAATAGTTGAACTATAAATCTGTGACAATTTAAAACAAAGTTATCGATTTTTTTTACTTTTAACAAACAAAAAAAAAGAAAAAAAATCGTATTTTTTTTTTTTTAAACGAAATTTTACCAAACTTGGTATTTAGTTGGTCCCCGACATAAAGTGGTGCTGATTACATTTGGGGATCAATAGCTCAACAGGTGGCGCTGTGATCGTATTTTTTCTAATTTTTTAACATGGCAGTATAGGACAAAATTTCGTATAAATGTGCATAATAAGAGTTGTTTTAAACTTGTGATTGTAAAATTAATATGAATTATTGATAATAGCAGTAGTTAACTACGAAAAAAATATTGTGCATGTGGGGGCACCGGTTCCCCCCCTGGGGGGGAAGTACCTCCCCGGTGGGGTAAATTTTCAAGATGGGTATCTTTCGAAAGATCTCGTCAATACCTTTAAAACGAATGGTTGAACTATAAATCTGTGACAATTTGAAACAAAGTTATCGATTTTTTTACTTTTAACGAAAAAAAACTTAGAAAAAAAATCGCAATTTTTTTTTTTTTTTTTTTTTTTTTTTTTTTAACGAAATTTAACCAAACTTGGTATTTAGTTGGTCCCCGACATGAAGTGGTGCTGATTACATTTGGGGATCAATAGCTCAACAGGTGGCGCTGTGGTCGCATTTTTTCTAAATTTTTAACATGGCAGTATAGGACAAAATTTCGTATAAATGGACATAATGAGAGTTATTTTTAACTTGTGGTTGTAAAATTAATATGAGTTATTGATAATAGTAATAGTTAACTAGGAAAAAATTTCTGTGCATGTGGGGGCATCGCTTCCCCCCCTGGGGTCCGGGGGGGGGGGGTAAATTTTCAAGATGGGTATCTTTCGAAAGATCTCGTTAATACCTTTAAAACGAATGGTTGAACTATAAATCTGTGATAATTTAAAACAAAGTTATCGATTTTTTTTACTTTTAACAAATAAAAAATAAAAAAACTTAGAAAAAAAATCGTATTTTTTTTTTTTTTTTTTTTAAATATTGTTACTGGTTGAATATGTATTACTTTTAAATCGTTTTTTTTTTTTTTTTTTTTTTAATATTGTTACTGATTGAATATGTATATAGAAAAATATAGAAGAAAGTCTTGTGGTGGCCACAACATACTAGTTTTAATATATAAGATAATTATCATTCTAAGTATTTTTAACTATCTATTTTTTCAGAGTTAAGTAAATTTCATAAGTGCCATTGAAAACCGCATTTTATGAAAATTTTTATTGTAAAAAAAAAAAAAAAAAAAAAAAAAAAAAGTAAGCAAACACTATTCTTAGGAGTTCCTTCGATTCGAAATAATAGCACAACCCTTCATCAGACGAAAAGCACAACTCTTAATCAGACGAAAATGATAGGCACAAGCACAGCATCAAAGAAACACGGTGGCATGAGGATAATATGCAAGCCCCTTAAAAAATACATTTGAAAAAAAAATATTCATATTAGGGATGCACCGGATAACAGTTTTGGCCGAATATTCGGCCAACCGAATACAAATTATTCGGCCGAATACCGAATATTCGGCTGGCTGATTTACTTCTATTCAAGTGTCAATCAGCTAATTTTTTGTGAACTTTTTCAGTAATATCATTTACATTTAGTAATATTTTATTTTTTTTTAATTGTGAAAAAAATATTACAAAAAACTACTATTCAGAAACTATGATTTATATAAATGTAGAAAAATATTAGGAAATATTACCAAACATAAGTAGTGGTGTAATGCTGAATTCACAGTCAAAGAAAATTATTAACTGTCTGGCTTCTTAATAAACGCGCAAACTTTCTAAAGTAACAATATCTTGCTGCACCCACTCCAAAAAGAATAATCTGGTGTGTCACTCACACGACTTTCTCTTACCCTAAAATTTAATACTATAAATACAGGTTGGAGATTAAGAGGTAAGATAACGAGTACTCTTATGTAAACCTATGTTAAACAATTCAAATTAGGCTTCGGAAGAGTTTTATATGACAATTAGTTTTCTGTGAAGGGGGCGTTAGCCCCCCTCAACCCCCTGTTTCATTAATGCACCTACATTTATATAGAATTTAATCCAGTTATTAAGAAATAATTCTGTTTTTAAAAAATAATTTATTAAAATTATTATTTAAACAAATTATCTTTTATGATAATGCAGACGATTTCCATATTAGAGAAGTAGTATCATACTAAATATTAAAAAAAAAAAAAGTTTAATTTATTCTCAATATTACATTAATTATTATTATTATTATTTTTTTTTTTAATGAAAAAAGTCGATAACTTTATTTTAAATTATCGCAGATCGATGGTTCAGCAATTCGTTTTAAAGGTATTGGTGAGCTGTTTTGAAAGATACCCCTCATGAAAATTTACTCCCCTCGAGGGGAGGGACCCCCCCCCCCCCCAGGGTGGGAGACGAGGCTCCTTCATACACAAAATTCTTTTCCCAGTTGACTATCTCTATTATAAAAAATATCTATTCGTTTCATTTGGTTTAGTGCAGTCTATAGACGTTAAACTCTACTTACCTGCAATTTCCCCCATAGACGTAATGTATTAGAATTCTCTTGATTGTCCCTGTACACGAACCATTTGCTTGATCTTAACGAAAAGCTTACTGTAGCATCCCTATATGATACACATTTTGAATACCGAGTTTGGAATTTCGGCTACTATTTGTTCTTGAGATATGCTGGTAACAGGCAGACACATAGACCATTCGCTAAAAACATGATTTTCGTATTCAGGGGACCTCAGAATGTGTAAATATAACAAAAACTCACATTAAAAAGTTTGACCCTAAAACAATACTTTCTCGACCCTATGGGTAAGAGAAAGTAAAAAAGAGAAATGCAGCATTTGAGAAAAATCATTTTAAAAGTAACAACGTACTGGATAACCTATATCAAAACTGTTGTAAATGTCTCTCACTCTCATGTGAATAAATTGTGAGATAGAGATGCGATACTCTTCGTGCATGTTGGGGCACTTCATATACATTTTTCAGTGACAAGTTAAAAGCTGCTAATTTATGACTTGTGTCATTTTTCTTGCCAGATTTGGATCCGACCTTTGTTTGATCTCTTGAAGTTTCCTAGATTGTAACTTGAATTGTAATCATGTGAATTATGTACGTTCTTTCTTAACTCAACTTAGAAACGTATCGTTATACTGTTATTGATAAAGACAACTTTTGTTAGATATTATTATTTGTTATGATTAATGTAACTAATAATTTTCTTTAATGTTACTTGAAATTAGATGAAATAATTGTTTTCCTTTAAATATAAACAATTTCTTAATTATAATAATAAAGCACCACAGAACTGGCGTTTTAAAGTAATCACTACAGAACTTTCGATAAAAACCATAAAATGCAATAAACTTGCAACAATTGTTTTGGGTCGAAATAACACACAACCCTTCGTCAGGCGAACAAAGTAGGCACGAGTGTGGCAGTCAAAGCGGCAATGCACCTTATTACCAACGCGTAGCCGCTTTGACTGTAGCACTCGTGCCTACTTTCTTCGCCTGACGAAGGGTCGTGTGTTATTTCAACCCAAAACAATTGCTGCGAGTTTATAGCAATTCGTCATTTATGGTGTCGTCATTTTATGGTCGTCATTTTATGGTGTCAGTTTATTCGTCATTTTATGGTGTTTATCCAAAGTTTTGTAGTTATTGTATTTCTTAATTACTCTGAAAATCTTAATTATAATTAAAAATCGCAAATTTTTTTCAAATAATTAAATTTTTTTTTTTAAATTGAATTTTTATACGTTTCAACTAGCCGAATAATTTAATATTCGGCCAAACCGAATATTCGGCTAGTCAAATAGTTTTATTCGGCCAAACTGAATATTCGGTAGTATGGCCGAATACCGAATATTCGGTTCATCCCTATCATATTGTACTTTTCCTTTTCTATTTCATTACTTTAAGAAAGATGATCCTAATTCATAGCAGGAGTTTCAGAAAGCATACCTCAAGTTAAAGAAGTGCAGTTGGTAATTGGCCCACTGTCAGATATTTATGAAATTTTAAATTTCAACATGGTTGGGTGTTACATAACGAAAATTGCATTGTGTAAATGGGGAGGGCCTGACGCCTGACACAGGGGAAAATTTACTTTTACCCACCTCTTGGCGATTTTTCTAGAATTCGCCAGGATGGCACCGTTCCGAATAGTAACCCTCCACTGGCAGCATACAAAAGGGAGCTTTTCAGCGATATAACCAAACAAGAAAACACATCGAAGAAAAGCAATTTGATCAGAAGCAAAGCAATACATATAAAAAAGAAAATCATCATTAAAAAAAAATCTATACTGAATAAGTATGGAATTATAATTGTCACAAATAAAAAAAATAAAACTCAAAATCACATATGTACATTACCAATCGCAGGAATAAGTAATAGACATGTCTGTATGCTTCGTGTACAAGAAAAAATATTACTGAATACCTCTATCTCAAACAAAATTTTGTGCTCCAGTAATAGGTACTTGTTACACTTTGAGTATATGAAATTGTACTCGAATTGTTCATGCTATCAGTAACTAACATTCATTTTGGATGAGGATTGTGGAAACACTTCATGTTAAAAGTAAATCACATTAACAATGTTCATGTTAATGAAGTTTGACTGTATTTACATACATACATATATAGTAAAGTATTTTTTTTAACGCAGCAATAACCAGAGTAACAGAAGATTTAATGCCACTGAATACTACATCGATCAAAAATAATTATTTTTTACCAAATAAAATTATGCTTTGATGACTTAAGTTCAATTAGAAGAACAATTAAATTTACTAGCTCTAATAAATTTAATTTTTTAATTAATTCTTAAAACTTATCTCTATTCCTTTTTAATTCTCTTCATTACAATTTATGATACTCTACGATAAATCAAAACTGAACCAAAACAAAAGAAGTAAACAAGCAATATACATATTGCAACAACATTTTATATTTTCTTTAATATGGCTAATTTAAAGTATTAATGTTATTAAGCAACTTCTACGTAATAAAAGTGCAATATGTAAATTAAGATAACTTAACGATACATTCATAATCAACAAATGATCATTAAAAAAAAGTATTAGAAAAAAAATTGCTGTTTCCAATTTATTGTTTCTATTGAGATTGACAAAGTTTAAATACATTTTCTTCTTGCAGTCACTTTAAATACATTTTCTTCTTGCATTTAAATGAAAGAAAATTTGCATGCTTCATGCTTTAAAATAGGCTCAATGGCATTGCTAAAATGCAATAAAGACTGAACACACTCACACACAAAAAATTACATCTTATATTAAAAATATAAATACTTTAATATGTTAAATACAAAGAAAAAGTGTATCTAAAAAGGTTTGTAATTAAAAGTGCAAATTTTAAATCTAAGAAGTTAGTTTATTTTTAAGTTTGATTGCATATATTCTTCTATAATTTGTACATCTAGGAACCCCCAAGCTCATTGCATAAATAATGTTTTCCCTTTTTTAGAAGGAGAGCATTATTATTATTAAAATAAGAAACGCATGTTCGGTTGGTTTGTTTTGGTTTGGTTTGATGAGTACTGAGATTTATTGCTTGCCTCTAGGGCCGCTTATATCTCGAAAATCCACACCACAAGGGTTTACAAGTTTTTTATTATAACAAGAACAGATACATGAAATACATATCTAAGACATCACAAACATCCATGCCCGCGCCAGGATTCGAACCTGGGACCATAAGATTCGGAAGGCAGCGCCCTACCGACCGAACCACCTGGCCGGCGAAACGCATGTAATTTGTAAACAATTCGACAACAAACAAACAACACGGAGGTGCGATCCAAAGCCGATTACAGTTAATGTTCGTTATGAATCTCAGAAAATAGTTTTATATTTTTTCATTGGTTAAAAAATGCGAAGAAGAAGCTAAAAGTAACCCCTCCTTCGCTGTTATGTCATTTCGAAGAGAAGGACTTACTGTCGTTTCACTGACGATATCATCTCGATTTTACTTATCGGACGAGAGGAATAAAGTACCAATTCTTGCACACTTCGTTATTGAAGTATCGTTTCCAGGCAATAACGAAAGACGTCACTCTCGATCTCGAGATGATCTCGATGCGAATAAAGTAAGCCCCAAGATAGGACAGCCAGCGCGGAAACCGGAGCTTTCTATTCCACATAAATTCAGCCGAGTGGAGGAAAATAATCCGATTGCCGCCTGGTACAGTATCTTTGAAACTTATCGGAAGAAAGTGAAAGCCCGCCCCTTCGGCTTCTGTCATCATCCGATTTCCGAGAACGACCAATGAACCGCTACAAATTTAAACAAAAGCGCTGATAGGTAAATTGTCAGGATATGTTTGCCTTCTGTCTGTAAGATGAAAATTACTACTTTTCCGTAGCATTCGTTCGTATTATATCCTAAACTCTTAATCCGTGATTACATGACAACAAGGAATACACTGCATTTTACATTAAGTCGCGAGCGGTTAACAGGCAGGACTAGCACATGCGCAGGTAACGATGCGCACAAGAGCAGATGCATGGATGCAATAGTTTCTCGCTACAGAGAGTAATGAATAATATGAAACAATATTTCGTACAATACATATTACGAAAATGTACATCTGGCATGTACATTTTCGTATTTCGTATTACGTTTTTGATCGTCAAATGCAAAAACACCAAGGACAAAAGAGTTTTGAAATTTAAAATTTTGTTATTTTGACAGTAAAATAACTCAATCTAACACATCACATGATAACTAATACATATATATATACCCAAATATGATGATTAAAATCGGGAAATAATTTTCCTCGATTTTTAATAATTTTTTACAAAAAATCCTGCCGAAGGCAGTGGGGACCTGAAACAGTCGATCAAAAAATTCAAAAAATTTATTGACACCGTGTTCTGAGCTATGCTGAAAGTTTCAAATGCCTAGCTAGTCGGAAAGTTAGTTAAAAATCGATTGCAAGCTTTGTGCTTGTAACGCTGCCGATGGCAGCAGGAACCCGAAACAGTTGGCTAAAAGTTATAAAAAAAAATGCATTTTCTCCGTGTCTGAACTAGTCTGAAAATTTCAAATGTCTAGCTAGTCGGGAAGTTAGTTAAATAAATTTTTTGTCGAATCATATAAACGCTGCCGAAGGCAGTAGGTACCTGAGGAAGTTGACTAAAAGTGTTAAAAAATGTATTGCCACCGTGTTATGAGCTATCCTGAAAGTTTCAAATGTCTAGCTAGTCAGGAAGTTAGTTAAAAAGCGATTGCAAGATGTGTACTGGTAACGCTGCCGTAGGCAGCAGTAACTCGACCAAAAAAAAATTTGATAGCAAAAGGCACTGGCAGTTGCGCACCTAGAATTTCTGTCTGGAGGGGGTTGAAGAATAATTGGGTCTTATAGTATAGCAATAGATTTACGGCCATATACGCAGCACCGACGCGTGAACTGAAAATAGATGAAGAGCTGAGCAGTAACATTTAAGTAATTTTAATGCATAATTTTTATTAAGCATAACTTTAATTAAAAATTAACTAAAAATACTCATTTTATTTAAATGTAAATTGATAATCTATAAATGAATACAGTGTAAAATATTAGGTGAAATGCCTCTTCACTCTGCTCAGGAACAAAACAGACTTTCATAAAGATGCTATAAATACTCAGAAATTAAAATACAAAAATGTATGAGCCTGGTTTCCCATTTTTCTGACAAATACATCCCTATTTACTTCCACATCAGATTACTTCTTCTGCCTGTATTTTTAGACACTTACTCGATTTCGCGATAACAGTATATGCTTTTAGGACCTTAGAAGCCTATCCCTAAAAATGCAATGGAATGTTTATGCTATCTTTCAACTAAAAATCAAAGAACTAGTTCATTCTTTTTGTGTGTGATATTAAGGATTTCAAAAATTCCTAATATTTAATGTATAATTTATAAATTATTTTTGCTTACAATATCTGTATTTGGGTAACTTTTTTTTCATGCATATCTGAAATTTTTTACTATGTCAGCTGGTTCTGAAGGGGGCTTGAGCCACCTAAGCCCCCTCCGTGGGTGCGCCACTGGGCACTGGTACGGGTCAGAAGGAATGTCCATGCAAATTTTCAGCTCATTAGCTGCAGAACTCTAGGCTCAATCGCCGTCAAAAGTTTTTGTCTTAACAATTACCAGAAGAAGAAGAAGAAAGTAACAGGGGAATTTCGGGTTTTCAAAGTTATATAACTCAGGCCCCCTTAATTCGGAGCGAGATGCAAATTTGTAAGTTTTGTCTTAACGGTATGCTTAAGGTCTGTACAAAAAATCATATGTCTTGGGGATCAGGGAGCTGAGATACAGGTAGTCGAAAAGTACGAGATGCTATGTCGACATAATATACACTTGTAGCGTTCACCGCATTGACTTCCTACTTTGTAAATTTCATTTGTATTTCTCTTAATGTTTGTTTTAGCTTGGCGGAGCGGAACGCTACCGCGTTCCTTGATTAATGCAAGAAATTACTGTCACAGTAATGCGAATAAGTTTGACAATTAAGATGTATTATTTATAGAAAATGTTGTGGATGTTAATCAAAAATAAGTCAGCATTCTAAAATGTTAAGCATCTACTATTTTTAATACACAGTCTGTTACTTACATATTATTTATTCATTAATTAATATTAGTTTTATTTATTTATTTTAAACATTGAAGCAACTGTTATTTTTTTTATATACTTTACACTTATGTTTACTCTTAAATTGCACTCTATGAATTATATAAAAATGTAATTTCTTGTTCTGAGATAAGATTATTTTGACTTTTCCAAATTTTTTGAAATGTGCTGTAATAAAATCTAACTTCTAACTATGATTGCAAAGTATCAAATATTCTTTTTAATTTTTAGTCTTCATAGGAATACTGACATTCTTATCATTTGCTTTAATAAATTAAAAATTACATAGTTATATATGGTTCAGGGGAAATAATTTTCCATAAAAGAATGAAATAAAAAAGTAATTGCTACTGATTTTGCCATAGTAAATTTCACTTTTACACCCAAAAGTGAATTACGATTAAAGGTCTTGCAAATTTGAAAGAGTTAACTGTATTCATAAACATAAATAGTGCCTTTTATTTATAAAAATCAACATTTTTTACATATTAAATTATAAGTAAAAATATGGGGTTTTGACAGAATGTTTTTGACATGCTGTTTAAACATTCAAAAATTATCACACGTCAAAAACTTACCAACCCTGGATATGATAACTATACATTAACTGTGTAAAAATTAGATATTTTTAGATTTATGTAAAGAGAAAAATTTCGTACAGAAATAGAGGGGGCCTCCAAATGAGAATCTGCCCCGGGGCTCCCCTCTGAGGTTAGTCGGGCTCTGCCAGTTACAATTAATTTTTGTCGAAACGATATGATAGTGATGTAATTAATAAAATACGCGAGGATAAATAATAATATTTATAAATGGACAATATTTACGCACGTGGACTCAGCTCAGTGATCTAATAAGAAAAAACGATGACATTTGTCTGATAAGAGTATTTTATGGAAAAATGTATTTTTAAAAGTTGAATCTTAAGAATCTTAGGAAGCATCATTTTAATTCTAGCAGCACTTTAATATCTATACAGAATATGAATTACTGTGATAAATTGACTAAAAACCAGATCATAAAAAGTATAATCAAAATAGGAATTAGTTTTTTTTTTTTTTTTTTTTTTTTTTTTTAATTATGCCAAAATAAATAATGGGTCGTCAGTTATGAATTTTATTTCGAAACCTTTCACTGTATTATTTTAGTTTCACTATTGCACAATATTAATTTGGTTCTAATAATAATTTGGCAATGGTGAATTAAAATTTTAATTAAGAGATGAAATTCATACAATACTTATGAGTTTCAAATTTTAAAGGTGAACAAGAAAAGAAATAAAATGAGAAAATTTCGCATGGGTTTGCTAGTACCATTTAAAATAGTTTTTGTTCGCTTCCCTGCAGTAACTTCATATAATTTAAAAAAATAAAAATTTATTGAAAAACGGCCTAACTGAATTTTTTGTCATTGAAGATTTTGAATTATTGAAATTTTAATACTGTTGTAAAAAATATACTGAAAATATATTTCTTGAAGATTCAGAAATGTATCCCATTAACATTCTAGCATTAGTGTTCTGGAACATACTGTATTAGGGGCTGATCCATGGGATAGAAGAAATCGATCACAATTTCAAACATTTATTAAAAATATGTTTGTATTTCTAAAACTTATATTAATGTGGAAGGTTAAGTAAAATGCTGTAAAATTATGACTTTATTAAAAAGTAACTGGGTTTCTGTGACTCTACTTTGTGCCCCGATGGGGGAAGGCTTCCTTATATTTCATTATGGAGTGAGTGGGCCAAAATATCTTGTAGCCGGGGGAGGGGGGGCAAACTGAGCCAGTCTGCCCCTGCCTTTATACATAATTATTACATAAGTAGAAAATATTTGACCAAAATCCTTTTAATTAGTCTTTAGTTAATTTTACAACTGCAAAAAAGCATTTTTCAAAAAAAAAAAAAAAAAAAAGTGGTAGTTCATCTTCCTATATTTTCTAAACTATTGATCATACAAAGAAAACCTAATAGACATTTTTATAGGAAATTTCACGTAGATTAATTTCGTAACTGAGATTTTTCCTCTAAATCCTATAGTTTTCAAGATATTTAATAAAAACTGAAAATTGCCCCTCACGGGCGGGGACTTTTAGTATGTTGTTCAGGACACTCTCGGCTATGACTGTGCCAAATTTCAAGACTAGACGATTTTTTTTTCTATTTTTCCTATTTTGACTGGACTAATATCGTATATATTTTTTAGGAAAAATAAATGAATAAATAAATAAATATAACGTTATACAGTTACGCTTAAAAAGAAAAATGATTTCTTTGTGTTTTGTTTTGAAATATATTATTTTTTATCACCAATTTGGTACTGAAGAAGTGATCTAATTCCTAGTAATTCTTTTCATATAAACAAGTTCAATATAAATAGATAAATTAAAATATCACACCATATAGAAGTTTTAGATCTGTGTCAACTTTATTAAAGTGAAAAAATAGTTTAAATACTAAGATATTTCATAAAAATTGAAATTTATGTTAAATATGTGTTGCTAAAACTAACAGCAATACTAAAATGTGTAAAAATTAAATTTCATCTATAACATTAAAGCAGTTATGAAAAAATAAATAAGAAATATTATTGTAAACTTACATAAAACTCTTCCATTATATCAACTACAAAGATGAAAAATAATGTACTATGCAATTATTGTATTAGAAAAAACAAACAAAATAATATAATATCTCCTTATATTATTAAAATCTGTACGCGTGCGTGTGTGTGTGTGTGTGTGTGTCTGTCTGTTAGAAACGGCTTGACGCAGCAAAAGCTCGGCCGCTAACGGTCGCACGGACTTCGAACAGGTACCGATGGACAGAGAATGTATCGCAGATCTGGGTTATCTAATTTGCTAAACGATGCGACCCTAATTAGCGGAGATACTAATTAAAATGTCGACTATTGTCTAACGAAAAAACGATTCGAAATCGCGGGCGACGGCCATTTTGTTACGGAACAGCCTACCTCGAAAGAAAAAGCAAAGAGAGAAAATTTCGGGGGTTTTTGTAAAGCGATTCTGTTTGAACGGTTAGACGTATCGAAAATACACCTGTACCAAAAGAAAGAGCATTTATTACCGATTCTTACGGTACAATTTTTTTTTTAAATACGGATTTTTTATATTTTTAAAAAAAGTTTTAAAAAGGGTCGAAAATTTTTCTTTTTCGCGATTGTCTTTTTCGAAACGCCCTGTACGACGGAGTAAAAGTTCCATTTCTTAACAACTGGTATACAAAGAAAGGCCATTTAATCCTCTTTCGAACCATATAAACATTTTTACAAAATACGGATTAGCGATCCATATTTTTAGATTTTACTAAACATCGATTTTTTCGCAAAACATTTTATAACTCAAAAGCGTTTAGAGATAAATCATTTCTTTTTTTTTTTTTTTTGTATATAGATCTAGCTTTCATAATTAATTTCCCAAAAGATTGAGCGAAATTTTCAAAAACTGAATAAGTTATAAATTTTTTAATTTCACGCTTGAAACCCATTGAAATAGAATACCCGACCTTCGATGAGATTCTATTACGTGTTCATTGCCGCTTTTCGTTACCATGGGAACCAGTTCAACGAAGAGAGATTTCTGCTTTCTCGACGAAAGCAAAGAAACAAAAAAAAAAAAAAAAAGCAGCGATAAATGAGGTCACGTGTTTTGGTTCTACGATTTAAAATTGCAATACGCGTATTTCAATTTCTCAGCTACTAATTAAAATAATTTCATAAGTAATACATCATTAGAAAGCTTTTTTGAATTGGAATCGAACAGTGGAATACAGAAATTTGTACCGCCAGATGGCTCTGTAACATTTTCAAATTTCAATATTTCAATTTCTAATTATGATTAAATTATTTTTAATACATCATTCGAAAGATATTTTTAAGTTCTTTTATATTATCGAAAATTTTCACCAGATTTACACGTTTTGAGGTTTCCTGAATCAATTTTCTTTTATGCCGCTGTAATATTTTCAAATTTCAATACTTCAATTTCTAATTATGATTAAATTATTTTTAATACATCATTCGAAAGATATTTTAAAGTTCTTTTAAATTATCGAAAGTTTTGAACAGATTTTCACGTTTTGAGATGTCCTGAATACGTTTTCTTTTGTATCTCAGCTACTAATTAAAATAATTTCATAAGTAATACATCATTGGGAAGCTTTTTTGAATTGGAATCGAACTGTGGAATACAGAAATTTGTACCGCCAGATGGCGCTGTTATATTTTCAAATTTCAATATTTCAATTTCTAATTATGATTAAATTATTTTTAATACATCATTCGAAAGATATTTTTAAGTTCTTTTAAATTATCGAAAGTTTTGAACAGATTTTCACGTTTTGAGATATCCTGAAATCGTTTTCTTTTGTATCTCAGGTACTAATTAAAATAATTTCATAAGTAATACATCATTGAAAAGCTTTTTTGAATTGGAAACGAACAGTGGAATACAGAAATTTGTACCGCCAGATGGCGCTGTAATATTTTCAAATTTCAATATTTCAATTTCTAATTATGATTAAATTATTTTTAATCCATCATTCGAAAGATATTTTAAAGTTCTTTTAAATTATCGAAATTTTTCACCAGATTTACACGTTTTGAGGTGTCCCGATTCAATTTTCTTTTATGGCGCTGTAATACTTTCAAATTTCAATATTTCAATTTCTAATTATGATTAAATTATTTTTAATACATCATTCGAAAGATATTTTAAAGTTCTTTTATATCATTCAAAGATTTCAACAGATTTACACGTTTTGAGGTCTCCTGAATTCGTTTTCTTTTGTATCTCAGCTACTAATTAAAATAATTTCATAAGTAATACATCATTGGAAAGCTTTATTGAATTGGAATCGAACAGTGGAATACAGAAATTTGTACTGCCAGATGGCGCTGTAATATTTTCAAATTTCAATATTTCAATTTCTAATTATGATTAAATTATTTTTAATACATCATTCGAAAGACATTTTAAAGTTCTTTTAAATTATCTAAGGTTTTCACCTGATTTACACGTTTTGAGGTGTCCTGAATCAGTTTTCTTTTATGGCGCAGTAATATGCGCAGAGCGCACGGGTCTGCGCTGCCGAAGGCAGTGGGGACCCGGTGCGAGTTTTTACTCGATGAAAAATGTTTTTTTTTTAGGGGGCACGGAGGGTCAGGGAAGGAATACGCGCGCGCAGTGCGCACGCGACTGCGCTGCCGAAGGCAGTGGGGACCCGGTGTGAGTTTTTACCCGATCAGAAATGATTTTTTTTTAGGGGGCACGAAGGGTCAGGGAAGGAATACGCGCGCGCAGCGCGTGTATCCCTTAATTTGTGCGCGCGCAGAGCGCAATGTACTCTGCTGCCGACGGCAGTGGGAACCCGGTGCGAGTTTTTACCCGATCAGAAATGATTTTTTTAGGGGCCACGTAGGGTCAGGGAAGGAATACGCGCGCGCAGCGCGTGTATCCTTTAAGTTGTGCGCTCGACTGCGCTGCCGACGGCAGTGGGGACCCGGCCCGACTTTTTACCCAATCAGAAATGATTTTTTTAAAAATTTCTTTACTTAACACGAAAAGTTTCTGTTAGTGATTCATTAATTTTAGTGATTCATTTGAAAATACTGACCCGCTAGCGGGCGAAGCTCGCTAGTCTCCTTTTATTATTAAAATCTGTATGCGTGTGTCTGTGTGTGTCTGTGAGAAACGGCTTGACGCAGCAAAAGCTCCGCCGCTAACGGTCGCACGGACTTCGAACAGTTACCGATGGACAGATAATTTATCGCAGATCTGGGTTATCTAATTTGCTAAACGATGCGATCCTAATTAGCGGAGATATTAATTAAAATGTCGACCATTGTCTAACGAAAAATGACCCAGAATTCATGATTAAATGCTTAAAAAGCGACATTTTTACGGAAAAAGTCGAAAATAAGTTAGAAATATCAGTCGTATTGTTACAAACAAGATACCATTGGAAAGGGATTTTTTTTCTTAAACCGATGGTTTAAACGGCTTATCGATCGGACAATTAGATTTTTTAAAATTAATCTCCTTATATTATTAAAATCTGTACGCGTGTGTCTGTGAGAAACGGCTTGACGCAGCAAAAGCTCCGCCGCTAACGGTCGCACGGACTTCGAACAGGTACCGATGGACAGAGAATTTATCGCAGATGCGACCCTAATTAGCGGAAATATTAATTAAAATGCCGACCAATGTCTAACGAAAAATGACCCAGAATTCATGATTAAATGCTTAAAAAGCGACATTTTTACGGAAAAAGTGGAAAATAAATTAGAAATATCAGTCGTATAGGGCAGTTCCTTGTTTGTAAACAAACATCTCAACTTTTATGAGTGGTTGGCAAAAAGGCTTGGGAAAAGCATAGCGATGGCGATTACTTGATTACTACCAACGGAAAATCAATGGTGGGCGGGGCGCGGGAAAGTCGAGCGCGCTTTTTTGCCAACCACCAGACGTCACGAGGAAATGCTCTATTGTTACAAACAAGATACCATTGGAAAGGGATTTTTTTTTCTTAAACCGATGGTTTAAACGGCTTATCGATCGGACAATTAGATTTTTTAAAATTAACTAAACTCTAAAAAAATATTGGCAACAAATCACAAGAATCTTAGCTTTGCAGACTTTTCGTCTACAGCAGTCTTCAACGGAAACACATCTGGTATTTAATGAGGTCACGTGTTTCCTACTGCGATTAAAAATTGCAATTTTCTATTTTCTTCAATTTTTCAAATTTTACACTTTTTACTTAGTATACAATCTTAACACCACAAAACTAACTTGCAGTTTAAATTTCATCGATTTTGGTCAATAAACAAAAGATTTAAATTTTAATTGCAAATTAAATTTTATCTTTACACGCCTCACATTTTATCTGTCGAAAGAGGATGTCAGTTTCAAAACGACACAAATACACTTAAGGCAAAAATATTTCTTTTTCTATTTACTTCCATTAACCGACTACCGTAGATAATGGAATTCGAAATTTCACCTGACTTACATGTTTTACCTGACTTACATGCGCTGTAATAATTTAAAATTTCAATATTTCAGATTCTAATTATGTTTAATTTTTTTTTTTTTTTTTTTTTTTTTTTAAATACGTCATTCGATACACATTTTAAAGTATCTCAGCTACTAATTAAAATAATTTTATAAGTCATACGTCATTGGAAAGCTTTGTTGATTTGGAATCGAACAGTGGAATACAGAAATTTGTACCGCCAGATGGCGCTGTAATACTTTCAAATTTCAATATCTAATTATGATTAAATTATTTTTAATACATCATTCGAAAGATATTTTAAAGTTCTTTTAAACTATCGAAAAATTTCACCAGATTTATACGTTTTGATGTCTCCTGAATCAATTTTCTTTTATGGCGCTGTAATATTTTCAAATTTCAATATTTCAATTTCTAATTATGATTAAATTATTTTTAAAACATCATTCGAAAGATATTTTAAAGTTCTTTCAAATTATCGAAAATTTTCACCAGATTTATACGTTTTGAGGTCTCCTGAATCAATTTTCTTTTATGGCGCTGTAATATTTTTAAATTTCAATATTTCAATTTCTAATTATGATTAAATTTTTTTTAATACATCATTCGAAAGATATTTGAAAGTTCTTTTAAATTATTCAAAGTTTTCAACAGATTTACACGTTTTGAGGTGTCCTGAATTCGTTTTCTTTTGTATCTCAGCTACTAATTAAAATAATTTCATAAATAATACATCATTGGAAAGCTTTTTTTAATTGGAATCGAACAGTGGAATACAGAAATTTGTACCGCCAGATGGCGCTGTAATATTTTCAAATTTCAATATTTCAATTTCTAATTATGATTAAATTATTTTTAATACATCATTAGAAAGATATTTTAAAGTTCTTTTAAATTATCGAAAATTTTCAGCAGATTTACACGTTTTGAGGTGTCCTGATTAGGTTTTCTTTTGCATCTCAGCCAATTGAGTTAGATCGTTCAAAATTGGTATACGTAGGTTAATTAAGAGGGCATAAAAGGGTGGGGGAAGAAATAGGCGTGCCCCGCGCGCGTATCCCCTAACTTGTGCGCGCGCAGAACGCACGGGACTGCGCTGCCGAAGGTAGTGGGGACCCGGTCCGAATTTTTACCCGTTGAGAAATGATTTTTTAAATTCTCTTAATAAAATTTTGACTTGAGAAGGAATATGTGCGCGAAGCTCACGTATACCTCCACACGTACGCGCGCATCGGTCTGCACTGCCGGAGGCAGTGGGGACCCGATGGGAGTTTTACACGAACAGTTTTTTTTTTTTAGGAGCCACGAAGGGTGAGGGAAGGAATACGCGCGCGCACCGCGCACGGGACTGCGCTGCCGAAGGCAGTGGGGACCTGGGCCGACTTTTTACCCAATCATAAATGATTTTTTTTTTCAATTTCTTTTCTTAAGACTAAAAGTTACTGTTAGTGATTCATTTGAAAATACTGACCCGCTAGCAGGGAAGGAATACGCGCGCGCAGCGCGTGTATCCCTCAAGTTGTGCGCGCGCAGCGCGAACTTTACTGCGCTGCCGAAGGCAGTGGGGACCCGGTGCGAGTTTTTACCTGATCAGAATTTGTTTTTTTCAGGGGGTACGTAGGATCAGGGAAGAAATACGCGCGTGCAGCGCGTGTATCCCTTAAGTTGTGCGCGCGCACGCTGTTATTTAAGCGTACAATAAGAAAGTTATTTTAACTCTCTAGCTTACTAGATATAATCGCGGACGCCAAATAAATTTAAAGCATACAGAAGAAGTTATTTTAAACTTCTAAGCTTTCTAAAAAACTAAATAAATTCTAACAACAAAATCTACTTGCTGCTTTTATTCCATTGAAATATTTGAATACTCAGAAAAAGAAAACTAGATGCACGCGCACGAGCATCATCTGAATAATCTTTTCTTTTTTTTTTTTACAATAACAAAAATACATCACGTGAGTTAAAAATATAAAAATGAGAGAATAAAATAAAACATGGACAATATCTAACATCCTCCCACCTTTTGATTATATCTTATAATCAAAACTCTTCATTTTGATATCTCTAGAAGATTTCTTCTTCATAAAATCAGTCTGTCTGGCATTTTAATTAGTCTTCCAGATCTAGTCTTTCTAATTTCCCTGCAGGACTTATCCTCCAAAAGCTTTTCAATTTGTGCTTCCTTCACAGCTGGATTAGGAAACGTATTTTCAGCACCGTTACTAGATGATACTTCTAGAGGATAGATTCTTTGTATTGGTCGAAGTATCTCTGAATGAGATGTTTGTAACTTTACGAGTCGCACTTTTCCATCTTTGCCATGAATAAGCTCTATGATGCGTCCTAATGGCCAGTGCATCCTTTTTTTATTGTCCGTTCCCACCAATACAATGTCTCCTACAGAAACTGTCTGTTGGCTTCTTCTCACATTCGGTCGCTGAATAAGTAAACCCAAATACTCTGATCTAAATCGATTTCTTAAACTTTTCTGCAATGCTTGTCTGTATTTAAGCCTTCGTTTGAAAGAGTTTCCCTCGACTGCATCAATGTCTGGCACAATATATTCACGAATATCTTTCAAAAACATGGCAGGAGAAATTGGCTTAATAGATTCTTGCTCTGACATGTAAGTCAAAGGTCGAGAATTGATAATGCTTTCGCAATCAGCCAATACAGTAATCATTTCTTCATAATTCAAGCACGCTCGCCCAAGGACTCTTTTTAATAGATCTTTCATCAGTCTGATGAGCCTCTCCCACCATCCGCCCCACCACGCCGCAGTTGGCCGATTGAATTTCCATTCAATTGAATTGGTTGCTGCATCCTTTTGTATATGATTCCAGTTCAGTTGTTTCAAATAGTTGGCTGCACCAACAAAATTAGAGCCATTATCGCAATATATAATGGAACATCTTCCTCTACGAGATATAAATCTTCTTAAAGCCATCAAAAAAACCTCGGTAGATGCTGATGTAACAAGTTCAAAATGTACTGCCCGATAGATAGCACATGTGAACAAGATAACCCAACTCTTTTGATTGTCTTTCAGAAACAAAGGACCAGCCATATCAATACCAATGACCTGAAACACAGCTGCATCTTTCACTCGATTTTCTGGTAGAGAAATAGGCGAAGATTCCACGTTCTTAGAGTTGAATCTTTTACAAGTAGTACATTTAGATAAAACAGATGTCACAGTTCTTCTTCCATTCAAAATCCAATATTTTTCTCTAATCAAATTTAAAAGAATCTGAGGACCTGCGTGACAATTTTTCAGATGAAAATATGAAATTAGTCGTTTAACAACTTCATGATTAGATGGTAGAACGATAGGTGTGAGAAAATCCTTCTTGTCTTGTCTATACAAAATTTTAGTTTTCACGCGTATTATATCTTCCTCATCTTTGAAAGTCTCAAGAGTTTTCAATTTCTCATAATCTTTAGAGGAAAAAGCTTCTTTCTGAATAATCCAAGCTATTTTCATTTCTGCTTTGTGAAATTCCTGACTTGTCAATTCCCCTTTCACTTTATCCTTTGGATTACAAGTATTGTGTTTAAAACGGAGAATCCATCCCACAAGGCGAACGATTTTCTCATAACATGAAAAATAGTGATAGTACCAAGTATTCTGTGAATTTTCATCTACATTTATCAGTAATTTTGTAGATTTTAACTTTTCTCTTTCAACGTCTTCTTCATTTATATTCTGGCAGATGAAATCCATATGTTTATTATACTCATATGGATTCTTAAGCCACGATGGACCCTCCCACCATTTGAGAGAGACAAGTTGTTTGGCTTTACAACCTCTAGAGGGTAGATCCGATGGGTTCATTTCACTGGGTATATATTTCCATAAAGAAGGATCAGTCAAACTCCTGATTTCTTGAACTCGGTTCCTGACGAAAACTGACCAGTTCTCTTCTCTGATTATCCATGCAAGAACTGTCGTGGAATCACTCCAAAAATATCTTTCCATATTTTCCCAACTGAATGCATCTGTTACTGATTTCGATAATCTAGCACCAATCAAAGCCGCTAAAAGCTCCATTCGAGGTATAGTTGGGCACTTTAAAGGACTGATGCGGGATTTGGCAGCCAGAAGGAATAATTTCACTTGATCAGCTTTTTCTATTCTCAAAAATACAACAGCAGCATAAGCCTGATTACTAGCATCACAAAATGTATGAAGAGTACATTTTTTTTAATTATCTGGAGTGACTTGAATGTATCGCGGAATCTCAATTTCTTCCAATATATTTAATTCACGAAACCATCCGATAAACTCGTTTTTTAGATCCCCGGTAATTTCTTCATCCCAGGTTAAACCAATTTTCCAGGTTTTCTGTAACATCATCTTGGGGCAAATCATGACTGGTGAAGTAAAACCAATTGGATCAAAAACTTTATGTGCCACTGATAGCATAGTATGTTTTGTTATTTTCTCCAGGTTTACATCTTTCGTCCAGGATACATTGACCTTTAAAATGTCCGAAAATCTGTTCCAGTGTAATCCAAGTACAACAGCTTCTTCCCAAGCAGCACCGAAACGTTCTCTGAACGTTCAAAAATTGTTCTGCAAACACGTTCTAAGAACGTTCACTTTGAACGTGTTATAGACGTCTATCTGTCCATCTTGAAGACGTACAATAGTACGGTTCAGAGAACGTGTAACTATCACCATCGGTGTTATAGAAGCGTTCTGAGAACGTTCTATGTATACGGTCTCAGAACGTTCTAAACGTTTTTAGAACGTTTTCAAAACGTTATACACATTTTCAGAACGTTCCAGAAAACGTACTGCAAACGTTCTAAAATAGTGTAGTTAAAAAAAAAAAAATGTGACGTCATTATAAAAAAATCCCCTCAGTACGAGCGTTTAGAAGTAAAAATTACATAGCTGATGACGAATAATGATACAACACATGAACAGGGATATGAATTACTTTTTTTTTCAATTCAAATAATGTTTGAGAAATTTTAACATACTTACTTATTCTTTTAATTTCAACGTATATGCATAAAAAATTCTATATTCTATGACAGCTTTCCCCAAAAAGTGTCATAACGTCTCTTTATACCTTAAAAAATTTCTTAAATTTTTGCATTTTTTAAAAATTTCTTTTTTTCCCCTAATCTGAAGATAATGAAGTTGTAGTATTAATTACAAAACTTTGAATAAACACCATAAAATGCGAGAACTCGCACCAACTGTTTCGGGTCAAAAGAAGACACAACCCTTCATCAGGCGAACATTGTAGGCACGAGAGCTGCAAACAAGCACGTTGAGTGTGTGGAATGCGTTGCCGCTTTGTTTGTAGCAGCCGTGCTTTGTTTGTAGCAGTTGTGAGTTCTTGCATTTTATGGTGTTTATTCAAAGTTTCTTAATTAATACTATAACGCCATTATCTTCAGATTAGGGGAAAAAAGAAATTTTTTAAAAATGCGAAAATTTAAGGAATTTTTTAAAGGTATATAGGCACGTTATGACACTTTTTGGGAATTACAGTCATAAAATATGGAATTTTTCATGCATATACGTTGAAATTAAAGGAATAGTAAGTATGTTAAAATTTCTCAAACAATATTTGAATTTAAAAAAAAGTAATTTATATCCCTGTTGCTGTGTTGTATCATTATTCTTCATCTGCTATATACAACTAAACTCTTGATTTATTTTGCTTGTTTTAATCCTTGTGATTCCGAATGCGTCATCCTATGATTAATGTTTGTTTTTCATGGTTGTTTTCTGTTTGATTCTCTGATTTCTTGAAGTAAATAATTTATTCCAATTTATTCTTCATTTCTAACTTCAATTAATTTCTTGTACGATAGGGTGCCCGCTAGCAATTTGCTATTATAGCTGCTAACGAACGAAATCGTACATTGGTGCTCAACGACGAAAAGGGTCACCCTTGACGAGTTTTTTTTTTTTTCTACCATTCTAAGCTTTTCCTACAAAAAATGTTTAAAATGCTGTCTTAATTTTTTATTTCCTCGTTGCTTGTTTGTATCTTTTGATTTTAGTTTTATGTGGTTTTTACGCACCGGCAAAATTATTAAAATTGCAACTAACCATATAGAAATAAATTTAAGATTAGACTGAAGTTAAATAAAATAAAAATCAATAAATAAAATATAAATGTTTCAATAAATCACAATCAGTCTCCCCAGGTTATTTAAATTTGTTGTAATTTTCTTCTCATTGACCTATGTGGTTTCAGGGATCTTATATCTGTTGCTTGGCTTTAACTAAGATTAAAAATTCATTTATACATACATATATATATATATATATATATATATATACATATACATATATATATATATATATATATATATATATATATATATATATATGGTTTTTTTTTTTAATACAGGGTGCAAAGCATTGTGACGAGAATACCTTTATCTCCGCAACTATTGGTCGCAAATATATAGTTTCAGTTACAAAATGTTTTAAAGAATATGAGCATTTGTGGTATAACATGTTTAAATTTAAAATATCTATTTTTTCAAAATTGCAAAAACTAAATTTTTACATAGTCCCAGATCCCTATAATCATATTTAGAAAACTGACACTCATCCTAACAAACAGTTTCATTTCTATTCTCCCAAAATGGAACATGATATTTAAAGTTTGGATTTTCTAACATATTTCGGCCTTCAATAAGGGATCGGTTTAAAAATCCTAATTGGACTTTGTTTGCATTTTCCCTGGGTTTATTAAAGAATTTTTCATTGACTTTTTAATAAAGCCCGAGAAAATGCGAAATAATCCTAAATTTTGAAACTAACTATCTCAGACAATTTTGGGTGCACAAAAGTGAAACTTTTTGTGTTATATTTTTTAGGTTAGAACTCAACTTACACTATTAGTGTCATGAAAATTGTATAAAAATTATCAGTTTTTGTGATTTTTAGTAAATTGATTTTTTAAATTTAAACATGTCATATAATGAATTCTTACATTTTTTTTTAAATACATTTTCTTATTGGAGGACGTTTGAGACCAATTGTTGCGCAAATAAAGGCCTGCTCTCGACTTTGCACCCTGTATATTCTAAACATTTCTGGGTACTACTTTGTAAGTCCATGGATAGTTTATAAATATATTTGAATGCTGAAGTTTATAGAAAGTTTTAATATTTCAACATAAAAAATAATTTCAAAAATGAATGTACCAATACACCGCTAAAATAATATATAATTGAGTTTAGAATATATTGTTAATTTATAATAATAAGAAATTGAAACAAAAAATTAAAAATTAGTTAGAAGGAGGAAATTTTTAAAATGTCCAAATACTTAAATACATATATATATATATTTAATCATAATATTTTTCTAAAATATTTAACATACTTCATATTTTTAAATTTCAGTGCATGTGTGCATACATATTTTCAGTTTACAGCAGCAGTTTACAAAAATGATGTTTGCAGGTATTTAAATTTATTCCACATGGCAATGTAATTGGTATTTTTTAAATGTTTAAATTTCTTTAAATTGAGTCAACGCAATTTTTACCTCATTTGATGTAATTATGCTATCATGGCATATTAAATAATTGATAAATGTAAATATTATTAGTATTAATAAATAATATAGTAAATCGTCCTTTTTTTTAAGCAGAATATCTTTTTTTATAAAGATGTGGAATAAAATTGAATTGAATCTTTGTTTTATTATGCAGTTAAACAATTTCATATATTTTATTTAATAAATAACAGTAAAGAGATATTTAAAATTGTAAGTCGGTGAAACTTAGGATATTATTTTAAAAATATGCAATTTGCATAACCTAGATTGTATATATATTATCATATAAACATTAAATAAATACTTCAGAATTTAAAAAGAAAAGAAAAAAAAAGAATTACATACCTTCCTCATTTTCTTCATAAGAATTTCTCCAAGAAAACACCCTTCCAACTAGCATTTTAAAATACATAATGACCAGTCTGGAAGGGCATTCACTTAAAATTAGCTCTCATCTTTTAAATTCTTTATGTTACTTCATTCAGAAGCATAATAACCAAAAATAGTCATTTTAACAATTTCCATCTCAGAAGACTGAATTAATAAAATGAATCCATAATTTCCAAGCGGTTTTCTGTAACAGGAGCAGTTTTTTCTGCGATACAATGCTACTTACAAGTATCAAATGTTAGGCTTAAGAACTTACGCAGATATGAAAATGATTGTTTAATTGATATTAAAATAAGACTTTAATAAATAGAAAATAGAGACTATTACAGGTTAAAAATATTACATTTTTACCTTTTCTAAAGCTTATCCAAGTCATTATAACGCGAAAACTGAACAAAACAGATTACATTACACGTTTTAAAATTACCGCTTCACATAACGGCACGACATTCCCAAGACCTTTGAATTTGCACGGTCAGCAAGAATTAAATAAATGCAATCCACAGATGTCAGTTTCATCTGCTCTTCCCTTGTTACATCCGGAATAATCATGTTTCAAAGTTCAACGTTTGAAACATAAATTTATTAAGCATTTATAGCTGTATAAAACATATGGTCAATATTTTAAGGAAAAATGGAGCTGAGTTAAACAACTATTTAAATTTTTATAAAGTATTTGAAAAACTTATGAGATCACTTTATTTTTCCATTTTAAAATCTCGAATTAAACGGAAAAGCATATTTTGTTTTAGTGTATATTTTAGTATTGAATAAAATATTCAGTGAAAATAAAGAAAATAAAATAAGAACAATCAAACAGAGTAACGATTTAACAACATTATCAATATTGATAATTTATCAGTAACATTTAAACTTAAATAGAATCATAAATAAAATATAATAAAAGTTTAAAATTATGCTTAAAGAAAAGAAGAAAAAAACTCATTCTGTAACTTCCCGATGAGTATTAGAGACCGCGAGGTTCTACTCTCGAACCTTACAGACGGGAAGTGTTGGCTTCGATTCCTGGTCACGCTCGTCGACTTAGGTTTTCGGAGTTTTTCCGTGATTTTCTTTGAAACTCGCGTAAAGCACTATATTACTTATTCAATAACATCCGTGATTAGCTTTTTGTATCTAAACTTTGGGTCTGGGGAATGCATAGATTTTCATGACAAAAGACAATAATTTTTATGCTGTATAGAAGATCTTAGAAAATGTATTTTTCTAAGGGTTTATTATTATTATTATTACAAATGAAGAAAAAAAAAACGGTAAATTTGTTTTAAATCATCAGAAAACGATGTTTCAATTATTCGTTTTAAAGGTGATATCGAATTCTTTTGAAAGATAATTATAGTGAAAATTTTTATCCACCCTTCCCCCATCCCCCAGGGATGATGCATACTTATTCCTAGGGGAAAAAATAATGTCCTATGAATGATAATAATAAAAAAAAAACTGTTTGACTATTACTCGTTATACAGCCAAATTGAATCAATATTATATATCAAATGTATGTCACGCAGAAGGTTTGGTGAGTATATATATTACAGAAGCTGATAGATAGCCTTTCTGTGAATGGAAAATATTGGAACGTGGCAGTGCCACCTGTCGTCCGATATGCACCCAAAGGCAATCTGTAAAGTTTTACGTAATATTAATTTCACTTACCAAATTTACAATATTTATAAATCACAGAAGTTGAGATTTTTCGTTTCTGTTATGAGATTAAATTGCAACATAGCCACGCCACCTGTTGGCCGATGTGCATCCAAAATGGACCAGTAAAGCTTTACATAAAATCGATTTCACTTATAACTTCAGTGTATCCCAAAATTTATTGTTAAATCACAAGAGTTAAAATATTGCCTTTCCGTTAAAATGATTAAATTGCAGATTAGCAACGCCACCTGTTGGACATTGTATACATCCAAATTGTATTAGCAGAGGTTATGATGATATATGCCAATATATCATGTTTAATACATTTGTACACTATAGAAGCTGAGATATAGCCGTCCCATAAATGGAGGGTTTCATTGCATAGCACCATAATCTATCGGGCGATATATCCCAAATGAAATTCAAATAAACTCCAATTTAGGGCAAGATCTAATATTGTAACAAGTTTGGTCGAATTCCATACATTGATTCCTGAAATACAAAATCCACAAAATTTTTCCATGAGTTTAAAATTTTGTAATTTTTTTTCACCTCACCGCTACTGATTATTGGGAAGCATTCTTTACTGACGTGCTAACAAAACGTTAAACTGAAAATGTAAAAAATGCTCTATTCTCTATCATGCTAAAAATTATAAATTTCGAATAACTTACGAAGTTTTTAAATTAGAATGTTGCAAATCTCTCAATAAGATTCTTATCAATATCATAAGTGATATTTTAAAACTGGTCCGATCTCTCTGCAATCATTTGTTCTTGAGATATCGTGTACATGAACTAACGGGCTATCACACTAATAGGTGCCGATACACATTAACAGATACCATACCAACCTTTTGACTTCCGGATTCCTCACGCCACAAAACGTGTAAAAAAAATCAAAAGCTGAAGTCAAAAATTTCCATGATTAACCAATTTCCCCAACCAATAGTACTAAAAAGTCATTTTGTCATATTCGTTATAATTACACTGTTACAGAACGTGTTATGACGGTGTCACACTTGAACGTTCTATATAGAACTAGAATTGTACGTTTTATAGATGGTACAAATCAAACATTTTCAGAACGTTCTAAATAATACTATTTCTGAACGTGTTTTAGAACGTTCTTTTGACACGAAACACGGTGTTTGAACTATTGAAACCGTTATTAGACGTTCACAGAACGTTCCTGTGCTACTTGGGTTTATTGTGTTCCGAGTCCTTTCTCTCTTCTGTATGTTCCCATCCTCTTAGGTCGAATCCGCCTTTAGACATTAGGTTTCTAGAGCAAGTAATAAATCTCTTTAACTCTTCCTCTGTACGGACACTCGTAACAACATTGTCAACATAGAAGCTTCTCAACAATCTTTGCTTAAGTTCTGGGTCATATTCTTCATCATTTTTAATATGGTATTCTATTACTGAAGCTAGCAAAAAAGGTGAACTCTTGACTCCAAAAACGACTCTAGCATGACGAAATATTCTAAGCTCACTTTGTTCTGGATTGCTCCACCAGAGGAAACGTAAAAAATCCCGATCTTCTTTCCGGATGCTTATTTGCAAAAACGCTTTCTTGATATCAGCTAAGACACCGAATTTATTTTCTCTAAATCGCAAAAGTATGTCAGGAATTAATTCAATGAGATTTGGACCGCAGTGTAGACATTGACTCAAAGATGGATGGTTTTGGATTCTTGCTGATGCGTCAAATACTGGACAAATTGGAGTAGTGCTATTCTCCTTTATAACTGGTCGATGAGGTAAGTAGTGTCCATAAAAGGACCTTTCACATTCAGGGACCTCTTCAATAATTTTGTCGCCAAGCCATCCTAAAAGTACTTCCTCATATTTTCCATAAATATTACTCGCAAGTAGTTTTTGTGTGACATTGGTTAACCTTTTCTTGGCTAAACACAAATTATCAGGTAAAGGTGGTTTATCTTCAGCCCATGGCAAGGATATTTCATAACGACCGTCTTTATTCCGTGTTACTGTATGTAGAAAGTGTTCTTTCACTTGACGATCTATTTCCATCTTAGATAGCTTTTCGATTGGATCACTTATTCCAAGTAAATCTAATCTCCATAAGTCAGAAATTTCTGCTTCTTTTACAAACATGGAAGTAACTGATAGAGCTAAATTTTCTTTAGATGAACTTTCTTGAGGAACTTTTCCCATTAATGTCCAGCCAAAAAGTGTTTCCATTGCAACTAGCCCAGAGGACAACACTTCTCTTCGACCTGTCAATAGTTTACCGATTATATCAGCTCCAATCAGTACTTGAATAGATTCATCTGCATCGCCAACATCTGTCAAAACAATGTCTTTCTCGGCCAATTCCTTCAGCCAAGAACCTTTTCCCACAGGTTTAACATTTTCACATATAATATTTTGATCCAAAACCTCAAAATTGCATCTGAATTTCCCTGTCAAATCTCTTAATCTTATTTTATAAAAGTTATGTTCATATTCTTTGGTTGAGACTCCGCCAAAAAGTGAATGTACAACCTTTTCTTTTTTAATGGCTGCATATTTCATTTCTTCTGCTAATTTCTTCAAAATATACGATCTTTGTGAACCAGTATCCAAAATTAGACGAATAGCCTTTTCTTTATTATCAGAGACGACTTTTGCTTTGAGAGTTTGAAGAAATACCCTTGGATTTTTATTGAAATTTGCCATATTTACTTCACTTTCATTTGACTTTTCTTTCTCTTCCCTTTCATTTGTTTTGCCTTTATCAAGACTTTGGCACATCACGGTGGAATGTTTTCTGTCACAGATAAAACACTTCAGGACAGCTTTACACTGTTTGGTAGTGTGACCTGACCCCAAACAGAGGAAACAGCATTTCTTATCCTTTAGAACACTCTGCTTCTCATTAAAACTCATCTTTCGTGCCGTAAAACAGTCTGAACTCATATGCTTTCCATTACAAAACACGCAATTTTTCTTTAGATCCTGTTTAAAAGAAGTCGTTAATAAAGTAGAGGCAGTGGGTATAGGCTTAACAACATCAGTATAAGTCCTTCTTTTTCTATAATTTCGGTCATCATTTTTCTTCGCCAGACCAAAACCGGCTACCGCCAAATTTATTCTTTCATCTCCTTCAACTTCACATTTGAGAAATTGCATCAAATTGTCCAACCGTTCTTTCGCATCAGAACTAGTAGAAACAATGTTACTTCTATTCCAAGCTTTCAAAAATTCAGCTGGAAAACAGGATTCTACCATAGGATATAATATAGAAGCGCATTTATCAGTAGTGACACCCAACGTTTCAAGAGCCCTTAAATATGATTCAAGTTTATCGTACAATGAAGTAAGAGAAAAGTTTTCTTTTGTATGAGCAACTATAATTAATTTTAATAATTCTCTAACGTACACTTCAACTAGAAGATCATCTCTTCCATAACGAGCTTTTAGACTCTCTATAACTTTGGCATAGTTGGCGCCAGTTGGCGGAAAACTGTCTACGACTTCTCGTGCTCTGGAACCAGCGACCGTTGCTTGAATGAGGTACTGGAATTTGTTTTCTGGAGGAATATCGTTATCTTTATCTATCTGCTCAAACTGACTCCAGAATGGTAGCCATTCTTTTAAATCCCCATCAAATTGTCGGAATTGTAACTTGGGTAAGGAAATTTTTCTTCTAGATGAATTATTTTCATTAACAGTTAAAATTGACTCCCCTTGAATGTAGGCCTGTGACTGTATTCTAGCCAATTCCAACTGTTGGTCTAATTCCATCTTCTTTATCTCTAATTCTTGATTAAGCTTTTCTAATTCAATTTTTTCTTCTTGTTCAAGTTTAAGTTTTTGTTGCTGAAGATCTTTTTCTTGCTCGACTTTCAATTTTTCTTTTTCTTGCCTCTCAACAACAGCCGTTGATAGAATTTCTTGCACAAAATTGGGATCATTTTTATATTCGTTGCTATTCAAAATAATTTCCTTCAAGGTAGCAATAGTACATTCAGGAGGAATTATTTCGCCAAGCTCTTCCGCTACAAACTTCAGATCGGCTTTTCTAAAACCTTTAATTGCTTGAAACATTGTTTTACTTCGTCCTGTCGCGTAGACGTCACAAAATGTTATTTAAGCGTACAAAAAGAAAGTTATTTTAACTCTCTAGCTTACTAGATATAATCGCGGACGCCAAATAAATTTAAAGCATACAGAAGAAGTTATTTTAAACTTCTAAGCTTTCTAAAAAACTAAATAAATTCTAACAACAAAATCTACTTGCTGCTTTTATTCCATTGAAAAATTTGAATACTCAGAAAAAGAAAACTAGATGCACGCGCACGAGCATCATCTGAATAATCTTTTCTTTTTTTTTTTTACAATAACAAAAATACATCACGTGAGTTAAAAATATAAAAATGAGAGAATAAAATAAAACATGGACAATATCTAACATCCTCCCACCTTTTGATTATATCTTATAATCAAAACTCTTCATTTTGATATCTCTAGAAGATTTCTTCTTCATAAAATCAGTCTGTCTGGCATTTTAATTAGTCTTCCAGATCTAGTCTTTCTAATTTCCCTGCAGGACTTATCCTCCAAAAGCTTTTCAATTTGTGCTTCCTTCACAGCTGGATTAGGAAACGTATTTTCAGCACCGTTACTAGATGATACTTCTAGAGGATAGATTCTTTGTATTGGTCGAAGTATCTCTGAATGAGATGTTTGTAACTTTACGAGTCGCACTTTTCCATCTTTGCCATGAATAAGCTCTATGATGCGTCCTAATGGCCAGTGCATCCTTTTTTTATTGTCCGCTCCCACCAATACAATGTCTCCTACAGAAACTGTCTGTTGGCTTCTTCTCACATTCGGTCGCTGAATAAGTAAACCCAAATACTCTGATCTAAATCGATTTCTTAAACTTTTCTGCAATGCTTGTCTGTATTTAAGCCTTCGTTTGAAAGAGTTTCCCTCGACTGCATCAATGTCTGGCACAATATATTCACGAATATCTTTCAAAAACATGGCAGGAGAAATTGGCTTAATAGATTCTTGCTCTGACATGTAAGTCAAAGGTCGAGAATTGATAATGCTTTCGCAATCAGCCAATACAGTAATCATTTCTTCATAATTCAAGCACGCTCGCCCAAGGACTCTTTTTAATAGATCTTTCATCAGTCTGATGAGCCTCTCCCACCATCCGCCCCACCACGCCGCAGTTGGCGGATTGAATTTCCATTCAATTGAATTGGTTGCTGCATCCTTTTGTATATGATTCCAGTTCAGTCGTTTCAAATAGTTGGCTGCACCAACAAAATTAGAGCCATTATCGCAATATATAATGGAACATCTTCCTCTACGAGATATAAATCTTCTTAAAGCCATCAAAAAAACCTCGGTAGATGCTGATGTAACAAGTTCAAAATGTACTGCCCGATAGATAGCACATGTGAACAAGATAACCCAACTCTTTTGATTGTCTTTCAGAAACAAAGGACCAGCCATATCAATACCAATGACCTGAAACACAGCTGCATCTTTCACTCGATTTTCTGGTACAGAAATAGGCGAAGATTCCACGTTCTTAGAGTTGAATCTTTTACAAGTAGTACATTTAGATAAAACAGATGTCACAGTTCTTCTTCCATTCAAAATCCAATATTTTTCTCTAATCAAATTTAAAAGAATCTGAGGACCTGCGTGACAATTTTTCAGATGAAAATATGAAATTAGTCGTTTAACAACTTCATGATTAGATGGTAGAACGATAGGTGTGAGAAAATCCTTCTTGTCTTGTCTATACAAAATTTTAGTTTTCACGCGTATTATATCTTCCTCATCTTTGAAAGTCTCAAGAGTTTTCAATTTCTCATAATCTTTAGAGGAAAAAGCTTCTTTCTGAATAATCCAAGCTATTTTCATTTCTGCTTTGTGAAATTCCTGACTTGTCAATTCCCCTTTCACTTTATCCTTTGGATTACAAGTATTGTGTTTAAAACGGAGAATCCATCCCACAAGGCGAACGATTTTCTCATAACATGAAAAATAGTGATAGTACCAAGTATTCTGTGAATTTTCATCTACATTTATCAGTAATTTTGTAGATTTTAACTTTTCTCTTTCAACGTCTTCTTCATTTATATTCTGGCAGATGAAATCCATATGTTTATTATACTCATATGGATTCTTAAGCCACGATGGACCCTCCCACCATTTGAGAGAGACAAGTTGTTTGGCTTTACAACCTCTAGAGGGTAGATCCGATGGGTTCATTTCACTGGGTATATATTTCCATAAAGAAGGATCAGTCAAACTCCTGATTTCTTGAACTCGGTTCCTGACGAAAACTGACCAGTTCTCTTCTCTGATTATCCATGCAAGAACTGTCGTGGAATCACTCCAAAAATATCTTTCCATATTTTCCCAACTGAATGCATCTGTTACTGATTTCGATAATCTAGCACCAATCAAAGCCGCTAAAAGCTCCATTCGAGGTATAGTTGGGCACTTTAAAGGACTGATGCGGGATTTGGCAGCCAGAAGGAATAATTTCACTTGATCAGCTTTTTCTATTCTCAAAAATACAACAGCAGCATAAGCCTGATTACTAGCATCACAAAATGTATGAAGAGTACATTTTTTTTAATTATCTGGAGTGACTTGAATGTATCGCGGAATCTCAATTTCTTCCAATATATTTAATTCACGAAACCATCCGATAAACTCGTTTTTTAGATCCCCGGTAATTTCTTCATCCCAGGTTAAACCAATTTTCCAGGTTTTCTGTAACATCATCTTGGGGCAAATCATGACTGGTGAAGTAAAACCAATTGGATCAAAAACTTTATGTGCCACTGATAGCATAGTACGTTTTGTTATTTTCTCCAGGTTTACATCTTTCGTCCAGGATACATTGACCTTTAAAATGTCCGAAAATCTGTTCCAGTGTAATCCAAGTACAACAGCTTCTTTATTGTGTTCCGAGTCCTTTCTCTCTTCTGTATGTTCCCATCCTCTTAGGTCGAATCCGCCTTTAGACATTAGGTTTCTAGAGCAAGTAATAAATCTCTTTAACTCTTCCTCTGTACGGACAGTCGTAACAACATTGTCAACATAGAAGCTTCTCAACAATCTTTGCTTAAGTTCTGGGTCATATTCTTCATCATTTTTAATATGGTATTCTATTACTGAAGCTAGCAAAAAAGGTGAACTCTTGACTCCAAAAACGACTCTAGCATGACGAAATATTCTAAGCTCACTTTGTTCTGGATTGCTCCACCAGAGGAAACGTAAAAAATCCCGATCTTCTTTCCGGATGCTTATTTGCAAAAACGCTTTCTTGATATCAGCTAAGACACCGAATTTATTTTCTCTAAATCGCAAAAGTATGTCAGGAATTAATTCAATGAGATTTGGACCGCAGTGTAGACATTGATTCAAAGATGGATGGTTTTGGATTCTTGCTGATGCGTCAAATACTGGACGAATTGGAGTAGTGCTATTCTCCTTTATAACTGGTCGATGAGGTAAGTAGTGTCCATAAAAGGACCTTTCACATTCAGGGACCTCTTCAATAATTTTGTCGCCAAGCCATCCTAAAAGTACTTCCTCATATTTTCCATAAATATTACTCGCAAGTAGTTTTTGTGTGACATTGGTTAACCTTTTCTTGGCTAAACACAAATTATCAGGTAAAGGTGGTTTATCTTCAGCCCATGGCAAGGATATTTCATAACGACCGTCTTTATTCCGTGTTACTGTATGTAGAAAGTGTTCTTTCACTTGACGATCTATTTCCATCTTAGATAGCTTTTCGATTGGATCACTTATTCCAAGTAAATCTAATCTCCATAAGTCAGAAATTTCTGCTTCTTTTACAAACATGGAAGTAACTGATAGAGCTAAATTTTCTTTAGATGAACTTTCTTGAGGAACTTTTCCCATTAATGTCCAGCCAAAAAGTGTTTCCATTGCAACTAGCCCAGAGGACAACACTTCTCTTCGACCTGTCAATAGTTTACCGATTATATCAGCTCCAATCAGTACTTGAATAGATTCATCTGCATCGCCAACATCTGTCAAAACAATGTCTTTCTCGGCCAATTCCTTCAGCCAAGAACCTTTTCCCACAGGTTTAACATTTTCACATATAATATTTTGATCCAAAACCTCAAAATTGCATCTGAATTTCCCTGTCAAATCTCTTAATCTTATTTTATAAAAGTTATGTTCATATTCTTTGGTTGAGACTCCGCCAAAAAGTGAATGTACAACCTTTTCTTTTTTAATGGCTGCATATTTCATTTCTTCTGCTAATTTCTTCAAAATATACGATCTTTGTGAACCAGTATCCAAAATTAGACGAATAGCCTTTTCTTTATTATCAGAGACGACTTTTGCTTTGAGAGTTTGAAGAAATACCCTTGGATTTTTATTGAAATTTGCCATATTTACTTCACTTTCATTTGACTTTTCTTTCTCTTCCCTTTCATTTGTTTTGCCTTTATCAAGACTTTGGCACATCACGGTGGAATGTTTTCTGTCACAGATAAAACACTTCAGGACAGCTTTACACTGTTTGGTAGTGTGACCTGACCCAAAACAGAGGAAACAGCATTTCTTATCCTTTAGAACACTCTGCTTCTCATTAAAACTCATCTTTCGTGCCGTAAAACAGTCTGAACTCATATGCTTTCCATTACAAAACACGCAATTTTTCTTTAGATCCTGTTTAAAAGAAGTCGTTAATAAAGTAGAGGCAGTGGGTATAGGCTTAACAACATCAGTATAAGTCCTTCTTTTTCTATAATTTCGGTCATCATTTTTCTTCGCCAGACCAAAACCGGCTACCGCCAAATTTATTCTTTCATCTCCTTCAACTTCACATTTGAGAAATTGCATCAAATTGTCCAACCGTTCTTTCGCATCAGAACTAGTAGAAACAATGTTACTTCTATTCCAAGCTTTCAAAAATTCAGCTGGAAAACAGGATTCTACCATAGGATATAATATAGAAGCGCATTTATCAGTAGTGACACCCAACGTTTCAAGAGCCCTTAAATATGATTCAAGTTTATCGTACAATGAAGTAAGAGAAAAGTTTTCTTTTGTATGAGCAACTATAATTAATTTTAATAATTCTCTAACGTACACTTCAACTAGAAGATCATCTCTTCCATAACGAGCTTTTAGACTCTCTATAACTTTGGCATAGTTGGCGCCAGTTGGCGGAAAACTGTCTACGACTTCTCGTGCTCTGGAACCAGCGACCGTTGCTTGAATGAGGTACTGGAATTTGTTTTCTGGAGGAATATCGTTATCTTTATCTATCTGCTCAAACTGACTCCAGAATGGTAGCCATTCTTTTAAATCCCCATCAAATTGTCGGAATTGTAACTTGGGTAAGGAAATTTTTCTTCTAGATGAATTATTTTCATTAACAGTTAAAATTGACTCCCCTTGAATGTAGGCCTGTGACTGTATTCTAGCCAATTCCAACTGTTGGTCTAATTCCATCTTCTTTATCTCTAATTCTTGATTAAGCTTTTCTAATTCAATTTTTTCTTCTTGTTCAAGTTTAAGTTTTTGTTGCTGAAGATCTTTTTCTTGCTCGACTTTCAATTTTTCTTTTTCTTGCCTCTCAACAACAGCCGTTGATAGAATTTCTTGCACAAAATTGGGATCATTTTTATATTCGTTGCTATTCAAAATAATTTCCTTCAAGGTAGCAATAGTACATTCAGGAGGAATTATTTCGCCAAGCTCTTCCGCTACAAACTTCAGATCGGCTTTTCTAAAACCTTTAATTGCTTGAAACATTGTTTTACTTCGTCCTGTCGCGTAGACGTCACAAAATGTTATTTAAGCGTACAAAAAGAAAGTTATTTTAACTCTCTAGCTTACTAGATATAATCGCGGACGCCAAATAAATTTAAAGCATACAGAAGAAGTTATTTTAAACTTCTAAGCTTTCTAAAAAACTAAATAAATTCTAACAACAAAATCTACTTGCTGCTTTTATTCCATTGAAAAATTTGAATACTCAGAAAAAGAAAACTAGATGCACGCGCACGAGCATCATCTGAATAATCTTTTCTTTTTTTTTTTTACAATAACAAAAATACATCACGTGAGTTAAAAATATAAAAATGAGAGAATAAAATAAAACATGGACAATATCTAACATCCTCCCACCTTTTGATTATATCTTATAATCAAAACTCTTCATTTTGATATCTCTAGAAGATTTCTTCTTCATAAAATCAGTCTGTCTGGCATTTTAATTAGTCTTCCAGATCTAGTCTTTCTAATTTCCCTGCAGGACTTATCCTCCAAAAGCTTTTCAATTTGTGCTTCCTTCACAGCTGGATTAGGAAACGTATTTTCAGCACCGTTACTAGATGATACTTCTAGAGGATAGATTCTTTGTATTGGTCGAAGTATCTCTGAATGAGATGTTTGTAACTTTACGAGTCGCACTTTTCCATCTTTGCCATGAATAAGCTCTATGATGCGTCCTAATGGCCAGTGCATCCTTTTTTTATTGTCCGCTCCCACCAATACAATGTCTCCTACAGAAACTGTCTGTTGGCTTCTTCTCACATTCGGTCGCTGAATAAGTAAACCCAAATACTCTGATCTAAATCGATTTCTTAAACTTTTCTGCAATGCTTGTCTGTATTTAAGCCTTCGTTTGAAAGAGTTTCCCTCGACTGCATCAATGTCTGGCACAATATATTCACGAATATCTTTCAAAAACATGGCAGGAGAAATTGGCTTAATAGATTCTTGCTCTGACATGTAAGTCAAAGGTCGAGAATTGATAATGCTTTCGCAATCAGCCAATACAGTAATCATTTCTTCATAATTCAAGCACGCTCGCCCAAGGACTCTTTTTAATAGATCTTTCATCAGTCTGATGAGCCTCTCCCACCATCCGCCCCACCACGCCGCAGTTGGCGGATTGAATTTCCATTCAATTGAATTGGTTGCTGCATCCTTTTGTATATGATTCCAGTTCAGTCGTTTCAAATAGTTGGCTGCACCAACAAAATTAGAGCCATTATCGCAATATATAATGGAACATCTTCCTCTACGAGATATAAATCTTCTTAAAGCCATCAAAAAAACCTCGGTAGATGCTGATGTAACAAGTTCAAAATGTACTGCCCGATAGATAGCACATGTGAACAAGATAACCCAACTCTTTTGATTGTCTTTCAGAAACAAAGGACCAGCCATATCAATACCAATGACCTGAAACACAGCTGCATCTTTCACTCGATTTTCTGGTACAGAAATAGGCGAAGATTCCACGTTCTTAGAGTTGAATCTTTTACAAGTAGTACATTTAGATAAAACAGATGTCACAGTTCTTCTTCCATTCAAAATCCAATATTTTTCTCTAATCAAATTTAAAAGAATCTGAGGACCTGCGTGACAATTTTTCAGATGAAAATATGAAATTAGTCGTTTAACAACTTCATGATTAGATGGTAGAACGATAGGTGTGAGAAAATCCTTCTTGTCTTGTCTATACAAAATTTTAGTTTTCACGCGTATTATATCTTCCTCATCTTTGAAAGTCTCAAGAGTTTTCAATTTCTCATAATCTTTAGAGGAAAAAGCTTCTTTCTGAATAATCCAAGCTATTTTCATTTCTGCTTTGTGAAATTCCTGACTTGTCAATTCCCCTTTCACTTTATCCTTTGGATTACAAGTATTGTGTTTAAAACGGAGAATCCATCCCACAAGGCGAACGATTTTCTCATAACATGAAAAATAGTGATAGTACCAAGTATTCTGTGAATTTTCATCTACATTTATCAGTAATTTTGTAGATTTTAACTTTTCTCTTTCAACGTCTTCTTCATTTATATTCTGGCAGATGAAATCCATATGTTTATTATACTCATATGGATTCTTAAGCCACGATGGACCCTCCCACCATTTGAGAGAGACAAGTTGTTTGGCTTTACAACCTCTAGAGGGTAGATCCGATGGGTTCATTTCACTGGGTATATATTTCCATAAAGAAGGATCAGTCAAACTCCTGATTTCTTGAACTCGGTTCCTGACGAAAACTGACCAGTTCTCTTCTCTGATTATCCATGCAAGAACTGTCGTGGAATCACTCCAAAAATATCTTTCCATATTTTCCCAACTGAATGCATCTGTTACTGATTTCGATAATCTAGCACCAATCAAAGCCGCTAAAAGCTCCATTCGAGGTATAGTTGGGCACTTTAAAGGACTGATGCGGGATTTGGCAGCCAGAAGGAATAATTTCACTTGATCAGCTTTTTCTATTCTCAAAAATACAACAGCAGCATAAGCCTGATTACTAGCATCACAAAATGTATGAAGAGTACATTTTTTTTAATTATCTGGAGTGACTTGAATGTATCGCGGAATCTCAATTTCTTCCAATATATTTAATTCACGAAACCATCCGATAAACTCGTTTTTTAGATCCCCGGTAATTTCTTCATCCCAGGTTAAACCAATTTTCCAGGTTTTCTGTAACATCATCTTGGGGCAAATCATGACTGGTGAAGTAAAACCAATTGGATCAAAAACTTTATGTGCCACTGATAGCATAGTACGTTTTGTTATTTTCTCCAGGTTTACATCTTTCGTCCAGGATACATTGACCTTTAAAATGTCCGAAAATCTGTTCCAGTGTAATCCAAGTACAACAGCTTCTTTATTGTGTTCCGAGTCCTTTCTCTCTTCTGTATGTTCCCATCCTCTTAGGTCGAATCCGCCTTTAGACATTAGGTTTCTAGAGCAAGTAATAAATCTCTTTAACTCTTCCTCTGTACGGACACTCGTAACAACATTGTCAACATAGAAGCTTCTCAACAATCTTTGCTTAAGTTCTGGGTCATATTCTTCATCATTTTTAATATGGTATTCTATTACTGAAGCTAGCAAAAAAGGTGAACTCTTGACTCCAAAAACGACTCTAGCATGACGAAATATTCTAAGCTCACTTTGTTCTGGATTGCTCCACCAGAGGAAACGTAAAAAATCCCGATCTTCTTTCCGGATGCTTATTTGCAAAAACGCTTTCTTGATATCAGCTAAGACACCGAATTTATTTTCTCTAAATCGCAAAAGTATGTCAGGAATTAATTCAATGAGATTTGGACCGCAGTGTAGACATTGATTCAAAGATGGATGGTTTTGGATTCTTGCTGATGCGTCAAATACTGGACGAATTGGAGTAGTGCTATTCTCCTTTATAACTGGTCGATGAGGTAAGTAGTGTCCATAAAAGGACCTTTCACATTCAGGGACCTCTTCAATAATTTTGTCGCCAAGCCATCCTAAAAGTACTTCCTCATATTTTCCATAAATATTACTCGCAAGTAGTTTTTGTGTGACATTGGTTAACCTTTTCTTGGCTAAACACAAATTATCAGGTAAAGGTGGTTTATCTTCAGCCCATGGCAAGGATATTTCATAACGACCGTCTTTATTCCGTGTTACTGTATGTAGAAAGTGTTCTTTCACTTGACGATCTATTTCCATCTTAGATAGCTTTTCGATTGGATCACTTATTCCAAGTAAATCTAATCTCCATAAGTCAGAAATTTCTGCTTCTTTTACAAACATGGAAGTAACTGATAGAGCTAAATTTTCTTTAGATGAACTTTCTTGAGGAACTTTTCCCATTAATGTCCAGCCAAAAAGTGTTTCCATTGCAACTAGCCCAGAGGACAACACTTCTCTTCGACCTGTCAATAGTTTACCGATTATATCAGCTCCAATCAGTACTTGAATAGATTCATCTGCATCGCCAACATCTGTCAAAACAATGTCTTTCTCGGCCAATTCCTTCAGCCAAGAACCTTTTCCCACAGGTTTAACATTTTCACATATAATATTTTGATCCAAAACCTCAAAATTGCATCTGAATTTCCCTGTCAAATCTCTTAATCTTATTTTATAAAAGTTATGTTCATATTCTTTGGTTGAGACTCCGCCAAAAAGTGAATGTACAACCTTTTCTTTTTTAATGGCTGCATATTTCATTTCTTCTGCTAATTTCTTCAAAATATACGATCTTTGTGAACCAGTATCCAAAATTAGACGAATAGCCTTTTCTTTATTATCAGAGACGACTTTTGCTTTGAGAGTTTGAAGAAATACCCTTGGATTTTTATTGAAATTTGCCATATTTACTTCACTTTCATTTGACTTTTCTTTCTCTTCCCTTTCATTTGTTTTGCCTTTATCAAGACTTTGGCACATCACGGTGGAATGTTTTCTGTCACAGATAAAACACTTCAGGACAGCTTTACACTGTTTGGTAGTGTGACCTGACCCAAAACAGAGGAAACAGCATTTCTTATCCTTTAGAACACTCTGCTTCTCATTAAAACTCATCTTTCGTGCCGTAAAACAGTCTGAACTCATATGCTTTCCATTACAAAACACGCAATTTTTCTTTAGATCCTGTTTAAAAGAAGTCGTTAATAAAGTAGAGGCAGTGGGTATAGGCTTAACAACATCAGTATAAGTCCTTCTTTTTCTATAATTTCGGTCATCATTTTTCTTCGCCAGACCAAAACCGGCTACCGCCAAATTTATTCTTTCATCTCCTTCAACTTCACATTTGAGAAATTGCATCAAATTGTCCAACCGTTCTTTCGCATCAGAACTAGTAGAAACAATGTTACTTCTATTCCAAGCTTTCAAAAATTCAGCTGGAAAACAGGATTCTACCATAGGATATAATATAGAAGCGCATTTATCAGTAGTGACACCCAACGTTTCAAGAGCCCTTAAATATGATTCAAGTTTATCGTACAATGAAGTAAGAGAAAAGTTTTCTTTTGTATGAGCAACTATAATTAATTTTAATAATTCTCTAACGTACACTTCAACTAGAAGATCATCTCTTCCATAACGAGCTTTTAGACTCTCTATAACTTTGGCATAGTTGGCGCCAGTTGGCGGAAAACTGTCTACGACTTCTCGTGCTCTGGAACCAGCGACCGTTGCTTGAATGAGGTACTGGAATTTGTTTTCTGGAGGAATATCGTTATCTTTATCTATCTGCTCAAACTGACTCCAGAATGGTAGCCATTCTTTTAAATCCCCATCAAATTGTCGGAATTGTAACTTGGGTAAGGAAATTTTTCTTCTAGATGAATTATTTTCATTAACAGTTAAAATTGACTCCCCTTGAATGTAGGCCTGTGACTGTATTCTAGCCAATTCCAACTGTTGGTCTAATTCCATCTTCTTTATCTCTAATTCTTGATTAAGCTTTTCTAATTCAATTTTTTCTTCTTGTTCAAGTTTAAGTTTTTGTTGCTGAAGATCTTTTTCTTGCTCGACTTTCAATTTTTCTTTTTCTTGCCTCTCAACAACAGCCGTTGATAGAATTTCTTGCACAAAATTGGGATCATTTTTATATTCGTTGCTATTCAAAATAATTTCCTTCAAGGTAGCAATAGTACATTCAGGAGGAATTATTTCGCCAAGCTCTTCCGCTACAAACTTCAGATCGGCTTTTCTAAAACCTTTAATTGCTTGAAACATTGTTTTACTTCGTCCTGTCGCGTAGACGTCACAAAATGTTATTTAAGCGTACAAAAAGAAAGTTATTTTAACTCTCTAGCTTACTAGATATAATCGCGGACGCCAAATAAATTTAAAGCATACAGAAGAAGTTATTTTAAACTTCTAAGCTTTCTAAAAAACTAAATAAATTCTAACAACAAAATCTACTTGCTGCTTTTATTCCATTGAAAAATTTGAATACTCAGAAAAAGAAAACTAGATGCACGCGCACGAGCATCATCTGAATAATCTTTTCTTTTTTTTTTTTACAATAACAAAAATACATCACGTGAGTTAAAAATATAAAAATGAGAGAATAAAATAAAACATGGACAATATCTAACATCCTCCCACCTTTTGATTATATCTTATAATCAAAACTCTTCATTTTGATATCTCTAGAAGATTTCTTCTTCATAAAATCAGTCTGTCTGGCATTTTAATTAGTCTTCCAGATCTAGTCTTTCTAATTTCCCTGCAGGACTTATCCTCCAAAAGCTTTTCAATTTGTGCTTCCTTCACAGCTGGATTAGGAAACGTATTTTCAGCACCGTTACTAGATGATACTTCTAGAGGATAGATTCTTTGTATTGGTCGAAGTATCTCTGAATGAGATGTTTGTAACTTTACGAGTCGCACTTTTCCATCTTTGCCATGAATAAGCTCTATGATGCGTCCTAATGGCCAGTGCATCCTTTTTTTATTGTCCGCTCCCACCAATACAATGTCTCCTACAGAAACTGTCTGTTGGCTTCTTCTCACATTCGGTCGCTGAATAAGTAAACCCAAATACTCTGATCTAAATCGATTTCTTAAACTTTTCTGCAATGCTTGTCTGTATTTAAGCCTTCGTTTGAAAGAGTGGTTTATCTTCAGCCCATGGCAAGGATATTTCATAACGACCGTCTTTATTCCGTGTTACTGTATGTAGAAAGTGTTCTTTCACTTGACGATCTATTTCCATCTTAGATAGCTTTTCGATTGGATCACTTATTCCAAGTAAATCTAATCTCCATAAGTCAGAAATTTCTGCTTCTTTTACAAACATGGAAGTAACTGATAGAGCTAAATTTTCTTTAGATGAACTTTCTTGAGGAACTTTTCCCATTAATGTCCAGCCAAAAAGTGTTTCCATTGCAACTAGCCCAGAGGACAACACTTCTCTTCGACCTGTCAATAGTTTACCGATTATATCAGCTCCAATCAGTACTTGAATAGATTCATCTGCATCGCCAACATCTGTCAAAACAATGTCTTTCTCGGCCAATTCCTTCAGCCAAGAACCTTTTCCCACAGGTTTAACATTTTCACATATAATATTTTGATCCAAAACCTCAAAATTGCATCTGAATTTCCCTGTCAAATCTCTTAATCTTATTTTATAAAAGTTATGTTCATATTCTTTGGTTGAGACTCCGCCAAAAAGTGAATGTACAACCTTTTCTTTTTTAATGGCTGCATATTTCATTTCTTCTGCTAATTTCTTCAAAATATACGATCTTTGTGAACCAGTATCCAAAATTAGACGAATAGCCTTTTCTTTATTATCAGAGACGACTTTTGCTTTGAGAGTTTGAAGAAATACCCTTGGATTTTTATTGAAATTTGCCATATTTACTTCACTTTCATTTGACTTTTCTTTCTCTTCCCTTTCATTTGTTTTGCCTTTATCAAGACTTTGGCACATCACGGTGGAATGTTTTCTGTCACAGATAAAACACTTCAGGACAGCTTTACACTGTTTGGTAGTGTGACCTGACCCAAAACAGAGGAAACAGCATTTCTTATCCTTTAGAACACTCTGCTTCTCATTAAAACTCATCTTTCGTGCCGTAAAACAGTCTGAACTCATATGCTTTCCATTACAAAACACGCAATTTTTCTTTAGATCCTGTTTAAAAGAAGTCGTTAATAAAGTAGAGGCAGTGGGTATAGGCTTAACAACATCAGTATAAGTCCTTCTTTTTCTATAATTTCGGTCATCATTTTTCTTCGCCAGACCAAAACCGGCTACCGCCAAATTTATTCTTTCATCTCCTTCAACTTCACATTTGAGAAATTGCATCAAATTGTCCAACCGTTCTTTCGCATCAGAACTAGTAGAAACAATGTTACTTCTATTCCAAGCTTTCAAAAATTCAGCTGGAAAACAGGATTCTACCATAGGATATAATATAGAAGCGCATTTATCAGTAGTGACACCCAACGTTTCAAGAGCCCTTAAATATGATTCAAGTTTATCGTACAATGAAGTAAGAGAAAAGTTTTCTTTTGTATGAGCAACTATAATTAATTTTAATAATTCTCTAACGTACACTTCAACTAGAAGATCATCTCTTCCATAACGAGCTTTTAGACTCTCTATAACTTTGGCATAGTTGGCGCCAGTTGGCGGAAAACTGTCTACGACTTCTCGTGCTCTGGAACCAGCGACCGTTGCTTGAATGAGGTACTGGAATTTGTTTTCTGGAGGAATATCGTTATCTTTATCTATCTGCTCAAACTGACTCCAGAATGGTAGCCATTCTTTTAAATCCCCATCAAATTGTCGGAATTGTAACTTGGGTAAGGAAATTTTTCTTCTAGATGAATTATTTTCATTAACAGTTAAAATTGACTCCCCTTGAATGTAGGCCTGTGACTGTATTCTAGCCAATTCCAACTGTTGGTCTAATTCCATCTTCTTTATCTCTAATTCTTGATTAAGCTTTTCTAATTCAATTTTTTCTTCTTGTTCAAGTTTAAGTTTTTGTTGCTGAAGATCTTTTTCTTGCTCGACTTTCAATTTTTCTTTTTCTTGCCTCTCAACAACAGCCGTTGATAGAATTTCTTGCACAAAATTGGGATCATTTTTATATTCGTTGCTATTCAAAATAATTTCCTTCAAGGTAGCAATAGTACATTCAGGAGGAATTATTTCGCCAAGCTCTTCCGCTACAAACTACAGATCGGCTTTTCTAAAACCTTTAATTGCTTGAAACATTGTTTTACTTCGTCCTGTCGCGTAGACGTCACAAAATGTTATTTAAGCGTACAAAAAGAAAGTTATTTTAACTCTCTAGCTTACTAGATATAATCGCGGACGCCAAATAAATTTAAAGCATACAGAAGAAGTTATTTTAAACTTCTAAGCTTTCTAAAAAACTAAATAAATTCTAACAACAAAATCTACTTGCTGCTTTTATTCCATTGAAAAATTTGAATACTCAGAAAAAGAAAACTAGATGCACGCGCACGAGCATCATCTGAATAATCTTTTCTTTTTTTTTTTTACAATAACAAAAATACATCACGTGAGTTAAAAATATAAAAATGAGAGAATAAAATAAAACATGGACAATATCTAACATCCTCCCACCTTTTGATTATATCTTATAATCAAAACTCTTCATTTTGATATCTCTAGAAGATTTCTTCTTCATAAAATCAGTCTGTCTGGCATTTTAATTAGTCTTCCAGATCTAGTCTTTCTAATTTCCCTGCAGGACTTATCCTCCAAAAGCTTTTCAATTTGTGCTTCCTTCACAGCTGGATTAGGAAACGTATTTTCAGCACCGTTACTAGATGATACTTCTAGAGGATAGATTCTTTGTATTGGTCGAAGTATCTCTGAATGAGATGTTTGTAACTTTACGAGTCGCACTTTTCCATCTTTGCCATGAATAAGCTCTATGATGCGTCCTAATGGCCAGTGCATCCTTTTTTTATTGTCCGCTCCCACCAATACAATGTCTCCTACAGAAACTGTCTGTTGGCTTCTTCTCACATTCGGTCGCTGAATAAGTAAACCCAAATACTCTGATCTAAATCGATTTCTTAAACTTTTCTGCAATGCTTGTCTGTATTTAAGCCTTCGTTTGAAAGAGTTTCCCTCGACTGCATCAATGTCTGGCACAATATATTCACGAATATCTTTCAAAAACATGGCAGGAGAAATTGGCTTAATAGATTCTTGCTCTGACATGTAAGTCAAAGGTCGAGAATTGATAATGCTTTCGCAATCAGCCAATACAGTAATCATTTCTTCATAATTCAAGCACGCTCGCCCAAGGACTCTTTTTAATAGATCTTTCATCAGTCTGATGAGCCTCTCCCACCATCCGCCCCACCACGCCGCAGTTGGCGGATTGAATTTCCATTCAATTGAATTGGTTGCTGCATCCTTTTGTATATGATTCCAGTTCAGTCGTTTCAAATAGTTGGCTGCACCAACAAAATTAGAGCCATTATCGCAATATATAATGGAACATCTTCCTCTACGAGATATAAATCTTCTTAAAGCCATCAAAAAAACCTCGGTAGATGCTGATGTAACAAGTTCAAAATGTACTGCCCGATAGATAGCACATGTGAACAAGATAACCCAACTCTTTTGATTGTCTTTCAGAAACAAAGGACCAGCCATATCAATACCAATGACCTGAAACACAGCTGCATCTTTCACTCGATTTTCTGGTACAGAAATAGGCGAAGATTCCACGTTCTTAGAGTTGAATCTTTTACAAGTAGTACATTTAGATAAAACAGATGTCACAGTTCTTCTTCCATTCAAAATCCAATATTTTTCTCTAATCAAATTTAAAAGAATCTGAGGACCTGCGTGACAATTTTTCAGATGAAAATATGAAATTAGTCGTTTAACAACTTCATGATTAGATGGTAGAACGATAGGTGTGAGAAAATCCTTCTTGTCTTGTCTATACAAAATTTTAGTTTTCACGCGTATTATATCTTCCTCATCTTTGAAAGTCTCAAGAGTTTTCAATTTCTCATAATCTTTAGAGGAAAAAGCTTCTTTCTGAATAATCCAAGCTATTTTCATTTCTGCTTTGTGAAATTCCTGACTTGTCAATTCCCCTTTCACTTTATCCTTTGGATTACAAGTATTGTGTTTAAAACGGAGAATCCATCCCACAAGGCGAACGATTTTCTCATAACATGAAAAATAGTGATAGTACCAAGTATTCTGTGAATTTTCATCTACATTTATCAGTAATTTTGTAGATTTTAACTTTTCTCTTTCAACGTCTTCTTCATTTATATTCTGGCAGATGAAATCCATATGTTTATTATACTCATATGGATTCTTAAGCCACGATGGACCCTCCCACCATTTGAGAGAGACAAGTTGTTTGGCTTTACAACCTCTAGAGGGTAGATCCGATGGGTTCATTTCACTGGGTATATATTTCCATAAAGAAGGATCAGTCAAACTCCTGATTTCTTGAACTCGGTTCCTGACGAAAACTGACCAGTTCTCTTCTCTGATTATCCATGCAAGAACTGTCGTGGAATCACTCCAAAAATATCTTTCCATATTTTCCCAACTGAATGCATCTGTTACTGATTTCGATAATCTAGCACCAATCAAAGCCGCTAAAAGCTCCATTCGAGGTATAGTTGGGCACTTTAAAGGACTGATGCGGGATTTGGCAGCCAGAAGGAATAATTTCACTTGATCAGCTTTTTCTATTCTCAAAAATACAACAGCAGCATAAGCCTGATTACTAGCATCACAAAATGTATGAAGAGTACATTTTTTTTAATTATCTGGAGTGACTTGAATGTATCGCGGAATCTCAATTTCTTCCAATATATTTAATTCACGAAACCATCCGATAAACTCGTTTTTTAGATCCCCGGTAATTTCTTCATCCCAGGTTAAACCAATTTTCCAGGTTTTCTGTAACATCATCTTGGGGCAAATCATGACTGGTGAAGTAAAACCAATTGGATCAAAAACTTTATGTGCCACTGATAGCATAGTACGTTTTGTTATTTTCTCCAGGTTTACATCTTTCGTCCAGGATACATTGACCTTTAAAATGTCCGAAAATCTGTTCCAGTGTAATCCAAGTACAACAGCTTCTTTATTGTGTTCCGAGTCCTTTCTCTCTTCTGTATGTTCCCATCCTCTTAGGTCGAATCCGCCTTTAGACATTAGGTTTCTAGAGCAAGTAATAAATCTCTTTAACTCTTCCTCTGTACGGACAGTCGTAACAACATTGTCAACATAGAAGCTTCTCAACAATCTTTGCTTAAGTTCTGGGTCATATTCTTCATCATTTTTAATATGGTATTCTATTACTGAAGCTAGCAAAAAAGGTGAACTCTTGACTCCAAAAACGACTCTAGCATGACGAAATATTCTAAGCTCACTTTGTTCTGGATTGCTCCACCAGAGGAAACGTAAAAAATCCCGATCTTCTTTCCGGATGCTTATTTGCAAAAACGCTTTCTTGATATCAGCTAAGACACCGAATTTATTTTCTCTAAATCGCAAAAGTATGTCAGGAATTAATTCAATGAGATTTGGACCGCAGTGTAGACATTGATTCAAAGATGGATGGTTTTGGATTCTTGCTGATGCGTCAAATACTGGACGAATTGGAGTAGTGCTATTCTCCTTTATAACTGGTCGATGAGGTAAGTAGTGTCCATAAAAGGACCTTTCACATTCAGGGACCTCTTCAATAATTTTGTCGCCAAGCCATCCTAAAAGTACTTCCTCATATTTTCCATAAATATTACTCGCAAGTAGTTTTTGTGTGACATTGGTTAACCTTTTCTTGGCTAAACACAAATTATCAGGTAAAGGTGGTTTATCTTCAGCCCATGGCAAGGATATTTCATAACGACCGTCTTTATTCCGTGTTACTGTATGTAGAAAGTGTTCTTTCACTTGACGATCTATTTCCATCTTAGATAGCTTTTCGATTGGATCACTTATTCCAAGTAAATCTAATCTCCATAAGTCAGAAATTTCTGCTTCTTTTACAAACATGGAAGTAACTGATAGAGCTAAATTTTCTTTAGATGAACTTTCTTGAGGAACTTTTCCCATTAATGTCCAGCCAAAAAGTGTTTCCATTGCAACTAGCCCAGAGGACAACACTTCTCTTCGACCTGTCAATAGTTTACCGATTATATCAGCTCCAATCAGTACTTGAATAGATTCATCTGCATCGCCAACATCTGTCAAAACAATGTCTTTCTCGGCCAATTCCTTCAGCCAAGAACCTTTTCCCACAGGTTTAACATTTTCACATATAATATTTTGATCCAAAACCTCAAAATTGCATCTGAATTTCCCTGTCAAATCTCTTAATCTTATTTTATAAAAGTTATGTTCATATTCTTTGGTTGAGACTCCGCCAAAAAGTGAATGTACAACCTTTTCTTTTTTAATGGCTGCATATTTCATTTCTTCTGCTAATTTCTTCAAAATATACGATCTTTGTGAACCAGTATCCAAAATTAGACGAATAGCCTTTTCTTTATTATCAGAGACGACTTTTGCTTTGAGAGTTTGAAGAAATACCCTTGGATTTTTATTGAAATTTGCCATATTTACTTCACTTTCATTTGACTTTTCTTTCTCTTCCCTTTCATTTGTTTTGCCTTTATCAAGACTTTGGCACATCACGGTGGAATGTTTTCTGTCACAGATAAAACACTTCAGGACAGCTTTACACTGTTTGGTAGTGTGACCTGACCCAAAACAGAGGAAACAGCATTTCTTATCCTTTAGAACACTCTGCTTCTCATTAAAACTCATCTTTCGTGCCGTAAAACAGTCTGAACTCATATGCTTTCCATTACAAAACACGCAATTTTTCTTTAGATCCTGTTTAAAAGAAGTCGTTAATAAAGTAGAGGCAGTGGGTATAGGCTTAACAACATCAGTATAAGTCCTTCTTTTTCTATAATTTCGGTCATCATTTTTCTTCGCCAGACCAAAACCGGCTACCGCCAAATTTATTCTTTCATCTCCTTCAACTTCACATTTGAGAAATTGCATCAAATTGTCCAACCGTTCTTTCGCATCAGAACTAGTAGAAACAATGTTACTTCTATTCCAAGCTTTCAAAAATTCAGCTGGAAAACAGGATTCTACCATAGGATATAATATAGAAGCGCATTTATCAGTAGTGACACCCAACGTTTCAAGAGCCCTTAAATATGATTCAAGTTTATCGTACAATGAAGTAAGAGAAAAGTTTTCTTTTGTATGAGCAACTATAATTAATTTTAATAATTCTCTAACGTACACTTCAACTAGAAGATCATCTCTTCCATAACGAGCTTTTAGACTCTCTATAACTTTGGCATAGTTGGCGCCAGTTGGCGGAAAACTGTCTACGACTTCTCGTGCTCTGGAACCAGCGACCGTTGCTTGAATGAGGTACTGGAATTTGTTTTCTGGAGGAATATCGTTATCTTTATCTATCTGCTCAAACTGACTCCAGAATGGTAGCCATTCTTTTAAATCCCCATCAAATTGTCGGAATTGTAACTTGGGTAAGGAAATTTTTCTTCTAGATGAATTATTTTCATTAACAGTTAAAATTGACTCCCCTTGAATGTAGGCCTGTGACTGTATTCTAGCCAATTCCAACTGTTGGTCTAATTCCATCTTCTTTATCTCTAATTCTTGATTAAGCTTTTCTAATTCAATTTTTTCTTCTTGTTCAAGTTTAAGTTTTTGTTGCTGAAGATCTTTTTCTTGCTCGACTTTCAATTTTTCTTTTTCTTGCCTCTCAACAACAGCCGTTGATAGAATTTCTTGCACAAAATTGGGATCATTTTTATATTCGTTGCTATTCAAAATAATTTCCTTCAAGGTAGCAATAGTACATTCAGGAGGAATTATTTCGCCAAGCTCTTCCGCTACAAACTTCAGATCGGCTTTTCTAAAACCTTTAATTGCTTGAAACATTGTTTTACTTCGTCCTGTCGCGTAGACGTCACAAAATGTTATTTAAGCGTACAAAAAGAAAGTTATTTTAACTCTCTAGCTTACTAGATATAATCGCGGACGCCAAATAAATTTAAAGCATACAGAAGAAGTTATTTTAAACTTCTAAGCTTTCTAAAAAACTAAATAAATTCTAACAACAAAATCTACTTGCTGCTTTTATTCCATTGAAAAATTTGAATACTCAGAAAAAGAAAACTAGATGCACGCGCACGAGCATCATCTGAATAATCTTTTCTTTTTTTTTTTTACAATAACAAAAATACATCACGTGAGTTAAAAATATAAAAATGAGAGAATAAAATAAAACATGGACAATATCTAACATCCTCCCACCTTTTGATTATATCTTATAATCAAAACTCTTCATTTTGATATCTCTAGAAGATTTCTTCTTCATAAAATCAGTCTGTCTGGCATTTTAATTAGTCTTCCAGATCTAGTCTTTCTAATTTCCCTGCAGGACTTATCCTCCAAAAGCTTTTCAATTTGTGCTTCCTTCACAGCTGGATTAGGAAACGTATTTTCAGCACCGTTACTAGATGATACTTCTAGAGGATAGATTCTTTGTATTGGTCGAAGTATCTCTGAATGAGATGTTTGTAACTTTACGAGTCGCACTTTTCCATCTTTGCCATGAATAAGCTCTATGATGCGTCCTAATGGCCAGTGCATCCTTTTTTTATTGTCCGCTCCCACCAATACAATGTCTCCTACAGAAACTGTCTGTTGGCTTCTTCTCACATTCGGTCGCTGAATAAGTAAACCCAAATACTCTGATCTAAATCGATTTCTTAAACTTTTCTGCAATGCTTGTCTGTATTTAAGCCTTCGTTTGAAAGAGTTTCCCTCGACTGCATCAATGTCTGGCACAATATATTCACGAATATCTTTCAAAAACATGGCAGGAGAAATTGGCTTAATAGATTCTTGCTCTGACATGTAAGTCAAAGGTCGAGAATTGATAATGCTTTCGCAATCAGCCAATACAGTAATCATTTCTTCATAATTCAAGCACGCTCGCCCAAGGACTCTTTTTAATAGATCTTTCATCAGTCTGATGAGCCTCTCCCACCATCCGCCCCACCACGCCGCAGTTGGCGGATTGAATTTCCATTCAATTGAATTGGTTGCTGCATCCTTTTGTATATGATTCCAGTTCAGTCGTTTCAAATAGTTGGCTGCACCAACAAAATTAGAGCCATTATCGCAATATATAATGGAACATCTTCCTCTACGAGATATAAATCTTCTTAAAGCCATCAAAAAAACCTCGGTAGATGCTGATGTAACAAGTTCAAAATGTACTGCCCGATAGATAGCACATGTGAACAAGATAACCCAACTCTTTTGATTGTCTTTCAGAAACAAAGGACCAGCCATATCAATACCAATGACCTGAAACACAGCTGCATCTTTCACTCGATTTTCTGGTACAGAAATAGGCGAAGATTCCACGTTCTTAGAGTTGAATCTTTTACAAGTAGTACATTTAGATAAAACAGATGTCACAGTTCTTCTTCCATTCAAAATCCAATATTTTTCTCTAATCAAATTTAAAAGAATCTGAGGACCTGCGTGACAATTTTTCAGATGAAAATATGAAATTAGTCGTTTAACAACTTCATGATTAGATGGTAGAACGATAGGTGTGAGAAAATCCTTCTTGTCTTGTCTATACAAAATTTTAGTTTTCACGCGTATTATATCTTCCTCATCTTTGAAAGTCTCAAGAGTTTTCAATTTCTCATAATCTTTAGAGGAAAAAGCTTCTTTCTGAATAATCCAAGCTATTTTCATTTCTGCTTTGTGAAATTCCTGACTTGTCAATTCCCCTTTCACTTTATCCTTTGGATTACAAGTATTGTGTTTAAAACGGAGAATCCATCCCACAAGGCGAACGATTTTCTCATAACATGAAAAATAGTGATAGTACCAAGTATTCTGTGAATTTTCATCTACATTTATCAGTAATTTTGTAGATTTTAACTTTTCTCTTTCAACGTCTTCTTCATTTATATTCTGGCAGATGAAATCCATATGTTTATTATACTCATATGGATTCTTAAGCCACGATGGACCCTCCCACCATTTGAGAGAGACAAGTTGTTTGGCTTTACAACCTCTAGAGGGTAGATCCGATGGGTTCATTTCACTGGGTATATATTTCCATAAAGAAGGATCAGTCAAACTCCTGATTTCTTGAACTCGGTTCCTGACGAAAACTGACCAGTTCTCTTCTCTGATTATCCATGCAAGAACTGTCGTGGAATCACTCCAAAAATATCTTTCCATATTTTCCCAACTGAATGCATCTGTTACTGATTTCGATAATCTAGCACCAATCAAAGCCGCTAAAAGCTCCATTCGAGGTATAGTTGGGCACTTTAAAGGACTGATGCGGGATTTGGCAGCCAGAAGGAATAATTTCACTTGATCAGCTTTTTCTATTCTCAAAAATACAACAGCAGCATAAGCCTGATTACTAGCATCACAAAATGTATGAAGAGTACATTTTTTTTAATTATCTGGAGTGACTTGAATGTATCGCGGAATCTCAATTTCTTCCAATATATTTAATTCACGAAACCATCCGATAAACTCGTTTTTTAGATCCCCGGTAATTTCTTCATCCCAGGTTAAACCAATTTTCCAGGTTTTCTGTAACATCATCTTGGGGCAAATCATGACTGGTGAAGTAAAACCAATTGGATCAAAAACTTTATGTGCCACTGATAGCATAGTACGTTTTGTTATTTTCTCCAGGTTTACATCTTTCGTCCAGGATACATTGACCTTTAAAATGTCCGAAAATCTGTTCCAGTGTAATCCAAGTACAACAGCTTCTTTATTGTGTTCAGAGTCCTTTCTCTCTTCTGTATGTTCCCATCCTCTTAGGTCGAATCCGCCTTTAGACATTAGGTTTCTAGAGCAAGTAATAAATCTCTTTAACTCTTCCTCTGTACGGACACTCGTAACAACATTGTCAACATAGAAGCTTCTCAACAATCTTTGCTTAAGTTCTGGGTCATATTCTTCATCATTTTTAATATGGTATTCTATTACTGAAGCTAGCAAAAAAGGTGAACTCTTGACTCCAAAAACGACTCTAGCATGACGAAATATTCTAAGCTCACTTTGTTCTGGATTGCTCCACCAGAGGAAACGTAAAAAATCCCGATCTTCTTTCCGGATGCTTATTTGCAAAAACGCTTTCTTGATATCAGCTAAGACACCGAATTTATTTTCTCTAAATCGCAAAAGTATGTCAGGAATTAATTCAATGAGATTTGGACCGCAGTGTAGACATTGATTCAAAGATGGATGGTTTTGGATTCTTGCTGATGCGTCAAATACTGGACGAATTGGAGTAGTGCTATTCTCCTTTATAACTGGTCGATGAGGTAAGTAGTGTCCATAAAAGGACCTTTCACATTCAGGGACCTCTTCAATAATTTTGTCGCCAAGCCATCCTAAAAGTACTTCCTCATATTTTCCATAAATATTACTCGCAAGTAGTTTTTGTGTGACATTGGTTAACCTTTTCTTGGCTAAACACAAATTATCAGGTAAAGGTGGTTTATCTTCAGCCCATGGCAAGGATATTTCATAACGACCGTCTTTATTCCGTGTTACTGTATGTAGAAAGTGTTCTTTCACTTGACGATCTATTTCCATCTTAGATAGCTTTTCGATTGGATCACTTATTCCAAGTAAATCTAATCTCCATAAGTCAGAAATTTCTGCTTCTTTTACAAACATGGAAGTAACTGATAGAGCTAAATTTTCTTTAGATGAACTTTCTTGAGGAACTTTTCCCATTAATGTCCAGCCTAAAAGTGTTTCCATTGCAACTAGCCCAGAGGACAACACTTCTCTTCGACCTGTCAATAGTTTACCGATTATATCAGCTCCAATCAGTACTTGAATAGATTCATCTGCATCGCCAACATCTGTCAAAACAATGTCTTTCTCGGCCAATTCCTTCAGCCAAGAACCTTTTCCCACAGGTTTAACATTTTCACATATAATATTTTGATCCAAAACCTCAAAATTGCATCTGAATTTCCCTGTCAAATCTCTTAATCTTATTTTATAAAAGTTATGTTCATATTCTTTGGTTGAGACTCCGCCAAAAAGTGAATGTACAACCTTTTCTTTTTTAATGGCTGCATATTTCATTTCTTCTGCTAATTTCTTCAAAATATACGATCTTTGTGAACCAGTATCCAAAATTAGACGAATAGCCTTTTCTTTATTATCAGAGACGACTTTTGCTTTGAGAGTTTGAAGAAATACCCTTGGATTTTTATTGAAATTTGCCATATTTACTTCACTTTCATTTGACTTTTCTTTCTCTTCCCTTTCATTTGTTTTGCCTTTATCAAGACTTTGGCACATCACGGTGGAATGTTTTCTGTCACAGATAAAACACTTCAGGACAGCTTTACACTGTTTGGTAGTGTGACCTGACCCAAAACAGAGGAAACAGCATTTCTTATCCTTTAGAACACTCTGCTTCTCATTAAAACTCATCTTTCGTGCCGTAAAACAGTCTGAACTCATATGCTTTCCATTACAAAACACGCAATTTTTCTTTAGATCCTGTTTAAAAGAAGTCGTTAATAAAGTAGAGGCAGTGGGTATAGGCTTAACAACATCAGTATAAGTCCTTCTTTTTCTATAATTTCGGTCATCATTTTTCTTCGCCAGACCAAAACCGGCTACCGCCAAATTTATTCTTTCATCTCCTTCAACTTCACATTTGAGAAATTGCATCAAATTGTCCAACCGTTCTTTCGCATCAGAACTAGTAGAAACAATGTTACTTCTATTCCAAGCTTTCAAAAATTCAGCTGGAAAACAGGATTCTACCATAGGATATAATATAGAAGCGCATTTATCAGTAGTGACACCCAACGTTTCAAGAGCCCTTAAATATGATTCAAGTTTATCGTACAATGAAGTAAGAGAAAAGTTTTCTTTTGTATGAGCAACTATAATTAATTTTAATAATTCTCTAACGTACACTTCAACTAGAAGATCATCTCTTCCATAACGAGCTTTTAGACTCTCTATAACTTTGGCATAGTTGGCGCCAGTTGGCGGAAAACTGTCTACGACTTCTCGTGCTCTGGAACCAGCGACCGTTGCTTGAATGAGGTACTGGAATTTGTTTTCTGGAGGAATATCGTTATCTTTATCTATCTGCTCAAACTGACTCCAGAATGGTAGCCATTCTTTTAAATCCCCATCAAATTGTCGGAATTGTAACTTGGGTAAGGAAATTTTTCTTCTAGATGACTTATTTTCATTAACAGTTAAAATTGACTCCCCTTGAATGTAGGCCTGTGACTGTATTCTAGCCAATTCCAACTGTTGGTCTAATTCCATCTTCTTTATCTCTAATTCTTGATTAAGCTTTTCTAATTCAATTTTTTCTTCTTGTTCAAGTTTAAGTTTTTGTTGCTGAAGATCTTTTTCTTGCTCGACTTTCAATTTTTCTTTTTCTTGCCTCTCAACAACAGCCGTTGATAGAATTTCTTGCACAAAATTGGGATCATTTTTATATTCGTTGCTATTCAAAATAATTTCCTTCAAGGTAGCAATAGTACATTCAGGAGGAATTATTTCGCCAAGCTCTTCCGCTACAAACTTCAGATCGGCTTTTCTAAAACCTTTAATTGCTTGAAACATTGTTTTACTTCGTCCTGTCGCGTAGACGTCACAAAATGTTATTTAAGCGTACAAAAAGAAAGTTATTTTAACTCTCTAGCTTACTAAATATAATCGCGGACGCCAAATAAATTTAAAGCATACAGAAGAAGTTATTTTAAACTTCTAAGCTTTCTAAAAAACTAAATAAATTCTAACAACAAAATCTACTTGCTGCTTTTATTCCATTGAAAAATTTGAATACTCAGAAAAAGAAAACTAGATGCACGCGCACGAGCATCATCTGAATAATCTTTTCTTTTTTTTTTTTACAATAACAAAAATACATCACGTGAGTTAAAAATATAAAAATGAGAGAATAAAATAAAACATGGACAATATCTAACACACGCGACTGCGCTGCCGAATGCAGTGGGGACCCGGCGCGACTTTTTACCCAATCAGAAATTATTTTTTTTAAATTTCTTTTCTTAACACTAAAAGTTTCTGTTAGTGATTCATTAATTTTAGTGATTCATTTCAAAATACTGACCCGCTAGCGGGCGAAGCTCGCTAGTCTATATATATAAAATCGTTCTTCCTGGCTGACTGACTGAGTGAATGAGGGGGTGATTCATCATCGCCCAAACCAAACCCCTAGACCTAGAAGCATGAAATTTTGTGACAATGTTCTTTCTATGACGTAGGCATCCACTAAGAAGCGATTTTACAAAATTCGCCACCCAAGGGGGGGGGGGGGCAAAACGTGATTTGACAAAATCCTTCATATCTCAAACAAAAAAAAACAGATATCCGTAAAATTTTTGCTTTAAAATATAGCTAATACAAACGTCAAGAAACCACTTTCTTGAATTTTCGAAATTCGGTCCCCAAGGAGGGGGAGGGGGCAAAACATGATTTCACATGCGTAAAACGTGATTTCGCATAGTCCTATATATCTCAAACAAAAATATAGATATACGTGAAATTTTTGCTCTAAAATATATCTAATACAAATATCTGAAAATCAATTTCTGGAATTTTAGAAATTCAGCCCCCAGGTGGGGCAGTAAGGGGGGGAGGCTTCGGGGCAAAAACAAATAGAAATACAGTTAGGGCGTTCAAAATTGGTACAGATAGGTTTTAGAGGCCTGCAAGTCGAATGGGGATATTTTCGAAAGTGTAAAGTTATTAGGAGGGGCGAAAAGGGGGGGGAGAGGCGGGGGAGCAAAAAAAATAAAAATAGTGTTAGATCGTTCAAAATTGGTATACAGAGGTTTTCGATACTTACAAATCGCTTGCGGATATTTTCGAACTTGTAAAATTATTAGGAGAGGCGGTAAGGGGGTGCTATGGGCAAAAACAAATAGAAATACAGTTAGGGCGTTCAAAATTCGTACAGATAGGTTTTAGAGGCCTGCAAGTCGATTGGGGATATTTTCGAAAGTGTAAAGTTATTAGGAGGGCCGGGAAGGGGGATGGGAGAGGGGGGAGGGCAAAAAAATAAAAATAGAGTTAGATCGTTCAAAATTGGTACATAGAGGTTTTCGATACCTACAGATTGCAGATATTTTCGAATTTTCAAAATTATTGGGAGGGGCGGGAAGGGGGGGATCGTAGGAGCAAAAAAATAAAAATAGATCGTTCAAAACTGGTGCATAGAGGTTTTTGATACTTACAAATCGATTGTGGATATTTTCGAATTTGTAAAATTATTAGGATAGACGGGAGGGGGGGGGTGAAGGGGGAAAATAATAGAAATATGAGTTAGAGCATTTTGGGAATTTTTTCCGAAGGCAGTGAGAACCCTGTGCGACATTTTTCCTAATCAGATTTTGTTTCTCTCTCTCTTTTTTTTTTTTTTTTTTTTTTTTTCACGTGATAAAAATTAATGCAATTTTGAGAATTCAGTAATTATAGCGATTCATTTAAAAATAGGGACCAGCGAAGCGGGCGTTGTCTGCTAGTTTAATATAAAACTACTTCTATATATATTGTACACTTATTATTGTTTTTTTATGAATTTTTTATTCATTATTATTCATTATTATTTTGGATAAATTTAAGTTAAAGTTTGTTTATAAATATTACGAATAAAAGATAAATGCAAGTTAAAAATAAATAATAATAATAATATTTTTTTTTTTTTTTTTTTTTTAATTTCATAACTTGCAATATATTAATAGTAAATTTTCTACTCAATCACAAAATTTTGTTCTAAGAAATTAAAATTTCTTTATTTTAATTCATGTAAACAAATACATAATTGTGCAAGCATTAACTTGTTTTGATTGACTTAACATTAACAAGTGAAAAATGTTCTACAATGTAATTTTAATCATTCTTTATCTTCTTATAATAGAATAGAAAACGAATAATTATAGTTTAATAAAGATTAACAAAACGATTTATTGCCTGCAGTATACATGAAAAAGCAACGCAACGCATGCTATTCCGAAGTGACTAGTGTTAGAGCCCCTAAATAAAATAATAGGCCGGCGCATCACCGCCATTTTTTTGCCTCCGAAGAGGACAGCATTCCCGCTTGGCGTCCTTATCGCTTCCCTAATGATTTTGAGAAATCTTGATCTGAAGTGAATCCGGTCTAAGAGCAATAAGCAACAATAATATTCCTAAAAACACATTTTTTTCACAGTACATTCTCAGGATGTCATTTTATTCTAAGGATATCCTATGGATGTACGATGTGTTGTTAGGGCGGTTTCTGTTTCTTTTACAAAATGTCGCCAAAACTCAAATGCACAGTAATAGAAGGTCTGTGGACACTTTATATTCACTTCTTGAATGGTTATAGCTGTTTATCGCTAAACAAACTTCTTTATCACAGTTTACTTAGATAAAATTATGAAATATAATAAAATATGTTATACTCTAAAGTAAAGTAAGACGATTAAAAAAAAAAAAGTTTATGGTTTGTTTATCAGAGAAACGCGCTGGGTACATGTGGCAACCTTAAGGCAACAAAATGCCTGATGCGCCAGCTCGTATATATAGGAGCCTTAACTAGTGTATATACCAGGGGTGGCCAACCCGCGGCCCTCCGGGTGGTTTCGTGCGGCCCGCAAAGAGTCTAACGATACTTACATTTTGGCAAATTTAGTTAAAAGTTTAAAAATTAATAAATCCTTTCTCACTTTCTCAATAAAAATACCTTTCAACGATCGTTGTAGCTAAATCACACTGTTGTAATGAAATTGTTATTAGATTCAGTATTTGTTCTTTTCATTATACTTCTTAATGTATAGTCATATTTTTTCCCCGATTATGATGTTAATTTATGAATGAAAAAAAATTTTATTCTGCTCCGAATCTTCACCTTGCCCTCCCTCTGAAAAAAAAATATACTTTCATTGTCATAAAAATTTGCGCACCATGAAAGAGTTGTCAGAATGAAATGAAATTTTTCATACATAAGTGCAATGTTGATATAAGTAAATAATTACAAAATCAAAGCGAAATGATCATTTATAACAGGAAAAATTACGAAAGAATGGAGGTTTCAGTTCCCTGGTGGGCCACCTCTAGCGGGAATGCTCGATACAATACGAGCAAGCATTGTCGCATACAAGTCCCGTATGATGTCCTGTGGCATCTCGTTCCACATTTGTTGTAAACGCGCTTTTAATTCGTCCAAACTCGTAGGCTGCGAAATTTGCCGTCACAGGTGATCCCAGATATACTCAATTGGTGACAAATCTGATATCGTGCAGGCCAGGGAAGTTGGTATTTTGAACGAGGTAGTCCTGTGACACCCTTGCTGTGTGTTGCTGAGAATTGTCTTGTTGAAAAATGGCTATTGGGAGCCCTGTCATATGTGACAACCCCTATGGCTGAAGGATGTTACGAACGTAACGCTGGTCTATCATGATGCCGTGGAGCAATATTAGGAATAACCGTGTATCGTATGCAATGCCGACCCATACCAATACCATCACATCAGCTGTGGGTGAGGTCGGCAGCTGTAAAACAAAGGCATGATTGAGGCGTTTACCATGATGCCTCCACACGCGTACATGTTTGTCATCACTGCCCAAATTGGATTCGTCGCTGAAGACGACCTGGTTCCATTCGGTTGTAATCCAATTCCGTCAAGCGTGACACCACTCGAAACGGAGGATAGAGGTGTATTATTGGCAACATACGTAATGGGCGTCGCGATAATAAATGCCTTTCAGCCAGGGACCTTGCGATGGTACGTACAGACACAGGGACAGATCATATAGGAATAGGCGTTGCATATGTCCGGATATCGGACAACGAGACAGTTGGCCCTATGCGTGTGTTTCGTATGATATGACGGTTTTTTCGATTATTGATCTGTCGAGCACGTCTTGAGCCTAGTCGCCGTGTAAGCGACCTCTCTTTTGTCCGCTGGTCGCAACACCTCTTCACAGTAAAATCAGAACGTCCTAGGTGGCTAGGTACTCACCAAGCTGATCATGCGTATTCCATCACACCGTTGATTCTTTCCCTCTCGGATTCTGACAGCTGTTCGTATTGTCTTCGATGGCGACGTAACGCCATCTCTATTTAAAAAGCCTCCCTCTGCAACAGATTATGCACATCAAGCAAGCTCTGTTTATCTGTTTTATACTCCGAGCAAAACGAAGCTCAGCGTTCTCTTTTGGCATTACGCAATGCGCAATCACGCTGCATTTCTAAACATTTGCATATCCTCCTGGCACGTACCTTCATTCCAAGTTTCGTTACGGTCCAATAATTATTTCTGGGGGCGCAAATTTTTATGGCAATGAGTGTACATACGTGATTCAGACACTTACGAGAACATATAAACACATACACGTATATACATACGGTGCGGTGCGGCCCTCCTGAATAAAAAAGATTTCAAATGCGGCCCACTTAGTGTTTTGGGTTGGACAGGCCTGGTATATACCATCGAAGCTCGATGGTATATACACTTTTCACATTACTGGGTTGTTAAAAAGTAATTTCAAGGGGCAGATTTGCCAGTGGCAATCTTTCTCCTTTTTCCAGATTCCTCTGATTTGCGCCAAGAACGATGAAAGTGCATACACTTTGGAGTATCGTGGGGGAGCCATCACCTCCGTGAAGATTCAAAATTGTGATGGCATGTATCCGTACCATTTTTAGAAGTGTGTCCCAGACCGTCACCTGTTAAAAATTTCAGTTCAAACATGATTCACTAGAGTCGGCAGCAAAATTATTCGAGCGATAGCAATAATACCAATGTAAAAAAAAGTAGACTTAATACTGTTTTGTTAAATAAGTCCTTGTCGAATAATGTTCTTAAACTAGTGTTGCAAAGGCTGGAAAAAACCTGTTTCTTCCCTGGAAATAACCCGGGTTTTTTGGGAAGGAAATTTTGAAAATTCCTGGGAATTTTGGAATTTCGAAATAATTTGATTCATAGGCACATTTTTTACCATGTTTTTATGAGCTTCGATTCTTGTTTGTCCAGTTCAAATCTTGCAATCGATTTTTAACTAACTTCCCGACTAGCTAGGTATTTGAAACTTTCAAGACAGCTCAGAACACGGTCACAATATATTTTTTTAATACTTTTTACTTATAGTTAACTGTTTCAGGTCCCGATGCCTTCGGCAGAGTTTATATGTTTCGACAGAAGATTTGTTTAACTAACTTTCCGACTAGCTAGACATTTGAAACTTTCAGAATAGTTCAGAACACGGTTAAATGCATTTTTTTTAAATACCTTTAACCAACTGTTTCGGGTTCCTGCTGCCTTCGGCAGCGTTATCAGTACAAAGCATGCAATTGATTTTACACTAACTTTCCGAGTAGCTAGACATTTGAAACTTTCAGGATAGCTCAGAACATGGTGACAATACTTAATACTTTTAGTCAACTGTTTCCGGTCCCCAGTGCCTTCGGCAGCGTTTATATGATTCAATAGAAAATTTATTTAGCTAATTTCCCGACTAGCTAGACATTTGAAACTTTCAGAATAGTTCAGAATACGGTGAAAATGCATTTTTTAAATACTTTTAACTAGAGTCCTGCACAGGTCAGGTTTAACCTGACAGATGAATTTTAAATCAACCCGAAACCCGACAAAAAAATTTTCATCAACCCGAAAACCGACCCGAACCCGCAACAGAGAATTTTTTGCGATCCGAAACCCGACTTATCTAACCCAAACCAAACTAGTATGTTGTGGCCACCACAAGACTTTCTTCTATATTTTCCTATACATATTCAATCAGTAACAATATTAAAAAAAAAAAAAAAAAAAAAAAAAATACAATTTTTTTTTCTAAGGGTTTTTTTTTGGAGGGGTACTTGTTTTTTTTTAAGGGTACTTCCCCCCCAGGGGGGGGAAGCGATGCCCCCCCATGCACAAAATTTTTTTCCTAGTTACGTACTACTATTATCAATAATTCATATTAATTTTACAATCACAAGTGTAAAATAACTCTTATTATGCACATTTATACGAATTTTTGTCTTATTCTGCCATGTTAAAAATTTAGATAAAATGCTATCACAGCGCCTCCTGTTGAGTTATTGATCCGCAAATATAATCAGCACCAGTTTATGTCGGGGACCAACTAAATACCAAGTTTGGTAAAATTTCGTTTAAAAAAAAAAAAAAAAAAAAAAAAAAAATACGATTTTTTTTCTAAGTTTTTTTTTTTTTGTTAAAAGTAAAAAAAATCGATAACTTTGTTTTAAATTATCACAGATTTATGGTTCAACCATTCGTTTTAAAGGTATTGACGAGATCTTTCGAATGATACCCATCTTCAAAATTTAACCCCCCCGGGGGGGTACTTCCCCCCCAGGGGGGGAACCGATGCCCCCCCATGCACAAATTTTTTTTCCTAGTTAACTACTACTATTATCAATAATTCATATTAATTTTACAATCACAAGTTTAAAATAACTCTCATTATGCCCATTTATACGGAATTTTGTCCTATAAAATGCGATCACAGCGCCACCTGTTGAGCTATTGATCCCCAAATCTAATGGGCACCAGTTCATGTCAGGGTGCAACTAAATACCAAGTTTGGTTAAATTTCATTCATTGGTTCGTGAGATACAGCGTCCACAAAAAAATGATACAGACAGACAGACAGACAGACACACAGACACACAGACAGACATTTTTTAAAAACTATCAATTCGTGTTCAGGACATCCCAAAACGTGTAGATCCGTCAAAAAACGGAGGTCGAAAATTTTCGCGAATCCAATACTTTCTCTATATTACATATAGAAGAAAGTAAAAATAAATCAACATTACTTATTCATCTAAAAATCATGCAAAACAAGGTAAAATGGTATAACATGATATAAAATAAAGTAAATTTTCATTGTCACACAGTTGGTAAATTAAGAAAAAAAAAAAAAAAAAACTAGTATGTTGTGGCCACCACAAGACATTCTTCTATATTTTTCTGTCACATTCATTAATTGCGAATAATTTATTAAAACTTTTATTAAGAAGTTTAACGTGATGAAAGCAAATAATTTTCATCTTAGCAAAATCTAACACTAAATATCCAAAGAGAGACAGTTTTATCGCCTATAACTAACTTCTTAAACAATGCGTTTTTATAATGGTTATCTCGCATATCATGGTTTGTACAGTTATATGGCATAGAAGTTGAGATATAGCCATCCTGTTATCGATGAAATTTGCAGTATAACAGCACCACCTATTGGCTGACAAGCATTCAAACTGAGTCAGCATAATGTCTCATAATTGCCTTCTCACATATTAAGTTTTGTTTGATGATACATAATAGAACCTGAGATATAGCATTCCTTGTAATTGTGGAAATCGCTGTGTAGCAACGTCACCTGTTGAGCTGTTTACATCAAAAGTTCACAGGCGCTAATATATATGAAAGGGCACCTACATACAAATTTATATGAAATTCTGTGTAGTAGTTTTTGAGATATAGCCTTTCCTTAAATTGCGAAAATCGCTGTGTAGCAGCGCCACTTGTTGGCTAATAGGCATTCAATTTGAATCAGCGTAATATCTCATATTGGTCTTCTCACATATCAGGTTTTGGTGGATTATACGCAATGAAACCTGACATATAGTCTACACCTCTCAAAACTTGTAAATCTGCCGGAAACCGGAAGTCAAAAATTTTTACAAATACTTTCTTTGATTGAATATAGAATAAAGTAAAAAATAAAATAAAATAAAAAATAAAATGTAATTACTGATTGTATCGAGTTAAAAATTACAAAAAAAAAAAAAAAAAAAGTTTAATGATAATGTTTGAAGATTTATGTGAGTTGGTAACTTCAAGATTGCAAAAATATGCTTCATTTTCAGTGTTAGTAGTTCATTGTTTAATGTTATATATATATATATATATATATATATATATATATAATCTTTATTTATTGCTTTTGTTCGATGTGAATGTTTATAATAATTTGGGTGGCAGGGATATATGATTCACAATTGAACATCTGCTTTCCCACAATCACTTTCAATTCACACGATCCTCTTACAGTTGCAATTTTCGTGCGTTGTTTATTTGTTCTGGAGAAGACGTTAAAGAATATTATTAAGGGGATCAGTTTCCTAAGTTCACCTTGAGGGAATCAGTTTCCTAAATGTGTTTATTTTACATTACTTTTTACTTTCTTCTGTATTCAATTGAGGAAAGTATTGGAATCGTAAAAATTTTCAGCTTCCGTTTTTTGATGGATTTACACGTTTTGAGGGTTCCAGAACACAATTTGACTAGGTATTCTTAGACAATATGCATCTGTGTGTCTGCGTGAAAAAAAAAATTGCGCGACTGTATCTCGGGAACTACTTCAGTTAACTGGATATAAATTTATATGCAGATGTACCTTGACCTAAATTAGTACCTATCAACTTTTGGTGCTAATTTCTTAACAAGTGGCGCTGCTGGACCGCCATCTTCACAATTTCAGGAAAGGATATATCTCAGGAACTACTACACAATTTTGTATATAAATTTATATGCAGATACACTTTGACATAAGTTAGTGGCCACCAACTTTTGCGTCAGTTGCTCAACAGGTGGTGCTGTTATACGTCGACTTTCGCATTTTTCAGGGAAGACTATATCACGGGTTCTGTTGTGTATAATCAAACAAAACTTGACATGTATTCAGTGTAGCCATTATACGACATTACGCTGATTCAATTTGGATGCATATCAGCCAATAAGTGGCGCTGCTATAGTGCAATTTTCCCTGAGAATGGGATGCGGCTACATCTCTACTTCTATGGCATATAACAGTACGAAACCCGATGTATGAGGTAACCATTATGAAGACACAAAGCTATTATTTATTAAAATTACCTACCATAATGAATGCAGATGATTTACATTGTAAAAAGAAAGACAGTTTTTTTTCTCTATAAATAGCATACCTATTAAACAATGCGTTTTCATAATGGTTATTTCACTTATCAAATTTTGTACAGTTATATACTATAGAAGTTGAGATATAACTTTTCCGTTCTCGGTAAAAATTGTAGGACAGCAGCGCCACCTATTGGCCGACATGCATCCAAACTGAATCAGCATGTCTGATAATGGTCTTCTCACATATCATTTTTTTAAAAAATTATACACAATAGTACCTGAGACATCTCTTTCCCTTAAATTATGGAAATCGTTGTATAACACCGTCACCTATTTAATTATTGGTACCAAAAGTGGAAAGACAATTTATATCATGGTACATCCACATATAAATTTATGTGCAATTTTGTGTAGTAGTTAGTAGTTCCTGAAATATAGCCTTTCCTTAAAAATTGTGGAAATCACTGTATAGCAGCGCCACCTTTTGAGAAATTGTCATAAAAAGTTGATACGGACTAGGTTATGTCAAGGTGCATCTACATATTAATTTATATGCAATTCTCTGCAGTAGTTCCTGAGATATAGCATTCCCTTAATTTGTGGAAATCACTGTATAGCAGAGCTATCTGTTGAGCGATGGGCACCAAAAGTTCATACACTAATTTATGTCAAGGTGCATTTATTTATAAATTTATATGCAATTATGTGCAGTAGTTCCAGATATACAGTCGCCAGAAAGTTTTTGTCACAAACATACAGAGACACAGAGTGATATTTTCTAGAAATAGTCAAATCGTGTTCGGGACTCTCAAAACGTGAAAATTCATCAAAAACCGGAAGTTGAAAATTTTTACGAATCTAATATACTTTCTTCAACTGAATATAGAAGAAAGTAAAAAAAAACTTGTAAATTGCGAAATCTTTTCAATTTCCAGGATGCAAATATGAGGTTATACTGTATTTCTTTAATTTATATATTAACAACAGTCGAGAAAGATTTATAATACTTAGGGAGCTCCGGTACATGTCTGCCCACCAGCGGCCGAGTGGTTCTGCGCTCGAAGCTGGTAGATGGCAGGTGCCGGGTTCGATCCAAGGTAGCGCTCATCGACCTAGCCGTTTGGAGTATTTGTTGAAAATATAAGGGTTATGGGCGTTGTGTTTTACTTGTGGATAGTTATGTAAATAATACATTTAAATCGAAAATTACGATCGTGGTTTTTGGAAATTCTACTCGTTTTTGGGTGTAACGAAATTTACTTGTCTTTGTTATAAACAAATTTTAGTGAATCTTTTAGCATGAAATATGCCTGATTATAGGCATTTTAGATTCACATGCCCAATTTATGAATTTTTTTGAATTATTATCCACAGTAAATAGCTACCAGTATATAATCAGTTTATTTTTTAGGTGTTTAGAGTTGTATTAAGTATAGTTTTTTAAAATGGCTGTTAGTTTAAGCCCTGCTATAGAAAAGCTTAATTCAAATAATTATCCTGTTTGGTGCAAAAATATGAAATTTATTCTAATTGAAAATAATTGTTGGGATATTGTTAATAAAACGGAGAAACTACCGGAGATAGATGAAAACCTTGGTATTACTATTAAAAATGTTGAGGATTTTAAATCCAGAAGTAGAATGGCTTCAGCAATGTTGTATTTAAATGTAGCACCTGAGTTTAGAAACATTATTGATAATTGTACATGTCCTGTGGAGGCATGGGAAAAGTTAAAAAAGAATTTTATCTCTGACTCCAGGGCCAAGCATATGCAGCTTTTTTCTAGTTCTTTTCAGTGTGTAATTAATTCCAATGAAACAAATTCATATGTAAATAGACTTCGTAGAATTACAGATCAACTAACAGACATCGGCAAGGAAATCCCAGAGGAGTATAGAAAGATGCTTCCAGTTGTTGAGACACCTCCCCAAGAAGTTTGAAACCACCATCCAGTATATATTAAGGTGGAAGGATGCCGACTTTAAGTTCAGCTCCATTGTGTTAGAGTTAACAGCTGAAGAGACAAGATTACAAGTACAAGAGGAAAATAGAAAACATGACTTGGCTGTAGAGGTACTCAGTATAGAGGTAAAAACTTTCCTACTGAAACTTCATTAACTTGCTACCGATGTGGAAAAGTTGGTCATATGAAGAAAGACTGTAGAGTTAACCCATCTAAATCTAAAAATAGTAAATTTGTTAAATCTGATAAAAATGTTAATGGCTCAGTCGGCCGCGGTAAAAACAAAGTAACCCCTCCTCCATTTCACTATTTGGCTCAATTAAATTACAGTAATTGTGACAGTGATGACTGTTGGTTATTCGACACAGCAGCGTCACACCATTTCAGTAAAGATTTAAATTGCTTTGAAAATTATTGTCCTATTGAGGGGGAAGATTTAATTGTCGCGGTAGATGGAGTCAGTGTCCCTATAGATGGGAAAGGCTCTGTTAGATTAAGTTTTAATAATACTGAATATGTTTTTGATGAAGTTTTGTATTCATCTAAATTAAGGAAAAACCTTATATCCGGTTCTAAATTGGATATAAATGGTGCTACATTTTCTGGCGGTAGGGGCAAGGTGACGGTGTTCAGTAGAACTGGAAAATTTATGTTCACAGCTAAACTTAAAAATGGTATTTATTATGCTTACCCGAAAGTTTTCAAAGGAAATGAGGGGCAGTTTTTGAAGCCAACTATCTCAATGACAAAGGCTAAAGATATTGAATATTGGCATACTTGTTTTGATCACATAAGTCTTGATATCATAGTAAATACTAGTCGTCATTATGGAGTAAAAGGGCTTCCTAAATTAAAGTTTAAAAAGTTAAGCTGCGAACCATGTAAAATCAGTAAACAAAGGAGAATTTCGTTTAAATTAATAGAAGATAGTAATCTAAAAGAACCACTTGAAAAAATATTTATGGATGTCTGGGGACCCTTAAAAGTTGAGGGTAAAAATGGTGAAAGATATTTTTTGTCTATTGTTGATGGGTATTCAAAACGAACTGCTGTATACCCCCATTAAAGAAAAGTCACAGGTGTATGAGGTTTTTGAAAAGCACATTGCTAAGGCTGAGCGTTTCTTAGGTAAAAAACTAAAGTTTATTAGAACTGATAATGGCACAAAATTCAATAATGAACTTTTTAAAACCTATTGTGATAAAAATGGTGTTACTCACGAATTCACAAATACTTTCACAACCGAACAGAATGGTATGTGTGAAAGATTAAATCAAACCATTTTAAATTGTGTTCGTGCCATGTTGAAAGATAGTAATTTACCATTTCGTTTTTGGCCTGAAGCATGTCTTCATTTCTGTCATACATGGAACAGAGTTATACACTGTGGACAACAGAAAACACCTTTTGAACTTTACACGGGACGCAAACCTTCTATAAGGTACCTTAAACCATTTGGTTTAATCTGTTATGTTGGTGAAGTGGGTTGCTTAACACTCAGTTATGTAATGGCGTGTCAGCGTATTTTGAATTAATGACTCCAATGTAGAAAAATAAACTATTTATTAACATAACGAGGAACTATCTACAAGCGAACACACTTCTCTCGTTCGAACATGGCAGAATCCAAAACAAAACTTTTTACAGAGAGAAAAGTTGTAGTGCTTTTCGTGCGCTTGCAGCGCCATCTCATAAAATGCACCAGGGAGGATAGATAGAACACCATAGAGTATCCCCCCAGTGAACAAGGTGAACGATAAAATGCAAAAGTTCAATACAATAAATGCTTGATACAGTATAATATGTAATAGTAACATAGTAAGTAATGCAAAATAGAAATACAATGAACAATATATAATATTAAAAAATGTAAGATAATATATACAAAACTATATTACATATTCAGTCACCAAATGTTTTGGGAAAGTGACTTTACGTCCAGAGCGTGTAGTACGTGTAGTACGTGTTTTGTTGACAGGAGTCGGCTCTGGTGGTATTTCGAATGATTTGTTGACAGGCGTTGGCTCAGATGGTTCTTGGTTAGGAACAGAATTATTTGTCACAACAGTATCTGACCATCTATAGGCGGGTTTCACGCGATCTATAGAAACTGTTGTGTTTTTACCATTTATATCAATGACAAAATTTTTATTATCTCTGTTTATGACAAGGTGAGGTCCAGTATACGGCGGTGTTAATGGACGAGTTACTTTGTCTGATCTTAAAAATACATGTGTACAATTCGACAATGCAGGATTTACGAAAACACTAGGACTGCTATGTAAGGAAGTAGCAGTTGGATTAAGTGTCTGCATTGTTTGTACCAAGTTGGAAACATAATTGGGATCAATCGTTTGGTCAATTTGTTTTTTATCAGTAATAAGATCAGAGGGTAATCGTAAAGTGGTACCATATACTAATTGTGCAGGTGTTGCATTAATGTCATTTTTAAGAGCTGAGCGCAAACCTAGTAAAACAATTGGAAGGGTTTCAGTCCATTTAGTGTGATTATGTGCCTTAAGAGCATCTTTTAAATGTCTATGATAGCGTTCTAAAATTCCATTTGACTGGGGATGGTATGCCGAAGTCCGAATGCGCTTACAGCCTAAGATATGCATAAGTTCTCGAAATAGAGTAGATTCAAAATTACGACCTTGATCTGTGGTGATAGTGACTGGGCATCCGAATCTAGAGATCCAACCATGCAATAAGGCACGAGCGGTTGTTTCCGCAGTCATATCAGGGGTCGGAATTACCTCGGGCCATCTGGTAAATCTGTCAATGATTGTTAAACAATACTGATTTCCATCTGATGGGGGAAGAGGGCCAATGAAATCTAAATGAATATGGGCAAAACGGGCATCCGGTAGGGCAAATGTTCCAACTGGTGACTTGGTGTGCTTTGTTATTTTGGCTCTTTGGCAATTAACACAACTGCGAACCATAGATTTGATATCTTTATGCATGCCAGGCCATACGAATCTTTTAGCAATTAAATTTATGGAGGCTGACATACCTGGATGTGAAAGGAAATGCAAATTTTCAAAAACTAATTTTCGCAAACTTTGTGGAACGAATGGACGGGGATGTTTTTGAGATGTGTCGCAATATAGGTCAATATCCTCAAGGGGAAAATAGTGTTTTTCTAATTGTAAGGATGTGGTATTGGATTGCAAAAGTTTTTGAAGTTCTTGATCAGTTGATTGTGCAGAAGCAAATTCTTTAAAATCAAGTACAGTTGGGGAAATTTGATTGATCTCTATGCGAGATAATGCATCGGCTACATGATTTTCAGAACCTTTCATATATCGGATATCGGTAGAAAATTGGGATATATAATCGAGATGACGTAGCTGTCGAGGACTGCACTTTTCAGGATTTTGTTTGAAAGCGTATATTAAGGGTTTCTGATCAGTGTAAATGAAAAAGTTTCTACCTTCTAGTAAGTGACGAAATTTCTTTATAGAGGAATATATGGCGTAAAGTTCACGGTCATATGTCGACCAATTCTTTTGAGACTTACTTAATTTGCCAGAATAAAATGCTATAGGTTCCCATTGATTATCAGACATTTGCATGACAGAGCCACCAACAGCGACGTTTGATGCATCTACCCATAAGCTTAATTGGGCACCAGGAATAGGATGTTTTAGAAGCGTTGCATGAGAAATTGCTTCTTTTGATTTCGTAAATGCAAAATTTGCTTCGTCGTTCCATTCTAATTGCTCCATTGAAATTTTGGCATTGGAACGCGGATGTTTCCTTTTATTTTTGTGCCCTTCGAGGAATTTAACGAGGGGTGCTAAAATATCAGCAGCTCTGGGAATGAATCGTCTGTAAAAATTAAATATACCTAAATATCTACGAAGTTGAGTAATAGTTGTAGGTCTTGGAAATTTTAAAATGGCTTCAACACGGTCAGAAGTTGGTGAAAGACCATCTTTTGACACTGTAAAACCTAAAAATTCCAAAGTGGGAACACCAAATATGCATTTTGAGGGCTTAATTGTAAGGCCGTAATGATCAAGTCTGGAAAATAGTGCTCTGAGATGTTCAATATGTTCTTCGAGGGATTTGGATGCAATTAAAATATCGTCTATAAATGGATAAACACCTTTTAAATTTCTTGTAACTTCATCAATAAATCTCTGAAATGTGCTGGAAGCATTGCACAAACCAAACTGCATCCGAGTGCTCTCGAAGAGTCCGAAAGGTGTACATATGGCAGTTTCGTGAACATCCTCGGGAGCAATCGGAATTTGATGAAAAGCTTTAACTAAATCAATACGTGAAAAAATTGTGGTTCCGTGAAGTTCACTAGTAAAATCAGCAATGTTGGGGATGGGATATTTATCCTTTTTAGTGTGAGCATTTAGTGCTCTGTAATCTCCAACAGGTCGCCAGTCATCGCTGTTTTTCTTTGGAACCATATGCAAAGGTGAAGCATAATTACTGTTGGATGGACGCATGTGTCCCAAATCCAACATATGCTGAAATTCCATTTTTGCAATTTTTAAACGGTCGGGGGCCAGACGACGTGGTTTAGCGTATACCGGTGGGCCAAAAGTTTCGATATGATGCATAACAGAATGTTTCACAATTTGGTTTGGGCAAGGAGATTTACTGATGTTAGGAAATTCACTTAAAAGATTAGAAAAAATATCATTACTTATGATAGATTTCACTGAATATATATCAGAATTATGTACAACACAATGAGAATTTAAGCTTGTGACATTATCAAATAAAGAACGTTTTCTAAGATCTGGCTTTAAATTAAAGTAATGTAAAAAATCAGCACCTAAAATAGGGGTTGAAACATTACAAACATAAAAAGGGTAAACAAACTGTTTTCTTAGACCAAGATCAATAGATAATAATTTACGTTTATATACATTAATTAAAGTACCATTAGCTGCAACAAATTTTTGAATTGGAATAGACATTTTGTCTATTTTTGATGCTGGAATTAATGAACAGTCACTTCCTGTGTCCACTAAAAATTTTAGATTGCTTCTTTTATCTCGTACAAAAAGGCGACGAGAAGTGGAAGGCGAGGCGTATGTCGCCGCTACTCCTTGCCGTAGTCGTTTCCCGCGGAAAAAGTACAGGGAGGTACGCACTTTTTAGCTTTAGAGCTAAATTTCTGATGATACCAGCAAAATTCTTTATTAACTTTTGGGCTTTTGTGCCGAAAATTAGATCGAGATAGTGAACGAGAATGACTTCTGGAACGTCGCAATGAAGCCACTTCTTCTCTTAAAAGTTTTAATTCTTTTAAAAGTTCGGAATCAGCACTCGAAGAATTAGTTGTACTAACAGCACCTACCTGTGGTGGAGATACATCCAAAATTTTATCAGCTATTTCGGCAGCTTTAATGGGTGTAAGGTCTTGCACTGATGCTAAAATAAATTGCGCATTTGAAGGCAGTTGTTGCAAGAATAGTTCGAGCAAAAGAGTGTCGGATACCTTATGGTTTTCAGCTCTTCTCTGCATGACGCGAAGTAGTTCTGACGGTTTTCTATCCCCTAGTTGTTCACCAGCTAATAATCGGCGAATTTCCTGCGATTTTGTTTCACCACAACGTTGAATTATTTCGTCCTTTAAGTTTTTGAATGGATCGGAATTATCAGGTGAAATTATTACGTCACGCACAGTCATTGCAATTTCTGGAGGTAAATTCGCAACACAATAGTTATATTTTGTTCTAGAATCCGTTATTGGTTTCGGCACAGCTAGTTGAAATGTTGATTCTACCATCGTGAACCACAGGGCCGGGTCCGTAGGGATGAATGCAGGGATTTTCACTGCAGCTGTTTGCATTGAAGTGGTTGTTTCATTCATGTTGAAAACAGAAACGAAAACACTTATAATCCAAAAATAAGAACAGTTTATCCGGGTCACCACTGAAGTGGGTTGCTTAACACTCAGTTATGTAATGGCGTGTCGGCGTATTTTGAATTAATGACTCCAATGTAGAAAAATAAACTATTTATTAACATAACGAGGAACTATCTACAAGCGAACACACTTCTCTCGTTCGAACATGGCAGAATCCAAAACAAAACTTTTTACAGAGAGAAAAGTTGTAGTGCTTTTCGTGCGCTTGCAGCGCCATCTCATAAAATGCACCAGGGAGGATAGATAGAACACCATATTGGTGTACTCAAACAAAAAAGATTACATAAACTTTAATATAAAGCTAAAAAAGGGATTATTATTGGATACGCTTTAAAAACCAAGGGGTATTGTATCTGGATTGAGGAAGAAGATAAAGTTATTGAGTCATTAAATGTAACTTTTTCAGATCAAATGTATAGTCGCAGTGGAGCTGTGATGGGCACTCCATTAGAAAGCTTGGATTTGTTGTCTGATGAACCGGTTGATTGTAAAGCTGCCGATCCCGTTGAAATTGTGACACATATTCCTAGTGTTACTGATGATGATGAGCCATTAGTCCCTGCAGATCCCCATCAATCTGATATAGTTTGGAATAGGAAAGCTGTCCCAAGGAAAATAGGGGATAGAGTGGATATATACTATTACCCTGAAGGTAAAAATACCCGTTTAAGATCCCTTAAAGATGTTGAGAAATATTGTGATAAAAATAAAATTAAGTTTGATGTTTCCTTGTTTGATTTTTCAGGGAAAAATTTGTCTCAAGCTCGATTCCCTAGTCTCCAATTTTGTAAATAAAGATAAGGAAGTTCATGCATGACTACATATAGTTGTTCGTAAAACTTTTAACCAAGCTGTAAAATCAAAACAGTCTTCAGAATGGAAGAGGAAATTAATAGCATGATAGAAAAGTTTGGCATTTAGTCGTTTTACCTGAAGGAAAAAATGCATTGGGAAATAGATGGGTTTTTGTTCTTAAGAAAGATGAGCATGGGAAAATTGCACATTTTAAAGCAAGGCTCGTGGCTCAGGGGTTTCACCAAGTAAAAGGTGAAACGTATGACGAAACCTTTTCGCCTGTTGTCAATTTTTCCGTTGTGCGGTTCTTCTTTTCATTGATGGTTTCCTGTTTCAAATGGCGCAATACACAATGTGACATAAAAAGTGCTTATTTGTATGCTCCATTCCATGAAGAAATTTATATGGTTCAGCCACAAGGTTTTTCTGTTATTGGGAAGGAACAATTAGTCTGTAAATTAGATCGTGCTTTATATGGACTCCACCAAAGTGGTACACTTTGGTATTACGAGTTGAACAAAGTTTTATTAGATGTAGGCTTTAGGAAATTCAACTGGTGTAATTGTACTTATTATTTTGAAAATTTTATTGTACTTTTGGTATATGTAGCGACCTTGTTATTTTTGGAAAAACACAAAAACAGATTGATAATATAATTAGTATTTTGGAACAAAAGTTTGACCTAAAAGTATTGGGAAAAACTAAAAGGCTATTAGGGGTTGAGTTTACATATGATGAAGAAGGAGTTCAGTTATCTCAAGAATTGTATATTAACGAGGTATACGAAAGATTTTGTTCCTTTAATATTCCTTTTTCTTCTCTCCCTATAGTGAAAGGTATTAAATTTTCCAAAACAGATTGTCCTGTGAATCAGCATGAAATTGACGAGGTAGCTAAATTACCCTATCAAAATGTATTGGGTTGCCTGTCTTTTATTGCTAGTAGAACCAGGCCAGATATTACTTATGCTATCAACATATTACATATATAGTCAGTTCCAGAATAATCCAGGTTTAAATCATTGGTATGGACTAATTAAATTATTGGGATATGTTTTATGTACTAAAGTTTTTAAATTAAATCTTTCTTGTAGTATTCCTGAGTTAATAGCTTATTCTGATTTTGCAAACAATCGGGATGGAGGACAAATAGTGTTTCTTAATAATAGTCCTATCTCTTGGCAGACCTTCAAGCAAAAGGGGGTTAGTCTCTCAGTCATGGAGAGTGAATTCATATCAATGTGTGAATGTGTCAAAGAGCTCAAATGGATTGACCATATTTTGGAGGATTGTGTTGAATTTAAATTAATCCCAGGTCACCATAAGAGTCCAATCCTTTTTGCTGATAATCAGGCTGCTATAGACTTCACAAAGTCATCGATTGAAAATACGCGTTCTAAGCATATTAATGTGAAATTATTTTTTATTCGTGAATGGTTGTTTGAATCCCTTTTTGATCTTAGACATATTCATAGTGAATTTAACCTTTCGGACCCGTTCACCAAGCCCCTTACTAAAAGTGAATTATTTAAGTTTAATCGAAAGGTTTTCTTAAATGTAAATGTTTAGAAGTAATTTTTTTTTTTTTTAAACTTGGTTTCCTGCTAATGTGTATTTTTCATTACCTATGTGTTGTATATTTTTATTTATAGAAACTTTAGATTTTTTTGAGTGAATGAAGTCATAGGCCTATGCATGTCTGTATTTGTTTTATGTGAATGTTTTTATGGGATTTTGACTTGGTGTTTTTTCACCATTGTATGTATTATTTTGAATATGATTTGTTTTTGTAATGGAAATGGAAAAATATGTTCTATTGTATTTTTTCTTATATATTAATCTTAAAAATTTTTTAGTGGTATCCTGATATAGTAGAGTTGTAATGCATCTGAAACTGTTCATGAAATTTAGAACTTAACTATATGTAACTACTGATCTGGAGCCAGTATTTTTATGGCTAAGTATATCATTGTCCATTAGTTGATGAGAATTATGAGTATTGATGAATTTTATGCCCAGCTTCAAGTTTTTGAAGATTATTGTTAATCATTTATTTTATTTTTTTACATGTAAATTGTTTGGCAACTTGTTAGTTAAATCGAAACGGCATGGTGGGGGACATTCTGTTGAAAATATTTTAATTGCTTCCTTTGTACCATGCAGTTTCAATTTGTGTGTTTGGGAAATTAATAAGTTTTATTATATTTATGGAGGCTACCCACATATGGGGAAAGTGTTAGATAAATTCATTTTTAAAATATAGTAAAAGGTATATTTTTTTTAACTTAAACTCTTTATTTAGATAATGTTTACTTACATTACTTCTTAGGATACTTGGTTTTTCATCTGTCATTAAAGAAGTTTTATTTTTTTTTTTATCTGTAATTGGGAAATTTCTACTGTTTAACATTTATTTGCTATGATGATGCTTTGTTTACATTTGAGTACGATGTTTTCCAGGTAACAGGAAGTAAGTCAATAGGTGGGTAGGAAACTGTGTCAGCAGTCTGCAAAGTGACATCATGATTTATCGATTATTGGTTTATGATGTCTGGTGATTGTCTAGACAAGTGTCAGTTAGCCATTGGCTGTAATTTGATCCACTGAGTGATATAAATAGAAAGGAAAAACACCCATCACTCTCTCTCAGATGTTTATGCTCTAGCATGAGTGTATAATTTGTTGCTTAGCCTTTAGGGCTAATTATGTTTTAGTTTGTTTTATTTATGATTGGTTTATTTTATGAAGCTGTGGATAAATGAGTTTTTAAAGGATGGATTACTTAATGGCAGGCCTGGATGTCAGAGAAGTTTTTTTTGATAATTTATTTTTATCAGTGATTGCTGTTTAAAATATAGCTGTTCAAATTTTTTTTGTTTGTTTTTCTTTCTCTGGGTAATACTCCAATATTTATCCCAAGTTTAAGCACATTAGTTTAGATTACTTTGCTTTAATTAAAAGTATGAAATAGTTGCCATTCAATATGGATATTTGTTATGTTTATATTATAATGTTTGATACTTTTTTCTACAAAATCTTGTTAAGTTTTTCTGTTGAATAAATTCATTGTTATTGTTTTTAAAACTTTGTCAGTCTTTAATTATACAGACTCTAAACATATATTTAAGTTTTCAAAACTGAATTAAAATGGACTTCCATTGTGTTTAATAAATCTGTGCTAAATCAAATTAAGTTTTTGCTAATAGTTTTCCGTGGTTTCCTCCGAAACACATGTAAATACTGGCTAGGACCCCTTAGGAAGACTCAAACGGAGGGCATTCCCCCTATAGGCCTAGGACACATCTGGAGTCAATCGGCTTTAAATCCTCTAACCAAACAACCAACCGATAAGAAGCAACCAAGAAGCATTAAAATTTCTCTGGATTTGAAAGGCTCATAGTTCATTTACAGAATATCCGGTTTTGCACTGACTTGATTATTAATAAAATAATTTTCTCTCGATGATTGATTTATAAAAGCAAAGTGTCCAACTTTCTAAATTTTTAGTCTTTCTTTATTTTTTGCTGTTTTAATTTTGTCGATTATTTTGAAGTTTAGAAGTTTTTCTTTATTTTGATGCTGTTTAAATCTTGAAAGTAATTTGATCCTTCCTCCTACTCTTAACATAAGCCTACATATACCAGTCTTTTTTTCCAGCACAGCATATCCTGTCGACTTTTCGATGTAATGAATTAATTACTGGATGAAAGAGAGATGACAGGTGCAGCACACAATGACGACTAGACTTTCTTTCAGGAAACATCTTTATTGCTTCAGTACTATAAGTCGGGACAGGGTAAAGCGAATGGAGTCTGAATCCGACGCTTTGCCGATCCACGGGTGGCAGTTCAAGCGGCGCCCCAGGCCGTCGAATCTGTTGGGGAGGCCTGTAGGACCTAAGTAATTTCGGAGGAACGGCGACCAATAAGTTTATTAGCACTAGAAAAGCATGGCAAGTAGTGTCCGTTTGTTTAATGTTTGGGCTTTTATACCTAATTTTCTGAGCTGCGGATTGGTTCTTTAGATCGTCTGGGCTCTTAAAAGGTATTTCTTTGATTAATTAATATGCAGCGGCAGTTGCAAATTGCACTGACGTCAGCGAATTTTGACTTATAATTTCGTTCCTTTTCTGATTTCTGAGTTATAAAGTCTTCTGCTAGGAAACAATTTTTAAAGGGGCAATTACGAATTATTCACGATTATAATTTCGATTAGCGATTTTCACACTTTTAAATTGGTTTTTTTACTAATTTAAAACTATTTATTTTTATCCCTTTCACAGGTATTTAATTAAATAAATCAATAAAATATCTCTTATCTATGTTTCACTATATTCTCTGATCAAATATATATTAACTTAAGGCAATCACTTACCCCACTGATGAGGAACTTGCAGGCAATAAATTTTATGTATTACTGTCTATCACAGTTCAATATTTATTCAGTTCCTTTAGGCATGATATATATTTATCACCATAATTACAGTACAGCCCATTTAAAAAAGTATAGTCCAAAGAGATCCGAATCCATCAGGTTTATATAAAACTAGCAGGCGACGCCCGCTTTGCTGGTCCCTATTTTAAATGAATCACTATAATTACTGAATTGCATTAATTTTTATCACGTGAAAAAAAAAGAGAAACAAAATCTGATTAGGCAAAATGTCGCACCGGGTTCTCACTGCCTTCGGAGAAAATTCCCAAAATGCTCTAACTCTTATTTCTATTATTTTCCCCCTTCGCCCCCCCCTCCCATCTATCCTAGTAGTTTTACAAATTCGAAAATATCCGCAATCGATTTGTAAGTATCAAAAACCTCTATGCACCAGTTTTGAACGATCTATCTCTATTTTTATTTTTTTGCCCCTCCCCCCTTCCCAATAATTTTAAGAATTCAAAAATATCCACAATCGATTTGTAGGTATCGAAAACCTCTATGTACCAATTTTGAATGATCTAAATCTATTTTATTTTTTTTGCCCCTCCACCCCCCCCCCCCTTCTAATAACTTTCGAAAATATCCCCATTCGACTTCCGGACCCTAAAACCTATATGTACCAATTTTGAACGGCCTAACTGTATTTCTATTTGTTTTTGCCCATAACCCCCCCTTACCGCCCCTCCTAATAATTTTACAAATTCGAAAATATCCGCAATCGATTTGTAAGTATCGAAAACCTCTATATACCAATTCTGAACGATCTAACTATATTTATTTCTTTGCCCCTCCTAATAACTTTACACTTTCGAAAATATTCCCATTCGACTTGCAGTCCTTTAAAACCTGTCTGTACCAATTTTGAACGGCCTAACTGTATTTCTATTTGTTTTTGCGCATAGCCCCCCCCCCCCCCTTACCGCCCCTCCTAATAATTTTACAAATTCGAAAATATCCCCAATTGATTTTCAAGTATCGAAAACCTCTATAAACCAATTTTGAATGATCTGATTTATCCCCCCCCCCACTCCTAATAACTTTACACTTTCGAAAATATCCCCATTCGACTTGCAGGACTTCAAAAAACTTACCTGTACCAATTTTGAACGGCCTAACTGCATTTCTATTTGTTTTTGTTCATAGCCCCCCCCACATGTCTAAAATTCCATAAATTGGTTTTTAGATATTTCCATTAGCTATATTTTAGAGCAAAAATTTCACGTTATCTGTTTTTTTGTTTGAGATATATAGGATTATGTGAAATCATGTTTAATGCATGTGAAATCACGTTTTGTCCCTTCCCCCCCTTGGGGACCGAATTTCAAAAATTCCAGAAAACGTTTTTTAGACATTTGTATTAGCTATATTTTAAAGCAAAAATTTTACGGATATCTGTTTTTTTGTTTCAGATATGAAGGATTTTGTGAAATCACGTCTTGCCCCCCTCCCCCGTTTGGGGGGCAAATTTTTTAAAATCGCTTGCGGCGTTGAGTTTCTCGGGTCGTAAACATTAACCATGCCGAATTTGGTTCCGATCAGTGAAACGGCCTAGGATTCTATAGCGGACAGACACTCACACACAGACTCTGCTCTTTTATATATACAGTATGAAGCCGAAAATCCGGAATCGCCGGGACAGCGGTGATTCCGGATTTTTGGTCATGCCTAAAAAATATAATATTATGGTTTAAGTACTGGGATAATATGCAAATGCAAGTAAAAAATAATATATTACGATTTTTAAACATATTCTGTAATATTCCTTTTATGAACTTTAACAATACATAAATACAAATAAATAAAATTAAACTTGAAAAATAAAACAGATTTATTGAAATATTTGCAAACAAAAATTAGTACAAGTTATAATAAAAGAAAAACATGCCATTTTTAAAACATTTTTGTGATTTTTTTTTAAATACCTTAGGTTTTTTAATTAAAAGTTTGAACATAATTGAAATTGAATATAGGATTTAGTTCTCAATTAAATAAATGTTTAAGGAACTGTTACTATTATTATAATCTTCTCCCTCCTCTTTCAGACATTGCAAATGCTGGTTTTTGAAGATTACTAAGAAAAAAAAAAAATACTTTTTCGGTTCTTTATTTAGATATATTTATGCTTAAAAAAAAAAAAAAAATCGCTGTTGATGATGATGATTAACGCCGCCGAAATTGTCCGGATTTTTGGCGATTTCGGATACTTGGAGTCCGGATTTTCGGCTTCGTACTGTATAGATAAGTAATACGCATGAAATAATATATCATTTGCTTTCTGTAATTGAGAAGCCTTTTGATCCATTGGAGACAACAATGTAATTTAGATTTTGCAAAATGGCACTGAACTTATCTCTTTTCTTTATATGCGATTTGTGCCATGCCGAAGCAATTATCATTCGATAGTCAAAATAATCAATTATCTCCATTTTTTCTAAGTTCTCCATTTTTACTAGGAATTATATTTTATGCAGTTATAATATTAGATTCATTTATCATTATTAAATAGAACTTTCTATCATTTTCTGGGACAGAAAACATCTCCCGCTCTCAGCCTCTTCCTTCCTTCTATATATATTACTCATACATGGGGGTGGTAGGGCGTTTTTATTTTTTTGGTCAGTCAGAGACCAACCCACGTAGAGTTGCTCCATTTACTTTTTATTATTTTGTTGATGCTTCTTCTGAATTTCATGTATGTGTTCTTGAGAGGCGAGTCTTATCTTTAAAATCTCCTACTTTTTTTTTTACTTGGGTTCAGAAAGACCAGTGGGCAGTGGGGTGTTTGTATGATCAGAGATGTTTAAAATTTTATTTTTAATTAATTAAAATCTTCTCTACACTAACTATAAACCATCTCTACATCCTGAAGAAAACTGCTAAAAGCCCCTACATGTAGGGATTATAACCTACAGTTGGTAACATTGCACTAAATCAATATACTTATATCAGTATTATAGACGATCGATTTTAGAAATGGCAACATGCCCAGCACTACCCCTAAAAATTTTTTAGTTTTCTTTAAAATTTTTAAATAAAATTTATTTTCCAATAATTTTATAACTTTATTAATTTGATCCCAAGGTTTTACCAAAAATTACTAAATCATCAACATAAACTAATAATACAATATAATTTTCAAAATAATAAGAACAATTACACTAATTGAATTTATTGATACCCAGCTCTATAGTCTGGTCAATCTAGACATTCGGTGATACGTAAAGTTACAAGCTGATAATCAGTAAAATTGTTCAAAATATAATTATAAATAAAATTTTGAAATTCCCCACCATTCCGGTGTATGGAAAAAATTTTACTCAAGGTCAAAAGGTAAAAAAAATGAGTTTTTCGCGATTTTCAGCAAAACAGTAAGTTTTATCATAAAAATACCTCAGACAAAAATTGTAGATCATAAAATTATCTACAAAAAATGTATCGATACTTTTTTCCCCCACGAGCCACCGTTTCTGAGATATTACGATCCAAAAAGTTGTAAAAGTTGTAATCGTCATAATATGCACACGTTTCCACGCCACCTATAAGGTAGTGTACTTAGCGCGTTTTTTTTTAACGTGGTTTCCCCAGTAGGCCTATTCCACAAGTCAATTATGATCCTGTTTAATTTGTAACTATTGCAAAATAACGAAAATTAGCAAAGATTGTAATAAATAAAAGCGATGTCAATTAAAAAAAAGTAATGAAGCTTATTCGTCTGATTCAAATTCTTCTTCTTCATCTTCATTTTGAGAGCAAGTAAATTGCGTTAATAGCGACGTATTGCATGTCATCTCGTTAGAATTAAACTAATCCTCCACTGTTGGTGATTCAACATTAGAACACGACCGGCCTTGACAATTTGTACATGCCAGAGAACAAAACAGTCCAACTTTTTTGCAACCACATTTAGCGCTGCATCCCTTTTTGCAGTTGCAAAAAATTGTGTTCAGCAGTTTTTCCGGCGCAGGTGGGTGTAAAGTTTGAACTGGTTCTAATGTATTGTTGACCAACTTCCAACCCCACTTTGTAGGGTCTAGCTGATAACCAATCCACACTTGAGCTTGATAATATACCCGAAAAAGATGATGAGCAACATCTGAGGTTGGAGGAAGACAAGCTAATTGAACTTGTTTTTTATTTTTAGTATTTTTAACTAAACATGCATATCAAGCTATCTAAGCAGGTAGTTTTTTTAGGAGCTCCGTACATAGAAAGAAGAAAGCGAATGTCGTTGGTGATGACTTCTTGTTGAGTTGAATTACTGTTTTTAAAAACTTGAGCACATTGAACTAAATCTTGTTTTTCAAACATTTTGAAAACTGTTGTTTTACCTCTCCTGTAAAATGCAGATGTCGCATAACAGCCAGTTATTGCATGTAAAAATAGTACATGATTTTGATTCTTTGCAAAAGTAGATAAACTTTTTGAAGAATATATTTTCGATTGATGTTGAGCTTTTCCTGGTTTTAAGAAGAAAATAGTTTTTGCAGTTGGAGTTCGAGCAGTGAGTAATACGAGTAAGACTACATCTTCACCAACAACAACAGTTATATTTGTCACATTGAATTACTCTATTGCTGTTTCAATAATCAGTACATCAGCATCATTAGTAGCTTGTTTTACCAATATATTTTCAGCAGTAAACTTCTTTCAACATTGAAATGAACCAAGATTTGTTGTGAGTATTTGTAAGAAATTTCTGTTGACTGGTTGGAACTGTCATGAATTCATCAAATAAAATATCAGAAGATGAAGATGTTAAAGTTCGACGACGTTGTTCTGCAGCTTTGATATTTCTCGTGTAATCATTGTAGCCATCAAATATAACAGTAACTCTGGAATCAAAATGTCGACGTACATACTGAACGTATTTATCTAAGATTACGTTTAATGTTTCTTCGCTATCCCACACAATGCGATGTAGTAAATATCTTACGTCAATGATGTATGTCGCATTAGTGTTGTTAATATCAATATTTGTCTCGAGGTTACACTGGTGTATAAATGAAGGGACTGGGTTTCATTTTACCTGATATTGTTATAGTTATAACTTATTTATATTTTATATTTTAAGTGTAAGTTACAATGACCAATAGAAAAATAGTTTAACATATATTAAAACTCTAGAGATGTATATACGTGGCGTACTCATGCATATTATGACCATTACAACTTTTTGGATCGTAATATCTCAGAAACAGTGGCTCATAGGAAAAAAAGTATCGATACATTTTTTTTAGATAATTTTATGATCTACAATTTTTGTCTGAGGTATTTTTATGATAAAACTTACCGTTTTGATGAAAATCGCGAAAAACTCATTTTTTTTACCTTTGACCTTGAGTAAAAGTTTTTCCATACACCGGAATGGTGGGGAACTTCAGAATTTTATTTATAATTATATTTTGAACAATTTTACTGATTATCAGCTTGTTGTAACTTTACGTATCTTCACTCTTATTTTTTGGTCTAATCTGACCGTACTATCTAAAAGAACTTTATTTAATTCATAGTACCAAAGTCGACCACTTTGATAAAGACCATACAAAGCTCGATCGAGCTTACATACCATGTTTTCTTTCCCCTCAACTAAAACCCCCTGCGGTTGTTTCATAAAAATATCTTCTTTTAAAGGTGCATACAAATATGCACACTTAACATTACATTGGATGTTATGCTATTTTAAACAAACTAATAAAGAAAAGAAAAACCTTATAACTGACAAATTAACAACAGGTGAAAATGTTTCATCGTATGTGTCCCCCTTTATTTGATGAAACGCTTGGGCAACGAGTCTCGCTTTAAAGCGTGCTACATTCTCTTTTGATGGCAAACAACCACCTGTTACCTAAAACAGTTATCTTTAGGTAGGTTGACAAGATGCCAAACTTTCCGTTTATACATATTATAGATTTCTTCATTCATGGCATTTTACCAATCAAAACATTGTTTAGATTTAACTGCTTGATTAAAAGTCTTGGGTACTACAAGTTCTAGTCATGTTTCTTTACTAGTTAAATTAGAAGTAGGATAAATAGACAATAAGACTTCTTCACACACCATAAATTTAAAGCCAGCACAACCGGTTTCGAAAGGACGTAGCCTTCCTTCATCAGGTGCAAAAAATACGTGCTACTGCCTTGGAGGCAAAAGCAAGACTGGGTTGTGCTGGCTTTAAATTTATGGTGTGTGAAGAAGTCTTATTGTCTATTTATCGTTTGTACACCAGTTTTGCATTTAGTTTTGGTAGAAGTAGGATAATTTAGATTTTGAGTAACTACCCCCTCAAATGTATTACCACCACAGAAATCAAAAATATCTGGGTCAAAAACAATATTTTTACTACAAAAATTTTTGACATCATTTACAGATCTCAACCTGGTTTTACTATTTTCGGGGTAGTAGTAGATATCCATACTATTTCCCAAAGTTCTTGGTACAGCTTTATGCATCCAGACTACTTTAGAAGTAATTTCAGTCACAGGTGAGTCAGGGGCCGACTCCCCATCAGAATCACCAGACCCACACCTGAAGACTATTTCCACGGGATCGGAAGCCTGACGATTTACTGGATCGTCCAGGAATGGATACAATCCATCCAAAGAGGGGCTCATCACCGCTCCACTAGGCTTACTAAACAAAACATCAGAAAAAGTCAAATTAATGGTCTCCATAATTTTATCCTCTTCAATCCAGACACGATAACCTTTGGTTTTTAGGGCATATCCCACCAGAACTCCTTTCTTAGCCTTAGATTCTAATTTATGGTTTCTTTTTTGTTTAGGGATACCCACATAAACAATTAACCTAAACAGCTTAAGATGTTGAACTAAAGGTTTATGTCCCAAGTATAATTCTAAAGGGGTTTTAAGTTGATCTTTATGGATTAGTCTATTTCAGGTGTAACTGAAGTACAATATTGCTTCGGGCCAAAAACAAAAAAAGAAAGCCCGCTATCTGAGACAGTTCAAAGACATTTGATTTAAACGCTCACACATACAGTTCTGCTCAGGCGTAAAGGTGTTAGTGAGCTCATGAATTACATCATTTTTGTCACAAAAAGACTTAAAAATTAAAATTTTCATTTACGAATAATGAACTATTGTCAGTTCTAACATACTTCCACTTTACATTACGTTCGGCCCTAACAATGTCATTCAAACACACCGAAAGCTTGAGACTTTCTTCATGGGATACATAGAAACTTTCTCTCTCCCCCCCCCTCCAATAGATTTAATAGGAGTCCAAACATCCATAAACACCTTCTCCAATGGTGATTTTAAATCATGATTATCCAGCAACTTAAACGAGATCCTATTCTGTTTGCTAAGCTTACAGGGCTCACATGAAAATTTCTTAAATTTTAATTTAGGGAGACCTTTAACCCCATCCTGTTTACTTGTACTAATTATTAAGTCTGAATTAACGTGGCCAAACCAAGTATGCCAATACTCTACATTATTTAAACTAACAAGAGAAACTGAAGGTTTGTCAGAATGCCCCCCATTATCGTCAGAAATTTTAAAACTTTGCCCCCTATTCTTTTTGCAAACAGTAGGATAAATATGATAAACCTCGTTTTTAATTTTAGCTTGAAAAATAAATTTGTCATTTCCAAACACTGTTACCTTGCCTCTACCACCAGTGAAACTTGCTCAATTACGATCCATTTTAGGACCAGAGATAAGATTCTTCCTAAGTTTAAGAGAATACAAAACATTTTAAAGATAAAGTAAATTATTATTAAACTTTAATTTAACAATTTTCTTCCCCTCTATAGGGAACTAACTCAGTCTATCGCAACCAACAAATCCTCACCTTGAACAGGCTCAAAACTATAAAAAAAATCTAAGTTCTTGCAAAAATGATTTGAGGCAGCGGTGTCAAAAGCCAACTGTTATCCTTAATAGCATCACTAAAATTAGTTTGAGCAATATAGTATGAAGTGGAATTTTTCTTAACGTTACGATTTCCGGGATTATTAATACTTTTACATTTATCATTTTTATGTTTACTACTAAGGAAATCATTTTTACATTTATCAAGATCTCCTCTGCCAATAATTCATTAACAATCGCTTGAAAGTTAAAGTCCTCAGTTTTCCAACGTAGTAAATACCGGACAGCTGACTCAAACTTCTCTGGCAAGTGACGGAAGACTTGATAACAACTGTATCTTCCATTGACTTGGTTTCCCTTCTGTGGAGGATCAAAATTGTGATGGCATGTCTCCGGACCACCTCTAGGGGTGTGTAACAGATCGTCGCCCATCTGCGCAGCACTAGTGCGACGTAAAACCCAACCATCTATTGGTTTGCCTATCTCTTTTAGTGCTCTAAGACTCTTAATAAACAATTCACAAAACTAGTTACAGTTTTATCCTTCCTCATTTCACATTGTAGAAATTCTGTAAATAGGATCATGTGATGGGCACGTGAATCAGAAACAAAATTTTTCTTCAAGAGACTCCAAGCTTCGATTGGGCAGCTCCAATATTCGAGTATACTCCTAACTTCCAGAGATGTGTGTAAATATATCGTTGAAAAGGCTATTCTGCTTCTAGTCTTGAAATCCTCCACATTCTTTGCTGTTATTCCAGTTTTTTTATCTTCCACTGGCAGTTTTTCTTTCTGGCATACTAAAGGTAAAAATTAAGAAATTTGGTTGGTGGCCACTGGCCTTCATTTTTTTAGTGGCCACTTTTAAAAAGTTAGTGGCCACTGGCAACTCGCTGATAAAAGTGAAAGTAAAATAAAATTTTCTTTTCTTTGATTTTTTCAGTGTTCTTTAATTTCCAGTGTTTACTGTTAAAATTGACTTCCGAAAATGTCTAAGTGGCGATGTTAGATTTGAGAAAGCCTGAATTCGAGGCGCACGGCGCGTTTACTGCGAAAACGCCACCGCGCGATCCAAGTTTGCATTGGAATGGGGTATTCTATAAAGAATGGGTAGAAGAATTTTAAGTGTTTACTATTAAAATTGACTTCCGAAATATGTTTGCAAGTGACGAGGTTAGATTTTAGAACAGCCTGAATTCTTTGGGCGGCGCGTTTACCGTGAAAAAGCCGCCGCGCAATCTAAGTTTGCCTTGGAATGGGGTATATTTTATAAAGAATGGGTAGAAGAGAAGTGGCCACTGCAGTGGCGACCAAAGGCAATTTCTTTAGTCGCCACTTTTAAAAGTGTAGTCGTCATGTGGCGAGTGGCGACTGCTAATTTCTAGCTTTATGGCATACCAAACAGGGTTGGCAAACTGGCGGGCCCACCAACAAACACCCACTGGGTTTTAGCAAATAAGTGGGTTTTTGTTAAAAATTATTTATAATTTACAAATCCCATCAATAAAGTATAGAAAACACCTTACCTTTTAAGAATAAACTCTTATCTTTATTTTCTTGAAAATAGTATTAAACATAAAAAGTAACTACAGTTATAAATATAATAAAAGCAAATTTATCTTCTATAATTGGTTCAATTTTCCTTTTCCTGAAAAACCGAATAATATTTTTGTTTAACAGCGGCATAAATGTTGTCCAGAATCAATATTTAATTAATTAAATTGTTTAGTTTAAAAACATTATAATTATTTTATTTTAATTTTAGTAGCAACATAATTATAAATCTAATAAAATTTTCTTCTATAACCATTTCAACTATAAAAAAAAAAGAAAAAAAAAAAAGGAAAAGGATAAAGCAGTGCAACTTAGTTTTATAATTAAAACTAGTTGGCATAGGTGGACTCTGCTCAGTTCCCCCATCATATAATTATCTTATTCTAATCTATTAATTTATTTTATTAGGGTCAATTTTGTAGTTTCATTTTCATACTACTATTTCCAATGCAACAATCCTCAAAATGCATATTTATATGGGATATTGCCCCATTTTGCTATGTTGATAAAATCTTAAATTATGAATAACTTACAAAATTTTCCTATTAGAATATTTGTAGTAAATCATGTTCAAACAAGCATCATAAATGTTATTTTGAAATTGTCTGATATTTATGATCCTCAAAATGGACGTTTATGCTCAATTTTGCCCTATTCTGCCATTTTAAGTAAATCGTAAATTCCAAATAATTTATGAATTTTTATAATTGGAAAATTCGTACTCGATATTTATGCCAGTATCCTAAATAATATTTCAAAAGTGGTCTGACATCTTTACGGTGAAAATATCACTGAAAATTTATGTTTATGTGAAATTTTGCCCTATTCTGCCATAAGAAATTCGTAAATTTCCAATAACTTGCGAAATTTTCAAAGTAGTACGTTTCTAGTTACTGACGTTCATTCAGACATCAAAACTCATATTTTAAAACTGGTCTCACATTTTTTCATTAAAAATTTTCCATTTAATGCACGTTTAAGTGAAATTTTTGTTGTAAATGTTGAAAAGTTCAACATACAAACATAAAAAAAAATTAAAGAAGAGTTATACACAGTGGAAAAACGTTACCTGATCCTAACAATGTGTGTGAGTGGCACAGGAAAGACACAAGTTTTAAAATAAATTACAATTTTATTTATAGCTTTAAATATATATATATAAACAGAAAAAGAATTATTAAATATATATATATGAATGAATCTATTTAAATGCAAATTATTGAAAGATTCATACAAAAAACATACAAGTCAAAAATATTAACATCTGCTGCTTCAAAATAATATCCAGGTACATGAACATACACCATAGCACAAGTGTGTTTAAATCCAAGGTAGTGTTCAAACCTGCAGCTTATTAAAAGATTCAAAGACAGTACTTACAGGATTTGAAGATTTTACACAAACACATTGAAGATGAACATTTCCAAAAATACCGTATCACAATGCAGGATGCAGCTAATGATGAGCACAGATCACACTGAATATATTTGAAGGAAAAACATAATTTAATTTATTAATAGCGTTTCCAAAAAAACTATCGATATTTTAGCTTTATGCATTTTTAAACTATTTATTAATTTAATCCAGGAAATTAACTTTTAAGATTCATTGAAAAACGTTTTAAACTTATTTTACAATTATTAGTTATTCATCATTACTTTATACAATAACAAAACGAACTGTTCCTTTAACAGTTTAAATTAAAGAAAACTTAACGAAACGAAATTATAACTCAACAGGAAAAAAAACTGCAAGACGACTTGCGTCTGCAACAAAAACATCGCGACTAGGCTTGACAGCCACTGAGAGCATATACTGTCATTCCTCCCTATTTATAGGTTTCATTTTATGAAGATTTGCATATTCGCGATGAATCGGCATGTGCCGTTGAACGACTACACGATGCAACGTTACCTGCAACCGCTAACTGAGGCCGTTGCAAAAATAGCGGCATGTCGCCGGAAACGTGAATGAATCAAATGATTCATTCACGGAACACGCCGAAAACAAAACAAACACCGGCGTTAAACAGGTAAGTGTTTTTAAAGTGAATAAAAGAGGTATAAACTATTTCATTTATGTAATTAATAAAAATAAACCTTTTAATAAGTAATGAATAAACTTTTTAACAATTAAGTTGATTAATATTTTTAATAAAACTTAAGCAATTAAAAAGATTTAAATTCTTAAGTATGACTCCAAAGTTATCTACCAAAGTAATGGAGTTGGAAAAATTTGGGAGCTGGAATATTTCCAACAATTTTGCTTTATTCTCCCACATTAAGAAAAGCCGCGTAAATTTTTAGTAACTTACGAAGTTTTTTAAACCGAGGTCAAAAAATTTTACTATTACCTAAGTTCCCCATACCTATAGCATGATGGGGAACTAAAAAATTTAAATGATATGTATTCTACTTAAGAACATAAATTCTTTTATTTTATCAGTTATTGTCATTAAGAATACTTATTTTGAATAAGCATACATTAGAATCAAATATAGTTTATTTTTACTAATTAACACTATTTTAATATTAGAATGAAACCAATTTTTATTTCTGAGATATTAGATTAATTATTAATTTGTAGTTTAATATAATTAGGTGTATTACAACTAATATGCTAAATAACATATATCTAACATTACAATGCAAATGTATTCAAGCAAAAACCCACGAAAGCCCAGAAAACCCCAAGTGGGTTGGGTTTTTCTAGAAAAACCCAGGTTTTTGCCAAACCTGATACCAAATCCTAACAATTTCGTTCAATTAATATAAATTGGATATCCTTCTGACAAACAGTATAATTGTTGGCATTTAACTTTTGAATAAAATGATTTAAGCTAACATTCATTTTAAAGCATACTTGCCAACTTTCAGAAATTGGCATCAGTAAAACTTTTCGCAACGCGTTTAATGGAACTGCGATTTGAGATAATTTTAATACTATGAATTATTACATAAATATGTATAATAAAATATGTAACTGCAACAATGTAACATAATAATGACTACAAATAAAACATTTTTCAATTTGACTAAATAAAATTTTAGATGGAAAAAAAAAAGTTCAATTTCAAAATTTTTATGTATTAAAATCAATAACATAATATCTAATTTTACAAATAACTAATGACTTTATTTACCTTACTTTACTTGCTTAAAATTGAATTCTTGTAAAAAAAAAAAATCCAAACACCTTTAAAGTAGTACCAATTTAATGTCTTTATACATACTAAAATTGTCTTTTTACTGAAAAATACTATAATACTAATTGTGTAAGATTCTATATACAAGATAAGATGCTAAATACAAGATACGGTACTATATACAAGATTATGGAATATTTAAAATTCTTCTTCACTATCAGCAGCATGTGAGGAAGTTGAAGCTGCATTTAGAGTAGCTGCAGTAGCTTTTTTCGCTTTGCTTAAGAATTCTTGGTTAAAGGTTTGTTCATAACAAGGTTGAGAAACCCTTGTTTTTAATATTAACAAACTTTCTGAAGTTTTGTTCGACATAGCAGAACGAGATTCTATTCTGCTTTTCCTGACGAGGCTAAAAATCCTCTCGCATTCTGCATTAGAATGTGGGATGAGCAAAATAGATAGAATTACATCTGCTACTCTTTCATATTTTAATATTCCATCAGCACCTCTGATCTGTTTTACTTCAGTCCATTGCATGTCAACCTCTTTATTTTGGGCAATTATAGTTGTTACTTCAAATATAAAATAATTCTTAATATACTTAAATAAAATAAAAATAACTAATAATTCAGGAGCCAGGAACTCGAATAAACAGGGCTCTATCTTACTTTAACGAATCCTTTATATACATATTCTATATACACATATTCTATGTACATATATACATTATTTAGTAGTAGTAATAAAATATAATGAAGAGAAAACATATCCTCATTCGTAACATCTTACAGTAATCACCGTACATCTTATCGCTGAAGTCAGAGTAAAAAACTAAACTTATTCTTTCCTTTCGTAACTAGCGCATGCGCGTCTCGCACCAAACTAGCAGATGTTCTTTTGGAAAGCGGAAGTATTCTCCACATTTTCTCCCACCTTTTGAGTGGATATCTGAAAATATACTCAAAACATACTTAAATACATGATACTAAAACTTAGATGAAAAACAAAATAGTTACATAAACAAAATGAATAAAATAAAAAAAAAAAATTAAAAATTAAAGTCACTTGGTAAATATTTAGAGTCTTAGCGGAATTTTTACAGTTCTTCCACTGCTCGTTGTTACAGGAATATTGTCATCACTTTCATTATAACTTTTGGTAGAATGGTCCAGTTCAAGTCTATATAAGCGTTGTATAGGACGTAAAAATTCGGCTTTTTCAGTTTTCACCACAGCAAGTCGTGTTATGCCATCACGTCCAGGGATCAATTTCAACACTCTGGCCACATTCCAGAAGGCACGCTTTTTGTTGTCATCCTCTAATAACACCACTTCGCCCACTTCTAGTGGCTTATCCTTGTAGTTTCTTATGGACTGTTGACGTAGATATCCTAAATATTCCGTGCGAAATCGTACTCTGAGGTTCTCTCTCATTTTCTGTAGGTACTTAGCTCGCTTACTGAGCTTCTTTTTGTCCAAAATGTCAATGTCAGACACACCAGAATGGGGAATTTCGTGCAGAAACATCTCGGGAGTTAAAGGGGATAAATCGTTCACATCTTCGGACACGTAAGTAAGTGGTCTACTATTAATTATTTTTTCACAATCGCACAAAATGGTTTGCAGCTCTTCATAACCAAGTGTAGCACGCCCCAAAATTTTTCTTAAGATTTGTTTAACCATTTGAATGAGGCGCTCCCACCAACCTCCCCACCACGGGGCGGTCGGAGGGTTAAATTTCCACTGAATTTTTTGTTCCGCAACTTTGGAGGTAATACTCTCCCAGTCTAGTTCATGTAAAAGCTTCTCTGCTCCCCTAAAGTTCGTACCGTTGTCTGAATATATAATTGATGGTCTTCCACGTCGTGAAATGAAACGCCTTAATGATTGCAAAAAAACCTCGGTTGTTAAAGATGTGATCAATTCTAAATGAATTGCTCTATAGACGGCACAGGTAAACAGTACAATATAAGATTTTTGACCTCCTTTCAAATAAAGTGGTCCAGCTAGATCGATGCCTACAATTTCAAAAATAGCTGCATCATTTACTCGTTCCTTTGGCAAAGGACCTGGTAGAACATCAGAATGTTTGACTTTAAATCTTTGGCATTTAACGCACTTTCGTATACAGTTTCGTATAGTCTTACGAGCTCTAATAATCCAGTATTTTTCTCTCAAGTATGACATCATCAAATTAACACCAGCGTGTAATAATTCGTTGTGAGTATGCATTATTAACAGTCGAACCACTGGATGATCGGACGGTAAAATCACAGGAAATTTAAAACTGTTAGTGTCATTTCTACAAGAAATATTTGTTTTTGCTCTAATTAAACCATCACTGTCAATCATCGGTCTAAGGTTTTGAAGTTTGTCGTAATTTGTGTTATTAAATGAATCCTTTTGCACCAATTTCAGAAGAGCGATTTCAGCTCTTTCAAGTTCGGAAGTTGACAAAGTTTTTGAGGATTCACTGGGAAATTTTCTTAGCTTAAAATAAAATCTGTAGATAAACGCTATCATCCGAATAATTTTTCTTATAGATGAAAAATACTTGTAATACCAGTCGCTGTTATTGTCGGTTTTGCTTAAGGTAGTTATTACAGTTTTGCGTATTTCTGAGCCAACCAAATCCTCATCCGGAGATTCCTCTGAATTTGGCCAACTCTCCTCGTTATTGCGTAACCACTCGGGTCCCTCCCACCATCGTAGTTGTGACAATTTTTCGGCTGAACATCCTCTAGAAGCTATATCGGCAGGGTTAAGAGCACCCGGAACGTGGCGCCACACGGTGGGAGATGTCAAGGAAACTATTTCACGTACACGATTTTGGACAAAAGTCCCCCAATTTCGATTTCTTTGAATCCAACATAACGAAGTAGTAGAATCCGTCCAACAATGAATATCAATACTGGGAAATTGCATATCTTCTACCACAGACGAAAGCAACCGAGCGCCGATCAAGCAAGCAAGGAGCTCTAACCGCGATATAGTTAGAACCTTTAGAGGCGCTACCCTACTTCTAGCATGTATTAAATTGACGGTCACGTGATCATCTCGACAGACTCTTAAAAACACACACGCCGCGTAAGACTTTTGACTCGCATCACAAAATACATGCAAACTTAATGAATCGTCTGGGGAAATATTAAGCCATCTTGGTATCCTTATTTTTGATATTAAATTTAGTTGTTGGATCCATGCTGTAAATTTTCGTATTAAATGATCCGGAAGAATTTCATCCCACTTAAGTTTTAAATTCCATGTTTCCTGCAAAATTAATTTCGGAATTAACGTCACAGGTGCCGTAAATCCAATTGGATCAAAGACTCGATGAGCAATGGCTAAAATTAACCTTTTCGTAATTAGTTTATCGGGCTCATCAATTGACGGCACTTTGCAGGATAAAGTATCACTGTCTGTATACCACGTAAGACCCAAGACGGAGATGTTTTCTTCAGTGATCGACTCACTGTCTGGAGTGACACTATGCAAATTAGATTTCCACCCTCTTAAATTAAAATTTCCTGTAGACATTATTATTTGTGACTCCAATATAAACTTTTTCATTTCTAACTCAGAATTCAAACTAGTTACGCAATTATCGACATAAAATGATGTCTTAAGAATTTCTGCAGTATTGCTTAAATTTTCGGGTACTTTACTTAAATGATACTGTAAGGTAGCGGCTAATAAATAGGGACTACATGTTAAACCAAAAACAACCCTTTGATGCCGATACTCCTCAATTTGTTCCGAATTATCTCTACCAAACCACAGAAAACGTAAAAAGTCGCGATCCTTTTCTCTTATTGAAATCTGTAAGAAAGCTTTTTCTATATCTGACGTAACACTCACGTAGCTTTTACGAAATCGATTTAGTATTGTTGGAATAATTTCTATTAAATTAGGTCCCGTAGATAATCATTCAATGAAGGAAAACCCTGAGAATGTGAACTCGCATTAAACACTGGCCGTAAACTCGTAGTACTACCCTCTTTTATTATGGGTCTATGCGGTAAATAATGTACCTGTTCTGATTTAGTCTCTGTCACTTTTTCTATTATGCCAAGTGATAACCAATTATCAAAAACCCCATAGTAATCCTCTAATTTGCCGGAATTAACTAATTTTCTTTTCGTACTAAACAGACTTTTTCCAGCAAGTTTTTTATTGTCAGGTAAGGCAGAATTATCCGTTACCCATGGTAAAGCTACCTCGTATCTGCCATCGGAATTTACCCGAAGAGTCTCCTTAAAATACTTGTTAGTCTCTTCTTCTAACTCCTGCTTAGTTTTACGGTGTGCAGGATCTGTAATTCCCAATACGTCTAATTTCCACAGATCGCTTACACACTGGTTCTTAACCAAAAGAGAAGAGATAACGAGAGAATGATTACTAGGTGTATTGCTCTTTGTGCCAAAAAATTTTCCTAGAACAGTCCATCCCAATTTAGTCTGTATAGCGGTTAAATTTGATTTAAGGGGTACTATTTTTCCCGTTAACAATTTACCCATAATATCAGCCCCTATTAACAATTTTATTTCCTTATCCACTTTGTATTTATTTTCTAAGTCCGTAAGCTGTATACGATGCTTCTTAAGTTCGTTTAACCACGGACCAGATGGGATTTGGCCAAGCTCAGAACAAATACGTTTTTCCGCCAATGCGTCAAATTTACATTTATAACTTCTGTCCATACTACTAACTTCAATTACATAATTTTTATAAAGATTTTCATTCGTTTCGATACCTCCAAAAAGTGATTGACGCAAGTTTATTTCATTGCTAGAGACATACTTCATTTCTTCAATTGTATCGCTACATATATAGCTTTTCATGCTTCCAGAGTCCAAGACTGCCCTTACAAGCATTTCTTTATTATTATTGTGCAGTCTAACAATAAACGTTTGCAGAAATACATCAGAGAGCTGTACATGATTATTTAATGTACTTATTTTTATTTCTTCATTAATCTTATTTGAAATATCTGATTTGTTAGAGGGTAAATCCGGGCATATTATAGCGTAGTGTCGTCTTTTACAAATAAGACATCTATGCTCTGATCTACATTGGTTTGCTCTGTGATTTTTCTTCAGACAAACAAAACAAACCCTTTTTTCTTTCAGTATATTCTTTTTATCTTCCAAATTTAACTTAGAGACCTCATTACAACTCTCCGATGCATGTGATTTATTGCAAAAAACACACACTATATCAACCTTTCTAAATTTTGAATTAATTTCCTTATTATTTTCATTAGTGTTCATCAATTTACACGCTGTAGGGAGTGTCTTAGACTCGGGAATTTTTTTCTGTTTTTCTTTTACGACATTTGTATTTTGTGTAGACAAATCTTGTATTTGTATCGCCGTTTCACGACACTCAATTTCAGCTTTTAAAAAGTCTAACAATTCTTCAATGTCAAAATTTTCAAGATTCTGTCTTTTTCTTTGATAATTTAAATTTAAATCAGTGGGAATCAATTTAAGTAAAATTGGTGTCAGTAGAGTGCCGTATGTTCCTGATGTTACATTTAGACATTGTAAATTTCTTATTTGAATCGTAATGTTATCGTAGAGCTTGCGCAGTGCATCTGTGTTATTTGAATTTTTCACTGGATCTAAATTCAATAACTTTCCAATGTGTGCATTAATTATTAGGTCATTACGACCAAATCTTGTTTTTAACGCTTTAACTGCAGATTGATAGTTCTCACTGGATAACGAAAAGCCTCTAATGGCATCAGCCGCAGATCCTATTAACAGAGAATGCAAGTAATTAAACTTATCTATGTCTGTTAAATCAGTATTATTATGAATTGCATTCTCGTATTGGCTCCAAAATGAGAGCCAGTTAGCGGGATTCCCGCCAAATTCTTCAATCACTAGACGAGGGAGTTTTATTCTAGAATGTGAACAAGAAATTAAAGATGACTGTTCACTTATGATATCATCCTTTTTAGTGTTTTCGAGGTTTTCCTTACTTTTTAAAACCGAAGTAATTTTTGATTTAACAGAAATAATTTTTTCTGCATAAGTTTCTGCTGTTTCAAATTCGGATTCTAAATCGTCTTCCTTTTTCATAAGATTTTGAATCTCTTCATCGAGATTCCTTAAATTTTCGTATTTTACTGTTAATTGATCGAAATGTTCTTTCAGAACAGATGTTTCGATTACATCTGCTTCTATGTACTGCTCGCAATTAGTAATTAATTTCGTAGTGGAACTTCTAATTACTGTTCTTTTTCTCTTTTGTTTTTCTAACTCTGCCATATTTAATAAATTCTTATTAACAATTTCTAATAGAACACAAAATTTTATATTGTTTTATTACACTTATTCTTATTGTTCTTCAATTCAAATGAACTCTTTTTTTTTTTTTTTTGATTACCTTCACATAATATTCACAATAATAATAATAATCTTATCTTATAATATAATTCACTCAATAAATTACGTAAATATATTAAATTTTCTCATTAAGAACATGACTTGGCACCCTACATTTGGGTGCTACGTATTATTGTTATAATATTCATTCTTATTTATTCTCAAATTATTGAAAATATACTTTATTCGTAAATAAATGAAATATATATATACATATATTATTCAGTGTCTTAATAAAGGGGAGAGAGAGCTTACCTGATAATCGTATTCAGCTCCGATGGCAAAACAAAACTTCATTCCAAAACTTATGTTCTTAAACGGAAACGTAATTTTTTCCTTTTGTCGTAAAGATCACTTGAGAGCCCTTTTAAAATCGTATATTTTACGAATCCTGGCTGGCTGGCTCGCCAAAATGTTACTTCAAATATAAAATAATTCTTAATATACTTAAATAAAATAAAAATAACTAATAATTCAGGAGCCAGGAACTCGAATAAACAGGGCTCTATCTTACTTTAACGAATCCTTTATATACATATTCTATATACACATATTCTATGTACATATATACATTATTAAGTAGTAGTAATAAAATATAATGAAGAGAAAACATATCCTCATTCGTAACATCTTACAGTAATCACCGTACATCTTATCGCTGAAGTCAGAGTAAAAAACTAAACTTATTCTTTCCTTTCGTAACTAGCGCATGCGCGTCTCGCACCAAACTAGCAGATGTTCTTTTGGAAAGCGGAAGTATTCTCCACAATAGTTGACAAATCTAATAGTAGCTCACAAAACTCTTTTCGAAGCTGATAGAGTGCTTCAATATCTGTTTCACCATTTTTTCGTTTTAGAAGAATAGGAAACGAATCCACAAAGTACTTTATGCTGTTAAAGCTGGAATTTTCAATATTTTTCAGGTCAGCAACTTCAGCATGTATCAGTACATCATTTTCTACAGGGAATTTTTTTAATATGTACTCACAAGCAGTCACAAAATATTTAATTAATGCAGCATAAAATAACTTCTGCTCCTCTTCAGAACATTTTGCAATCAAATTCAATGTAGCACTTCCAATAACTAAATCCTGGAGACCTTTGTGGTTTGAAGGCAGGTGAAAATTAACTTTGCTGAGTTGTTTCCCTTTTACTTCAGAAGCCTTCACAAACTTTGAGTACAACTCTTTCAGCAAATCAAGTAAAAGGGCTTTCAGCCTATGAATTTGTGGAGATGATGACTGCAAAATTGTATTGACTTTTTCAAATGAAGGTATTATATGAAGAAATAAGCTGTAGGCTTTATTTAAGTCAGAAGACAAAAACATAAATATCTTTTCTTCTTTTGATAAAACTAATTTGTTGATGTTTGGGTTTCTGTATCTTTTGACTTGTCTTTGATACTATTATTTTTATCCACCTTTGGTATTTTGAAAAGCGATAATGTTGTAGGTTTTATAAGAAGTAGCTTCTGCCCTAAAAAAGCTCATGAGAGGATCCCACTGGTTTACTAACCTGGTTAGACTTCGTCCAAGGGATAACCAGCGGGTAGATACATGTTTTAGTATTTTCTGGGCTTCGTTCCCATACAACTCTTGAAATTTTTTAAGTGAGTCTTTCCTATTAGCACTTTTCTTCAAATAATAAAAAATGTCTATTATAGCTTCATCCACCTTAACAGGAAGGGTTGACGCAGCTTTCTCTGAAGCAAGATGAATTAGGTGGCAGCAGCATCCTATAGCAATAATATTTGCATTTTCTTTTTCTAAAAATGAAATTACACCAGCTTTTTTTCCCTGCATAACAGCAGCATTATCAGCACTGAAGGCTATGCAGTTCTGGAAAGGGATTTTATGGTTTTCAAAGACATTTAAAATAAGAGAACTTATATTCTCACCTGTTGAATGTCCTTCCAAATCTGGAATTGCCAACAATGTGTTTTCTATACATCCAATGTCCGGATTGAAATAGTTCACAACAACCGGGTAGAGTTTATAATCGCTTTCATGACTACCGTCACATGCTGCTGTAAACGCCTGTTCTTGTAAAATTTTTACAATAGATACCGTACGATCGTTGGCCATTTCATGGACTAGAGCTGATGTTTTAGTTTTTCCGCACCCATACCGTTTCGCAATTTCGTTCTCCGGAAACATCTTCCGAAAAAGAGGGCCAGCGTGACGTGCGGCACTCAAAGTAACATTATGATCGATTAAGAAGGTTGTAAACAATAATTCCGCACGTGTTACATCATCCTGAATAGCATTTGGTTTGAAAAAATCTACCAGCTTTTTTTTATGTCAATCTGCAATTTTCACGTTTTCCCATGTGCTGCGGGCCGACAACATGACGATGAACGTCGTTCCTCCCTCCATGGGATATATTGAAATCATTCCTGCAAACATCACAATAAGCATGCTTTTCGCTTTTTGCTGATTTTCTGATGCAAGGAAATTCTTCAGTGTAAGATTCCTTGTACACTTGAAAATATTTTTTTTTTTCGATGCCATTTCGATTTCTTATGGGCGAACGCGATGCGGCAAAGTCTACCACACTCGTAGTAGGCTTAACGTCAACGGCCGTTCGCGCGTGCGTGCAGCTGCAGCAGCATTCGGTTTACAGGGAGTGATGACGGCGCTTGGATCAGCCACAGCCGTTCGGACAGAGAAGAGGGAGTAGCAAACATATTTGGAACAGCACATACTCATTTGAATTTAATCCCGGCTCTGTTCGCGGCCGCTTTGTATTGGTATTGTAGTTGTATGAGAGAATCAAGGGATAAGTGTGGAGAGGCCCGATACGGGAGAAGAAAAAAGAATAAATGAGAAAGCTCGTTTTTCGTAGAATTTCGCAATCATATTTTAAAAGATTTTTAATTTTTATGCATTAGCCAAATGAGAAATCCCCCCTTTTTTTTTTTTTTTTTTTTTTTAAATTCGGTTTTATTTTGCATCGTACGAAAAAACATAAAAATTACAGGTTCATCCGTAAGTCCGTAAAATTACACAAAAATCCGTAAATTTTATGGACAATCCGTAAAAGTTGTCAAGTATATTAAAGACATAAAAATGCCACCTAAAAATATGAGCTAACAATATGTTACAAGCCCATAACCTGTCTTAGTGACAAACTTATATTGACAAGATTAATATGCGAGTATTTTAAAATGCAATGGAAACAAAATTGCTTTAGCTCTAAAATTGTAAATTATGGTAGCATTTAAAAAAACAGTCATATTTGAAACTTAATAGAATTTATTCAAACTTAACAAGACTGCACAAAATTTATCAAAATTAATTAACAACAAAAATAAACGATTTAGGATGGCCAGTATTTGACGTTGAAAAAACTATCACAATTCATATTAACTGCCAGAGATATTTAAACTGCTGCAATAAATATTATGAAGCTTGAATAATAACGTTAATAAACTATTAATATCCAGGCATAAAATTTAACGTTGCCAGCAAACATCAATAAACATTCAAGAGCTCCAAACATGATTAAACTTTAACTATTTAAATAACCATAATTAATCTAAAATATTTGAGCATAACGTAACTCAGAAAAACATAATATAAAGGTAAATTGTAAGAGCAGCACTGCGAATAAAAACATAAAAAAAAAAAAAAAAAAACAGCTAACGATTATTTTCTGTCAGCTATGGGAAGATACAGACTGATGACGCATGGCATAGATCGTGCCCAGAAGTAACTTCTAAATGGAATTTTCAGATTGCATTTGTGCAAAGATATGCAAAATCCGATTTCGTACCAAATAAAAATATAATATAAACGTATATTTATTTCTCAGCAAAAACGGTAAAATATCTTTAAAAAATGATATAGCAGATGGGAAAATACTGGGCACATTTTCACTTAGAAAAAGTGAAGGGTGCATTTTCACTTGAAAAAAAGTTGGCAGGGTACATTTTTCACTTGCAGGGCACATTGACGCTAAAACAAAATAGGACAGGCCGTGGCACCCTTTGAAAAACCTTTGAACATTTGTATATTTTTGTAATACTTTCTCCCCCCCCCCCAATTAAAAAAAATACATATATATATATATATATATATATATATGAAAGGATAAAATAAGCAAGATTCTAAATTAATATTTAAATTAATATTAAATGATATCTTAATAGTATTAGCTCAGAATAAATCTTAATTTTAAGAACAACTTTGTGAGAGTTCTATTTTAGCGCCCCTGTAAAGTTAGTTTTTCAGCAAAGCACGTCGTAGCGCGGGAATCGCGATTAGAAGAAGTTTCATAATCAAAATTATGCAATAGTTGAAATTAGCGGCAATGCATTGCGAAATACGAAATCCTGGATATCCGGGTCAGCCAATAAAAGAATGTGGGCTGGATTTTGGCTGACCTAATTATCCAATAAGCATTCATAAAAATAGTTTGGGTTCCCGCCGAAATATCCATATAAAAACGGGAGCACCCGAAAATCGGGGTCTTTTTCCATAGCAGCTTTTGATTAAATAGTTCACATCAATAACAAGTTTAAGTTAACGGTCCCAGGAGGGGGATTGATTAGCGGTTCCGCCGTTAATGGAACGATCTCGGCTACGGATCTGTACAGCGTGCTCAAAATGATGTGACTGTTAATAAAGTGTAATATGACTGTTTTCAAATAAACGACTGCATCATCAATTGTGGAGTATTTCTTTGAGTGAACTCTCTTAATATGGAGTGACTGGAATTCATCATCCTACAAAAAAGAGTTCTATTACAACGAAGCCGGTCAGGATGGTCCTGTAAGGGAAAACTAACAAGTCAGCATGAAATAAGTTGTGGTCAGCACCTTATATTAGTTTTAATTATTTGTATGGAACTGCAATATTTATGACCTCCTGGGACTGGAACTTCCAAAACCGACCGGAAATTTTTCCAAAACCGGACCGGACTTTTCTAAATCAAACCGGACGATGTCAGAAGGAAATAGTGCCCTTAAAAAGCAAGCAACATTAGTAACATCATCTGTACTCAAAGGATAGTAGAAAGAAAAAATACTGACTTACACCAGTTTTGTGTGAAAGATGCCAGACAGTGCCTTTAGGAAAAAGAAGGAATTGACTTGCATTTCAGAACGTAATCAGAAACATTTGAAGCAAAGTGACGCATGTGACTTACGCCAGTTTTGATCCAAGCTGTTTCAATTGCTTTCTTAAGTGCTGTGCTTTCAAGTGTTGTGATATAACAAACAACAAACAGATGGCCTCTTCCGGATGAGTCCCAAGCCTGCCAGAAACATCTGCTTTTTTATGTGTTAGAACAGATGTTTTGAATAAAATTCCCTTTCTCCACAGGAAATAAAAAAATGGTTTTTATTTTTTTTTTTAAATTTATTATTGTGTTTTCATCTCAGTGTAAATCAACAAAAAGGGGTGAGTGATTTTATTTCATTTATATTTAGGATGATTTTTTTTATTGACTTTATATTTATCTTAATTTGTTAATAAAAATGAATTGTGATAATGTTTGATATCGTTTATTTTCGCGATTTTTTGAAATTTGATTAAAAAAAAAAAAATAATAAATAAATAAATAAAATATAAAATAAAATAAATAAAGAAATAAAATAAATTCTTAATTGGTTATTATATTTTATGTTAAGAGATTTAAAAATAAAATTTTCATAAATATTTATATAGAAAATTAAATTTTTTTTTTTGAAAAATTTGATTCCTTGTTTTCAGAAATAAGAATTTTGTGGTGTGCTATTTATTACTATAGACAAAGAGTAGCCAGAAGTATTTATGTTGATAATAAATTTGATTTATTTATTTGTTATATGTTGTTTATATTTATTTATTAGTAGGATTTATTAGATGAATTTAGACAAAGCACTTTAAAAATATTTATTTTGAACGTCAATAAAGTTGATTTATTTGTTTATTTATTATTTGGATTTATTTAGGTGATATAATAACTGTGATAAAAAAAAAAAAAAAAAAATAGACTATTTATATTGATTGTGATATTTAATTTATTGAATACTTTGGTAAAGCTGTGATAATTAATAAATGCCGAACTTAATTAGCAAAATTAAATAAATTACCTGTTTCAAAAAAAAAAAAGAAAAAAAAAAGGCTTTTTTTTTTTTTTTTTTTTTTTTCTTTCAAAATTTTGAATTGTGAATAAATAAAGTTAAATATGTCCGAAAGTGACACCTCAACATGTTTATTGACACCCCCTAAGGGTACAGAGGAAAATTTACTTGTAGATACCAATTTAGAAAATAACCTGCTTAATGTGAGTAAACTGCCCTCCCCAAACACACTAGTAAAGGCAATGAGTAGTGCCAATGATGTAAAGAATTCTGTAAATATAACTAAATCTCCCACTGTAAGAGAGGACGATGTCCTCATTGCTTTTTGCCCTGAAAACGGCATGATGTGGACGTCCTGGCTAATGTATTTTCAAGCCTGGTGTGAGGAGAATGGAAAAGATGAGGTTTGGCGAGTCCGTAATATACAAAGATTTTTGAAGGGTAAAGCCCTCACAGTGTATATAAACAACAGTTTAAACATGCTTTATTGGGAGGAATTGGTTGAAATTTTTACAGAGGAATTCACGACACCAGGTGAAACATCGTTAACAGATTTCTCGAGCATTTGCTTTAAGGCAGGTGAAAATGGCATGGAGTATTATCAGAAAAAACTCCAAGTAGGGCGAGCACTAGGCTTAGAGCCCAAGTTTCTCATGGAAGGATTAACCGACGGATTGCCACTGACTTTAAGACAACTTGTTGTGGCTAATGCGCCAAAAACATTAAATGAATGGAGGGATCTTGTCCACAAATTAAATAAACTGCAGATATCTGAAAAATCTGCTGATCCCCTTCCAAACAAGTTGCCAGGTCAATTTCAAAGGTTCACCTATCCACATAACAGGGAAAATAGAAACCCAGTTCAATATGCTCCCCGACCACAACCCTGGAGTTACCGGTTTCCTAATGTGCAGAGACCACATATGGGATACCCTAATCAAAACAGACCAAATTTCACAAACAATACTCGAACCAATCTAAGAGGGCCTAGACCCCATTTTCCAAACCCAAATACACACATTCACTTTCAAGGCACTTTGCCTCCTCTCCCATGTAAACATTGTTCAAAACGCAACATTCCTAATGCTTTTCACTGGCATAGTGAATGCCCTTTCAAACAAGAAAATCCAACTCATGTCACAGAAGAGTCACCAGTGGTAGATAATACAACAGAAGGAACAAATAACACCTATTGACAGTTTGCAGCGACCGGTCGCATTATATACAAGGATATCCAAAGAAAAAACAAGCAAACTAATCAAGGTGTTAAACATCCAGAATCGTATTCTACCATTCCTTTAATCTTCGATACGGGCAGCAGCTTAAGCATTATTCCTCAACATTTTGTCCATAAATTTAAACTTCAAACAAAAAAGGTCTCACCATTACACGTCATTCAAACACAGGGGATGTTGACAATTCGAGAAAAATGTTACTTTAAATTACAAATTGGTAATATTACAAAAAATATAGAAATGTTTATATTAGATAATAACTTCCCTTATGCTCTCCTTAGCTTATCACATTGTTGTCTGTTTCAATTGACTATTGATTGTGCTAAAAAGCTGGTAAAACAAAATAATACCATTCTTCCATTGTTAAAAAATATATCTAAATGTACACAAACTTTACATATAACTTCTGAAAGTGAAAATACCAATAGTCAAAAGAAAAATTTTAATATTCCAACAAACAATAGAGTAAGGGAGTTCAAGTACACTCAAGCCACTGAGAACCACGTAAATCTTCAGTCTGCTAGAAAAGGAAAACTTCCTACTTTATTATCAAAATATGTCCAAATTTTTGCAAAATCTAAATATGATGTTGGAAGAATTCATATGGAACCACAAAGGATTCGTTTAACTTCAGATTTACCTATTTCTCTCAGAGCATATAGAACTTCCCCTAAGGAAGAAGAAGAAATTAAAACCCAAGTTCAAAATTTATTACAGGCCGGTATTATAAAAGAAAGTTGTTCGCCTTATTCCGCACCTGTAACTTTGGTGTATAAACGGGAAGAAGGCAAAAAGACACGATTATGTATTGACTTCCGTAAACTCAATTCGATCACTAAAACAGATGCTGAACCACTGCCCAGAATAGATACTTTGTTAGATAAACTAGCTAAAGCAAAAATTTTTTCCACTCTTGACTTGGCAAGTGGATATTGGCACATTCCTATCCACCCAAAAGATACTGAAAAATTGGCTTTTGCTACAACTTTCGGATTATATGAGTGGAAATACCTTCCCTTTGGGCTTAAAAATGCCCCTGCTATCTTCAATCGAACCATTAGAAGGATTCTAAATAAATACAAAATAGACTTTGCCTGTAATTATTTTGATGATATAATTGTATTTTCACAGTCAGAAGATGAACACTTCCAACACCTACAGCAACTTTTTGATATATGTGTTAAAGAAAACTTAAAATTAAAACTATCAAAATGCAATTTTGCCAAAACAAAAATTAACTTTTTAGGATACGAAATAACTAATGGCCTAATTACCCCTGATAATCCAAACATTGAAGTAATAAAAAATTTGAAACCACCAAAAAATGTCAAGGAATTGCAGAGAGTTTTGGGATCAGTTAACGTTTATGCTAGATTTATTCCAAAATATGCCGAAACAAGAGCTCCTTTAAATAATTTATTAAAGAAAAATGTCCCCTATGTTTGGGACCAGAAATGTGAAAAATCCTTCCAAAAATTAAAAAATGCTCTTATAAGTAAACCTATTTTAAGACTTTATGATCCCAGAACTCCCTGTCAGTTATTTGTTGACGCCTCGAGTCATGGTGTGGGATGTGTTGTTAAACAGGCAGATGTGAATGGTACTTTACACCCAGTGGCATATCGTTCAAGAAATTTACGAGATTATGAAAAAATTATGCAATTACGGAATTAGAATGTTTAGCAATTATTGATGCCTTAGATACCTTTTATCATTATTTACACGGTCAAAAGTTTGTCATACATACGGATCATGCGTCTCTCACTTGGTTAAAAAATGTGAAAAATTTAAGAGGAAGATTATTCCGCTGGTCCCTTAAACTTAGTATGTTTGACTATGAAATTAAATATCAAAAAGGATCAACAAATATTGAAGCTGATATGCTATCTAGATTGCCTGTTTTGGAAAATGTGTCACACAGGGTTCATACTCAAATATGGGAAAAAAATTCCCTGAGTTTTCCCCGAGTTCCCAGAGAAGTTTGAAGAAAATATTAGCGACATATTACAAGAAACGCTCTTCTAGACAGGACAAAATACAGCTACTTCCACTGTATGATGTCATATTACTGCTGATCATGAGAGAAATTCAGGTAGAAATCATTATTTACGTGTGTATTTTCACAATACTTAATCATTTAAATTTTGAAACGAAGCTAAACAAGAAAAACATAACTTGAGAGAAAAAAAAACATTTGTTTTTCCAGGCTTTATAACTGATTTTCCCTGATTTTTAATGAAAATTTTTATTTTCCCTGAGTTTTCCCTGACTTTTTGTAACAAATTCCAAATTCCCTGAGTATTCCCTATTTTTCAGGTTTTCCCTGAGGAGTATGAACCCTGCACGCCTCCTAGACTTAAATGAAATTAAAGAAAACCAGAAAAAAGAAAACACAGGTATTAACATTAAGAAAACTCTTGAAATTGAAGATGTAATTGTAATTAAAAAGAAAGGTTTGTATAAGGTAATAGTCCCAATGTCATTAAGATTACGCCTCCTACAGAAAACCCACACTCAATTTGGACACCCAGGAATTTATAAAATGATAAATTTAATTACACCACAGTATTATTGGCCTAATATTAATAAAGATATTGAAAATTTTGTAAAACATTGTCATACCTGTCAAATAAATAAAAAATGCAGACAAAAACGGTTTGGTTCATTACAGGAAGTACCGCCAACAGATAAACCTTTTGAATGTTTGTCTTTGGACACTGTTGGTGGGTTTAACTACTATAATTCTACAAAAAAATATTTGCATTTGGTCGTGGACCATGCAACCCGTTATGTGTGGGGATTTCCATCAAAAAGCGTTACCACTGAAACTTATACAAACTTTTTAAAACAACTCTTTCAAATTCAAGTACCTAAAAAATTGTTAACAGATAGGAATGCAGCATTCACGGCATCCCGTTTCAAAAAATTCCTTCGAAATTATAATACAAAACATTTGTTAACAAGTAGCCATCATCCCGAATGCAATGGGAAAGTCGAGCGCCTCAATCAGACTATTGTTACACGTCTAAAATGTAAGGTTAACTCTTCTTCAAATAAAATTCCCTGGACTAAATTAATTGATGAAGTTTTACATCAATATAACTTAATACCTCACTCTGTAACTCAATTCCCACCTAGTTATTTATTATTAGGAGAATTACCATATGATCCATTATTAGTAAACAATAGTTACTATCCTTCAGTTGATGAAGCTAGAAAAATAGCAAAAGAAAAAACAATACAATATCATAAAAAAAACAAAATCCGATTTGATGCTCGATTTCTCCCTGTTAAATTTAAAGTTGGTGATGAAATTATTTATGAAGAATTCCAATACCCCAACACACGTAAATTAAGTCCACCTTATTCAGGCCCTTATACAATCTTAAAACAAATATCTGAAGTTAATTTTGAAATAGACAAACCCAGTCCCCATTTTAAAAGAAAGTCAGAAATTGTTCATTCATCTAAGTTAAGATACTATAATAACCCACAAAAATTCAAATTAAGTCATGAATAATTTTAGTTAGGGATCAACTCCATGCCCCAAGCCTATTTTTTTTTATTTATTTATCATTCTCGTGATCTTCTGATCTTCACCACTATAAAGTGATCAGAGAGTGCGGGAAAAATGATTTGTTTTTGCCCTCTGTCAAAATTCACCAATTACCACCTTTATCCCAACTCACCTTTTTGGGAAGACTTGACTTCTCACAAGTTCAATTAAAACAATTAATTACTAAATAAAGTGATTAAGTTGGTTTTATGTAAATAGTTTGTAAAAAGAAAAGACCTAGTAGTACTGGTATTCTTAATATTAGTAGTAGTATTATTAGAGTGTATTAAACTCTATTGTATTTATTAAATAGTTTTATGTGTCTGTTAAATGTTATATTTATGAAAAAATTATTTGTGTTAGTATGTAAATAAAGTTTCTAGAAATTGTTAAAAATGTACTATGATATAATTGTTTTTCATATACTTTATGTTGATTAAAATATCTTTGCATTATTAAAAAGATACACAAAGAAAAACACAGATTTTGTGAAAAGAAAAGTTTGTTTACAATTTACAAAACATTTTTTACAATGTACTGTTAAAATTACAGTGTTATAATTATTGTTATATATTCTATATGGACTCAATAACCAAGATCAGACTTTTTACAACAATTATTTATTGTCAACGATCAACGTTATTTTTCAAGACATTTAAAAACTTTATTGGCCAAAAGGAACTTTACATTTTAAAGACTTTCCTCAACATACTAGTTTGTACATAAGAAAGATATCTTGTCAAAAATGTTATGCCGGTAAACATGTTATGTTATAAATTTTTTTTTCATACAGTATGTCATACGTTTTCATATATTATATTAAACTTTTCTTATGTTTGTAAACAAGTGCTGTAAATACCATTATATGTATCAGGCGAGCACGTTGACCAGTCCAACATACAAGTAAATAATTTAAAAAAGAAAAATTAATTTTTTTTATAAATAAAGGGAAAGGCCATAACTCCTACTTAAAAATGATTCCATAACAAAATATTTCAGACGAAATTTTCTAAAAAATAAAATTTTCCATTTTTAAAATAAAATTTTCCATTTTAAATAAATTTTTCAAAAACTTAAGTTTTATAATTTGTCAAATTTTCCATTTTAAACTTAACTTTCTCCTGGAGTATCTTCTACTTCTGAGGGACTTCCCACATACTTGCAGGCAAGTATGGGGGAGCGTCGGCTTGGAGGGGGGGGGGGGGGGGGGGGGATATGAAAGGATAAAATAAGCAAGATTCTAAATTAATATTTAAATTAATATTAAATGATATCTTAATAGTATTAGCTCAGAATAAATCTTAATTTTAAGAACAACTTTGTGAGAGTTCTATTTTAGCGCCCCTGTAAAGTTAGTTTTTCAGCAAAGCACGTCGTAGCGCGGGAATCGGGATTAGAAGAAGTTTCATAATCAAAATTATGCAATAGTTGAAATTAGCGGCAATGCATTGCGAAATACGAAATCCTGGATATCTGGGTCAGCCAATAAAAGAATGTGGGCTGGATTTTGGCTGACCTAATTATCCAATAAGCATTCATAAAAATAGTTTGGGTTCCCGCCGAAATATCCATATAAAAACGGGAGCACCCGAAAATCGGGGTCTTTTTCCATAGCAGCTTTTGATTAAATAGTTCACATCAATAACAAGTTTAAGTTAACGGTCCCAGGAGGGGGATTGACTAGCGGTTCCGCCGTTAATGGAACGATCTCGGCTACGGATCTGTACAGCGTGCTCAAAATGATGTGACTGTTAATAAAGTGTAATATGACTGTCTTCAAATAAACGACTGCATCATCAATTGTGGAGTATTTCTTTGAGTGAACTCTCTTAATATGGAGTGACTGGAATTCATCAGCCTACAATAAAGGGTGCATTACATATATATCAGGGCTGCCAACCTCTGGGAGTGCTAAAGTGTAGTTAAAAAGCAAAAAAAGTGTAGTTTTAAGCTACAAAGTGTAGTCGCTAAAAAATTAGAAAATACTTAAAATATAAATAAGCATAAAATCTTTTGTTTACATTATGACTTACTTTCTGAAATTTATTGATTTTTAATAATCAAACATTCAAAAATAATAGAAATTTTATCCAAATTTACTTTTTATATTAACATGGATACATGAAAATACACTAATTCTAATATAATACACTAATATGCAGGGTTGCCAACTTTTCACAAACAGTTTGAGGAGTATTCAGAGAAATTTTGAGGAGCATTTCGGCTACTTTGAGGAGCAATTTTAAAAATTAAAAAAGAAAAAGAAAGAAAGAAACTACTAACAAAAATAAATTAGCAATAATCATATGAAATTAAGTAAAGAAAAAAAAATAAAAGGTAAGATGTAGGTATGCATCAAATTTTTAGTTATTCAGTATACTGAATATTCATTATTCAGTAATAATCAAACATTTAGTGCATGCCTATTCAAAAGAAACTTGTTTAATTACAAGAACAAGACAATTGATGTGAAAATAATTTCAATGCTATACTTCAAACAGATACAAAAATTGGATTTTTTTAAACAAAATCTTAAATTTTTGGAGTAACAAAAGTCAAAATAATGAACAATTTTAATAGTTTAGATATTAGAAAATGTAATAAAACTGAATCTACAATAAAATAATCATTGTTATTAAGGATGGAAAAGGATTGAAATTGTACAACATTAAATTCAATTTCAGTGCAAACTGACAGCGATCAACTTTTCTGAAACTTTTTCCCCCCCTTAAGATTATTGCTAAATATACCTAAAAAATCGAGTTTCCGTAGAGGGGGGGGGGGGGTAGAATTACGTTTTTATTATTAATTAAATAAATATGCTATTCTTCTCGTATTTGACAGAATTCGCAACATTTTTACGACCGATTGCCGAAATTCGTAATTATCTCACTGCAAATTTACAAAATCTACGTTTAATAGCAAATAATTGCTAATATATACTATAATTTTGCTCTAATTGATAAAATTCACTCTTCTTTAAAGGTAAATCCTAAAATACGCAATTATTATGCGGCCGATTGCCGAAACACGCTATTATTTAGCTACTAATTTGTGCAAAATACGTTCATCTGAAAGCTGAATCTTAAATACTCAACTATTTTGCCACTAATCAGTGAAATTTGCAATTTTTTTTTTTTTTTTTTTTTTCAAAGTGTAATCTCGGAAATCGGGAATAATTTTGAAGTAGTTTTCGCTAATACGGGATCGCTTACCCACTAATAATCAAAAATTTACGTTTTATATGCTATCATTTGGCTGCTAGCCAATAAAGGTTTTTTTTTTTTTTTTCCCCCAGTTGATTTCAGTAAATCGCGATATTTTTGTAGCCGATGACGGAAATACGCAATCATTCCGCCGCTAATTAACAAAATTTATGTTTAATCGCTGAAAAAGGCTTTATTTTGATGCTAATCGATGAATTTCTTGATTTTTTCAAACATGATTTACATTATAAGTATAATTTTGTGGCTTTTTATAGAAATACGGAATTATTTTACAGCTAATTTTCAAAATTACGTAATCATAAACTAATTGCTAAAATAGATGTTATTTTTCTAAAAATGTCTAATTATTTAGTCATAAATCAGCTTTTTTTTTTATTACTGAAATGTCATTTTTTGCGGCTGATTTATAAAATACGCAATTTTCTTGTGCTATTTTTGTGATGAATCCATTTTAAATCCGGCGATTTTTGTGAAAGTCCCATTTTCAGATATGAAAATTTCTTAGAATCACCCAATAAAAACTAAGTTATCGCGTATTCAGTTATCCTAAGAAAAAGCACAGAAAATATTCTTTTTCTTTCTCCAACGGTAGATACTTCGTACGATAAAGTTCGAAATTTTCCATGATTTTCTCAGAAACTTGTATATTAAAACACTTAAGAAAGTTTCCTATTACAGAGGACAATTCCTCTGTTAAAGTCCGACTTTATACTGTTTTCTCCAAAACTCGCGTGATTACGGCTTCAGACACTTTAGAAAGTCTCCCACGGAAGATAGCTCTTCCTGGTCTTAGTTTCCTTGCGTTGTCAATCGTACTTAAAGTTCAGTAACTTTGAATCCATTATTTTTATCGATAAATAATTAAAATAAACAATTTTTTTCGTTAGAAAGTATTATTTTTTAGCGACTTATTAAGCATTAAGTTAACTGAAACATTGATAGAGTTTAAATGAAAATCAAAATACAGCATAATCATAGCCATGAAGATAATCATAGCATTCGGTTTCTTTCTCCCCCCCTTTCAGCTTGCGGTGTCTGTGCTTGCGGTTTTAATTAAGCACACTCTCAGCTAATGTAAACAAATATGTGTTCCCGTTCTGAGTCAGCAATATTTCGATTACGCATGTTTTTTTTCTTTACTATTTATTTATGAGTATTTACGATGAAGCATGTGGTTCTTCAACTAGATTGTAAAAGTTAGTTTTGTTATTTTTATATTTTCAAGAAGCACTTTCATAGATAAAGAATAAAATTCAAAGAATAATGTTTTATGCGGCAACTGTTGGAAATGCAAAATTAAAAGTTGATAAGGATTGGATTGGGATTTCTGTCTAGATGTGTGCAAGGAAAAAAAAAAAAAAGAAAAAGAAAGAAAGAAAAAAGATAGTTTTTTTTTTTTATTTTTTTTTTTCAGTGTCTGCCACTATTTAGTTTTATATTATACTTTTTTTAATCCGTGGTGAAATCGGAGTTCGCTCGTTGTAAACAAGATGACGATGGGGAAAGGAAAAGCGTAGCTTTAAGTATACGATGCGTAGAGTGTAGTAGAAGCAGGCTAAAGCGTAGTTACTACGCCAATTGCGTAGTTGTTGGCAGCCCTGATATATATATATATATAAATGTGAGAAAGAAAATTTTTATTTTCACTGAAATTTTCTGGGATTTAAAACTGAAATATCAAGATGTATGAACGCTAGTTGAAGGGGTTTAACATCACATTACACTAAAAGCTGCCTAATGGGCTTCTTGTAACATTTTAAGATACATCCTTAAAGGGCGGGTACCATCAAACTTTTGACCCTCTGCAGAGGGGATTAAAATTTGGCTGGCCATCATGAAAATTTATAAACTCTGTTTACCCCCCCCCCCCTAAATTTTTGAATTACCTGGCCTTTTAAAGTTTTCCAAGTGGCATACAACTTTAAAATGTCAGAAAAACACCCGAAAAAAAATAAAAATAAAAATAAAAAAAAATTGAAAGATTGAGTGAAATTAAAACAAATATTTTGAAATACATAACTTTTATTGACAAAAATTAGTTTTACAGTGGATCTAAAGCATAACATTTCAAATACCTTGTCTTAATTTTTTAAAAAAATGTTTCAACCAACAGATGTTAATATATCCACAGTCATTATGAGTGATATCCCTTGTCTGCTATGCAATGTTCACAAAAGGGGAAAGAAAAAAAAAAGTCCACATGTCTTTATCAATGTAATTTTGAAACCATTACACAAAGTGGTGTTTAATGACACCTAAAGTGGGATAATATATATGTAAAAGTGATGAAAAATGAAAATCTACAACAGAAAGGAGCTGCAAGACTTATACAAGTGCAGCTCTTTTTAAATATTTGAGTGTGCTTTGAATGCCAGCCAAGACAAATAAAATATGATAGCATTAAGAACACTAAATGACAAATGCACTTCAATGACATCCCCTTTATGCTTTGTCTGATGTTTCCATTTTCTCCGTAGTATCATCATCTTTCTTATCTTTCTTTCCATTAGATCCTAGAAAGAGGAAATAAAGTTTAGTAAAATTTCTAGAATATTAAATTTGAAATTCATGTATCTATTAAATACAATAGAATGAAAGGAGGGGGGGGGGAGAGAGAGAGAGAAAAGTTCTTCCAGCTCATTTGAACAAAATTATTTATTCAATACATACTTTTTTTAAACTGAAAAGACCTAATATAACTTTTGTTTGGTGATTTATAGTTTAAACTTATCGGGGAAAAATAAATAATTAACAAGTTCATTAACAAAGTCTAAAAATAACTACATATGTAAAGAATTTTGAACCCCTACATCGCTTCAGTTGGTTCTAAAATAAAATAAAACAAGTTATGAACATTGATCCAGAGTTTTCTCCAGATAATTTAAGGAGGGTGCTGTACCTTGCCTGCTCTTTGTAAAAGAAAGAAAGAAAAAAAAAAAAAAAAAAAAAAAAACACCTTGCCCCAATATATTTTTCCCCCCCTTTGCTGCCTTTGTAGAAAATAACCTCCAAACTGTTACACACAATAGTTTTATTTATTTTTCAATCAGCACATTAACAACAAGTAAAAGTAAAGAAAAGTTCGAAAAAAAAAAAAAAAAAAAAAACAGACTTTTACTTTTTGTATGCATATTTATAACTAAATTTCTAAATTAAGTATTTCGATTTTAAATGTCAAATGTGTCCTTAAAAATTCAAATCTGCCCTCAAGAATTTAAAAAGTGCTTTTTGTTTTACTAGCAGTACCCTACATTTTTTAAAACCTAGGGGAAAATGTTTGATTCATTTGTTGTAGAATGAGAAATCTTGAGCATCAGAGCACGTTTGATCATTGATTGGAGATTTTTTTTTTTTTTTTTGGGGAGCGGGGAGGGGGTCAATCGATAATTACATGAGTGTGAACTGTAAAACATTTCTACTTCTTTAAAGGCTCTAGAATCTAATAAAGAAGTTTAAAATTAATATTGACATTTTTGTTGTGGCTTGTGGATGGAGAAAGAATGGGAAACAAATGAGTTCCATTCAGAATTTGATCATCGATCGCTAGTTGGAGATAGAAAATACGGGAGGGGGGAGGAGTTAAAAATAATTACATGAGCAAGAAATATTGAAGGATTCTGTTTCTTTAGAGATTCTAAAATCTCATAAAGTAAGTTTTAAATGAATATCGACATGAGAGTTGGCAGTGTTAGATATGTAACCGTAACTGTATATATATATGTAAGATATGTAACCGTAACCGTAACTGCATGAATAAGATGTAACCGCCACTGTGTGGCAACAGTCAGATTGACTGCAGCTGCTCTTAAATAAAGACGCAATAGATATAACATGGCGCAGCCGAGCGTCGAACCATAACTGTTCCGAAATTAATTTTCGAATAAATCCTGAATGGATTCTTTAAAAATTCCAAGAGGTTTGGACCTCTCCGGTAATATCGCCGAAGCATGGCGAAAGTTTCGACAGAACTTTGAAATTTATTTAAAGGCAGGAGGCCACACGGAGAAAAATGACGACGTCAAAGTAGCAATATTATTAAATTGCATTGGTGAAGATGCCGTCGAACTCTATAATACATTTGAGCTAACAGATGAGCAGAGAAATACCTTAGCGGATGTTCTGAATGCTTTTGAGAACTATGCAAATCCACGCAGAAATGTCGTGATCGAACGCTATGTATTTAATAGCAGAAATCAAGAACAGTTTGAAAACTTTGATGAGTTTCTAACAGATTTAAGAAAACTAATAAAATTCTGCGAATATGGAAATTTATCTGACAGTATAATTCGGGACCGCATTGTAATTGGAACGAAAGAAAAACAGCTTCAAGAACGTCTATTAAGAGAATCGAATCTAACACTCCAAAAGACGATTGACATTTGCCGAGCAGCAGAATTAAGTAAAAAACAGTCTGAAGTAATACAGCGGAAATCAGAAGTAAATATTCTAAACGAAACGAGTACTGTAGCAGACGCTGTGTCTCTAATAGGAAAAAATAAACAAGCAAAAAATAAGACTTCGAACAATTCGCCGTCGCGAACACAGACAGCTGCTGGAAGTGAAAATAAAAAAGAAAACATTTATCTGTGTAAAAAATGTAATTATAATCATGTTAGAGGAAAGTGCCCAGCTTTTGGAAAAAGATGCAAAATTTGTGATAAGTTAAATCACTTTGCTAGTGGGTGTAGAAATAGGTTTAACTCCAAGAGAGTTAATAATATGGAAAAATGTATTTTTGTAGATTCAGTGCTGTGTGCTAAGGATTCAAGCTGGATACAATCGCTAAAGGTAGGAAATAAAATCTTATCAGTTAAATTAGATACTGGTTCGTGTGTAAATATAATACATAATGATTTACTTAAATCGCTAAAATGTAATTATTCCTTAAGCCCTACTGAGATTATTTTAGAAGCGTATGGTGGTAATTTAATTAAACCCCTAGGTATAGTTAACTTAGAGTGTAAAATGAATAATTGTACTAAATATCTAGATTTTATTGTTGTAAACTGTAATAATTATTCTAAAACATTGTTAGGATTACCTAGTTGTATTGAATTGGGTTTGATTAAAAGAGAAAAAGTAGATTCTACTGAAATAAAAAATAAGGATGAATTTATTGAGAAAAATAAAGATGTTTTTCAGGGGTTAGGAACATTTAATTTAATGTGTTCTATTAAAATTGATGGTGATGCCAAGCCAGTAGTTAAACCCCCCAGAAGGATTCCAGAATCCGTAAAACCAAAATTAAAAGAGAAATTAATTGCTCTTGAAAAAGATAAAATTATAAGTAGGGTAGAGAATCCAGATGGATGGATTAATAATTTAGTTATAGTAGAGAAACCTGACAAGTCAATTCGAATATGCTTAGATCCACAGGATCTTAATAAAGTTATTAAAAAAGAATGTCATTTAATACCAACGATTGAAGAATTAATGCCTAAGTTATGTAATAAATCTATGTATAGTGTGTTTGATTTAAAGGATGGATTTTACCAAATTAAATTAGATGAACCTTCTAGTAAATTATGTCAGTTTAGTACTCCCTTTGGTTGTTTTAAATTTAACCGCCTTCCGTTTGGTTTAAATATTGCACCTGAATTGTTTCAAAAAGCTAATGAAAAAAATTTTGGTGATATACCTGGTGTGATTATTTATTTTGATGATATGTTAATTTGTGCAAATTCTGAAAAGGAGCATGATGAAATTGTTCTTAAAGTATTAGAAAGAGCAAGAAAATTAAATGTAAAATTTAATCCTAAAAAGTTACAATATTGCGTTACTGAAGTTAAGTATTTGGGTCATGTATTTAATAAAAATGGAATTAAACCAGACCCTGAACAGGTTAAAGCTGTAATGAATTTACAGGCACCTAGTAATAAAAAAGAGTTGCAAAAAACTTCAGGATTAATTAATTATCTAAGGAAATTTATTCCTATCATGTCAGAGATAACTGCTCCTTTGAGGGAATTGCTCAAAACATCTGTAGTATTTGATTGGTTACCAGTGCATACAAAAGCTCTTAATGAACTTAAAGAAAAAATAAGCACAGCCCCTGTACTTGGTGTTTTTGATTCTAATAAACAAATTGTATTGCAATGTGACAGTTCTAAAAGTGGACTAGGGTGTTGTTTGTTACAAGAGGGACAACCGATTTCCTATGCATCACGTGCTTTGTCTGAGGCTGAGCAGAACTATGCACAAATCGAAAAAGAGTATTTAAGCATAGTATTTGCTACTAAAAAGTTTCATAATTATATTTATGGTAGAAAAATAACTGTTCATACTGATCATAAACCCTTAGTGTCAATTCATAATAAAAGTGTTGTAAATGTTTTATCTAGTAGGTTACAAAGAATTAAATTAAAGTTACTTAAATATGATCTTGATGTCTCTTATGTACCAGGTAAGCAAATGTATGTTGCTGATCTATTATCTAGATCTTATCTTAATGAATATGATACAGATGAGTTTTTAAAAGAAATTGTTCATTGTGTAAAAGCTACAAGACATATGCATGTAACTGATAGAAAATTAAATGAGTTTAAGAAATGTACCTTAAAAGATCCAGTATTAAATAAATTAGTAACTTATTGTAAAAATGGTTGGCCTAACAGTAAAAAAGATGTTACAGAAAATGTAAGATTTTATTATAAGTTAAGACAAGATCTTTTTGAAGAAGATGGAATAGTCTTTTATAATGGTAGAATAGTTGTTCCTGTTGATCTTAGAAAAGAAATGCTTAATAAAATTCATGATGGACATTTCGGAATAGAAAAAAGTAAATCTAGAGCTAGAGTAATTTTTTATTGGCCTAATATGGGAAATGATATTGAAAATTTAATTTCTAAATGCTCTGTTTGTGAAAAGTACAGACCAAAAAATTGTAAAGAACCACTCATTTCACATGACATTTTGTCATTACCGTTTGAAAAAATAGGGTGTGACATTTGTGAATTTAGGAAAAATAATTACTTAGTCATAATAGATTATTTAACTAAGTGGTTAGAAATTGTTCCCTTAAATAATAAACAAGCAGATGAAATAATTGAGAAATTAAAAGTGATATTTAGTTCGCATGGAATTCCTAAAATTCTAGTCGCAGATAACATGCCCTTTAATTCGTATCAATTTAGAAAGTTTTCATCGGAATGGGATTTTGAAATCGTAAATAGTAGTCCGAGATACCCGAAATCAAACGGTCAAGCCGAAAGCGGTGTAAAAATTGCTAAAAATATGTTGAAAAAATGTTATGAGTCTAATCAGGATATTAACAGTGCGCTCCTAGAATATAGAAATACGCCCATAAAAGGGTTAAATTTTTCTCCCGCTCAAGCCTTAATGAGTAGACGAACACGAACTAAATTACCAATAAATAGAGAATTATTAAAGCCAGAACTCCAAACGAACATCAGAAATAAAATTGTAAATAAACAAAACTTAAGTAAATTCTATTATGATAGAACGTCTAGACCCTTATCGGAAATTTCAAATAATCAAAATGTTTTGATTCGTTCTGGAAATCAGTGGGAAAGAGGCATAGTTATTAAAAGAGATAAAAACCCTAGAAGCTATTGGGTAAGAAATGAAAAAAATAACATTTTAAGAAGAAATAGAATTGATTTAAAACCTTCTTATAATGAGACAATTTTTGAACAGGATTTTGAAGTGACTGGTTCTACTTCTACTAACAAAGACTCTGTAAATATTAATTTGAATGGTAATGGTTCTAATAATGATAATTCAAAAAAGAAATCGGACTCTAAACAATACATTACCAAATATGGTCGTATAATTAAGCCCCCTAACCGGTACGGGGTAGTAAATAAGTAATTGTTTTTGTAACAAAGTAAGTGTTCTTGTGTATTTGTTTGTTTATATTTGTATCTTCCTTTTTTTTAATTCATAGTGTAAATATCTTAATAACATTTTTTGTGTGTCATTCTTTGTAAAAGGGGAGATGTTAGATATGTAACCGTAACTGTATATATATATGTAAGATATGTAACCGTAACCGTAACTGCATGAATAAGATGTAACCGCCACTGTGTGGCAACAGTCAGATTGACTGCAGCTGCTCTTAAATAAAGACGCAATAGATATAACAGGCAGCACTGCTTGTGACCAAGGTGCTTCCGTAAAAATAAAAATATAGCAACTAAACACAATTTTAGCATTCCTGTTAAACCAAACCCTAATATTTTCCAACTTATTAGAAGTGACAAAGACAGCATCCCTCCTCTTGAAATTGCAGGTATTTATAAAATCCCTTTCTCCCAATGCTATATAGGTAAAACAAAAAAGAATATTAAAACCAGGATGAAAAGAGCACAACCATAACATTATGACCGGCAAAATTACAACAGCATTAACCAAAACTTATGATAAAGAAATTAACATTAATTTTGAAAAAGTTACGAAAATCGCAAACCATATTAATCACAACTATACAACATATCAAGAGGCAGTTAAAATAATCGATATAATATAGATTCTTGTGATAGTAATGGCAATGATGCGGCAAGAGTCGATAAAATATGATGCCATGTTCTGAAGGAACCAACAGCACAGAACACCAGCAACAGACTCCTTCAGCAACTGTGAAGCCGGTAACAAGAGTGGGGCACCCCACAGAAAATATTATGGCCAGTGCATGAAGCCAAAGTAAGTTATTTTAAATTATATATAATGTATAAATAATATATATTAAATATACATCTTGTCAATGATTAAAAAAAAAAAAAAAAAAAAAAATTTTTTTTTTTTTTTTTTTTAAAGAAATTTTTAAATGAGTAAAAAGTACTTTTAAATTTAAACTGAAGCATTTTTATGTGGAGGAAAAATTATATGTAAAGACATTTTTATAAATTTCTGTACATTTCCTTTTTCAGGCTTGAGATTAGCAAAAACACAAAAAAGCTGAATCTGTACGCAAAAATAAGACATTAAAATGAAATACCATAAGTACAGTATGAAACTGGAAATTTAAATTAAAAAAAAAAAAAAAAAAAAATCATTGTACTACTCCGATTCAAAAAATTAGAATAATGAAAAGAAATATGGTCAAGGGAAATGAAAATCGAATTTATCAAATAAATAATCAACAATATCAAATATAAAGTACTATAATATGAATCTGCATATTTTGCAGATTAAAAAAATGTAAACACATTACAATGAAATAGAAAATATATTTATTAAATCAGCTAACAACAAAAAATTCAAAATATTAGAATACTTTCTAACATGGTTCAAAAAATTAGAATAATGAAAATATATTGAACATAATTTAAACTCTAAGTATTTTTACTTGCTAATCAGTACTTTGTTGCATCACCCTTAGCTTTAATGACAGCTCTTAAACGTTTTGGCATGTTTTTAACTAAAGGTTCACAATCTTTTTTATCCAAATTCGCCCATATGCTCTTTATACTAGAAATAAGTTCTTTTTTGTCTCTAGGCGCAACTTCTTGAAGTCGTTTCTTCATAATTCCCCACAAATTCTCGATAGGATTTAGATCGGGTGAGTTTGCAGGCCAAGGGAGTACAGGTATGTCCTTCTCTTTGAGCCATTTAGTTGTTGATTTGGAAGTGTGGGGAGAAGCTGAATCTTGCTGAAACAAGAAATCGTCATCACATAAATCCTCAGCTGAAGGAATCATGAAATGTTCAAGAATTTCTTGATAGACTTCTGAATTGACTGTTGTGGAAACAATACACAACCTGCCTGGGCCTTCAGCAGTCATGCAGCCCCATACCATAACAGAGGTCGCAAATTTAAACGAACGTTTTAAACATTCTTTCTTATAAGCTTCATGTTTGAGTCTCCAGACACGTATACCTTGATTTCCGTGAGACACACAAAACACACTTTCATCGCTGAAAAGTATCTTTTTCCAATCGTCGTGATCCCAAAATAGCCTTTGTTTACACCATTTAACTCTAGCAGCCCTTTGCTTAGATGATAAGAATGGCTTTATCTTAGGCACACGTGATCTAAAACCTAATTTGCGAAGTCGCCGTAGTGTTGTAGATTTGGAGACATTTATACCCATTTCTTTCCATTTTCTATGCACATATCTCACACTCCGAAAACGATGTTTCACAATCTTTTTCAATTGCCTTTCATCTCTTCTTGAAGTTACTGGCTTTCGACCACTTTTAAAGTGTTTATTTTGAAAACACTTATTATTAGAATATTCTCTCAAAACTCTACTCACACTTGCTTGAGAGCATTTCACTTCTTTTGCTATAAAAAGTTGTGTTTTTCCTATTTCGTGCAAGTAGTAGAGTTAAATGGTGTAAACAAAGGCTATTTTGGGATCACGCCGATTGGAAAAAGATACTTTTCAGCGATGAAAGTGTGTTTTGTGTGTCTCACGGAAATCAAGGTATACGTGTCTGGAGACTCAAACATGAAGCTTATAAGAAAGAATGTTTAAAACGTTCGTTTAAATTTGCGACCTCTGTTATGGTATGGGGCTGCATGACTGCTGAAGGCCCAGGCAGGTTGTGTATTGTTTCCACAACAGTCAATTCAGAAGTCTATCAAGAAATTCTTGAACATTTCATGATTCCTTCAGCTGAGGATTTATGTGATGACGATTTCTTGTTTCAGCAAGATTCAGCTTCTCCCCACACTTCCAAATCAACAACTAAATGGCTCAAAGAGAAGGACATACTTGTACTCCCTTGGCCTGCAAACTCACCCGATCTAAATCCTATCGAGAATTTGTGGGGAATTATGAAGAAACGACTTCAAGAAGTTGCACCTAGAGACAAAAAAGAACTTATTTCTAGTATAAAGAGCATATGGGCGAATTTGGATAAAAAAGATTGTGAACCTTTAGTTAAAAACATGCCAAAACGTTTAAGAGCTGTCATTAAAGCTAAGGGTGATGCAACAAAGTACTGATTAGCAAGTAAAAATACTTAGAGTTTAAATTATGTTCAATATATTTTCATTATTCTAATTTTTTGAACCATGTTAGAAAGTATTCTAATATTTTGAATTTTTTGTTGTTAGCTGATTTAAATATATTTTCTATTTCATTGTAATGTGTTTACATTTTTATAATCTGCAAAATATGCAGATTCATATTATAGTACTTTATATTTGATATTGTTGATTATTTATTTGATAAATTCGATTTTCATTTCCCTTGACCATATTTCTTTTCATTATTCTAATTTTTTGAATCTGAGTAGTAGGAGCTTTTTCATTTACTTTTTAAATAATTTAGCATTGTAATTTGAAACAACTAAAAGCAGATGAAATATTTAATAATAATAATTTCATTTAATTTTGTTACACATAAAAATAGTATTTGTTTATTTGATAAGTGGAGCAAGAAAAAAAGATTACTTTTTCAAACTCTTTATGATATACATACTGTTATATTTCTATATTACAGCAAATTGGAGTAACCCCCCTTTTTTTAATGTGGTTTTTAATGCTTTAAGCATTACACCGTTTTAGTCATGCAAGGGAAATGTAATAAAAAAAAAAAAAAAAAAAGGCTAAATATAACTAATCTTTGAAATAAATATTTCCGAAACTATTTGTACGCAATGGATATCTTCAGTATTCACTTTAAACTGGCTTATTAGATTAAAAAACCTATGAAGAAGTAAAATTTTTAATATTTTATTCATGTCATCTTTTTTTAGTCCCCTATCCATCAAGTAATTAAAGATCAAATGTCCTTTGATGCTCAAGTTTTCTATTTGAAAACAGAAGGATCAATGTTTATAATAAAATTACTTTATTATTTCTAGAAACAATAAATTTCTCACATATGTAATTACTTTTTGACTTTTTTTTTCCTGTCATTATGTTCGGTACTTTAGCCGCCGCTTTATAAAATCACATTTTCTTCAAAATGATTTTATTAAGTGGCTGATTTTTATATCTGGCGAACATGCCCGATTTCAATAAAAGAGTATTAATTACATAAATATGGAAAGAAATTCTTCTTCGCCCTTCCATCTATCAACTAGCCAACCGTAGAAATGGAGTGCTTGCTACTTATCATTCATGTAAAATTTTCAGATTTAAAGGACAAAATTACGTAAAAGATAGAACTTTTCTTTGACCTGACATTCTTGTAACTATCTAGAAGTGCTGCATTGATGACTTCTGCTCTCCTTATCCATTTTTGCTTGCGATTCACTCTTCAGTTTGGTACAATTTAGGCACTAATCTTTATTATTATGTTTACACGAAGCAAACTGAGAAATTTTAAGCTTCGATGGCGCCTTCCTTTGACTATACATTTGAAGAAAACCATCATACTTTACCAAAATTTTACGCTTTACTTTCAAAATAAAAACTATCCGTTTGCATATCTTTTTTCAAAATAAGAACTAGAATCTCTATTTGAATGTTTTAAGACGGATAAAAATACTCATTGGCCAATCGTATGAAGAATCCATTCCTTGAATTTATAACTGCAACACGTGGCGGGGCATGTTTTTCTTTCCTTTTTCTTCTCTTTTTTTTGGAGGCGTAAAATTTTTTGGTAAAGAATAATAATGTGATGGCTTGCTGTGTTTTGTTTCTTTTTTCATTTTAAAAATCCGGTGAGAATATATAATTTGTTGTTTAGCTTACAAACATCGCCATTTTTACTGTTGAAGAGATTTTCTTTTGAGTTTATTAACCGGTGATGCTGATTTCATTAAGCGGCAATTTGTATTTATTTGAATCCGGACCCAGCAATTTGATCAGATTAGGCAGCTGATTTTATTAACCAGTGATTTTATAAAGCGGCAGCTACTGTATATGCATTTTATATACTGGCATATAAATTAAATAAACTGTAAAGAACAAAATAATGAAATAGTTATTTTATCTTAGCATGGGCTATAAAACTGAGGAAACTTTTCAAAATTAGATTTTTAAATGCTAAATATTTAATTAAATATCTCCCTCCCCCTCATTCTCTAAGTAAATTAAAACATATGAGTATAAGAGAAGAGGAGAAAAAAAAAAAACTTAATTTATCGAATAAAAAAAAAAAATACAGAAAATTTTTCAAAACCAACCTTCAGTATCATTCCCTTCTCCAGTACTATTGTCACGTCTTCTCTTTCTTGGAAATGCACCCCGAGTAAATTTAGGAGGAGGCAAAGGATCCATGCCAAGTACTTTGTGGATTTGACGAAAAGCAATTAAACGTAAAGCATGCTGAAAAAGAAAATTTCAATAATTACACTTAAAAAAGAATATGCCATAAATAAATCATTTTTACATTAGAATAACAAATTTAAAAGAGAAAATACTACATTCATTAGTGTTGGCAGGGTGCACCTCCCAACTGCTTTTTTTTTTTTTCTTTTAACTACTATACATGCCCATCGGCCTTTTTTTTAAAGACATTTTTTTACATGCTCTAAAATGAATGTCCTTTTCCATGTGATAGAATATTTTTATGTTTTTTTTTTTTTTAGACAAGCCTTGTTTGTGCAAATCTATTCTGTGGGGGATATCATGTCTTATAAATATTCGTTATCTGTGATTTCTTTTAATGCATTTTCCACATATGATATCTTTGATATTATCTACAGTAGAGGTGCACAACCTGCAGCCCAGTAGCCGTGAATTTGCGGCCCGCCGGACTGACATTTTAGATTGCATTAATCAACAGGAGGAAAAAAATGAAAGCGAAAGAAAAAGTATTTGTTGCATTCGCAAAACAGGCATTTACAAAAACTTCTTAAAAATTTAAAACTTCTCTAAAAATTTCGTAAACTTTCGTTTGTTATTTGTTGCATTTCTGAAACCTAATTTATTTCTTTAAACTTCTACAAAAAAATTATTTGATTCAGAAATATCTCAGCTCCAATATCCCTTTTCTTGGCTATGTCCTTGTGTGCTACATGTATGATTTAGCTACCAAATCATCAAAACAGTCATCGAGACTTTTGCAGACCATGTTATTTATGCAGAGGTTAATCCAGAACAAATTTAGTGCCGCATTTAGGCACCTTCACAAAAACAACTTTTAGCAAAGAGGCACTTTCACAATGTCAATTCTCAGCAATATAGCTGCACACTAAAAACTTTGTATAAGCTTCGCTATATCAAACTCATAAATATTCTTAATTTAGACATTTTATGGAGGCAATGGTAAATATCTAAATAAACCCCATCTTATATTGCACATATGAAATACCTCGCTCATATATATTTTTATTTTACAACTGTTTCTTTTTATTTTTTAAATGTATTTTAAAATTAAATAAATTGCTTTATGCAAAACTGCTTACTTTGGTATCCTCTATCAGCATTTATATTTGTGCTTATCGTTTTTGTGACTCCCAATATAATTTTTCTTTCTCTGCAAAACATACTTTTATTTGATTATTTTATTTAACGTTTTTGTATTTTATAAGATACATTTGTTTAATCCTTTTGCTTACTATTCAATGACTTCATGATTATCATGCTTCGAGATTCACTTTACTCTCTGATTTAAAACTGAAGTTCTGCACACAGGCACATGACAATGCACGAATGATTTTATGGTTTTTAATGCCGTAAATATTTCATTTGATGTTGATATTTGTCTCTTTAAAGAACTGTTATACTCCTGTTTCTGATGAACAGTACAAATCATCAATCATATTAGTGTGTTCTTAACATTTAACATCATTTCATCCTCTACAAGTAAAACTGGTGTTCACCCACTGAAACAGATTTATCAAAAGTAACATATTTTGGAAGTGTACATGATTGCTCTTCTGCAGAATCTAAAGTTATTGTCACTTCTGCTTCAATGTAAATTTATGAATAACATTCCACTGAAAAAAATAATCATTGCTTTTTAAAAGCTGTTTACAATAGTAGTATTGAAGGATACTTTTTCCTTCCAAATAGGAACATGTTCAATGTATCCAACAAATTAGTGAAAATAATAATACTTTATCAAGGCAAAAGCAAGAAATTATTTGAAAATTGATTTATCATCTTTATTAACCCTGCTGCTGTGTTCATTACGAATGAGTGAAAAAAAAAAAAAAAAACTAAGTATGTACGTTAAGTGGGTTTAACGTCTTAGTGGCTTCAAAAAATTTTTAGGACACAATTTTTATAAAATTTCAGGACACACGCACTAAAAGTTATCCATTTTCAGAAGATTTCCAGCTATCATTTTACAGAAATTTAACTATATAAATTACATAATGTGGTAAATATATTTACTTAATAAGTTTAAAATATAATTTATTAAGTACATAAAATATAATTGCACTAAATACAACTTGTTTTCAAAGAAAAAAAAAAAAAAAAAAGGAGAATGAATGAATGAATTTATAAATAGCTATAATGTGTATTACAGTAGTTTTAATTTCTAATTGCTTTTGTGAATTAATATTTCATAAAAAACTCTGTACTTTTTATATTAAAACTTTATATTTAACTATATTAAGTCTATAAACAAAGTTATGTAGTTAAAAAGGATCTTAGAAACTAATGTGATAACTAAGAAAAAATTATATATATGTAACAAAAGTTTTAACAAAAATACTTAAACTTAATAAAAAAAATGGATTCAAAAACTATGTACAAAAAACTTTAGTACACAGAATTCTAAAGATATTATTTTTTTAAAAGTAATTTTTTTTTTCAACATCAGACTTATTTTGTTTAATCATAGATAATTTTTTTTTCAACAGTCTTAAGTTTTGCATTAGCAGTTTCTAACATCATCTGTCCAATTTTAATGGTTTGCATATCATTTTTTATTCCACATTGCAATTTTTCTGAGGCTTCGTTGCACAAAACATGAGCAGCTTTTTCTTCATCCCTCAAATCATTTTCTTCTGAGCTGAAAACTGCTTAAATTTATGTTGCAGATCTTTTCCTTTTTTTTGGGCTTTGGCAGTTGTATGATCTTCCTCAAGCTTTCGTTTTTGAGCAGCCTAATAAATCTTATACTGAATATCATATTAATTATAATTAAAATAGTTGTAAGTGCTTAAAAAACAGACAAAATTATTACATATACTTGAAAATAAGTTTATTCTATAGAAGCATTGTTTGCTGGGGCAATTGATTAACAAAATAATGTAGTTCAAGTTCTTAGGAAAATGCAGTTGAAGTGCTATTTATTTTTCATTTTCTCCAAGTTTGAATTTGACATTTCTTGAAAGCCAATCACACAGAAATTGTTAATAATATATTGCACAAATTCAGGCTGACACCCCCCCCTTCCCCGTCCAAAAAGTTTTAATGCAGATTTGCATTGATCCCAATAATAATAATTTTCAAGCTTAAAAAGGCTGAAAAGTAACATGTCTGTATAAAACACAAGACAGATGGTACCTGTTGCACTTGCAACCTAGAATAGGTTTAGCCAGATTTCTATCCTTTAATTTGTTCTCTTTCAAACAACACACAGAGCTGATTTGCTTTTAAGATAAAATTTTGTGGAGGTTTAACTTTTGACCAGGATTTATTTATTTATTTTTAATATAACCTCGGATGTTGTTCTTTTTAGTTGCTAAATGTTTGGAATAGTTGCTTTTGCCTATAATTTGGCTAAAAACGTCACCATAGTTGCCTTCCCTTCGAAATAGTAGCTTTAGTTGCCTTTTTAGTCGCCAGTGGCAGCCCTGTTAATGAATTAAATGTTGAGGACTGTCACTGGATCCGAAAAAGTCTGCTCACCCAATTAAAAAATAAAAGTTGTGTTGATTTTAAGGTACAACAACAAATAATATAATATATACTTGAGCACTGGCAGTGATATCTTCTCTTTCCTGATTGGTCAGATTAGCAGCTGCATCAGTAGGATCTTTTTCACATGGGTCCAATAATCCTGAACTACCTATATAAAATATATCATTAGTTATATTAAATTGTACATTATATATTAATGCAAATTTCATTGATTTAAAAATCTTACCAGGCAAAAGAATGCCAGAGGCAATAGCTTCAAAAACTCTTCTAAGAGCATCACCAAGGCTTAAGAGTTGGCCACTGCTGCTAAGAACTTTCTCAACTAATAATTCCATAGCCTGGAATTAAGATCATAACTATCATAACTCAAAAATTTAAAAATGCAATATGCTTCTAAAGCTTCAGTCAAAAACCACTAATAAACAAAAATTACAAATATCCTACCCATCCATTAAGACGACTCCAAGTAGGTACACGCTGGCACAAATCTCTTAAGATGCGTATAACCATAACACATGATTGTAATGCACTAGCTCTAGCCTGAAAAACAGTAACAAATATAAAATACATTTCAAAGGCAAAAACATACCTGAATTGCTTTTTAATCAAATGCAATCAGAATTTAGAAAACATCTATTTTTAACTTAAGAATGCTACTAAATGACCTCGCAGATCTGTATCAAGCAATTTTTTGTAGTAAAAAAAATTATTCTGACAAGTAGCACTTCAAAGATAAACCATAACTCATCTATATAATTAACACACTTAAGTATATAATATTATATATTCTTAACTATAATGATATTTTATTGTACTTAATTTATGTTCTGGCCTACTCACATTTAACACTACTCACATTTTCAACTTTGAGACCGTTTAACTACAAAAGCCAAGAGTAACCCATGCTATTTTAAATATTTTTAAGTTCTATACTAAAGTGTGTAATTAACCTCATAATTATTTCTATGGGGCACTAATGGCCTTAGCAGATATTCAGACTGAAAACATGGAAAAAATCAATGAAAACTGCATTTTCGAATGATCTTGGCCTTTAAAGCCATGAGTGACCCACCAAACTGTTTATGCTAAAATGTACTTAGTATCAAGTAGTATCCGTATTTAAAAGAATTGACATGGGTCACTCATGGCTTTAGGAGTAAAATGATATTAAAATGGCACCATTTATTTACGGCCTCAAACTTTGACCCCCTCTCTAGGTCAAACAAATGAAATTCAGAAAAAATTAAATTTCACTTTTTCTTATCACAGTACTACTACTATCCTAAAAGTTTCAGGAAAATTGAAGATGTCAACTATCAAAAGTGTCCAACTTTAAAAAAAAAAAAAAAAAATGACTTAAATATGTGGCAAAATTCATACAATATTTATGAGTTTCAAATTTTAAAGGTGAATAAGAAAGAAATAAAATACGAAAATTTTGCAAGGGTTTTGGTTTGCTAGTAAAATAAAATACATTTCAGCCATTTTGAAATATAGCCTCAACACTCAACCTATCCAAATACTTTGGGTAATCCTTTAAACGACTACCTGTTTGATCCCCAAATTGTTAGCATGGGGAGGGTAGGGGGGGAAATCACAAACAAATATTATGAGTGAGATAGTGAACCTACTTCAATATAGGTTCTAGATCTAATATAGTAAATTGAAAAAGTTGTGGATGGAGAAAAATTGGAAATCACGATGCTTTAATGGAACAATTGTTTGCTGTTAATTTGCAGGATAGGGGAAAAGGGGAGAAAGTAGCAGATCCTATGACAGAAATTTTTTATGCTTTCTGCGACAAGTCTTGTTCGTACAAACCTTTACTGCAAGACAATAGTGACATATTTTCTTATTTACACATATTATGTTCATGTAACTATAAAGACATCAATATTTTTAGTAGACTGTTGAAGAATTCTTAAATACAAGACACGAGTTTCAATTTTCTACTGAAATTTAGAGACAGCTTTTATTTTTATGGGCAAATCTTTCTGCAAGTGACAATTTCTTTTCTGCAACAATGTCGCTGAGTCGCCTAAATTCTGCCACAGGGGTAGCAGACATTGAGAGATATTGGACAATTTTACTTTTTTCTTAATAAGTTCTGGAATCTAATTAAATAAGATTTAAAAGAATATTGACATTTATGTTGTGGATGAATAAAGATTGGAAATCACAATGATTCTGGGAAATGTCTAATTCCCGATTGTTAGCAAAGAGCGTGTGTGTGTGTGTAAATAAATACTTAAGTGAAAAATATTTAATAATTCTACCTCTTTATAGGTTCTAGAATCTAAAAAAGTGTGTTTAAAATGAACATTGGTATTTATGCTGTGGTTGGAGAAAGATTGGAAATTGCAATATTTCCGACCAAAATTGGGAGACTTGAAATTTCTACATAATACTTTTTGAAAATAAACTGCAGATTAAAGAAAAATGTGCGGCGTACATCGCACGTCACACATTTTCTGTTATGGGGGTAAACACTTTCTTATCTTACACATAAGAAATAACTCGCTTACATATATATTTTACATCTGTTCCATTTCATTTTTTAAACATAATTAAAAAAAAAAAAAAAAAAAAAAAGACTTTTACACATTTCGGTTATTTGTTCTGAAGCATTATTAACTTTCACAAACTTACTTTATTTTTTTCACAAATTATTTTATAAATTTACAAATGGGGTACCATTTTTAAAAAGCTGGATTAAACCTGCAAAGATAAATGCTATAGAACTCACCCCTAACTTTTCCCCCTTCTTTTTTTTCTTTTACTTTACCACAAATGATATGTCTAATATGTAATCTTAAAAGGTTTATTTTAAGCTTTACTTAAACCACTGATTGTGTGATTTTGTGGCATTTAAAAATATTTTTGCTTAAAATGTCAACAAGCAACACAAAAGAAGCATTTTCTCTTTCAATAACAAATAAGGCTACAGCAAGAATAAATACCTGTTAATAACTTGCACAAATGTAGGGAAATCAAATATATATTTTAAAAGAAATAAATAAATAAAAATAAATAGTCTCGTGGATAATTATTTGCTAGTTACTCTGTTCAGAAAAGCATTACAAAATGTTAATAATGTGATTTAGACAATGTATTCTTTATTGGGTATACTGATTATGAACAAGCTAAAGCATTTTATAAAATCAGAATAAATGTTCCATTTACATACATATTCAAATGATTTGACTAAAAACATTTGAAAGTTGACATATCACATCACTGAATTAATGTGCTGTGAATAATAATAATAAAATGTAGTTAGAATTTTTAGGAAATTACAAAAAATTTAATGAACATCTATCACATGAATTCATTTTAATTAAATGCTTATAATAAAAAAAAAAAAAACCTTTCTTAAATTAGATATTAAAAACAGGCTTATTACTATGATAAAATATGTCTATATATTAGACTAACAATATATGGCACGGAAATCAGTGCTATTTATAAGAAAGAGAATGGCAACACCATCTTCCAGAAAATTTTAAGCAAGGACCATTGAAACTAATGAATGTACACAACTTTTTCTAAACTCTCAATTTTCTTTTCCTCTGAAATTTTTACTTTGCTTAGCTTTTAAACATAGCTGTTATATTAAATACTAGCAGGCTATGCACACTTTGCTGGTCACTATATTTAAATGAATTTTCAAAGGAATCTAACACTATTTTTTTTATATCACATAAATAAAAAAAAACCCAAATAAACATTGAAATCACTCTAATTCTTGCTTTTGGTACCCGTTGCCTACGGCAGCTCTCTTTTATTGTTTCCTTATCCTCCTTTCATTATTTTGGTTTAACACTGCATCAGGTTCAGGTTCCCACTGCCTACAGAAAGGCACTTTTATCTAGATATTATCGATGACAGGTGGATCTGCTATAATTTAAGAACTTTGATTTTAAAGATAACTTATCTCTGCATCTATTAAATATTTTAGTTTTTGAAACATATATTTTATAGACCTTGCTGTTTACACTATATTACCATACGATTCTGACGAATACAATAAATAAAATAAAAAGTAGATTTTCTTTTAAAAGAAATTAAATGAACAAATTTTAATTAAACTTAAATCTTTCCTACTATATACTATAATTTTTCCAATAAATATATAAATTAAAAAAAGGAATTAATTAAAAAAAATGAAAAATAAAAAGTTGTTATACTGTTAAAATTATGCATTATGCATAAACATAACTGTTAATTGAATACACTTAATTTTTTCTTCTGCATTACCATTTGATTTTCAAAAAATATAAATTAATTAAATAAATACGTAGCATAACAGCCATTGCTAAGATACACAGACGATTGAAATGAAAGAATAAATTTTTGAAAAATGAAATATAAAAGCCAATATATATCTCTTTATTTATATAAATGAAAATACATGATATAACTATACCTTTATGAAATAAATCAAAGACACTAAATTTGAATATATACAATACACATATTATTCCACAAACTATTTTATCAGCACAAAAGCTGAATCATCTCACAATTTTGTTTACAACAAATATGTTGTTACTCTTTGCAAATTATTTCCAGTTTTATTTTATTTTTTCCCCTTCCTTCTCTACTGTAAATTTTGCCTAGTGCGCATGAAAACAGCAATTAAACATGAATATCATTTTGAAACCTTTCTTAAATTATTTTGGTTTAACTATCATTCGCATCTCATCGCTCAATATTAATTTTGTTCCAATAATAATTTGGCCTCTGATAAAGTAAGATTTAAGTTTGACATTTTAAAAATGATGAAATAAAATGGGAAAAAAAAAAAAAAAAAATTAGCACGAGTTTGCTATTATCAATTATTATAGCTTGTGCCATTATTACAGAAATTCAAAATTATTTATTTGATCTAGTTTCTTCGACCTTGGCTTTAGGTATATGCAGAGGTGCAGAATATGTCCAAACTCCTCAAAGAGATCTGGGAGGAAATTCTAACTAACTGAGTAAAATTATCAACAATTTCTTCAGAAAAAATAGAAATGTGAGTTCCAAATAAAAATTTACTACTTTTTGCAATGCTTAAATATAAATTGACAGCTTTATTACTTTCTTCTATATGTAATATAGAGAAAGTATTGAATTCGCGAAAATTTTCGACCTCCGTTTTTTGACGGATCTACACGTTTTGGGATGTCCTGAACACGAATTGATAGTTTTTAAAAAATGTCTGTCTGTGGTTTAGTGTTTTCACCGTATCTCACGAACCAATGAATGAAATTCAACCAAACTTGGTTTATAGTTGGACCCTGACATGGAAAGGGTCTGATTAGATTTTGGGATCAATCACCCAGCAGATGACGCTGTGATCGCATTTTATGTAAACTTTTAACATGGCAGCATAGGACAAAATTTCGTATAAATGTACATAATGAGCGTTATTTTAAACTTGTGATTGTAAAATTAATATGAATTATTGATAGTAGTAGTAGTTAACTACGAAAAATTTTTTGTGCATGTGGGGGCACCGGTCCCCCCCCCTCCCCCCCCGAGGGAGGGGGGGGGGGAAATTTTCAAGATGGGTATCTTTCGAAAGATCTCGTCAATACCTTTAAAACGAATGGTTGAACTATAAATCTGTGATAATTTAAAACAAAGTTATCGATTTTTTTTACTTTTAACAAAAAAAAATCTTTTTTATTTTATTTATTTATTTTTTTTAATATTGTTACTGGTTGAATATGTATTACTTTTAACAAAAAAAAAAAAAAAAAAAAAAAAAAAACTTAGAAAAAATGTTTTTATATTACAGTGTATACTTATTTTCGTAAATACCTGTTTACATAGAATAGATGGCTTTGCATAACAAAATACTTTTGTGTTATTGAGAAAAATTTTCAAAGTCTGAATGCTTTTTGCACCCCTTGGGTATATGTAATTTTGTGAATCTAAACCTAATGTAGTACGAAAATTAATTTTGACAAACTAAAATTACAATAAAAATTTGGTTTTAAACAGCGAAGGTACACTTTTATAAAACTCCAATATGCACAGAATCTTTTTACAAATTTTATTTTCAATTTCAGTTTTTCCGGGAAATGCAGCAAAGTACATCTGATTATTCAGCCTGCTCACTTCATGAAAGATTTATCTGCCTGTTTTCAATAGAAAAACCTCAATGAAGGGTTCGTTCTTCCGATGAAAAACTTTGTAAAGGGTCTTTTTTAACAAAAAGATTTATTTTAAACCAGCTAAGATGAATATCTAATGATTTAAACAATCAAAAATATGCATATCACTGTACCATAATGATAAATAAGGTTTTTAATGGGGTGGTACTTTAGTTAATAGTACCACCCCATTAAAAAATAATTAAAATATGAGTTCACTTGTAACAACAATTTTTAAACTGTATCTTTTTAACAGATCATAAGCAGCCAATGTCTCCCATTTTTTTTTTTAAATAGGTTACTCTATACAACTCATAAAATTAAGATTTTTTTTTTTTTTTTTTTTTTTTTTTTTTTTCACACTTTTGCAGATAAGGAAAAAAAAAAAGTTAAATTATAAAATTCAGACATTTAGTCACATTAGGTTTTGCTTTCTTTTAATATCACAACTCATTTCAACGCTTGCCAGAGTATCACTACCCCCCCCCCCCTCATACCCCACATATTTTTAGTAATATATATATATATGTCTCAGAAGACTAATTATGAGCAAATTCAGGTATGCTACGATAAACTGCTAACAATAAAAATTTATATTTTGCTTTATGTAGACCATATATATATGCAAACCTTGCAAAGATATCGAAAAGTAATTTTTTCATACCTATCTATGCTCAACTGAAGTATTTCTGAACTATTTAATTTAGTACTGCTGCATATATATTAGGTCTGATTGACACTTAAAGTAGAAAAGTGATTATGGATATTTGAATTTTACCTATTTTTTTATTTTTATTTTTTAATTATTTATTATCCATAATCACATTTAAAAATTTATTGGGAAAAAAAAATTTAGTTACATGTTTTATTTGATTTTTTCTTCAATACTTTTTCGGACTTTCCAGCCTCATGTCGAGCAAGTTGACACTTGCAACAACTAAAATCCTTATACTATACAAAGTTTTATTTTATTTTTTATTGTACAATGCTTAAACTTTTCCAGACAAATGTAACTATGTTTCAAACAGATTATTGTACATAAACTAAACCTTTAATTATGAAGCATCATACTGCCCTACAGTAAAAACCTTATGCACAAAACACATAAAATACTTTTTGATTAACTGTTTAGGAGTACTTTTCTGCACTTATACAGTTCAAATCAATAAATTGTTTTTGAAATCACCAAAATGCTCCCTTTTTACAATGAAATAAATATAAACAAAAATTTTAAAAGTTATTGTAAAATATAGGTATATTGTAATATTAACTTATACAATATTCTAAAGTACTACAATCTATCCTTGATTGATTAAATATTAGTAATCTTTATATTAAAAAATAAAAAAGCCAGTGTAAACAGCTAATTCTGCAATTATTCTATATAAAATATAGTGGAAATACATCAACATATGCTAATACTTATAGTAGTAAAAAATGAAAATAAAAATGGGCTGAATTTTAATTTAAAAATCACCATTTGTAGCTAAAGTATATATTTATTTAAAAAGGTAGAATAGAAGACAAAATTGGAAAAGCCGGTCCAAAATTATAGGATGACTGTGAAATGTGTATTATATTTACACAACTCCTTTAATATATAAAACTAATGAGCACTTAAAAAAAAAAAATTACATTCTAACAAAATATTCATATTGGAGAGGAGGAGAGGGCAGAAATTAAGAATATATATATTAAAAGAAAAGATTTTGAAGGTATGAAATATAAAGATTCGAAAGAGAAAAATATTAAAGGTCTCACTGCATGAGCTTAAAGAAGATTTAAGAAATATGGTTTATGTCGAATAAGTGTTTGAAACATAGATCTCAGTGTGAATATAATTGCTACCGTTTACTTTTAAGATTTTAATACTTCAACGTCATACAGCAACTGTAATTTCAACATAAGTCATTTTAATAACAGAGCGTACATACATAAGGCTGAAAAGTAAAGAAAATTGCAAACCTGGAACCACTTGGCATGTCGTAAGGCGGCCAAAGCGTCCAGGCATTTCTGCCTGTCCAGTACATCCGGAGGGTCTTTAACAGTCTCTAGAAAACCAGATGATAGAAGACTGAGATTAGCACAAGGAGGACTGAAAGGAATGGGTGTTTGACCTATTGGGGGGTTGCAGAAGTGTGCTGCTACTAAAACTTATACACTACAGATAATATACAGATAACACTCTTACAAAAATTCATTAAAAAACAACCAAAAATATATAATTAAACATATATGTAAGAAATAATTAACTATTTTAAGCAATAATACTTACTTAGAGCAAATGCATTACTATTTCATCTGCTAAAATGTTTAGAACTAACCGCTCCAAATGTTGAATTTTGAAGTTAATACAAGTTTGTTGCTGGAAAAGCTTGATAAGTTTCAATGAATGTTGCATGTGAAAATTGTCAGTATAATTTTAAGTAAACTTTTAATTTTAATAACAGAACTAAATTCTATATAAATATAGGTGCATTAATGAAATGGGGGATTGAGGGGGGTGGTAGCCCCCTCACTAATTATCATATAAAACTCTTCCGAAGCCTAATTTGAATTGTTTAACATAGGTTTACATAACAGTACTCGTTATCTTACTTCTTAATCTCCAACCTGTATTTATAGTATTAAATTTCAGGGTAACAGAAAGTCGTGCGCGTAACATACCAGATTGACAGCAATAATTTGCTGTCATATTTTTTATTTAAAGCATAATGCCTTGCAGTTAACTGTAATTGACTGCTTATTTTTTAATTTTATGGATTTTTTACTTTTATCTCCATGCACAGGAAGAAAGTATAAGATTGGTAAGAACTTTCGATTTCTGATTTTCGATGGATTTACATGTTTTGAGATGCCCAAGAACCAGATTCGGCTAAATGTAGAAAATACGTGTCTGTATGTTTTAGTTAAACATTATAGATACTGTATCTCCCAAAACAATGGTTAGAATTTAACCGAATTTAATATTTGGTTGAAAGTTAAATTGCTGTTGATTTCCCCCCCCCCCCCAGATATATCTTGCAATAGGTGGCACAGCCATGTTCAGGAAAAGCTATAGCTCAGCTTCTACAGCGTGCCAAGCTTCGTGAATGAATTGCATATTGTGTAAGACTGCTGATTTAATCTGAGGGCATATCGACTGATAGGTGGTGCTGACATGCTACAATCTAATCCCATTGCAAGGAACGCATATTAAAACGGTATATCTCAACTTCTATAGTGAATAAATACACAACAATTTATATTTGAGGTGAATATTATGTAAAACTATGCTGATTCAATTTGACTGCAATAATGGACGATAGATGATACAGCTGTGCAGTAATATTTCTTGTTTACGAGAAAACTATATTTCTGCTTCTATGATACATAAACCTGACAAATTTAGTGTATATTATTAGGAAAAAAACATGCTTACTTGATTTTGGTATATATTGGTCGGAAGGTGGCGCTACTGTCAATTGCTTGCTGCGATTTCTCAGTTGTCTGTATATTTCAGCATATATTGGTGAAAATTGTACCAAATTGTTGATGTAAAATATAATTGACGCTTTCATATAAAATGGTACAGAATAAGTTTTGAGATGGCCATACTTATTTTCTTATACATATACATACTAGTTAGTTGTAGGGTGACTAAGGCGCCTGCTGAAAAATGATCATCCAATTTTATTTATTTCTCACTTTAAGTGCGTGCGAAATTTGCACACTTTATAAATTTAATATTTTATATGTATATATATATATATATATATATATATATATATATATATATATATATATATATATTTTTTTTTTTTTCACGTGAAAGCATATTTCATTTTTTGCTGGGAAAAAAAAAAAAAAAAAAATATGGCTACAATTAAATTTTTAAATGTTTATTTTAAAGCTCTTATTTTCATATTTTAATAAAAAAAAAATTAATCAAAAATTTGTTACAAATAAGGTACCAAATGAAAGGGATAATTTTTCTGAATCCCTCGTATTAAACAGCTTATCAATTGGACAATTAGATGTTTTAAAATTAACTAAACTATGCAAATTAGGAGACAGAGTCCAAGGAAATCTCTCAAGCCTAAAGCGTGACAGAGTCGGGCACTGATGAGTGTAATTATATATGTCGATATATATAAGAAAAATAAATTTTGTTCATAGAAATTCTCGTATTCTAGTTTTTGATAATTTTACACATTTTAAAATTTCTTAAAATGATTCACCCATTTTTAGATATCTGTCTGTGGTGTTTATAATATGACAGCAAACTTTGTATCTCCAGAAATAAAATGCGAAATTTTAACGAAGCTTTGTATTTGGTTGGATCGTGACATAATTGGTGCTGATTAGCTTTGAGATATATCGCCTTATAGGTAGTGCTGTTTGGCTGCCATTTTCTTCATTTAAAGGAAGGCTATATCCCATCTTCTATGGTATGTAAACGCAACGAGCTCAGTATATGAGATAAATATTATGTAAAACTATACTGATTTAATTTCTGTGCATATAGGCCGTCAGGAGGCGATACTTTGCTGCAATTTAATTCTGTTTATGAGAAAGCAATATTTCAGTTTCTATAATATTTAAAACGCACCAAATTTTATATGTGAGGCGAATTATATGAAAAACTATGCTGATTCAGAATAAGTGCTTATCGCTGCAGGTGGCGCCACTACACTTCAATTTAATTTCGTTTACAGAAAGGCTATATCTCAGTTTCTATATTGCATAAATGCACAAAAATTGGTATGTGATACATAATTATTCAAATTTGCCGATTCATTTTGGGTATATATCACCTGACATGTGGTGCTGCTATTAATTTCTGCAAATTTCCAAATGGTTGTAACTCAGCAACTGCTTGTAATAATTGCACCAAATTTCATAGACAAAATGTTAATAGAGAGAAAATTAACAGCAGCGCCACCTTTCGGCCGACATGCACCCAAATTCAATCAGCGTAATTTTTCGTAATATATATTTTACGTATTTATCGGACAAATAAATTATTTAGCATAGTTTATTTATTTTTTAAAAGAAAGAGAAAAATTGAATATTAATTCTAAAAATGTGTCTTTATTATTTTGAATATTAATTCTAGAAGTGCATCTTTATTATATTTCTTTAATGCATAAAATTCAGTAGCAAATTTTCTTGATAATAAGTGTTTGCCAATGTTTCGGAACTTCCGAATAAATATTTAACAATATCTCTGTCCTTTTATATAACATAAAATAAAAATATAATTTGATGTGCACCCAAATTCAATCAGTTTAATTTTGATATATATATCTCACATACCAAGTTTGGTGCATTTATATATCATAGAAGTTTAGATACTGCCTTCTTGTAAAAGGTGTTAAGTTACAATATAAAAGTGCCACTTATCGGCCAATATGTATTCAAATTTAATTTGTATAGTTTTACACAATATCCATACCACATGTAATTTAATGCATTTATATGCTATATAAGCTGAAATATACATTTTTTAAAGTAAGGAAATCATAACTTAACAGTGCTACCTTTCGGGCGATATACCCCCAAAGCTAATTGGCATCAATTTAAGACAAGGGTTTTACTAAATATCAAGTTTACTTAAATTCCATCCACTAGTTCGTGCGATACAGCATCTATACAATTTTGGTAATACGTGAATATTTTTAAATCGCCAGAACATGTTCAGGATATCTAAAAACGTATAAATCCATTGAAAAATTTCACAAATCCAATATTTTCTTTTTTAGCGTACAGAAGAAACTAATGAAAAATGTGTTAGAAATAGTTTTGGCATGACATCAAATCACACATTAATTTTCAACCTTTAGATCCATGTTGAAAAAAAAAAAAGTTCAGAAAATTCTATTCCAATGTCAAGTCAAATCAGTATGAAAATTTTTGCTTCGCTATGTTTTTTGCGGACAATGTTATTGTGACGGTGACTATGTTTTGACGTAGACCCTTTCATAGAGTTTTTGATTGTTGCTCATTAATGAGGTTCCTTTTTTTTATAAACAAACGATATCCGCCCCCCCCCTTTTTTTTAAACGCGTCAGAAATTAATTTGTGGAATTTCGTGAATTAGGAAAAAAATTTACAGGCGTGGGGAAAAATCACATGCTTAATATATATTTTTTTGTCATAAACATTGTCTAATTTTGCCCCGGTAATGAGTTATTTTGTAATTTTCTCTCTTTTATGATAAAACTGAAATTTTTAACTTCCGATCACAAAATCGGTCGGAAGTCTTCCACCGAAATATGAAGAATTGTTCAAGTATGTAATATACAGGTGTTGGACAAAATGCAAACCATTTCACTGTTTTACGATTTGTCGAATGTCTTGAAAAATACTTAACGTCTTGTTCTTGAATTTTAGGAATAAGGAAATCATGTCTTTCTTTATATTTTTCAGCAAATATTCTTCATGAAGTTCTTTAGGGGATGAACAACAAATCCAATAAAATAAAAAGTATTTTTGATAACCCTGTATATGGAAAAGCTTCGATTCATCTGCAAATTTCTGATATGGTTATAAATGTTATATTTTATATGTGTATAGAGTTTTGTGAGGGTATATCGAATATTTAAGGGGTTATTAATATTTTATTAAGAAATGCAAAAATTCCACGCAAGTTTCTACTTAATAACTCTAAAGGTTTGTTGGATATGAAGGCTTTCACATCATTAAACATCTTATTATAAAGATATATTTTTTAGCAGAGAATAATGAAGTGCAGAGAAACGTGGTTGGAGTTTATGCAATAAAAAAATAAATAAAAGCCCATTCTCATTTATGGACGTTTAGTGTTCTAGCGAGAAAACTTTGAGATAGAAAAACAGACAACAGATTAATTTCCTATTATATGTCGACAAAGATTTCAAAAGTAAAGTATTATAATATATATTATTATTCAATTTGATTTAAGTTAGTATACCTGCGCAAAAAGCAAAGATATGTGCGACGAATGAAAAATCATTAAATGACTATCCAAATTATTAAATAATTAATAGTAGGCACATAAAACTTTCAGGGATCATTTAGAGTGACACTATAAACTGTCACTAAAAAACAGAAATCATTCCAAAGAACCACAAAAAATATATGTGCCATTTTATTAGCTGTCCTCAAATGAGGACACTGAGCGCTAACGAGTTAAATAAAAAATTATGTTCAAGTTAAATTGAAAATATGAAGGCAATGAAGTCAAATAATTAAGTTTTAATCAACCAAAATTCTAATAAAAACAAAGATAATTTTGTTATTAAATTAATTCAAAATAGATTATATCAAAAACGTATTTTAAGTTACTTAACACGTTCTGAGCAGTATGAAATTGAAAGTTCTTTAAAGAAATTTGAACAAGAATTAAAGTTCACCAACATAACTTTTTTTACTTCACCAAAATAAAAAGTGAGCTTAAAATATAAACCTTACTTGTTGATTCGTCCAGGTTGCATGCTCGGGATTGGTCAATTATTTCTATTGTTTCACAAAAAAGAGCATAATGGTGGTTATTGTAATTAGCAATTTTTTTAACATTTTAAAAATCTTTTTGGATATTTTCGTTTTTATGGGTCTGTGCTAGGGCTGTAATATGCTTTCCAAATTTGATGTCATTAATACGTTCTTTCATTCGTGTGTTAATTTTCCTTTTAGTCATGCCTATATAACAGCCATCTCTATTGTCTTGATACTTGAAGGGGATTTTGTATATTCCAGCGGTTTCGGGGGGGGGGGGGGATTTTGATCTTTATCATTTCTAATAATTTGATAGATATTCGGGTTGGGCTTAATCGGAATATTTATGTTTAATTTGCTAGCAATATTTTTAATTTTTACAGCAGCTCCTTGGTCATATGGTATGGCATCGGTGAATTTTATATTTCGTTTCTGGAGGCTAGGAATATCATTAAGTTTATTTAAACGTTTTCTATAGAGTTTATCAACAAAATTTCTAGGGTAGTTCTTTACTATTTCTGATTTATTGAAGGTAAGCATTTATAATTTTTTTTTTTTTCAGCTTGGGAATCATGAAGATGAAAAATATTTAATTAAATCAATTCTCATTGCAAATAATTGAATTTAAAGAATTTTCAATAATAATCTACACCAATAATACGTCACATTACTAAATTTGTCCATTATACACAACACCCCCCCTCCCACCACGGCTAAAATGTCTGTTTCTGAAACCACACAATATTTTCCCCTTTATCATTTTTAATATCACATCCAATGTAACTAAAATTTTGAGTTTTTAATTATATTTTTAAAATTTTTATAATAATTAATTACTCGTAACAAGCTTAAAAATGTTCTTTTACCCCCCCCCCCCCCCCAAAAAAAAAAAAAAAAAACTATTTTAAAGGCAATCAGCATTTTCTGAGCATTAAAGATCTTACCGTAAATTAATTTAATTCCCAATAAATAGGATAGACGCAGAATGAATGAATATTTTCCCCTGCCCCACCAGCAGCAGAGCGGTTTTGAGCTCACAGCTGGTAGATGTGAGGTACCGGGTTTGATCTCAAGTCGTGTTCGTCGGCCAAACTGTTCAGTTTTTCGTGGTTTTCTCCTAAATTTGCATAATATGGCCAAGAACCTTTAGAAAGACTTGGAAGGTACTCCCTTTCAGGCCTAGGACTTTAGTGCAGTCAATCGGCCTTATTCCCCAACACACCTTTTTCCTGACTTATACTATTTATTTTCCATAAAATTAGTGAATAATTTAGCAATTTACAGTAACAAACTTTTAAATACATCATATTTCCATTAGATTTTCAAAATTCCACGACTATTCCAGACCTAATCAAGTTTCCTGGCTAGCGGCTATCCTATTAAATAAAATAGATTAAAATTTAGTAATCTATCAACATCTATTACTGAAATGCAATTCTAATACAGCTTTATCATATAGAGTAGATTTTGCTAATTAAGTTTATTTTATTGGATTTATTTCCTTCAAATTAAACATTTGACAGAAATAATGAGCTAACCTAAACAACACAAGGGAAAAAACACAAAAATAAGTTAATAACATTACAGCAGCACACAAATGTCACCCCCCCAGGGTGATCAAAAATCCTTCCAGGTCAGCCACCCACATCATTCAAGCTTCAGGATGATGTTCCCCTAGAGCGAGTACTTGAACAAAGTAGATAACTAAATAAAATACATAGATTACTTTCCACACTTAAAAGTGTAGTTACTTGAGTAAATTGTTAACTTAAAATTTTAAAGTTAACAGACTTTTCTTTTATTTTTTGAATGACTGAACAATATATGTAAACACTAAGGTATTTATAATAGGAATAAAATAACACTATTAACCAGAAATGAATTAAGAATATAATTCTTACAATGAATCTATATCTAAATAACAAATATTTCTATTATGAATAAATAAGTTAAAACACTGACTGATTAACATAATAACTATTATATAAAATAACAATAAGAAACAAAACTAAAATTACAAGTTGAAAACTACTTAACTGGGACGATTCCACTGTGGAAAATGGGTAATTAATTAATACAATACATCTGAGGTACCTCTTTTTCCAGCCCTTTTTTTTTCATCGAAGCACACTTCATATACATGCACAGAAAAACAAAACTTGCTTTTATTTTAAGTTTTGAGATCTTCAAAAAATTCTTCAAATTTATCTTAACAGTTTTCAATTAATTCTGGCACGTACTTGGATTAAATAGCAATAAAAAATAAACCAAGGGAGGGAGGAATTAATTAAAAGAAGCTAATTCAAAAAATAATGAAAAGTTTTTCCGAGCTACATGAAAAAGTGTATCAAACCAGAGCCTCCTTAAGTAGATGCCTTCCACGCGCTTCAAATCCCAATGTTAAATTAGGCAACATTTAAAAAACAAAACTAACGCTAGGTGACAGCACCTACGCAGAGCAACAATTTTCTTCTGTTTCATAGATAAGTTATATTTTTCATATAAAATCTAGCTATTAATTTCAATTTAAAGTCCAAAATTGTATTTTTTTTCTTTTAATTTGAAAAAATGATGTGAAAGTGCTTTATCGTAAATATTTTCAAAAAAATATTCAAATATTTATATTTAAAAAAGTATAGGGTTTAATTTTCTTCGAAAGTGGACAAGACCTATTTTAGCTTTTCAACTAATTGAATTACAACGTATCAAATAAATAACACCTTTTTTTTTTTTTTTTTTAATATATTATTAATTAAAAAACGAAATTTAAAATTAAATAAGCAAAAACATGGCATGTCTATCACGCGATTAAATTATTTTTTATATATTTATTCAATAAAAATTTCAAAAATTTTTTTAATTTAGATATCAGATGAAAGTTTCGTTTATATAAATTAAAATCTCTGAACTTTAAATGAGTTCAGCTTAGAATGAATAATTTATAATGATAAATTATTAAAATCATGTCTTTTTTTTTCTTTTTTTGGTCATGTCCTTTACGTTACATTTTTACCTTATTAGGTGTGAATTATTTTTCTTAAATCGAGAATTTTATATTATTTATAAAAAAAAATAGACCAGCACATTAACGAGATAACTTAACATTCAGTAATAAAAATTGGAGAAGAAAACAATCTGTTGTTTAGTCCGTCACAAAAAATAAATAAATAACCATTAAGATTTAAATTTTTAAAATTAAGGATTTCTTGAGTATAAGTTTTCTCTCGCACGAAAAGTTTTTTTTTTTTTTTCTTCAAGATTTTATTAGCTTCACCAGTTCCGAGAGGGTATGCTTTCGAAACTGATAGATATTTTCGAAATAAAGTTGCGTTATGTTTACATGTTTTGAGGTCTCCTGAAACGAAAAATGTTTTTAGCGGTTGGTCTGTGAGCGTCGGTTTGTCTATCTCGGATATACTTGGAAAATGCTGAAAGTGTATTTCATTTTGTGTTAAGTGTTTTTCATATAAGACTAAATTTAAATGCACAATCTGATGTGCACATAGTTTATTGAAAACATACAGGGCTATCCAAAATTAAGCTAAACGTTCTTTTCTGTAGAATGTAATTGACGGAAGTGTTTTGCTACACTTTTTTATGTCGACGAGTTGAAGAAGGAAAATTAATTTTTCGAACCTATAATGTAAACAAAGTATTTTTTTTGAAGTTCTATTTTCAACTCAGGTTTTTGAATAAAGTCACGTTTTGGGGTTCTCTGAATACAAAAAAAAAAAAAAATTTTTTTTTAGTTTTTAGTGATTGATTTATATGCATATTTATTATCAGAATAACTTAAAAACAATCAAATGCAGGAAATTCACAATTGTATTTTAAAACTCGTATTAGGTTTCAATTTGAAAAATTTGATAAAGATTGGCAAATTTAAGGACAAATTAATAACATCCTTGAAATATTTTTACTTCCATTACCCTACTACCATAGGTAATGAAAGTATTGTGTTCGGTCCAAAAATTCGATATCGAGTTTTCCCCTGATTTATATTTTTAAGGTCTCACGAGTCCAAAAAAAGTAGTTTTTGGCAATTAGCCAGTATATGTGTGCGTGTGTATATGTGAGTGTATGGATGTGGAGAATTTCTATTTCAAAAAATCAAGTCATCTTTCTGTTATATCTGATAATTTTTCAAATCTGTAATCATGATATTTAATTTTTACATGAATTTTTAATTCCATATTCCATTTGTGTGGTAAAAGGTTAATAAAAGCAATGTTATGAATCTTAAAACTTAATATTTTTAAAAAGAACAAAAGTAGAAATAAAAATTTTCTATTTTTTCTTTTCAAGATTCCCAACACTTTTGTTTCAATTTAACTGAAATAATCAAATTTTTATACGCATTTACACAAGTCTTTAAAAAACAGTGGTATTAAAAAAATATAAATCAATCTTGTTCCTATATTGGAGTATTTTATAGTTTTATTCATAAGATACTAATGTAATTTATGAATAAAACTATAAAATACTACAATATAGAGTTACTTCAAAGTAACTAAGAACAAGTTATTTTTCTGTATTCATACATCAATAAATAAAAATTTCATTTCATTTTGTAATAAGCATAACTATTTTATTTGTTAAATCTAACTTACTAACAGAGGTGTCAACCCTTCGAATTTTTATATCATAATTTCTTTTAAATTTATCTTCGTCTTAATCACAGAATTTACGATAATAAATAAAAATAATGTTTTTTGTGAAAAATATTATTGATATTCAAAAATCCGGAGGGTTGGTAATTTTGCATTAATTACTTATTGAGTTTACATACCTTGTCTTGAAATATGAAACCGTTAAAACTTATATTTTCACGGCGACTCTCCGATTTACAAAATGGAACGACGCAATACACCATATTATTTAAAAAAAAGAAGAAAAAAAAAAAACCTCTCACATTTGTTAAATTAATAAAACATAAACCATGAAGAACTCAATTGAATCGCGGGAAATAAACAGAACTTTACGACACGGTATCAAGCGCCATCTACTGGCTATGTTCTTCTTGTACTGTTGCCAAGTTTCCGAGCGACTCGCTAGGCATCTACTTAAGGAGGCTCTGATCAAACAAAGCATCAGCAGCAGCAAAATTTTTGGAATATTTAAAGAATAGCTAGAAAAAGTGTCTCCAGGTTATATGGTTTTCTGAAGCAGCAAAGAAATTAGTTTTTCTATAGTCTGATTTTATTAAGTAGATATGCTATAACTTTTAATAACAATGTTATGAAATATGACAAATAGAAATATTTTGAACATATCCATATCTGCCAACTTTTGAAAATGACAATTAGTAGCACAACCATTTTAAAAATAGATTGGTTGGTTGATTGGTTAATTTTCATCATGCAACACACGAATCCTAAACAAATTTATATATATTACTGCATTTTCTTACACAAAATGCACGGGGTACTGTTTTCAGCCCTGATGAAAAAATTTCCACAGATAATATGCATTGCCGGATGCCAGACATCCATTTAATGTTTGCCATCCACCACCTCAGATTAAACATTTTCAAAAAAGTTTTTACCTAAATAATTTGCATTAGTGTCCATATATATCCGCGATTGTAATGAAATGCTCGCCCTCTGGTGGGCTAAGGTTAAATTATCGCACCACTGCATATCATCATATTATGCAATCGATTTTCCATGATGTAATGGCGGAGAAAGAACAATTATTAATCCACGTGACTATTATATTTACTAACAACTGCAGTTCAGAGAGCGCCATCTATCGATCATTACAAACGCGGATTGAAAAACTGTTTAAAGAAACAAAATAATTTTATTCAAAACGCAGAATTCCTGTTTTTTACACTATATTCAACCAGCCATTAAAATTCAGTAAAAATACTACCTATTAAATATTTTTTATTGTGTGTTCAATTATGTGTATAATTAAAAAAATTATAAATTATAATGATTGCAAAAAAATTATAATCTTACCATTGGGATAATTGTTTTAAAAATGTTGAAATATAAATATTAAATGCATTCAATGGTTTCTCTAGGCATTTGATCATGGATTGGTAGGGTGTGTGTGTGTGTGTGTGTATAGAGTAAGAAATATTGAACATTTTTACTTCTTAATAGGTTTTAGCATCTAATAAAGTTTAAAAAAACATTGACATTTATGTTGCGTATGGAAAAAGATTAGAATCCCAAGGCTTTCGCGAGGCGTTTGTTTGCCGATGAACAGGGGGTGGGGTGGGGCATGAGGAGGGCACAAAAAATACAAGAAAGAGAAATATTTAACAATTCTATCTCTATATACATTCTAGAATCTAAATAAAGTAAGTTTAAAATGAAAATTGACATTTATGGTGTGGATGGAAAAAGATTGAGGCAAAACACTGTCGCAAGGCAAAACACTGTTAGAAATGTTTCAGTTTTGGTGCTAGATAAAATTCGTAGTTTTGAGCCGATTTTCGTAGCGTCGTAGTTTACGGCCCAAATTCGTAGCAGTTGGCAAGTCTGCATATACACTGAAGAAACAATTACTTCTAAATCTCGACAGGAAAGGAAACTTAAAATTATTCAATATTCTTTTTTCAATGTCGTATATGCAAGGGGTGAAACTACTTAATGTACAAAAACCTTGAAAACCACTACTTGCATGTGGAATGAATATTTAAGGGAGACTTATTGATAAAGGATATATCATATGGCTAATATTAAAAGTATGTATTTATATACCAATAGTAACAAGTGGAGAATTCTTAATACATTGTAAAGCCAATTAAACGTTCAAATTGAAAAATTCCTTTAAAAGCAAAATAATTTCACACGAAATTAAGAGGCAACAAAATTTTCAGAAATCTTGGAATTCTGGAGTACCCCCTGATACGTATTACAGTAACACTTAAGCAGGACTCGAAATTTCAACTCAGAATATACTTGCCACTAACTTGGGTTAAAGTATTTTATTTTTTCTTCTGTATTATGGATATTTTTAGCTAATTATTTGAAATATTTAATAATATGCATGAAATAATTTCATACAATAATATGGTCTCTCATGTCAACCATCTAAATTTAAAATAATTTTTATGTATTACATTTGTAATTCCAAAAAGATTAAAATATCCAAAAACATAAATGTGAACAGTCAATTTAAAGAATAGTTTTATTTATTTTTGAGGTCATAATTAATATGAATATGTGTATACATTACATCACAGTGTTAGAATGTCCTACAACATCTAACCCCCCCCCCCCCCCCCAAAAAAAAAAATAAATAAATAAATAAATAAATAAAATAAAGGATTCGCTCATTTTACATATGGAATGTCTCATCTAATTCATGTTTTGCATTGAGGAACTTTTTTTTTTTTTTTTTTTTTTTTCATTATTCAATAAAATTTGTATGTAAAAACTTCACATATTATAATTAGATAAAATTTTGTTCTGTGACTTAAGGCTCCTATTTAGATAATTCATTTCTATTCCAGAAAAGAAATTTGGAACATCCAATTTTTAAATGACTGTAAACTTTTATTATTAATCTTTCTACTATTAGTTACAAAATTGTTAAACTACCTTAGTGTGATTTGACAGTTCCTCTTAGTAGAGACAGCATATGAATTATAAGTGATCATTTCCAATTCACTGGTATTCATTAAGCTAAAAACAGAATTTCTGAAACCGTACATAGCACTGTGAAATACTTTTGAAATTTTAAATAATGAAAATGGACTGAATAACATTTATGATTTAAATACTATTGTCAAGAAATTTAGCTGTATTTAAATAAAAGTAAAAATTTTTACACAAAATGTTTCAGCACAATAGAAAATACTTCTAAAAGTATTAATAAACACATATTATGCTCGGAAATGAAGACAAAAAAAGTTCTCTCTCTTTAAAAGCAAATTGAAATTTAGAAATTAATCTAGTCTATTATATAAAGTAAACCAGAATAATCAACATCTGAAACCATAATGAAATACACACATAGAGAACTTAAAATTAACTTATACCTTTTTTAGTAAATACATATAAAAATACCTTATAAAAACTTTTCATTTCATTATAATTTTGGCTGATTAATTTCGGTCACACCATGACCATCTTCAGAGCCAAGACTAAACGTTGACGTCCTTCTGTTTATCTTGCCGGGGAATGCCTTGGTTGTCACTTCGCTTCACTTCATAATTTCTTAGGATCTGTTGCCAAGCTGCAGGGATGATTGAGTGCTCTCTATCGTTTACTGTGTTATCGTTAGTAATAATTTCGAGGGCCTCCCGTTTTAGTGCATGTGTTACGGGAGGCCCTCGAAATTATTACTAACGATAACACAGTAAACGATAGAGAGCACTCAATCATCCATGCAGCTTGGCAACAGATCCTAAATTATGCACTAAAACGGGAGGCCCTTGAAATTATTACTAACGATAACACAGTAAACGACAGAGAGCACTCAATCATCCCTGCAGCTTGGCAACAGATCCTAAGAAATTATGAAGTGAAGCGAAGTGACAACCAAGGCATTCCCCGGCAAGATAAACAGAAGGACGTCAACGTTTATTCTTGGCTCTGAAGATGGTCACGGCGTGACTGAAATTAATCAGCCAAAATTATAATGAAAAGTTTTTATAAGGTATTTTTAAATGTATTTACTAAATTAGTATGCTTTTCTTTAAAATTAAATGGAATTAACTTATACCTCCTAATTAATATCATAAAACATATTTTCATATTAAGTATATTTTTGCATATCTTAAAGCAACATATTATAAATATTGGCTATGTATTACTCTAAATTAAAGGAATGAGAAAACTACTTTTGAAAATCATTAAAACTATTTTTTAAATAAAAATTCAAATAAGAATGATGAACTATAACAAAGTCAGTTGCATATTTTAAGCCAGAACAATTTCTTTGTTTTTTATACAAACTATATTTGCACAATATACATAAAAGGATGTAAAACAATTTTAATCAGGAACTCTTTTAAAAAATTATAAAATCAGTGTTCAAAATTATAGATCGCTTAATTTTTCTTTTTCTTTGTAAAAAAACAGCACATACGTTTCATGTTTCTCAATTCCTTGATCAGGACTTCACTGTAAAAAATATAATTCTCACACTATTTTTTTTTTTTTTACACAATATCTTACAGGGAAAAAGTATAAATTACATTACTATGCTGAAAAAGAAATCAAAATACTGAGACAACAAGGATTATGCCTGGTTGCAACAGGAAATGTGTCCCTCAGTAAAGCTTCATTGGGGTCATTAAAATACTATGACATCAACGTATAACATACACTAAAAACAAGGTACTTCAGGGACCAAATTGGGGGAAAAAAAAAAAAAAAAAAAAAAAGGTACCATTTAGGTTTTTTTTTTTTCAAAAAATAGGGACTTAAAAACCCTGCTTGTTCTAATCTATTAATTTATTTAAGTGGGGTCAATTAATTCAATTAATCAAATGGAGTTTAAAATCATCACATAATTTATTTTATTTATTTTTTTAAAGTCTCATTGAGAAATCTAACAGATACAAAAATGGGCAATATGAAATTTCTATTGTGATACAATGAAAACAAGAATGGGTAACTTGCTCATTTGCTGACCTGGCAAACAAACCCTTTTCACCAGGGTTTCCACTTAATTAAAAAAAAAAAAAAAAAAAAAAAAAATTACCGGACTTTTCAAAGTTTTTGGGCAATATTTGTAATTTTCCCTGACATTTACTTGACAGTTTTCACTTGTTTCAAATTTCCAGACTTGTGGGGACCTTGTTTTACCATTACAAGCTGCTCTTACATGATTCAGTTGTTGAAATAAAAAGACTAGCATGAAAAATATTTTGTAAGATAACATTTCTAATTGAACTGCCTAAAATAGGCAAAACAGTCTCCAAATATCATTTTTAATTCAAAATCATGCTTAGGTGCAAACATTGTTATTTAATACTTTAAACTTTTATAACATTAGGTGTGGCATTTATCAGAGGTAATTGTGACTCAAAGGTCAAAAACATGAAAATTAAGAGTTTCAAAAAAAAAAAAAAAAAAAAAACTGGAATATCAAATTTATGAAAATAGAAAATCTTAAACAACACAACAGAATATAGATACTACACTTAATATATACAGCGAATATGACTAAATAAACACCAGTGATAATGAAATATAATTATCAAACAGTTATAAAGTACTACTCTACTAACAATTTTTAACATAAAATTTGCATATAACTCAAATCTTCATTTCAAAAATTAAGAACAAATTTAATATAGAAGTTACAGCCATCCAGAATTTATAATTACAAAATTTTTTAGGGATACAATATATAAGCTATTTATGGACATACATAAATGTAAACTACCACTATAAAACTAAATGCTATTTTACAATAAAATTGTTGCAGCCATTCAAAAATACTTTAAATGATACTGATAAAACTCTACTGATTTTGAAGATACTATGTATTTTACAAAATATGTAAATAAAACTCTGTATTTGTAAAAACATACCTCCAGCTGCATTAGGTTCAGCATTAGACTCTCGCATTACAGGAGAAGTCAAAGTGACAGTAACGGTGATCTTTGGTTCAGTCATGGATGAAACTATGATAGCAGCTTCTTCTACACAACTTTTGACTTCATACTTATCATCAGGAGCAACAGTCTATCAAAAGAAAGAAATATAATGCAGAACAGCTTTAAGAATTTAATTTTATATTAAATTCAAAATATCTTTATTACGTCTGTGTGATTGGTCAGCAATAGTATAATTTCTTTGAATTTGGGTTTGAGTTTTCCAGATTATTTTCAAGAAAGTATTAACAACACATAACAAAGTTGTACAAGGGAAGTATCCACTGCACTCACAGCATAATTTGGTTTTTCTCCAATATTACCTTTTTCATTTTTGTTACCTATCAAATGAAACATGAATTATTACTTCCTTATACAAAGTATAAGGAAGTATAGTCACTATCGCATTGTTTCTAAAAAATATAATCGTAACTGGTCCACATTAGTGAAATAACATATAGATAGCTAGCAGGCTTTGCTCGCTTCGTTGGTCACTAAATTTAAAGGAAACTCTTTTCTATATAGCTTTATAAAAATAAAATACTGAAATTGTTCAAAAGTTCGCTTCAGGTCCCTGCTGCCCTCGGCAGCAATTTGGTCATCCGTTGATACTCGGGTGCCTGTCCCCATAACATGCGACAATGGTTTACCACTTCCATTTAGGTGCTTATTACGTAAGTGTTTCGAAATAGATAGTATCGAAAAAATTGGAGTATAACTTTTATATTTGAATTCCAGTTGCATGTGAACAACACTATACGAGGTGCACATAATATTTGCTTTTACGTTATTTCCTATGTTTATTTTGTTTATCCAAACAACCATAAAATGACAGCAATTTCACGCCAAATATTACAATATGCTATAACCAGCTACATCTGTCGCACAAGACAATTTTTTGTGGTTACATATAATTCATGGTTTGTAAACCTGATTATAGTTCTCTTATATAGTTGATATAGTTTTCTTTGGCGACTTTTGCCTTTTTGTCACCATTTTAGACTTAATCCCTTGTAATAATATACAGTTGAAGATCTTTAATCCGCACACCTTGGTTCTAGAACTTGTGCGGATTATGGATTTTTGCAAATTATAGATCATTGATGCCATTTCCTTGCTATATGAATTAGTATAAGGTACATAAAACTGTAAACTTTATTTAATGAAGCTAGGATTATAATTGTTTGTTTTTATACAATGTAATGAAGGTAATACTGATATATAAAACAATAAAATTTATTTAATGAAGTAGAAGCAATATATAATTGAAACCCTTAAATGAGTAATTCATTAAAAACTGTACTCCTACTTCTGGACTGTGATTAACAGTATGCAGCCAGATACTTGCAATGTGCAGTTTTTAATGACTGCATTGTAGATTTTATCTTCAAAACAAATGCTGGTATAATTTTTTCCTTAAATAGTTTTGTGTATTTTTGAAATACCACCCTAAAAGAACATTTACACTAACAGTCCTTAAACATCTGTGAAAATACACAATCCCACCAACCCATATGATGCAGTGTTAGAAATAAGAATTTTGAAACTAGGCGTCAAAATGGCGCCTGGATTAAATTTTTTGGTCGTCAAAATGAAAAATCTAGGTGCCATCTATAATTAAATATGTACATATTAAAATAATAATAATAATAATAATAAAGCATCAATTTGTAAATAATATATGCAAGATTATATAAAACATATTTATGCAATGAATGTAATTACATTGACAATATTAAACATACATATTTAAAATAGCAAATTCATTCTTCGCCTAGAAGATACATCATTCCACCACAATTTAATAGCATTTTGTGAGCAGAAATCTTCCAATTTAGGGCTGTTTAATTTAATCATTAACAAATCGTCAACTACTTTCATAGAGATATGACTTCTTAAATCAGTTTTTATTAGGTTCAATTGACTCAGGGCCGGCCCTAACGTTTTTGCCGCCGTAGGCAAACCTCAGAAGTGCCGCCCCCTCAAGCTTCAAAAACTTTAAAATAAAATAGATTTGTATCTAAAAAAAAAAAAAAAAAAAAAAAAATGATAATCATAAAAATTACGGTCTAATTGAATTTAACTAAGACAAAAACACTCATGCAATATTTAAAAGTTAAAAACACAAAATCTTTGAAACTAAAACTAGTACAGACAATATTTCCAAACCAGCAAAGAATAAAAAATACTAGTACGATGTACAAAATTTAAAGTAGTCTATTAATTACTCTCTTAAGTACTCTCTTAAGGTCAACATTGCTAACGCATTAAGGGGATTTTTAGTAGACATGGTTCTTAAGTAATTTTTATATCATTTTTATTTTCTTCTATATGTATATATAGAGAAAGTATTGGATTCGTGAAGTTTTTCGAACTCCAGTTTTCGATGGATTTACACGATTTAGAAAATGTCTGTCTGTCAGTCTCTGTGTGTGTGTATCACAAGCGCTGTAACTCATGTACCCATGAACGAAATTTAACCAATCTTTGTATTTAGTTGTACCTTGACATAAACTGACGCTGATTAGATTTGTAGACCAACTGCTCAACAGGTAACGCTGTGATCGCATTTTTTCTAGTATGTCCGTATAGGACAAAATTTCGTATAAATGTACATAATGAGAGTTATTTTAAACGTGTGATTGTAAAATTAATATGAATTATTTATAATAGTAGTAGTTAACTAGAAAAAAAATTGTGTTGGGGGGAGCATCGTTTCCCCCTGGGGGGGAAATAACCCCCGGGGGGAGTAAATTTTCAATATGGGTGTCTTTCGAAAGATCTCGTCAATACCTTTAAAATGAATGGTTAAACTATAGATCTGTGATAATTTAAAACAAAGTTATAGAATTTTTTTTATCTTTTAACAAAAAAAAAAAAAAAAAAAAAAAAAGAAAAAACTTGGATTTTTTTTTTTTTTTATTGGCAAAAAATTGACATTCTTTTGGCATTTAGTGATATAATTCTGTCAGATAAAAATCGTCAGCATTGATAATGCAAAATAATTTAATAAATAATTAATAATTTGTATTCAGTGAATTTTGTGTAAAATTATATAGAAGAAAGTTATGTGGTGGCCACATCATACTAGTTAGTTTAGAAAAAGATCTTTCTCCGATAGCAACAGTTATGGAAAAGGTTGGCAAAAAAATTTTAAAGCAATGCTTAAATTTGGCCCAATGTTAAGGGAGGTATTGAATTTAAGAACGTCATCTGGACATTCTTTCTTTTTCAAAGGTGAAGAAATATGGTCTACTTCATCAGCTAACTCTAAAGCGTTAAGATCAAAGGAATCACCATCTGTTAAGACGTTTTCCAGATCTTTACAGTGTGCCAGTAACTCATTTTTACACGTCTTTAAGTTTGTAGACATTGCATAAAAATTCAAAAGAATAGTTATGATTATTCAATAAATTTAATCTCAGCTCCAGTGCACTGATCACCTGATCGTTGTAAAGAAAAAAACTTCCATTTTATATTTCTCTTCTTAATCTTGTATGGGTTCGTCTACACTCTCATTAGGAAATTTTTGTGTTTTAGATCGAACACGATGACATGGTGTAGTCAGTTCAGTCTTTTTCTACGTCTACTTCTTTAGCTAATTTTTCAGCTTCTAACGTAACATTATCAAAGAACATAACATTATCAATTCTTTAAAAAACAGTTAATGAGCTACTTAATAAATCAGTGGCTTGGGATAAATCAAAAACTTTTGATTGAAGTAGTTTACTTATCGAATTAATGTGATTCAAAATTTTGTACCAAATGACGAACAAACATAAAAATAAATTGTTTTATTGTAATCAATAAACAACTGCCTCATCTTGAGTCATATTATCATTTCTACATTTTCATACATACTTAATAAAGCATCCCGAATATTTTCTATTTCAAGAAGTAAAGGTTTTAGGGAATCTATCTATACGACTTTCCCAGCTTACCAGCCATTCATTAACTACTACAATCATTTGCAAAAGTTTCAGATCAGTAGCCGATTTTCAATATTTTAACACATTGCATCATTTGCGCAGATTATTGCGTCATCTCATGTACTGATTGCATCAGACGCATTCTACTGCTATAAATAAAGATGGCCAGCACGTTTATAACCAGTTGTTTATTAGATTTTGTGTGTTGTGTTTTGTGTGTGACAGTGCTGTTGTGTAATTATTGTAATGGGTAAAAAATCTTCACTTAATGTTACGAAAAGGTCAGAAATATTGACCCTGCATAAAATTGGATTTTCTGAACGTCAAATAAGTTCGAGGGTAAATGTGAGCAAGACAGTTGTGTATCAAGCTATTAGTAAATTTAAAATTTCGGGAAAATTTGTGGACCTTAAGGAAAGCGGTCGTCCTAGAAAAACGAGTACACGTGGTGATCATGGGATAAGAAGGATGGTCGCATTTTATCCAAGAACCTCCTGCAATACGATTAGACATTCTCTGACTGCAAAAGACACCAACGTCAGTTTGAGTACTATTTCAAGTTCTGTTTCCACCTAACTTTAGAATGTAAAAAATGAGGGAGGGAAAGCTAAAAATCCATAGAAAAAGCATGGGAGGAAAAAAAAACCTCACAACGTTAAGTGTATATAAAAAAAAGGCTAACTCCGGAAGGAATTAAAGGACAAAATTGACTAGAAAAAGACATCGAGGAGCGGGAGGGACGGTCATGGCATTAAACTTATCGTCGAGGATTAAATACGTCTCGCTTAGTATAAGACTCGGCGGTGACGGGAATGGGACAAAGATTTTGGTTTATCATCCCATAAACCTGCAAGGAAACCTTGACTTACTCCAAATATGAAAAAGAAACGACTGACTTTCGCCAGACAATATCAGAATTGGACAGTACAGCGGTGAAGTAGGGTCTTACTTTCGGATGAGTCAAGTATGCAGCAGTTTTCTGCACGTGCTACAAGTGTTCGCCGCCCAAGAGGAAAAAGATATGATGAGATATATATATACGATTCAAACTGTGAAACATCCTCCAAGCTAAATGATATTGGGTGCAATGTCTGTATCCGATAATGCTAGTCTGTATTTTGCGCCACCTAAAACCACTATGAACGGAAAGCGGTACCTTAATTTGTTACGTGAGAAGTTGAAACTTCACATGCATGTTCATAAATATAGAATTTTCATGCATAATGGCCCGTGTCACAGGGCGAAGATTGTCAAGAAATATCTGAGGGCGCAGAAAATCAAAGTGTTTGACTGGCCAGGTAACAGCCCAGATTTGAATACAATAGAGAATCTGTGGTGTATTGTGAAAAATAAAATCGTGGAAAAGCAACCATCTATTGCTACGGCACTTGTTGAAGCAATAAAGCATGTCTGGTGCACAGACATTTCTAAAGCTTACTGCAAGTCTCTTATTTATAGCATGCTTTAGAGGATTGTATAAGTTATTAAAAACAAAGGAGTTCTTACAAAATACTGACTTTAATTACAATAAAAAAACATGTACAGTCTATTTTGTTCTTTTATATGTAAAATATGTATTTTATTTTTGCGGAATTCCATTAAATCTGATTTTTCTATGGGTGGTCTTAAACTTTTGCAAATGAGTGTAAGTTTGATAAATTGCAATATAAAATGCTCTGGGATTTAAAGTTTTAATTCTCGATTGTACTCCGAATCTCTCGCCTCTCATATTTGAGCAATTATCGTAATCTTGACCTCTCATATTAATTTTAATCTAATTTTCTCCAACTCTTTTGATAAAACTCGAGATAATTCCTTACCAGTAGATTTTTCAACAGAAAGAAAACCGAGAAAATTTTGATTATTTTTTAATTGAAATTCCGCTTCTGACTGGTCAATGGAAATATATCTTACTACATAAACTTTATCGCTATTCCCATGCAATTAATCCGATATATGTTATTGCTTAAATAAAGTATTATTTTAAATCTGACATCACAGTTGCTAACTCAAATTCAAATTTTGCCATGATTTTACGGAAAGCTCAAAATATCCCTACTTTATGACTGAAGACGTTCGTAGGATATACTGAGAAGGCCCTGGAAAGAATGGGTCCAAATAGTCCCTACATGCTGAAGAACACTGCTAAAAGTGCCTGCGCGTAGGGACAAATCCCTACATTTGGCAAACTCTGACTCTCTCTTATTAGTGGGTAATAAAAAGCTTGTTAAATCAGTGGTGGATGCGCATTTCTCCTTTCTTTTCGCGGCCGCGCATATAATACCTACTACACAGAACTTAGAAGTTTCTCTATTCTTGTCTGTTCTGCATTTCAAAATATAGGAATGGACATAGAAGCCTGTAAATTCTTGTTGTATTTATTTATTTATTTTAAATTATTATTATTTTTTTACATTTTTGTAGTTAAGTTGGCTTTGCCGCCCCTAAATTTTGCCGCCGTAGGCAAGTGCCTACCTTGCCTACCGCCTAGAGCCAGCCCTGATTGACTTGAAATAGACTTGTTTACAGTCTGATTAGATTGGAAAAATTATTAGGTATGATGAGGAAAAAATCCAGGCGTCAAATATGGCACCTATGATTGGAATTCTAGGCGTCAAAATGAAAAAACTGGTCGCAAAATGCGACTGACGACCGCTTATTTCTAACCCTGATATGATGTCATTTTTTTTTCAACCAATACACAATGCTGTTACTGGCAGGAGTTAGAAAACTGTACTTGCATGTGTTTTGTTTGATCACTAATTGAATATTATTCAGATGACGTTCGGATTCGCTAAAAAAGTATAAAGGCAATAAAAGTATAATTATTTTTTTTTCATTTGAAAATTAATTATGTATATCTAAATTAAATTTTACACTCATTTTTTTTTTTTTTTTTTAAATTTTAGTATGTGAATTAACATATTTTCTCATATACATCCAAAAATATCAGATTTTCGTTACTGCAAAATCTTTTGTTTACATTTGCAAAGTGAGTGTGGATTATAGATAATTGCGAATTATGGGTATGCGGATTATAGATCCTCAACTGTACTATGAGCAGTATTTCTGCCGTATTTTAGACAACTAATCTTTTTATTTTTATATTTATTTCCCATTAAACATATTTTTATTTATTTATTTATTTAAATATTAATTTGAATTAATCAAATATTTCTGTTTGACAACGTGAAAGTGCAGTCACACACAGATGCTCATTTATTTGCCTGATAAATAAGCATAGTGATTAGTACAGAAATTTTTTATTTATTTTTTAAATGAAAAAGGGAAGACTATTTTGCTAATAATTTTATCAGACACCTTTTTGTTTATATATAAGAATCCTTCCTATTCTGTTTATATTTTTAATGATTTTTAGGTTTAAAATAGTGCTTGCTGAAATAAATTCGCTATTTTTAAAGCTGCATTTTTTCTATAAACTTTCTATAAAAATAAATCATTTATGTTTTTATATTTTTGATGCACTACTTAGCTGTTGCTGTAGTAAACGTCTTGTCGATAAAGGTTCGGTGTACTTAAAAAAAAAAAAAAAAAAAAACACTCAGCAGGATCTATTAATGAAACTGATAAAATAAAAATATCGTTCATAGAGTTTAAATAAAAAACATGCGACATAAGGGAAGGGTTGTAACCTCTCAACAGCAACCACTTTAACATATTTGATTTTCCTCTCTGGGATTGTTGGAAAAATTACATAAAATTCACATATTCTTAATTTTTATATAGCTTTCTATATCTCAAATTCCTATTGACATTTAGTTAAGGTTTACTTTTCTTGAATTCACTTGAGTCAACACTTATTGATCACTAGCCAAATCATAGTAAAAAATTAAAAAAGGCTTTCACGGGTGCCAAACTCTACTTAATATTAAAATTTAAAGGCTGATCCTTTTATCAAAAGGTCTTGTATCTCTGGCCCATGTTTATTTACAAAATGAAACTTCTTTCAGACCCCCCCCCCCCCCCCCCCCAAAAAAAAAAAAAAAAAAAAAAACTTTATAGATCATTTTAATAAATTATTCCATTTTAAGACATTAAAATACATACTGCCAACTGTTTAGGAAGATTTTCCATAACTTTTTCCAGTAGGGTACGAGTTGGCTTTTCAGCACACATCACAACTAATTGCACATTTAGATCACCAGTGAGAACAAGACCTTTAGCAAGAACTCCAACACGCATGACTCCTTTTAAAACTCTATAGGGTTGAGCAGCTTCTTTAGCATCTTTATTTCTGAAAAACAGGAAAAAAGAAATTTAGAAAATTTAAGCTAAATAAAAGTTACTTAGCAATCTACAAATACATGAAATAATTGAAACAATTTAATATTTAAACTGTAGGAAATACATACTGCAATTTTCAAAATATTAAGCATATAGTCATTTTTCACAATTATGTACATATTAGAAAAAAGGATCCGAAGTAAAGATTGAAAAATAGAATTGAGATCCAATAAAACTTTGTTCTGAAATGAGCTGAAGTAAAAGTGTTTAACGGTCAATCAGCTGGAAAAAAGAAATTAAAGTTAAATAAAAGGGAATTTTATGAAAAACTTTCAAGAGAGGGATATCAAAAATTGTAATTGCTGCATATATTTATAGGCATGAAATGCTTCAAGGAATAAAAATTCAAAAAATAGAAGTTGTTCTACAGCTAATTATAACAAAGTTCAAATAGAAATTTCCCAAGAATGTTAACACTTAACAAATGGGTTGTATTTTTTCTGTCTGTCCCAGTTTCCAGAAATTTTTTAAAAGCATTAAATAAACATGCATATATGGGCGTTGTAGTTTTATTGAATAAGTACTATTTATACAATTGTATAATGCTTTCATCAGGATTCCCACTCAATTTCAAAAATAAAATTCCCTGACTTTTCCAGGTCTATTTTTAGAAAATTCCAGTTACAAAATTTGGTTCGCAAGATAAAAAATAGCTCACGGTATAAAACACATAGTTTGTGACATAAAGGCAACATTATAACGTGACTTGCGATATAAATTGAATGCTCAAAAAGCCTTTTCCAGGTTTATATTATCATTTTTCCAGGTTTTTGAGCAATATTTACAATTTTCCCTGACTTTTTTCAGTAATTTCAAATTCCCTGACTTTCCAGGTTTTCCCTGTTCTCCCTGACCCGTGGGAGCCCTGTTTTATTTGCAAGTCTAGTAGTCCTTATGAATGTGATATTTTATAAAACATCTAATCTAATGAAGTTGAACTTACATAATTCCCTTTTATATAACCTTGATATAAATTTTAACGAAACTCGCAAAATTGCTAACCCGCATTATGCATATTATTGTGAAACCATAGAAATAATAAATAGCGAATCAGTTTGTAAAAGGCAAGAGTAGCTTTAGATCGATTGTGGCACCATCTTCTAAAGAGTCAACAACAGAGAAATCAAGGGACAGTTTCGACGAAAGCAGACCACACCACACTGGTGGTTGCTGATGAAAGGGCGGATCCCCACAGAAATTACTTCAACCTAGTATCCAGAGCTTTGTAAGGTATAACTTTAAATTATAATTAAATATGCTCTGAGTAATTAAAATTTAGATTTAAATAAAAGATCTATTACTATTTACTTTTCACATTATTCAGAAAAAGCATTTTCCAAATTTATCATCTCCTGCTTGTCTAGCTTTCACACCAGTTTATATTATTTAACATTAGTCAAAATAATATTATTAAATAATGACATCTTTTTGTTTACATCATAATATTTAAAAAAAAAAAAATAAATAAAATAAAATAACAACCCTTCAATTTAACTACATGTAACTGGTTGAATACGTTTTGAGGCTGCTATCAGTGCCTACTTGATGAATTGTGCTCCCCCTCCACTCCCCTCAAAAAAGTAAAACACAACAAGTGAAAAATATTAAAATAGTAATGGAATTATCTATTCTTTTGATTGTACAATTTTTTTTTTTTTTTTTTTTTTCTTTTTTCAAGTGATATTTACTAAGCTCTAAGTAACAATATGTTTATATTAGAATATTTTAATTCTATTTTAAATTACCTTCTTATTTTATTCATTTGAAGGCATGGGTGAAAATTCCTTATTTTTTGTCATATTTTATATTAAATTATCCTTCAATAAATAAATATATGTATGCCTTCCATACCACAGTTAAGGATTTTTTTTTATCGATAAATTGTTATAGCTATGTAGTTAAAGTCAAGTGAATTCTTATTATGAAAATACTATATTGAATGCCTACATGCATTGTTTTTATGGGAATATTTATATTATTTAAAAAAAAAGTGATTGATAGTGTGGGTGAATGTTATGCATTTATTTATACACATATTAAACCACAAACAAATTTAAATTATTTGGAAAAAAAAAAAAAAAAATCAATAACTCTGATATTTGAGCATCATGAACAAATAATTTAAATCTCATAAAAAACAATACTATTGTAAAAGTCACCCCATCCAGCAAAAACCCGCACAGACAATAAAAGAATTGATATAAAATTTCTCCAAATTCCAGGAACTCAATGGCTAGCTTAATGAAGATCTGCCAATAACACAGCATGTATCTTTCTAATAAATCCTAATCTCTTTCAATATTCTTGTTATCTGTGTTAGTTTTTTTACTGCATTATAAAGTTAAAATTTAAAGTATTTTTACAGCGGGGTGCGTCACTTATGTAAACGCTTTAATTAATAAAAAATTTAGTTAGTAAAGATTAAAATATTACACACCCTGCCGTAAAAATACTTTAAATTATAACTTTATAATGCAGCGAAAAAACTAACACAGATAACAAGAATATTGAAAGAGATTAGGATTTATTAGAAAGATACATGCAGTGTTATTGGAAGATCTTCATTAAGCTAGCCATTGAGTTCACGGGATTCAATAGCGGTGGCGAAATTTGATATCAATCCTTTTCTTTTGGCTGCTTAAGAAAGGTAAGAGTTTTGCTGGGAGGGGTGACTTTTACAGGGTTCATACTAAAATATGGGGAAAAAATTCCCTGAGTTTTCCCTGAGTTCCCAGACAAGTTTCAAGAAAATATTAGCGACATATTACAAGAAACACTCTTCTAGACATGACAAAATACAGCTATTTCCACTCTATGATGTCATATTACTGCCGATCATGATAGAAATCATTATTTACATGCAAATTTTCACAATACTTAATCATTTAAATTTTGATACGAAGCTAAAAAAGAAAAACATAACTTGAGAGAGAAAAAAAAAATTGTTTTTCCAGGTTTTATAACTGATTTTCCCTGAGTTTTAATGAAAATTTTAATTTTCCCTGAGTTTTCCCTGACTTTTTTTAACAAATTCCAAATTCCCTGAGTATTCCCTGTTTTACAGGTTTTCCCTGAGGAGTATGAACCCTGTTTTACAATAGTATTGCTTTTTATGAGATGTCACTTCTTTTTGCAGGTTTTGTACATGCTTTTAAAAAGTATAATACATATGTATAATGAATATATTTGTGTAATAGATTAATAAAAACCATGTGTGTTGTGCATAGATGTAAATATAGTGTTACGAATATATCTAAATAGTACTAGTTAATTTTAATGTGTTTTCATTCCAAGAGACTTAGTCAGATTATAAAATGTCAATTTTCTGCATTTCTAGCTTGTTTCCGCGTTAAAAAAACTCCTTATCCCTTAAAAACACGCTTTATCAGGGCACGTAATGGACTTGGCGACGAATTTGGCGACTTTATCGCTCCTTGACAACTATTTTGACGAACTTGATGAAAAAACCTTTATCATCGCAGATTGTTCTTTTAAAGGAAAAAATAAATCTGTGGAGTCCCGCGAATTAGATAAAAAGAAAAAAAAAATATATATATCAGGCAAGAGCAAGAAATTCTGTACTAATTTGTCAATAAACAGCAGGAAAAGAGCATATACAAAAAATTTTTAAGTGGGATTTTTTTTTTTTGTAAATATTGCGTAATTCTCGCGATCACGCACTCTAGCGCGAACCCTGTAATGTTTGTTTTAGCTTGGCGGGGAGGAATGTGGTAGCATTCCACGATACCATGGCTGCAAGTTGTAAGATGTAGCCAAAACTGAAAATTTTTTCAATTTAACTTCCTTTGGGTTTGCACTAAAACGCGAGGATCTCGCATGTTTTAGGTAAGCTGCATGCAAAGGTAGTATGGAAAGTCGTCAGATTTTTCCATCTCGCTTCCGTCCTGGGGTATTTTTGAAAGACAGAATTCCGTCCTGTAGACTGAAGGCTTTCACCCATGCTTGATACCACACAAACTTCGAAAAATCTTGATAATTTTTAATAAATAAAACAATCCGATTGTTTTATTCCGATCCAGGTTATTTATTTTTTTTGGTGTTTTGAAAATTAAAAATCGGAAATAGAATTAATTTATGATTAAAGTTTTCATTACCTTGTTATTTTCTTACAATGTGTGCAATATTATTAACATAAGATTTCCAATCGCATTAGCAGAGTAAATGTCGAGAAGAAAAAGTAATTATTTTTGCCATGAATAGTATTTTGGAAAGATACGAGAATTTAAATAGGATGCCTAGCAGGGAAAGCAGAAAACAAGCAAGAAAAACTGAAGTACCAAAATTTAGGAATATTATTCTGGAATATAGGAAAAATGTAAAGAATTATACAGGAAAAATAGGAACACTTTGAGCCTGTACATGAGTGAAGAAAATGTCACTTTCAAGTTAAACATATCCAAATTACTGCATATAACAAGAGAATTTTAAATATTTTTCAAAAACTTACTCTCCAGTTTTGGCATCTTTTTTCTCTTCAGTTGCTGGCTTCGGAGGAGGAGGAACTTCTCTGTTTAAAAATAAAAATAAAATGTATTTTATTTATTTATCTCACAAATGATTTTTCTTCAAAATTAAAACCAATCTTACTTTTTGTCAGTCTTTTCAGTCAAATAATCAGATACTAATTTCAAGGCCTTTTCAGAATTAGTTATAATTTTCTGCACAGCATTCAATTCTTCTTCTTTAGGATAGATTTGTGTATGTTTTGCCATAACATGGCGATCATCAACAGAATCCGGTCGTCTCTTTAAGGAAGGAAAATTTAGTTAGGGAAAAAAATAGACAGATATGCATGAAGAAATTTTTAAAACCAAGCAACAAATTGACTTACAGTAGGTGGTCCCATGTTTGCTGCAGGCATTCCCATCATGTAAGCTCTAGGGGGTGGTGGTGGTGGCATAGGTGGTCCCATTTGTGGTCCACGACCAAATCGGCGATGCCATTCATAGTATTCTAGTTCATCTTCATAGCGTCGTCTCTCTTCCCAGTAAATACGTTCTTCTTCTTCCATAAGCCTGAAGAACATTGAAAAGATATCCATATATAACATATAATTAATGCAATTCTTGTATTTATATATATACAAATTAGGTTTTTGACACCCCCCCCCCTCTTAAAAAAAAAAAAAAAAAAAATTAAATGTAGAATGGTTTAAATTTTAAGTTTATTTAAAAAGAAAACTTAATACAAAATACTTAGTTATAATTAAAAATTAAACGACTTTTATATTCTTAATGTTTGTTTTGATCTAAACTATATTCATATCTGAACACTTAGAAGGAATACAAAACAAGGTATCCCTGTCTGTATTTTACACTTACGTGTTAGGAATATTTTTGAGGCCCATTTTTATTAAATGGGGGGGGGGGGATTATGTAACACCTTTCATATTTTCAATCATTCTATATAAATAACTATTACCAAGTAATTAATGTTCCATTGAATCAAGTTATAGGTAATCATTAAAAAGAATTCTGGAAAATATAATTGAGCAAGTTGCTCAGCAAACTCATGCAAGATATTTCAAGCATAAGTTCACTGTCCAATTTTGGTTCGAATTAGTGCAATGTTTAAAAAATTATTGTTATGACAAAATTTCAAGTGGCAGTCTAAGTGGCTGCAACTTGGAAGCAAAATGGTGAAGCAACTTGCCCAACGAAATCATCCAAAATATTTGAATGATACAAATTAATTCAGTACTTTAAAAATCACCGTGTTAACAAATTTTCAAGTGACACCGTGATTTCAAATGGCCACTACTTGGAAACAAAAAAGCTAAGTCAGATGTCCAGGGAACTTATCTGAGATATTTGAATGATAAACTCACTACCCAAATTTGATACGAATTGATTTAGTATTACAAAAGTTATAAAATTACATATCAAGTTATCAAGCGAACTTATCCAAGATATTTGAACCATAAGTTCACTATCCAACTTTTGTTTGAATCAGTTTAGTATTTTAAAAGTTATCGTGATAACACATTTTCAAGTGGCAGCAACTTGGAATTAAGATGTCAGAACAAGTTGTGCAGTGAACTCATCCAAGATAATTATAAGATCACTGTCCAAATTTGGTTTGAATCGAATCAGAATTAAAAAAGTTATGTTTATAAATTTTCAAGTGGTAGCCCAATTTCAAGTTGTCTTGCTTAGTTTATAACATTTGCTCTTTGTTAAAAATGTCAGATTAAGTTCATTAACAAACTTGGTTGTGACCTTTATATAATCAATATATACATCAGAATTCAAGCAAATCCAGTGTTAAATAAGCTTTTTACAGCGTGAATTTGAAATTTTCAAGTGGACTCCACTTGAAAACCAAATAGCAGAGCTATTTGGTTAAACTCCTCCAAGATATTTGTAAGATAAATTCAATGTCAAATTTGGTTCTATTTGGAGTATTATTTAGGAAGTTATCGTGATTTTCAAGTGGCCCCTCTTAACTTAAAATATTCACCCCTTTGTTAAAAATAGCAGATAAAGCTCATTAATGAACTTGACTGGGACACTTTATGGTCTATGTATTGGGACACTTTATGGTCTATGTATACATCAAAATTCAAACAAGCTCAGAAAACGCTTTCTACAATTTGAATTTGAACAATCTGAAGTGGTCTCCACTTGAAAACAAAATGGCGGAGCAACTTGGTTATCAAACTCAACCAAGATATTTATGAGATAAGTTTACTGTCCAAAATGTGGACTATATCCTTATGTAGACTATATTTACATTAAAATTAAGGCAAATCCAGCCTTAAATATGCTTTTTACAATGTGGATTTCAAATTTTCCAGGGGTGATTGTGACTCAAAGGTAAAAACCCTGAAAATTAAAGCCTTGAATAAAAAAAGACTCTGGAATATCAAATGATACTCAAATTATTTAGACCACAAGCACTCAATCTCCTTAGTATTTGTCCACATGCCACCTGGATGACAAATCAACAACTCATAACAACAAAAGATAACTTTTTAGGAAATATGAAAATACAGATAGATTCATTAAAAACCCTGAAATCAGGGGGAACTCCCCTGCAAGTGGCCGCCACTTGAAAACAAAAGGCTGGAGCAATTTTGGTTAATGAAATCATCCAGGATATTTATAAGTTCGCTGCCCAAATTTGGTTCGGCTTGGAGTATTATTTCGGAAGTTATCGTGATAACAAAATTTTCATTATAGATAGATAATCGAAGTGATTGCAATAGGTTGATTTCTTTACAGGTTGCACGTTGGAGTCCTGCATTGGTTTGGGTAACCTGATTTTACCTGAACACGACCTGTGCAGGTCAGGTTGAACCAGGGTGTGAAAAAATCAAGATTAAAAATAAATAAATAAATAAATAAATAAATAAATAAATAAATAAATAAAGTCCAATTTTTTTGTTTTATTAACATTATTAGACTAAAAATAAATTTTAAGAAGTTAAGCATGAAAACTCTTTTTTTAATTTAAATGTGAATACATATAAGAAGCAATAAATATAAATAAACTAAATAATATATATATATGATGATATTAAAAAAAAGTAAAAAAAAAAATGAAATATTAGCCATTATAGGTACATAGGGGGGGTAGAACCCCCCCCCCCCCCCAGCTTAAAGGAAAAAAATAATGTTTTTATTATTGTCATTAAAATGTGCATATTAAAACATCTTGAATTATGAAATTTTTTGAAGAGAAACTTTTTGGAGAATAATTATTCAATTAAAGGGAATCCAATGTGTGTGTATATATATATATAATACACACATTAGTTTGTGCAGTTTACTACCAATAAAATACATATAAATTCTAAGATTTTTTCTAAAGATTAAAGTTTTAAAAAATTAAGAAAACTGAAACAACTAGCTAGGCCATTACCATTTTATTTCTAATTTTATAAAAGCCTAAGTAAAAAAGGAAAAATTGCTTAGAAATGCCTTGACCAGTTAAAAAACAGTGATCAGAATTAGAAATAAGAAAAGTTAAAAATGAAGGACAGACTAATCAAATGCTTCTGTTCAGATGATACAATATTTATTATCCTAAAAAAAAAAAAAAAAACACTTAGGGCAGAGAATTTACTACAGTTTTGTATAAAAAGAAAAAAAATTAGGCTGTAAATGAAAGTAATTAGCTTCAAAATAAGAATAGAAGATAAAAATAGAGTTGTGGAAAGTTAAAAGTGGGGGGGTGGAGGTATTTGATGTAAATAACAAGTGAGTTCAAGTTTTCTTAATATTCTAAGACTATATAAAACTACATATTGCCACCCCAAATTATAAAATTTAATTTTTGATTTAAATCAATGATTTAAAAAAAAAAAAATCGAAGTGATTTTAATCAAGCTGATTTAAATCGGCGTACCCTGGGTTGAACATATTTCTTTACTTGCGGGTTGAGTTGGGTTTAGTTTTCCACGAGTCAGGTCAACTTAAGAACATCTTTTCAAAAAAAAAAAAAAAAAAAATTTTTTTTTTTTTTTTTTTTTAAACAATTGTAAGCAAAAATTTGTAGACATAATTATATAGCTCTGTAACTGAATTTAGACATGTGTCGGAGCTCCATATTCGTATCCGTATCTGCAGATATCTGCCTAAAAAAAAAAAAGATCCGTATTTGTATCGGGAGTATAAGCATGAAGGGGAAAAAAAAATCCATAAACTTTTTTTTTTTTTTTCCCCCAACAAATCTAACATGATCTTTTGTAGAAATTGTATGAAAATTTGAAAGCCCAGTCAGCCCCGCTTAAACGAACATCTACCGTTCCAACTATATTATTTCGATTAAGCGGGGGTATTCAATTCTGCGGGAAAGACTAGAAATGCATGTATAACTATAATGGTTTTATGCTTACATGAAAAGATAAATGATCGATACCTCTTTCTTATTTAACTATCTAACAAAATTTTTACTAAGATAAAATATTATAGTAAATTATAAATGCAATTAATGCTGGAATAAATATAAACTACTTACAATTTTACTTAAAAAAAAAAATTAATAAATCTAAACATTTTTCGATTTCTTTTTCTAAAGCACATAAATCGATTATAATTGCTTCTACGAGACTCAAAATGGCGATTAATAATGTTAAAGGATTTTGCAACTTCATTTATCGTTCGCTTGCTCTTCAAGGTTTTATCTTCATCTCTTTCTGTTTCCCCATCTTTATCCACATCTATGAGTTCATAAAGTTCTTTTTCAATCATGTGAAAACTTTCAAAATTTGTGATTTCCAATTTTCTAATCAGTTGCTGATTTTATAAATTTGGCTTTTGCAAAACAATTTTTATCGCCTCGACAGGAATACAGTCTCATGTTTAAAGAGCATGCCTTAGTCATGTAAGGTTTTTAAAAGAAGAACAGATTTTTTTTTTTTTTTTGAGAATGAGAGGAAAAATTTGTCCAGAAATAGAGGAATTTTATTTAAGAAACTTTGAGTGTTTATGCAATTAAGTGGGGTGGCATAAAAAATATTTCTTTAAACGAGGAAATTTAACATTGGTTCTATAACTTTATATTCTTATAAGCGGGGTATTCGATTATCCGTTACCCGATTAAGTATGGACGACTGTACTATAAATATTAACTATTGTGTTATTCCATGCCAAATCAACTAAAAAATTTAAATTTTCAACCTGACCCCCTGAGATTTCTATGAAACTGGTAGGAATCATTTTCCTTAATGATATAAATGAGAATATGTTTTTAGAAATTTTTTCTCTTGACTTTTTTAAATTTATAAAATTTCGAAAAATCAGCATTTTTTAGCTTCTACAGGGTTCATACTCAAATATGGGAAAAAAATTCCCTGAGTTTTCCCCGAGTTCCTAGACAATTTTCAAGAAAATATTAGCGGCATGTTACAAGAAACGCTCCTCTAGACAAGACAAAATACAGCTACTTTCACTGTATAATGTCATATTACTGCCGATCATCAGACCCGCATAATATACACGAACGCGCGAACGGCGTTCGCGGAAAATTTTCTGAACTAGCGGAAATTTTCCGCGGACGGTAATCGAAAAAAATTTGCTGATTTTACGGAAAAATTTCTGCAAACAGTTATCGTGGAAAAATTGTATGGCTATGTACTGGTCTTGCGGTTGAAACTTATCACACCACAAACTTTTTTTGGCTTTTACATCACAAACTGCGTGTGTCCACTTTTTAAAAGTCTTTGCGCGCGAACCTCCAGACCGGCGCACCAACGGAGTCCGTGACGTCACCGCCCACACGCGGTCCGCGGCGAACAACGGCAACGCGAAAGGAGCGCACGGAAAGCCGGCAGAGAGTGAAGGAAGACCGGGAGAAATAACGCACGCTGACCGTCAATCTGAGGTACGGCGCGATCCTACGAAAAACAAAAACGGATTGTTCTGAAATTTATTCTATTTGATTAATTAGTCTAAAAAAGGAATTGCCGGATATCATGTTGAATTTAAACTAAATAATTTCACTTTTAATTGAATTTGGAAAACAGTTCTTACGAATTAATTTTGAATATAAAAGTTTAGATTTTAGCTATTAATTGAAGTAAAGTTTAGATTTTAGCTATTAATTGAAGTAAAGTTTAAAAAAATAAAAAGCTATTAATTGAAGTACAGTTTAAAAAAATAAAACTGTCGACTGATTTTACGTTTGCGATGACGTCATAGTTTCTCCCACGTTCGTTTTTTGATAGTTTATGAATTTCGAATTTCTTTGTTTATCTCTGCCGACTTGCGCGGATTTCAGACGTTGGCAGATTTTAGATCGGCGGATTTTCAGTGCTCGACTGTATATATATTTTTTTTTTCCTTTCATTTTTTCCTCCCCCCCCCCTTTTTTTTTTTTTTCTATTTTGGTTTTACAGTAGACTCTAAAATCTGAAAGATTTATGTATCACAGGCAACTCAGTTCTCAACTGTCAAAAGAGAATTTTTTTTTTTTTTTTCTTGCAGAAAATTTTTGCTTTAGATTTTGTGTTTGCGGAAAGTTTTTCATTTTATCTGAGTCTGCCGATCATGATTGAAATTCAGGTAGAAATCATTATTTACATGCGTATTTTCACAATACTTAATCATTTAAATTTTTATACGAAGCTACACAAGAAAAACATAACTTAAGAGAAAAAAAAAATTTGTTTTTCCATGTTTTAGAACTGATTTTCCCTGATTTTTAATGAAAATTTTTATTTTCCCTGAGTTTTTTTAACAAATTCCAAATTCCCTGAGAATTCCCTGAGTATGAACCTTGTTCTATAAGCATTTTCAATCTCAAATTTTTCAATTTCTATAAGGGATAGAGCTTTATGAGCCCTTATTTTAAAGAGTATTTTAAAAGGTTTAATTTGATATGTAACATCATTATGTTAGGTAAAAATATATATATGTTTTTGGATAGGGGAGACCGTGTACTCAGGACCGCTTTTTTTCAATGCCCAAAAACAGAGCCCTTGACCTGTTTAAAATTATCAAACTGGTATGTACATATCTTTAGGACTAATTACTTCCAGTTGGGATTAATATAAATACCTAAAATAATAAATTCTGACAAATAGAAGGTTTAAAAAAAAACTTCACTTGTGGCCCTAGGTACAACACCATCATTGTACCTGGGGCCAGACCTCATTGTACCTAGGGCCATTCTCTTAAATGTAGATTTCACTTTATAATAAATAGAAAATAAGCATATAAACATGTATTTTATAAAAGAAACAATATCAAGTAATATATTTTATTTATTATATAATAATTTTGTTGTTGCCTTAATTTGAAACACGGAATTTTTCACTTTTTCCTTTTTCTTTGGGATTGTCTAACAGAATGTTTTTTTTCTTAAATTTCTTTTTTTTTACTGGAGTGTCTCTGATTTCTAGATCTCTCTGGTTTTCGGTCACATCTTTTCTCTGATGTGGGAGGTTTTGTTTTAGGTTAAAGGTTTTGATTAGATTCGTACCTGTTAAAGCATGTCATACGAAAAAATGTTGGATGTTGAAGGTTTCGAAATTTCAACAAGACACGAAACAAAGACAACCAGTTCTACCATTATTGGTTCACTTTCTTCCTAGAATTGTTTTGATTCATTGGCCATATGCTGGATATACGAAAGCCTGATATAATGCATATCCAATTTTAATATATATGTGAATACGGAAAATTTGTAACTTATGAAAAAAACGTCCACAAGCGGACCTTAATGTCAAAGAGACAAAAACATGCAGACGCGAAAGTGTTAGGTTCAAACACACTGGCCCTAGGTACAAGGCAGCTATATGGCCCTAGGTACAAGTTTTGGTAACTTCATTCAAAATGCCTTCCGTTAATAAATCCACATGCAGAGAGGACAAATTAAATATCTCATTTATTACCCAATAAAACAAGCAAAATTATACACTAAATATGAAAGAAACATATTTGACTTGCCTTTGCACTAAAAAATTTTTAAAATATTACTGTGAAAAAAAAAATTTCCAATGTTTTTCCAAAAAATTTCAAAATTCCCTGAGTTTTCCAGGTGCCATAGCAACTCTGTTAGTTTTTATAAAAACTTATGCCAACAATCTGTTTTATTCATAATACTATTTTTTACTAGCAGGCTTTGTCCGCTTCGCTGGTCACTATACTTAAATGAATTTTAAAAAAGAATCAATATTTTTTATACCGTTTTACAAATTAAAACTAAAAAGAAATACTGAAGTAGCTCAGACATTTTCGCCACTTACGCATTTGCGATACACATAAACTCATCGCCGAAATAACAACAAAATTATAAATAATTATAAGATTTAAAAAAAAAAAAAAAAAACTTTTAATATACAGTCGGTAACAAAAGTGTCCGAACACTAGCAAAAATTCCTATGTAAAAAAAGTACACTTAATACTGTTTTGTTAAATAAATCCTTGTCGAATCCTGTTCTTAGTCAGTCTAAGAACAGGATCCGACAAGGATTTATTTAGAAAAACTGTAATAAGTGTACTAGGAATTTTTGCTAGTATTCGGACACTTTTGTTACCGACTGTACCATGTTTTTAAATTTTCTATTGAATCTTATAGCTATAGAACTACATTAGCACTTTATAAATGTGTAGAAAATTTTAAAGTGATAATGACGTCAATTTTTGTGAGATGCATAATTTAATTTTCTACAATTTTTTAATGTTCACGTTTAATTAAATGTATTTATTTTTATGTCGAAAGAAAATGAACTTTTTTTTTTTTTTTTTTTTGGCCACTATTAAATTATAATATTTATTTTCATATTTTAATTAATTAAAAGAAAACTTTGGAACAATAATATCTTTAATAACTTTATTTATATAGTGTCCACACAAAAAATGAACAATATTTAGAGCTGTTTTAAAAAAATTTATCAGTTTTTACTAATAAAAAACGACCAACTTTCATCACCAAAGTCTAGACCAATCAAAAATAGGAGTAGTCCACCCGGATGCATTCCCGACAAACTCTTTGCTTTATTTATGTAGATTGAGCTAATGGTTATGCAAATTTTGAAATTTCCTATTAGTTATTTACTTCATTTTTTATTTAGTTAAAAGAAAAGAAAAAAAAGAAACCAGAATACAAAAAATGAGTAGCAGTTTTATTTTAACACTTTAGAAAGTATTTGCAATGGGTTCCCCACATTAAAATCCTTTAGCTAGCAGCAGCATATATTACAGCATGCTAATTGCGGACATCCTCACATGTCTTTGTAGCTGCTTGTTGACCACTGTCTTCGTCAAATTATTCTCAGTCCATCCTCCTTTCCTTTGCTTATTAGATGTTGCCAGTCATTGTGTATAATGCTATGGCTCTCTGTCATTAATAGCAGTGTTAGTGGTTAGTATTTCAAGGGCTATGCGTTTTAAAGCATATCAATATGAATTGTAATGGGCTATTTTCGTAAACCACCAACACAGTTATTGATAGAAAGCATAGCATTATATGCAATGACTGGCAACATCTAATAAACGAAGTGAAGCGAAGGGGAGGAGGATGGACCGAGAACAAGTTCGACAAAGACAGTGGTCAACAAGCAGCTACAAAGACATCTGAGGCTGACTGCAATTAGCATGTCGAAATATATAATGCTGCTAGCTAAAGGATTTTAATGTAAGGTACTTAAATTTTAACATGTTTAAAGTGATCCTTTATTTATAATTAATATCTTTAAAGTACCAATCTTGAATAATCTAAATTTCTATAATTTTGCCCCTTATATTTCTTACCATAATACAGGGAATGAATAATAAAAAAAAAAAAATTATTACAAAATAACCTTTATTGCCTGTTTTACATTGAAGGAAATGGCTGAAATTTATAAGTATCTAAAACCACGATGATTGGGTCATATGAAAAATTAATCTGTATGCATCTGGAACCAGGCTTATCTATTTTGATGAATCCTAATAATTTAGTGAATGCTATATACGATTAAAGTGAAATATTGATGTATTAATCCAAAAAATATCCATAGTTATCTATATTTTTAAGTCAGAGACTAATGCATAACCATTGCTCGGCTACCTGGGCCAGAGCGAGAGAGCTCCGAAGAACGACTATCTGAGACGAGACGACTATCTGAGACGAGAGTCATATCAGTGGAATGCTGATGGGAAAATACAACTATAATTATGTTTTTTTTTTTTTTTTTTTTTTTTTTTGAATTAATTCAAATAATAAGACTTATTTTGTTATGAGTTAATAAATAACTATTGCTTTATTTTATTTTGTTTACATATGTTTCATTAAACTTTAATATTTTTATTTGATTAATTAAAACTTTATTATTTGACTTCATGCATTCATTTCAAATTCATATTTTAAGTTGAATATAATAAAGAAGAAATTAAATTCTGCAGAATAATTAATTTAAAATATATAAAAGTAAGCTTTTTAAAGTTCTGCAGAATAATTCTTTCATTTTACATAAACTCCAAAACTCTAGCTATGCCTCCCTGCTAATAATTTGCACTCTGCTTAAATTAAATTTGTAATAGAGTGTTTATGGATATGAAATCCTTCATATCCAACAGAAGTACGTCACAGCTGCCACACACGGTACCAGAGAAAGATGGGGTCCGCAATTGACCAAGGACGGAAATTGAAGTGCCGCTGAAAAGCAAACTTACAGCGTGAAACAGAAAAGTATAATTTTTTGATTAATTTAGACTAAATGGGAGAATATTAAATTGATTAAGCCAAAGTGAAGAAAAACGATGTCGTGCTTCACGACATAGTTATTTTCTCAAAATCCTTATAGTTTTGAAATAGGTCACTATCATTAATTTATTACACATTTTAAATCTCATACATCGCTCATAATAGTGAAAGGTTAGCTTTAGTACTGGGCAAAAATTTTATAAAAATTGAGATTTTTTTTTATTAAATAATAATCATCACATTTTAGAACATGGAAGCTCACATTATTTCATTCAAAACTGATTTAGAATAATAATACTTCAAGCTATGCTATATTTTACTAAAAAAATTTAAAATAGCCTTACTGTTAAAAAAGGAAATGCATATCCTTCATATACTTGGATAATACAAATCACAGTTGTCATATAGTCTGTCTAATCATTAGGTATGCAATTTCCTTTTATGCCTATGAAATTCCTATGATCATTTCCAATTTTTCTAGAGTTACTGTAGTGAATTTGTAGCTGCCGGTATATATGCAAACGTCGTGAAGACAGAAAACCGAATTTTATATAGCGAGTTTAAAGAATAATAATTAGCCCTTTTTTGAAACAGTTATTTCCGAGATCTATAATTAACCAGCCTGTTAATTTTTCTGTAGTATCTGTGCACTTAACAATTATATATGCAAGGACATATAAAAAAGAGTTAATATGGTGAATAGATAAGTGATGCCTATGAATTTTTTTTCTCGCTACAGCCATGTCTATTTCTTTTGTTTTTAAAGATTTAGATTTAGCATTAAATAACTTTTTTTTTCTCTTAATATCCAATATCATAATGTTATTGTAATTCACAACAGATTTACTTTGTTACATTTGCAAACTATACGTAGCTAATAATTATAATTTTCTTTATATATATATATATATTTTTTATTGATCATGATTAAAATGAAATTACACTTTTCATTAATCAAATTACTAATAAAATATTTCTATTGCTAAAATTGCTAATTCAAAGTTAAAAGTACAATTTATTGCTTTAACAGAATAATTTTATGCAGTGAACATGTACAGTTGAATGGATTTTATTTTGTCCAGTGTCCCAGACTCTTGACAAAAAAGTGGACAAAATAACAACCCTGTCCTATTTATTCCCAAATTCATATGTACTTACTGTCATTCACTATGTAATGTTTGTGAATCTCAAGCTAATAAAAAATGCACCTCCATTTTAAAGTTAATATAAGCTTTTTCATTTGTCTCTCCGTGGCTCAGGTGGTTAGAGCGTCATGTTAGTAACGGGGTCATACCTGCCAACCTGCAAAAATTCCAAGGAGTAAAACAGCGCACAAACAAAAAATCTGCAGACACCCCCCTCCTAGTTTTTTTTTCTTTCGTTAAAAGTAAAAAAATAAAATAAATAAATAAATAACTTTGTTTTAAAGGTATTGATGAGATCTTTCGAAAGATACCCAACTTGAAATGATGCCCCCCCCCCCCCCCCACATGCACAAAATTTTTTTCCCAGTTAACTACTACTATTACCAATGAAACCTTTCAAAAGATACCCATCTTGAAAATTTACTCCCCCCCAGGGGGGGGGCAACAAATGCCCCCACATGCACAAAATATTTTCCTAGTTAACTACTACTATTATCAATAATTCATATTAATTTTAGAATCACAAGTTTAAAATAACTCATTATGCACATTTATACGAAATTTTGTCCTATACTGCCATGTTAAAAGTTTGCATAAAACGCAATCACAGTGTCACCTGTTGAGCAATTGATCCCCAAATCTATTCAGCACCAGTTTATGTGCCAGGGTGCAACTAAATACCAAGTTCGGTTAAATTTCATTCATTGGTTCGTGAGATACAGCGTCCACAAAAAAGTGATACAGACAGACAGAGACATTTTCTAAAAACTATCAATTCATGTTCTGGACATCCCAAAACGTGTAAATCCATCAAAAAACAGAGGTCGAAAATTTTCATGAATCCAATACTTTCTCTATATTACAGAAGAAAGTAAAAATCGGTAGAAAAATGTTGAAATAGTAGAAAAAGAGTAAAAATAGTGATCTAGAAGTAAAAGTGTAAAAAATGTAAAAAATGAGTAAATTTTACTCCCGGGGAGTAAAACATGGCAGCTATGAACGGGGTGGTCGAGCGTTCGATAGACCCGTAGGTCCGGAGTGTTAATTTTTGCAGATAATTAATAGAAAAGATGTCAATTGATAAAAGAAAATTTTTCGTCGACTACACAGTATCCTAAGAGTTTTTTTTAGAGGTGCCAAGTTTTAATAAGAGCTATCAGTAATCAGTTATATATTTATGAAATGTGAACCACCTCACTGAATAATTTTTATGCACAAACTCAAATATAATAACGAATTACAGTTTTTGTAAAGAAATAAATATTAAAAAATTAGAAAAATTTCTAAACAAAAGTAAATAAATATGTATTTATTTACCTTAGTAAATGATATTAAAAAAAAAAAAAAAAAAAACTTGCTTAGGAGGAGAATTTTTTTTTTTTTCTTAGGAAGGGGGGAAGGGGGGTTGTTTACAAAATTTTATTTAATTTAATATTATTATTTTTTTAATAGTCACTTTTTTTTTGTAGACAATTGTTTTTATGGCATTAAATACTATAACATTGTTCGTTTCTTTATGTATCTTTCATATTTTTTGTTTGATGACACAGTAATGTAAATTTATTAAGGAAAACAAATAGATTCATCAAGTTCAGTAATAAAGCCTACAAATAATTGCATATGTGAGAAATATTGAACACTTCTATCACTTTTTTGGTTCTAGAAGTAAGAGAATGGGGGGGGGGGGCAGTCAAAATACAAATAGATAAATAAGAAATGAATCTAATTCTAATTTAGATTCTAATTAAGCGAATTTAAAACGAATATTGACATTTATGTTGCTAATGGAGAAAGATTGAGAAACTAAAGGCTTCTGCAGAGCTTTTAATCGTCGATGGCTAATTGGAGATAAGAAAAGAGGGGGAATGGGATTCAGAAGAAAAAATAAAAGAAAAATCAGCGTGAAATATTGTATAATTCTATTACTTTACAGTTTCTAGAATCAAATAAAGCAAATTTAAAATGAATATTGACATTTATGTTGTGGATGGATAAAGATTGAGAATCAGAAGGCTTTCATTGGGCTTTTCATCTTCGATTTTTTTTTTATAAGTGTATAATCCATAATTTTTATATGTTGTCCGTAATGCCATAATTATTGCCGTAAATCCATAATAATTACGGACAAATCGTAACAATTAACACCTCTATTTTTTAAAAAGCCTTTTTTTTTTTTTTTTTTAAATGTTCAAATGCTGAAATTTGTGGCAAAAATTTAGTATTCAAACATAAAAATGTTTTATAAAAATTAACTCATCGATAAATTCACAAAGTAGTACACAAACATATTTAAAATATTTTTTAAAACTCAAAATTAAAAAATTTTTTGCAGGGAGCAACACTGTATGCATGTTTTTATAATTCTAAAACAATTATGCAGTTATTTAGAAAAAAAAAAAAAAAAAAGTTTCTATGCACATTTACGTTTGTAATGACCAATTACCAATCATAGCAATGCATCGGTCAATGGATCAAATGCCTCAGAAATTCTTTTTGGGTGATTTGATCTATGACCGGTTCACGGGATACATTACACTGAACAATTTTGATCCAGACTAAGAATTTGGGTTTTAAAAGTTTTTTTTTAAATAGATTACTATTTATTTAGTTCAAGTGATATGTTGAATTGAAAATTGAAATTTTTTGGTTGATTTGTTATGGTATGATCCAATATTCAAAACCACAAACATTACCTCATTTCTTCCCTCCACCTTTCTTCTTCCCGTCTCTTGTAATAGTCATCCATCAATTGCTGACGACGCAAACGTTCTTCTTGTATTTTGCGATGTCTTAAACTTGGTTTGATGTCAACAACCAGATCTGGATTAACTTTTTTCTGAAGAAATAAAAGATGAAAATAATTAACAAAAATAATATTTTTACCAAGCACAGAACAACTGAACAGCAATTTTTTTGCTTACACAATCAACACTTTAAAGCGATTTTTTTTTTTTTTTAAGAAAAATAATTGAAAAGAATATTGGTAGAGTTAAAAAAAAATTCCGAGATCTAAAAAACGAAAGGAGGTGATAGAACAGCCCATGGGAAGCATAAAACACTATAGAGACCCTGTCCTATCTCTAACCGTTTCAGAGTTATGGTAGATAGAAGAAAAATCTTTTTTCCATCCCGTCTGAAAAAACCCAAATTTGTGAGCTTTCTGAAATACTTACATGCAAAAAAAGCACATATTTGGAAAGAACAGAAAAAATCCTATCGGGTGATAGCATTTACATCAGGATACCTTAATATGACAGTGAGCTACAAGAGCTTAAAACATTGGCGAAGTTTAACCCTTTGAGTGCTGAATACTCGCGGCCTATGCGGTCCATACGGACAGTGCGGGGTTGGCGCTGACGAGTTGTCTCATTCTTATCACGGACACGCTTTCAGGCATGAAAGCGCAAGTTGATCAAAAAAGCTGAACTTTACGCGAAGACAAAATTACCGCAATTTATAGAAACGTATTACATGTGCAACATGCGATGTTATTAAAATAACTTGTTAAAGATAAATGAATGCAAATATTTAAATATAAAACAGTTGTATAATTATATAAAAGTTCAATTCTAATTTACTATTTTCATTCTTAAAAATGTCAATAAGCAAACAATTAAAATTAAGCAATTTTGTTTGAAATCAAATCTGGAGCAATGAGTGAGATTATATTGATAAATAAAGTACATTCAATTCATAACTGTTTGTTGACAAATTTATGTTATGTTTAATGCAGACTATTAAAAAAAAAAAAAAAAAAAAAAAAAAAAAAATGTAATTTACATTTTCTTTTACATCTGTAGATTATTAAGAGCTCTCTTGTCATTTGCTAGAGTTTTGCTTAAATTAATTAGAACTGGTGACATTGTAAAAGGCAAATTATGCTCTGCCAAAACTCCTAATACTAACGATTGGGCATTTACTATTCTGTCGCACAAAGGCACATTAACAGGAATATTAACAGAAGACGATGCATTAACTGAGCTAGAAGTTGAAAAATGAGATGGCAGAACGAAATTTTTTCTTTTAATATCTTCTTTAAATACATGCTTTCCCGATTTTATGTGGCTGGATATAGCATAAAAACCTCTTTTCCCATAATATATTATGTCATACCATAAGGAGCATTTCGCTTTTCACTGACATCTACTTTACTTATGCTATCGCCGACAGTTACTTGGAATTCTTCACTTTTAACGTTTAGTTTAACAGTATTATTTAACCATGCAAATTTAAATTTATTTTTTTCATTACAATCAATTTCACAAGCTTTATGCTCGTCATTTATCGTTAGAGTATTCATATTAACATATTCTTAAATATATTTCATTTAGCTTATAAAAATATCTAGCGTACAACGCAGCATGGACAATCGACGAAAACAAAGCAAAAGCAAGGCTTCAAACAAAGTTGAGTTGAATTGGTAAAAGTAGAAGTACTTTTTTTTTAAACAGATACGCATTTTTTTCGTAGACGATTTCTCGGTGAATCATGCAGCTACTATCGCAATCGCAGGCATTCTCGGATGTTACATTTTCTCCTCTTCGGAGTTACGGAATACGAAGCGATCGTAATGGGATGGGTGGGTTTGACTCATAGTTGACTCTGCCTTCTCCAAAGACCGCCTTCCCTTGACCTCCGAAGTACCGGGGAAGAAGTGCCGTTCACGCGATCTTCATCGCTGCGATGCAGCCAAAATACATTGCATGATCGGCTTTTCTTAAATGCGGACCCCCCCCCCCTAATTTTCGGTCAAGATTTCTCAACGGATTTGCATCGATCTCAGAAACTGCCAGGACAGCATAAAAAAAAAGCGGAATTCCGCGAAAAAGTGGAAAACTTTCATGCCTGGCTTTACGAGAGTGTTGCATAGTACACTGATCATTTTTGCCAGGCGCGTATTTGCGTCCATAATCCATACTGTTAACATCTGCTAAGCACGTATTTGCGTCCATAGTCTATATTAATGACTTTCGCTGGACGCATATGTGAGTCCATAGCACTCAGAGGGTTAAAATCGAGTTGTCACCAAATTCTTTAACCGGCAATTCCACAAACACCGTTCAAGCTACAATCGGTCAAATTTACCAAAAACTTCTCCATTCCACAAGCTTTACAATGAGCCCACAATAAACCATATCGGTGTTCTAGGTCAGGAGAAATTTAGCCTTTTGTTTGAAATACATTCATCACCGAACTCTATGTTCGTCGAGGAGACCCATGGGGTGCCATGGTCGTTCTTGATTTCATGTCTGCCTTCAGCCCATTATTTTGTCAGATGCAAAAAAGAAAGTGTGAAAGACAAAGAAGAAAAGTAGCAGTTGTATTAAGTTTACAAACAAATAGGAATGGAAACAAAAGAAGTATGACGTTTCTTACATCTTTCACAAAGGAATATGAAGAAAAAAAAAAAAGACGTATCTCACATTTATGATTAAAGCACACATGTATTCAAAAGGATGTGTGAAATTTAGTGCTGCTGCTGAAATTGATCATCCCCACACCTGATACATGCCCTTGCCCGCTTATGAATGGAAACCACAGTAGCTCTTAGCGAAAGCTCATCCCTCAGTTTTATTATTGCATCATCGAGCCGGCTGCTTAAATTTTGCAAACTGGCAACTTCTGTGCGGAATACTTCTTGCTTCAAGAAACCACAAACATAGAAGTCCAATGGAGTGAGATCTGGCGACCTAGGTGGCCAAGGAATTGGCCCATTACGAATGTGCAAGGGCCCCATCGTGTTGGAAAATGATTTCTGCTAGTTGGGGTACAAAAATGACATCAAGTAATCCTGGAAGATGATGTTCTAGAAACTCCAAATATGTATTGGTTGTCAGATGACCTTGAAACGCATGTGGATCTATCAAGTGATCGCCAACCACTCCAAGCCAAACATTTAAGATGAATCGCGTCTCGAACGATGAGTTTCGTGTTACAAATGGATTTTGTTGAGCGTAATGATACCAGTTATGTAAATTTAACATGCCATCCTGAGTGAAAACTGACTCATCTGTTCACAGTATCGTTCTAAGTAAATGGTGTTCCTCAATATCTCGCTCTAAAAGCCAGCGGCAGAATGTTACCTGCTTTTGGAAATCTGAGCGGCGTAATTCTCGTACCGGTGTGAAGTAGTATGGATGATACTGGTTTTTGCGCAAAACATTCATCACTTTACTTTGGGAGATTCCACCTTCTCTCGCAAGTATGCGTGAACTCATATTTGGATTTTACTTTACTCGGTCGAGTACGGACTCCTCAGCGGTGACAGAGCGGTTACCATGGCCCTTTTTGTACACCCTACCAAATGACCCACTCTCCCTAAGCCTTCGATGAATTGCGGCAAATACAGCACGGCTGGGCGCATGACGATGTGGATAACGTAGACGGTACTCTTCTTCGGCTCTCCGAGAGTTACCACCGCAAAATCTATACCCGCATACTCTTCATTTGTAAAACTAGGCATATCTGTTTACAGGTTGAAAAGTATGACAATGTGATCCCTGTGATGACTTCAATTGAAAATAAAATTCAGAAGGGTAAACAAAAAGGGATAAAATTTCAATATTAATTTATAGAAGTAGAAGAAAAAAAGTGCTACGGAATAAGAACCAACTTGGTTAATTTGTACCAATGTAGGAAAACATACAAAGTATGAACTAAGAGAGAGCAAGTAGACGTGAGAGTAGCGTGAAAAGAATTGACCGAGCTCAGGCAAAATAAGCAGCATAAAACGTAAAAGAATCTGACAAGCTAATGAGCAGTTACAGACTGACTCGCCTTTTGTACCCGCGAGTGGGATGCGTGGGCAGGAAGTCACGAAATTGCGTACATTCCATTTACTTACCATTGTTTCGTTTGCCGAATTTCGACGAACACCATTTTCAGTGATGTATTTCAAACAAAAGGCTAAATTTCTCCTGAACTGAACACCGATATGGTTTATTGTGGGCTCATTCTAAAGCTTGTGGAATGGAGAAGTTTTTGGTAAATTTGACCGATTGTAGCTCGAATGGTGTTTGCAGAATTGCCGGTTAAAGAATTTGGTGACAACTCAATTTTAAATTCGCCAATGTTTTAGCGCTTGTAGCTTGCCGTCAAATTAAGGTATCCTGATGTAAATGGTGTCACCCGATTGGTTTTTTTCTGCTCTTTTCAAATACTACGCACTTATTTTGTGAGTAAGTCTTTCCTAAAGCTCACAAATTTGGGTTTTTTACAGATGGGATTGGGAAAAAAAAAAAAAAAAAAACAGATTTTTCTTCTATCTACCATAACTCGGAAACGGTTAGAGATAGGACAGGGTCTCTATGGTATTTTATGCTTCCCCTATCACCTCCTTCCATTTGGCAGATTATGTCAAACTCACCCTATATATATATATATATATATATATGTTTCTTTACATTAGTGTATTTCATCCACTGATGATTTTTTTTTTTTTTTTTTTTTAACTCTTATTGGTCATTGGTGTTTCAGTGATCTTGCATCTGTTGCTTGGCTTCTACTATGCTTAATAGATCATCTTTATTATATATATATAGTTACAGATATATACCCCACAAGATTACATATTTCAACCAAAATTGGTTAACTTTTTATTTTAAATTCACATAAATTCTCAATTTTTATAAAATTTCATTTTGTGGAAATTATAAACAGCAGAAGTGTCTTTATTTAAGCTCATAGAAATAATCATTTACTAATATTTACCTTATATTGTAATCTATGACGCCTGCCTTTCATATGCATTTCTTTAGCATTTGGATCATTAAATTTACATTCACATAATTTACACTGAAAACTAACAACTTTTCCTTCTTCATTCTTTATTTCATCAATATAGTCTTGACCAACAGGTTGAACTTCATTATCCTCTTTATTAGCATCAGTTTTATCTTCCTCAGTTTCTTCTTTGCTTTCAGTACTCTCTTCAGTTTTAACTAAAAAAGTAAAAGAATTAAAAAAAAAGCTTAGAATCAATAAAATTTAGGAAAATTATGTAAATTAAATTTAAATTTTCAAAAAAAAAAATTCCTGAAAACCAAATGCATTCACGATTGACATTAGTCAAAAATTTTCATTATACCTCAATTGTTTCAAATTTCATTAAGGAGGTTGATACTTAAGCTGTTCCAGTTCTTTAGCATGATTTTTCTCAGTTTCATTTTGATTAATTTTAAACAAAAGTATGCATGTTTTTTCTTTCTTTTTTTTTTTTTTTTAATATAAAAAAGCAATTTATTTTTGTTTCTTATTGAGAAAACCCCTTCTTTTAACACTACCCTTTTCCTGTTCTTGTGAATTATCTGCAACACAGACAATTCGTTCATGGATAATTGGGAGTTTTCACTGTAATCATTTCACAGGGATTAATACAGGTTGAGTTTACTACCGTTTATGGGTACCTTCACAAAAATCGACCTGGCAAAAAAGGTATCTTCACAAAAATCATACAGCTAAAAATCGGTGCTTTCACAAAAATCTTAGTCCTCCCAGCAAAATCTAACATTTTTAATTAGCACATTTTCAAAGGAAAGTAATTCGTGCATTTCTGTTGATGCGATTTGCAAAGCAAGGATCATACAGAATGTTGGTTTTAATCTACACACAAGCGTTTGTTATGGGCGAGAAACAGTGCAGCATATGTAAACAAAACGATCCTTGTGTGTATCGGTACAGACACGCTCTGAAGTTGTGGCCATAGTGTACTGTTTGCTGATTCGTCAGGTGGTTTAACATTTTGGTGACTGTATGGTGATGTGTTTATCCTCCCTGGTACAATTCATGTATACTGCAGTGATACTAACACAAATAAAAACAACTTCTACTTACACTATCTCTACTGAACTGTTTACTTCAGAGTGAAGTAAGTTTTGGATTTTGGTTCCTGTTCTGCTATAAGCCTCACACTAGCTGCTGAGAGTTAATTTTATTATTCTACTTTGTTCAAACTCCCCCCCCCCCCCATACACACAGAGAGAAAGAAAAAGAGTGCACTACAATTTTTCACAAAAATAAAATATAGTTCAGATTTTTCACAAAAATAGGTATTAAGTTTGAAATCTTAGATTGGCCCCTGTTTCAGATATGATTGCATACAATATGCATAAAATTTCATGGCAATGCATAGTGGTTAAAACCTTTTAAATAATTTATCTTTTAATAATATGATTACAAAAGTAATTAAATACCATTTTGTATTACATGTTGACGCATGGACTGTCCAGATGTAAAGGTAACTTATCACTTTAAAAATACTAAATTAACATTCAAGAAAATAAAGGTGCTAGAATTTAAACTTCTGAACACATTCTTTACATTCCAAAATATTTTTAAATATGCTTTAAATATTTTATAATCTTAAAACTTCAAAACAAAATTCACCATCTAAATATATATTTAGAAAAAATAATAAATAATCAATTTTAAAAAGCAGATTAATGAGATTAACTTCTATAACCCCCTAAAAAATAAATAAAATAAAATTATAAAATACATCATGAGTTTAAGATAAACTTTCTTGAATGCCATAAGATACAATTAAGTATTTTTAAATAAGTCAGGATCAATCCAATATTGTACTTTTCATACCAACGAAGTTTATCTTGGATTGTCCAGCTTTCTTTGAATTTCCTTTACCAGAGGATTTACCACTACCAGATTTATTTGTTGTGTTATTAGTACCTGTGCTCAGCACTTGAGGTTCAGTAGATGGAATAGGCTTTCCTAATTTTGTATGAAGTTTCACAACCTAGATAAATTAAAAAGTGGAGGGAAGAAATATTAAGATTGATTCTCATACAAACATTAAATAAAACAAAGAAATAAAAATACTTTTAATTTTTCTAATGTAGAAAAGTTAAATTTTAAAATTACAATTACAGATGAACAATCTTGTTTTTTCTTTTTTTACAAAATGCATATTTAAATATCTGTTGAGTTAAAATGCTCCCCATAATCATTCTTGTACTTTGATAATTTTTTTTATTTGAGCGAAGAGGAGGGGGATGGGAAGACCCTCCCCCCTCCTGCTGACATATCTAAAGACAAATTAGTAAAGTTGTTTTTGAATAACTTAAATCAACGGTAAAAGTGATAATTATTAAAACAGGTTGCACAAAATTAGATAAAATGAGTGGCATAAGGTTCTCCAGTACAATTTATTTCAAGATACCTCAGCATATAAAAATTTTCCTTTCATTTTAGCATGTGACATTTTATAAACTGACTTTTTTTTTTTTTTTTTTTTTTTTTTGTGTGTGTCATGGGCGTCGGCACATAGGGGCAAGGGGGGGCACTTGCCCCTACTGGAAAATTCGAATCAGTAAAAAATTATTTTAAAAAATTACAATTGAAGCTTTAAAATTATATCATTAGAATTCAAATGACTAAATGAAATTTATGTCACAGAGCCAATTAAGAGACAAACCGATCCAACCTCCATTTATAGGTTATCTATTGTCTCTAACCTTTCCCTGCAAACAGATTTTAAATGGACTTGACAGTAAGTTTTCCGGATTAGTATTGGTTTTGAATAAGTTGTATATATATTTTTATAAGTAAAATGTTTTAGATTAAATTACATGCATAAAAATTTGTTGAAGTAAATGCTTACACACAGGCTTACTTAATCACCTATATCAATCAGCCAGCCATTTGAATCTAACTAAATTTTTAAAAATATGCTGAAATTTTGCAATTTTTAGTTTGCTCCCTCCTGAAAAATTCTCTGGCGACACCACTGGTGTGTGTGTGAGAGGGGGGGGGGGGGGGGGGTTGATCTAAAATACTCGGACACTTTTCTAACTTTTCCAGAGAAGCAAAACTCCATGGCCATGGACTGGCAAAAGTTACAATATCTTAGGAGCCGGAAAAATTTACTAGGAGCCACAGACAGTGAACCAGGGTTGGGGTTTAGGACGTCTAAAACTGGTTTTGGACAGGACAAGTAGTTTTTACTATCCAAAAGTGTCCAAAACCTAAAATTATAAGAAATTCTATTCCCTACATTTTCAGTACAATTATAAATAATTAGTAATTTAAAATATTTTATACTGGAAATTTAGACTTTTTAAAAAGAAATCTACAATTTAATAAAAGCTATAAAAAATTTTATGACAGCCTGATAACATCTGTAGTTACGTCCCTGTTAGCAATCAGCTAAATTATCATAATAGTTACCATTAGCAACTGAATATACTGCTGAAAATCTGTGATATATCTTATATTTTTGCAAATGTAACCAAAGTATTTGCGGAAAACTTAGCTCCCAAACAGAAATGTGTGTATAAACCAACAAGAACAAATTTTTTTTTTCTAAATGCCAGTTTTGCAAATGCAATAAATAAAATATTTTTTTTTTCTTTTTTTTAATTTTTTCTCTCTTACTGATGACTAATGCAAGCTAAAATATCTGTCCTGGCCGCAAATTGATGGCTAGTGGGCCACATCTGGCCCCCACGCAGCAGGTTATGCACATCTTCATTAAATTATACCAAAAATAAATAAAAAATAAAAGTTATAATTAGACAATGAAGTCTATGCATTTTCAAAAACAGCAGATATGCCCCCCCCCCCCCTCCCCGAAAAAAAAATCTTTAAAGTGTGTACCATTTAATATTTTTACATATATATTCTCATTTATTCAAAAATAAAATATATCTGTATAGCAGCACATTTTTACTATTTATTTCAAGATGATTTATTGTAAATATATAATAATTGTATATTATTTTGTTCTCTTGATATATATTTATTCATGTTGCTTACATATCTGTGTATGTGTGTGTAAATATTATAAATATCAATATTTGAAGTACAATTACCACATTTTTTCATTAAAGCTTCAGTAATAAATTTTTGCTTATTATAATTGTTATGTTAATATACGTATCTTTCACTAAACATTATTATTATTAGAACTTAATGGAATATACTGGAAAATGTTACAAAACAATTATAATAATTTTGTAAATCTTTCAAATATTTGCATAATTATAATAAAATGTAATTCTATTAAAATATATAGTTTTGGACAATTTAAGACACCAAGATTTTGGACAGTTCGGTAAAATATGGTAAAAAACCATGGTTCATACCACATTGTCCGAAACCTTGCCAACCCTGCAGTGAACTATTCCTATAATAGCACTTACAACAAAACGCAGAGACTATAGGGGCAATATTTTCTTATTATTCTATTATATAATGAATGTGAGTCATTCATATCTTATTTTACATTGAAGAAATGTAATTATTTAATCATAAATATTATAAATATATGAAGTTTTTTCTCAGTCTGCAACAGAGTTGGTTTTCTTTCCGGACAGTCGAAGAAATGGAAGTAACAAACAAAAAGAAAAACAGATGCTCAAAATTTAAAGGCATCATGAAAAACGGTAGTTTTTCGAGTGACGCAAGCGGAAGGACGAACTGAACGCTGCGAACTCATATATACGGCTAGTCTGAGATCAAAGAGATTCGTAAAAGCCGACACTTAATATCTCAGAAAATATGCTATATTTTGTTCTGATCTTTTCAAAATAGTCTTTTTTCTTCGGTCTTAATCTATCCTGAAAATTTTACGTTTCTACATGCAGTATGTTTTGAGATCTGAATCTCAATTTAAAGCCAAAAAGGAAAAACGTGAGGTGTAAGGATGTAATGAAATAAATTCATGAAAAAATATCTCTAAAACCGCACGAACGATTTTAATTTAATTAATATATGTTGTTAATGGGATCTTTCTGAATCGAGTAACGTTTTTGTTTTTTTTCAGGAAAACTCTTGTTTTTCATATAAATCGTTTCAAATATGGAACTATATTACTCCGCCAATTGCATGTGTTTCTTCGATGGAAACGCTGTTACTCGGTTCTAACTGTGAGGCATGTGGGTTGGTTGGTTGACCGAAGTGAATGCAGGCAATGAATTATTTATATATATTTTTTTAACGCAAAAATACTTTATTACATGTTTAAAATTTCTATTATACATATATTTGATCAAATATTTATTTATGTATTTTTCCTAGTTGTTTATGAAGAGAATTCATTATTTTAGATTTATGGATTTATTAAAAAAATACTTTTATTCAGTTTTAAATTAAGAAATTGGTTTAAAATTTAAATTACTTTATTTAATCGTTATTCGAGATGATTTTATAATTTTTTAAGACGAAAATATTTTGTTATAATGCTGATGCTGAACTCTTCTGTATTCATGCGCCCAGGTATTTCATGCTAGAAACACAAATCGAATCGTATCGAAATCTTACGCATTTCAATAGTGCTTGCTACTTGCTATTGCTTGTTGCATCAAGCTCTAGATTTTGGCGATAATAAATTTATATTATAAATTTATATTTGTGATTATTTATTTTTTTTTATTGGATTAACTTTATTGGATTATATTTCAGGTAAGATGGTTTTATGTTTCATTACATTTTACTGTATTTTATCATGTTTTTATTAACTCGCTTTCTTCTTTCTTAGTCTAATACAAATTTTGCAATCGATTTTTAACTAACTTTCCTACTCAATATTTTTTTTTAATGTGTGAGCAGATTTAATTATATTTTGCTTCCTGTTTCAATGAACCCAGCGATAAATCTGCGGAATTTTTTTATTTATTGATAACTAAATCAACAGCGCCACGTTAAGCCTACACGGAGTACGTATGAAATTTAACGAAACGACCGTGGTACGTTAAGCCTACATCGGGACGGAACAGGAATCGGAACGAAATCTACGAATAAGTTAAAACTTAAACGGGGGAAAAAGCACTCCTGCTTTATTATTATTTTTTTTTAACCGTTGTGGTGAATCTAAATTTTGGATTTCAGATTAAGACTTAATTTTCTATTTTAAATTTAGCCTTAAATGCTAAAAATATATTTTTCCTAGTTAAACACAAGTGTTAATAAAAATGGTTCCTTTTCTCTATAATCCATCTGATAATAATTTTACGATTTCACATAAATAAAAAAAATGAGGGTTATTTGCTGGTCTATATTTGAAGAAAAAAAAAGTGCTACGAAATTTTGATACTTATCGAAGATTTGATGTTTCTAGAAATATTTATATTATTATTGCATCCTCATATTTACTACTGAATTTTATTTGATTTTGATAAACTTAAAATTGAATTATATGAACTGCATTATGTTACTCAATCGTATTTATTGTGAAGGGGCAGCAAAAGGGTCCCAATTTTTGCCTGGATCAACCCCTGGTACCAGCAAAATCCCATGTATTACTTCAATATCTTCCTGCGAAGTGAGATCTACCAGAAAATATTCATTTAAACTATTTATAAATTATTTATACTTTCAGATTTCATAAATAAAAATTGGTTAAATTCAGTTGTTTGTAAATTATCATGATGGAAAATTTCTGTTTACAATCTAAGTGTAGTGAAAAAATATTTGAATTTTTTTATGAATTTGGTAAAAAATTATGACTGCGTGTTATTTTATGGTTGCCAAATTTAAATATCTATAAATGTGCCTAACGACTGCTAATTTCAAACCCTGTAATACTAATTAACTTACAAAGTAATACCCAAAAATTGATTAAAATATGTTTTAAAAGTAATTTTATATTTAAATTATGGACACCAGTTCCTTAAAATAATCAGGGTTGATACTTATTATTGAAAACATGAAATACTTAGGAAATTTAAATAATTGTGTGTGAGGGCAGGAAGAGGGAAATGGGATTTTTTTTTTTTTTTTTTTTTTTTTTAATTTTTGAAAAGTTGATTATGAAATCTGAGAAAAAGAACACTTTCTTTCTCTTGTAATACATTTTTCTTATTTAGCTTTATACCAAGTTTCAAATGATTAAGTATTGTAAAAATATGCATGTAAACAATGCTTTCTATATGAATTTCTATGTTGATTGACAAATTTTCTTCTTTCTAGAAGAGTATTTCGTGTATATGTTGCTAATATTTTCTTAAAAATTGGAAAACTTAAAGAATTTTTTCCCCATATTTGAATATGAACACTATATGTGTGTTAAGCTAAGCTCTAAAAGCCATAAGATTGTTGCGAAAATGAAATAACATGTTTTCACTTTTTTGCTAAAGCATATTACTAAAAACAATTTGAAAAAAAAAAAAAAAAAAATCTGTTCATGCATCAAACGCTATGCATAAGAAATGCATACAGGAACTTCCATGGAACGAACAGGCTGCTTATGAAAAATCAGAAATTTTGCTGTGTTTCCCCGAAAAACTAATTTTCAATTTCTAATTTAATAAGGGCTTCTATGCATATATTTAAGTTTACTTTAGAGGTGTACCGAGTACTCGCTATATACTCGGTACTCGGCCAAATATGGACTAAGTATTTGGTCACTACCGAGTAGTTGTAAGAATTTCATTATTTTTATGTATTATTGAAAGAAATGTATTCATAAGAGTTGTTTTTTAATAACTAAACTAAAAAAATATGAAAATATAAACATAGTCATTAAACTTTTGCTGCAAACAGCTTTCTGCAGTTAAAACGGTCAAGTAGATTGCCATTAAACTCGATATAGAGACGATCCATGATCTGAGCTTATCTATTTTAGTTACAAGAATTTAAGTATATCCATCTTGTATGTGTGTAATATGCATTTTTTTTTTTTTTTAATTACAAAAACTTTGTACATAAGATTGTATCTATAAAACAGACAAAAATAAAATATTTTAGAAAGAAGAACCCCTTATATAATACTACTATACGTAGTTGATAAAACTTTAGTTACATATTTGTGCAAATAAAAGTAAGACTTTTAAAACTGTAAAAAAAAGATTGATTTTTAATTTAAAAAATAATAATTATGAAAAAGGTAAATACACTAAAATGTTATAAAAAATATATTATCAAATTTGTTGTCATACATGTGATTACTCAGCCAGTAAATTGGCTGAAAATATTTAAGAATCAGACACCCCCCCCCCCCCAAATAAAAGCCTGCCATAACATACCATATGTTTTGACAAGCGAAAAAGCAGACCAACAAATTTTATTTGATCAAAAAAAAAAAAAAATCTGCTTTTGTTTTGGGCTCCAAAGACAACTAAAATTACCTTTAATCAGCTTAACCACAGATTTTATTTTAAAATATTATTCATATAAGTGAAACACAGTTGAGTTAGGAGAAAAAAAGAAAGATTTAGAAAATATATTTTAATCATTAGTAAAATATTTTTGTCCCTCAAATATATCATGGGGCTTGTGCGGTTATCAAGCTCTATTTCCCTGTTAGTGTAAATTAATTTAATTTTAAACAAATTTTGATATAATTTTTACATGTTTCTTTGGATCAAAGATTTAAACTCTTGCCTTTGTTCCTTTTTTTTTTCCCCAGCGGAATTTATTTTTAACGGTATTGTCTATATCACGCACTTTCACAGTACAGTACGAAGCCGAAAATCCGGACAATTTCGTCGGCGTTAATCATCATCATCAACAGCTATTTTTTTTTTTTTTTTTTTTTGTATAAATATATCTAAATTAAAAACCAAAAAATTATTTTATTTCTTATTAATCTTCAAAACTGGCATTTGCAAAGTCTGAAAGAGGAGGAAGAAGATAATAATAATAGTAACAATTCTTTATTAGAATTTAATATGATAGAATTTAGATAGAAATATGATAGAATTTAGCTAGAATTTTTTAGAATTTAGAAATATGATAGAATTTAGCTCTCAATTAGATAAATGTTTATCTAATTGAGAGCTAAATTCTATTATAATTTCAATTATACTCAAACTTTTAATTAAAAAACCTGAATTACTAAAAAAAAAAAAAATCGCGGAAATGTTTTAAAAATGGTGTGTTTTTCTTATATATTTTCTTTTATTGTAACTTGTACTCATTTTTCTATGCAAATATTTCAATAAATCTGTTTTGTTTTTCAAGTTTAACTTTTATTTATTTTTTGATAAAGTTGATAAAAAATATATTACAGAAATATTTAAAAATCGTTATATATGTTTTTTTTTTTTTTTTTTTTTTACTTGAATTTGCATATTATCCAAGTATTTAACCAAAATATTATAATTTTTAGGCGTGACCAAAAATCCGGAATCGCCGCGGTCTTGACAATTCCGTATTTTCGGCTTTGTACTGTATCACAATTTTCGATGATAGACATAATGAAAACGTAACACTGCTATTTATTTACGAACGACGAGATCGTACCGAGTTAACCCTAACAGAAGCATGACGAGACCGCTGAAATTTCAAATCGCGCACAGATCAGATCATCGGACGCTTCTTGGAGTAGAAAAAGAAAGCAGCGGTGCGGGGAGCCGACGAAAAGGCGTGGCCAGCGCGGAAAGAGAAGGTGCGTAACGCGCATGTGCCACAGCCGATGGAAGAGAATGAAGTGCTCTCTCTCACTGAGAGAAGGAAGAATGAGAGAAAATCGCGGGACGAGAGCGGCATAAATCCGGGCGTGAAATTTTGAATATGGAAGGAAATTTCAAAGTGGAATTTTCATTTTATCAAGCCAGTTAGTGGAATTTTAATTTTGCAAAGCGAATTGGCGGATTTCCGCCAATTGGCGGAAAAATCACATCTATGGTTGTTCTGTAAATTCAAACATGCAGAAAAATACAAACTTGTTACTGTCAGGAGTTACACAGAGTAAAATAAAATTTTGTGATAAAAATTACATATTAAAAAGGTGCAATATTTCATCATGGTAAAAGTTCATCAAGCGGCCATTATACAGCTATAGTTCGAAAAAACAAACATTGGTACAAAGCCGATGACACTGAAATTTCTAAGTGTTCATGGCCTAGGAATAGCAAAAATATTTACATTTTATTTTTTGAAAAAACAGAATAACCTTTTTAGTTTAAAAAACCTATTTTTATACATCAGGTAACCATTAAGAATTACTACACAGGAGTTTTGAGTAAAAATTTGCCATCTGTTGTTTAATTTTTATAAAGCTTTCTTTTTTTTTAAATATTTATATTCATAATGCCTGAACAAAAGTGGGCAACAATGAGCCGTTCCATTGGTAACGGTGATACCCCCACCTTGTTCTGTGGATAATAGGGAGTAATTGTTTTTAAATATTTTTCTTCTCCCGGGGACCCACATTACCAATTGAATGTTCAGATGTTCATTATATAAAAAAATAAATGTTACAAGTTTCATATATTTCTGTAGTAATATGGAGTTGCCAATGGAGAAAAAAAAAAAAAAAAAAAAAAAAAAATATGCTGTTAAAATCTTTTTTTATTTCAATAATACTTTTTCAGTATGAGTAAAAAAAAAAAAAAAATTTCTTGTGAAAATGCTTTCAAAACTTTACAAAGTTTATTTCTAATAGTTACATGTTATGCAATTTCTTTGTATGTAATAGCTTCTCCCACCCCAAAGTAGTATGTTTTTGTATTGTTCTGTTTTTCTTTAAAGTTTTATCACTTGCTGTATAATTTTAAAATTTACTTTCAAGTTAAATTTAATACAAAAATACTTTTTATATAGTGCTATAAACTCATTTGTGCGATCTTTTAATCAATAACCCTTAAAAAGTAATGATATCAATACAAAAACCCTTAACGGGTTAAAAGTTTGTGACGCAGCTACTTTATGGTTATAAGAATTTTTTAAATATTGGTCTTAAAAATAATGATATCGAATTTTATGTGACACTTTGCTATTAATTAAAATGTACATAATATTCTTTTATTTGATCATTTGCTGTTTTCTTCTATTTATAACTACAATGCAAACATACTTTTAACTTCAACATAGACGGATAATAAAATATACTTACTGATGCTTTTTCATTTGCATTTCAAATTCAAAATAAAGGTTTTAAAAGGAATGATATCAAAATTCCAGTGACGCCTCGATTTCACTTTAAAAGATTTGCTTTTAGATTGCATTAAAATTACATTTGTTTTGTCTAATAAATTATATTTACACATTGAAACAGTGCTTTTAATTTTCAAATATACTGTCAAATAATCACACTTTCACAGAGTTTGCATTTTAAATTAAAAATTTTTTTTCAATAAATTGAATTGTCTTTTGCGTCACGCTATCCAAAACTGTAAGTCAGATTTGTGCAAATGTTACTTTGTATCAGTATCCAACTGTCTGAAAATATGTGCAGAGATAGTGTGATGCAAAGAAAACATTTGCACAAATTTTACTTGTAGTTTTGGATAGCGTGACGCAAAAGACAATTCAATTTATTGAAAAAAAAATTTTAATTTAAAATGCAAACTCTGTGAAAGTGTGATTATTTGACAGTATATTTGAAAATTAAAAGCACTGTTTCAATGTGTAAATATAATTTATTAGACAAAAGAAATGTAATTTTAATGCAATCTAAAAGCAAATCTTTTAAAGTGAAATCGAGGCGTCACTGGAATTTTGATATCATTCCTTTTAAAACCTTTATTTTGAATTTGAAATGCAAATGAAAAAGCATCAGTAAGTATATTTTATTATCCGTCTATGTTGAAGTTAAAAGTATGTTTGCATTGTAGTTATAAATAGAAGAAAACAGCAAATGATCAAATAAAAGAATATTATGTACATTTTAATTAATAGCAAAGTGTCACATAAAATTCGATATCATTATTTTTAAGACCAATATTTAAAAAATTCTTATAACCATAAAGTAGCTGCGTCACAAACTTTTAACCCGTTAAGGGTTTTTGTATTGATTAACTATACACTCAAAGCATAATATAGTGTCAAATATTTTTAAAAAATAACTTATTTGATAACAAACTTCAAATATATACAGGTGATGTATATTTTTTCAACTTATTTTTTAAACCCACCATTTCTCTAAAAGAAATATATATATATATATATATATATATATATAAATCCAAGTTTTTTTTATGTACAAAATATTAAATTAAAAAAAAAAAAAAAAAAACTTAATTGTTAGCTATTTTTTATATGTAGTAGCATTCATATTTCAATGCTAATTTTAAGACTAATATTTTTAGAACTTTTTGCATAGATACTATCTCATGTTAAATAGAGATGGGTGACAAAATAATCGTGGTCTATTGGATTTGTGCCATGAATATTGTCATTTGATATAGCTGTGTAGACTCAGTGACTTTGCCAATGAATGTTATGCGAGAAATGCCTAGCTGGTAATCAGCCAGGGTAGCTCAATGGTTTGAGCATACGTACGTAAAGCGGAAGGCCCGGGTTCGGTTCCCGGCTCTGGCATTTTTCACATAGTTGGTATAAAAAATCAGCCTTCCACTCCAAAATTTTCTGTAATGTGAACACTTTTCCTTTTTTTTTACATTTTGTTAAATATTACATTCATGGAGATATAATGGCTGCATTAAAAAATTACAATAACAATTTCCACTTTTTTAATAATAACACATATGGTATTTGACCCAGTGCAAAGCTATTTTCAGGAAATATGGCATACTATATTAGACACAGCATACAGCAATCAGAATGAAATTTTTTTAAATAGCTTTCGAAATAAGAGCACATATGTGCAAGCTTTATAAAAGTTTCATTTGCGTAATTTTATTTAATAGCCAAAGGTATTGAGCAACTTATATGAAACCCAAAATAATTTATGTAAATTCAAAACAATACGAGAGATAATGAAAAGAATTTAAGTTCTCTCAAAATAAAAGCAAAACTATAAGGGGCTTCACTCACATTTTTATTTTGATTCAATCAATGCCCAATGATATTACGGTGTTTTCGCTGTTTGCAAATAACTGTTGATAACCCCCCTCCCCTCCCCCCCCCCAACATCTTTCAGTTTTTTTGAGAATAACTTAAATTCTGTTTATTCTATCTCTCTTAACATTTTGAATTTACATGATATCTGTTTGGGGTTTTCATGTAAGTTGCTCAATACCTTTGGCTATGAAATTATGCAAATGAAATTTTTATAAAGCTTGTGCACGCATAGTTACAAATTATTTAGTAAAAGTGCTCATATTTCATAAGATATTTAACATATTTTCATTCCGATTGCTGTATGTGTCTAATGTAGTATGCCATATTTCCTGAAAATGGCTTTGCACTGGGTCTAATACCCTACATGTTATAATATACACATAATGAGAAAAATCCTCATAATCACCCGCTACAGCCAAAATGCATTTAAAGCATTACCTTTTACAGGATGATCCGAACATTTTGAATTTTAATTTAATTTAGAAATTTAATCATCAACCCTGAAATTCATTTCAGAAAATTTTGGAATGGAAGGCTGATTTTTTATACCAACTATGTGAAAAATACCAGAGCCGGGAATTGAACCCGGGCCTTCCATTTCACGTGCGAATGCTCAAACCATTGAGCTACCCTGGCTAATTACCAGCCAGGCACTTCTCACATAACATTCGTTGGCAAAGTCACCGAGTCTGTAAACACGGCTATATCAAGTGACATTAACATTCCTGGCATAACTCCAATAGACAACGAAATTTTTAATTTAATTTAGAAATTTAATCATCAACCCTGAAATTCATTTCAGAAAATTTTGGAGTGGAAGGCTGATTTTTTATACCAACTATGTGAAAAATACCAGAGCTGGGAATCAAACCCAGGCCTTCCGCTTTGCGTGCAGATGCTAAAACCATTGAGCTACCCTGGCTAATTACCAGCTAGGCACTTCTCACACAACATTCGTTGGCAAAGTAACCGAGCCTGTAAACACAGTGTCACTTGATATAGCTGTGTTTACAGACTCAAGGGAGGGAGGAGGGCCAAAAAAAAAAAAAAAAAAAAGAGTAAGAGATATTGGACAATTTTACTTCTTTATAAGTTCTGGAATCTAATTAAAAAAAAAAATATTGACATTAATGTTGTGGACGAATAAAGATTGGAAATCACAATGATTACGCGAGATGTCTAATCGGCAATAGTTAGCAAAGAGGAGGTGCATGTGTGTAAAATAATTACATAAGTGAAAAATATTGAATAATTCTATCTCTTTGTAGGTTCTAAAATCAAATAAAGTGTATTTAAAATGAACATTAACATTTATGCCGTGGATGGAGAAGATTAGAAATTGCAATTTTCCCGATCAAAATCAGGACACTTGAAATTTCTATACAATACTACATACTTTGAAAATAATCTGCAGAGAGGAGAAAAAAAAAAAAAAAAAAATCTGTGACGTACGTCTCACATTTTCTGCTATGGGGCAACTATATTTATCAATTCAAATTTCTGGCACAAAACTGACTTATTTAACCTGCAGATTAAACACTGAAAATTATGGTATTTCAGAATGCTCTTAAACTATTTATCTTCATAAATGAAAACTATTGATTAATTTTTTCTGCACAACATTTGGACAAAACTTTTGCAGATTAGAGAGAACTTACTGTACATTTAAAAACAATACTTAAGATGGAAATTTATGGCATATGTAGAAGAACTGTAGTTAAAATTACCTTTTGATGCTTTGCACCTCTTATATGGGCAGCGTATGCATCAGATCCGGTGCAAGTAACATCGCACAATTCACACTTAAGAGTTGTACCACCTCGAGACACATGGTGCACAACAGTTCCTGCCTTGGCTGCAGCTTCTTTCTTCTTATGTTTTTGTCCTTCTAAATGTTCACGATAAGTCTACAAAATAAGATAATATTCACTTCAATGGTAATCAGTACATTTTTTTCAGAAGAGTCTAAAATATGTATCATCATTGACAGTCAAATCTGATATGGGATACTTCGCTATTTTATTACTTGTTATCAGAGATGTAAGGCGAGAATATTTTCAGAGAATGAGAACAGGGGTTGATCTAGGTTTTAAAATTTGGGTCCTTTTTTTGTGAAAAACAAAATATTTTTGTGAAATTTGTATTTATTTTTGTGAAATATAAATTTTGTGAAAAAGTAAAATATTGTGTAAAATTGTTCGTTTTTACAATCACTTTATGTAATGTTTAATATCAAGTTAATATAGTTTTGTTGAGCCAAATTAAGGCATTAATTAAAAATAACACTGAAATACATGAAAACATTTAATAAAAGGATCATTTTTATAAAAAAAAATTTTGTGAAGGGACTCATTTTATGAATTTGAATTTTGTGAAGGGTCCCTTTTTCATGGATTTGAATTTTGTGAAGGGTCCCTTTTTACTATGGGGAATTTTGTGAAGGGGCCGTAAAAGGGACCCAAATTTTGCCTGGATCGACCCCTGGAGAATATTCTGAGAACATTCTTTTCTGTTAAATTACATAAAATTTTTTCATGCTTATGACTTAAATTATAAAACTCATTTGTAATCAATCCATCTGACATGCATAACTAGAACATAAAGACCTTATTTCACGATATTCGCTTTACAATTAATAATTTTGAATCCGAGAATATTCTCTGATAAGTTCCACAAACCAATTTTTCTAAACATTCAGTGCATATTAAAAACAAAAAAGCATTCAACAGCAAATGGTGAATAATTATTCATATTAAAAAACAAATTTAAATTTTTTAATGCCTAAAGTTTCCGATTGGTAACTATACTATCATTAAAATCTGAATTTAGAGAGAATTTTTTTTTCATGTATAAAAATTTTCAAATGAAAAAAATAAATAAATAAAAAAGCCTGTGCATTTACTTAAGAAATCAAATTCACACAATTCATATTTCCGTAATCCTTATTTTATGTACAAAACATTTATTACAGACGTATCTAATATTCGGCTTTTTTGGCCATACTGCCAAATTTTCATTTTAGTTAAATATCAAATTATTTGGCTACTATTCGGCTAGCTGAATGTATAAAAATTCAATGACAATGGTTTGACAATGGTTTTAACTGTCAAAAACCAGTCATAAACATCTACTGTCAAAAACCTGCATTTTCAAAATCTATAGATGAGCTAGAATCTGGTTAGAAATAAGATTTAGTAATATTTGCCATATACAAGTGAATATCTAAATATTATGCTGTTTACAAATTAAGAAATCTTAAAACAATTTGTAGATAACTTATAAAAATTTAGGTAAATTAACTGGTTTTATAACCTAAGAAATATATACAAAGTATGCATAGACATATTTTGTATGTTTATTTATATTAATATTTCTGAAATTCTAAAATTCCAAAGTTACTTATGAATTTTCACACAACCCATGAAAACACAGGAATACAGGATTTTATTTTTTCTTTAAATAAAACATAATATATTGACAGTAAATTAATATGAATTTGAAAATAATTATATTTATAATCTGTATTTATTACACTTTATCATTTATTAATAAATTTTTATCTATTTATTATTATTAATTTTATAAATATTTGTACCTGTTTATAGCTTGGACTATTGGTGTTTGGGGAGTAAGGCTGATTGACTACCCTAGGGTCTTACGCCGAAGGGGAAGTGCCCTCCGTGGGGGTCTTTCTAAAGGGTCCTAGCCCGTATTTATGCAAGTTTTGGAGAAAACCACGAAAAACTCTGAATGCCTAGGCCGACGAGCGTGCCCTGGGAGTAAACCTGGTACCTCACGTCTACCAGCTTTGCGCCTAGAACAGTTTGGCCACTGGTGGGCCCTACAGCTTAAGACTAATAAATTTTTTAAAAATCTGTACGAGTAAAAAATAAATTTATTGCAATTTACACATGTCCAGAAAACATTAATATTTTTCTTGTCTCACAGTAATTATAAGAATTTCAGACGCAATTCAAGCTTGTTTAACATTCAGAATTATTGCTTTTTCTTATAAACTTTCAATATCAGCAGTCATTATAAAAAAAAAAAAGCTATATTTTTCTATAAAATATTTAAATACAAAATATTAGGCTATGCATTTTTATTTTATTGGTTAAATACATAATACTAAAAGTACAATACTAAAAAAAATTGAAATATACAATGTTATATTGCAAATAAAATGATTTATCAATCAAAATGATCTATCAATGTTTTATAAATCATTAATTTTTAGAAGCCTAAAGTTTTGTTTTTATATTAATCGAAATGTTATAATGTTTCTCCAAAAACATTAATATGTTTACATTTTAAAACATACTTATAAATAATATCTTATTAAAAACAACCATATTTTTAAAGTATCACATAACTAAGTTTAATATATACTATATTAAGCATAGTTATAAATAAATTTTGTAATAACATAAAAGTATCACAGCATATTTTGAATGAACATAGAAATAATTCATAATAAAATTTTAAAAGCCTAATGTTCTGTTTTTTGTATTAATCAAAATGTTGTAACAATGTGTTTATCAAAGAACATCAATCTATTTGCTTTTCAAAAAATCTTTATAAACTACACTATATTTTGTTAAACTAAGTTTTTATATGACATATTATAAATATAGGTTTTTGACATGACGGTTTTAACACCATGGTTTAAACCAGGCCTGTCCAACCCAAAACACTTGGTTGGCCACATTGGAAATCTATTTTATTCATTCGGGCTGCACCATATGTACCATCATAAAAAAGCCCCCCTTCTTTCCGGACTAATTTTGCCGTAAATTAGTATCGATTAGTAATAAGGCTTAGTTTAGACCGGTGTAGTTAGATATTGCTTAAGGGAGTATCAACATACTAAAACTGGCATCAACTTCATTTTTTTCAAAGAGAACCTCCAATTTTGACAAGCTTTTGGGGTTAATTGGATCAAATCAGCTCAGAAAATGGTATTGCTTATATGTTTCTCTCAATTTTTCACATAATTTGTTAAAATATGGAGATGCTAATGTTAAAGGAATGTAATAAACATTAATTCATGTCTACCCAAAAAATTAATATATTAAAATTTCATTTTTTTTTTTTTTTTTTAATTATTATTATTATTTATGTTAGAATGAAGTAACTCAAATATATTCTATGCATATTTTTGATTAAAATGACAGGTCATTCCTATCATTATTTTTCGAATTATAGGGTATTTTTATTGCTCTCATGGGGGCTGTCACTTCTTATCATTTGTGTCATATATTACTTTGCTTGCGCATGATTTAAAATAGTTATTCAAGTAAGTTTAGACGTGCACATTATATCATAATTAGCATTACTTTACTTCAGATTATATTTAAAATTGTTATACTTCTTTTCCGATTATTATCTGAATAGATATATTTTTCTTTGTGAAATCTTAATTTTTTTAAATATAGAGATTTACCCCTGATCAATTTTTGCTTGTAACTATGAAAACTTGATATAAGGAATATAAACTATACTTTTTACCGAGCCGCTATGACTTCCGAAATTCGAATATGTAGTCAAAAAGGGCTCTTAATATTCGAAAAAAAAAAAAAAAAAAAAAAGAGAGAAGAAGTTTGTGCAAGTTTAAATACGTAGATGACATCCTAAACAAAATTTAGCAATTGAATTAAAAACTAGCTATTATTACCAATCGTTAAGCATCCAGCTGCTGGTTTCTGTGATAATTTACGGTGAAACTAGTCAAGGAAGGAAATTATTGTTATTATTATTTTAAGACTGTACATATGCAAATGTGCCTATATGTTTGTGAGTATATGATTCATGTAAGTATATACTTTTTTTTCTTTTTCTTTTTTTTTTTTTTGGGGGGGGGGGGGGGGGGGGAGTCAGGGTGAAAATTTGGAGCAGAATACATTAATTTATATTATTTTCATTCATAAATTAACAACAGAATCTTTGAAAAGTTTATGATTATATATTAAAATTATAATAAAAAGAATGAATAACGGATCTCATAATATTTCATTACAACAGTTCTTTAGTTACCATAATCGTTGAAAGGTATTTTAACTTCGAAAAGTTAGAATGTATTTATTAATTTTTGATCCATTAACCAAAGTCGTTAAACTTTAAATATCGTTTGTCTCCTCGTGGGCCGCAAGAAACTACGCGGTGGGCCGCGGGTTGGCCACCCCTGGTTTAAACTGTCAAAAACTGTCATGTGTCAAAACCTGCCAACTTTGTCTCTGTTACACATCAGATTACTGGCTGCCAAAAGTTAATTCATTTCAATATTCTATATCAGGGGTGAAACTACCTAGCTTGCAAAAACCCTGAAAACTGTTCCTTACAAGCAGATTGGGGACATTTATTAATGATATATCATATGGCTACCTATATTAAGTAACATTTATAGACTTTGTAATACATTATAAGACAAATTAAACATTCAAAAGGAGAAATTTCTGTAAAAACAAAGTCATTTAACATGAAATTCAAAGACAGCAAAATTTTCAAAAACCCTGAATTCAGGGGTAGCCCCTGAAAAGTTTCACCCCTGAGAACTTAGTCAGCCATTTTTAGTACAAAAAACCGATGAATTAAAAAATATGTACGTATGTCATACTTTTTGAAAAGAACTTTCAAAATAGAGATGCAACGATTATTCGGCCCAGGCCGAATAATCTGTAAGAAATGTTTTTATTTATATTTACACAATATAAATAAAAACATTATATTACACAATAATTTTTTTTAATTTTAGAATCTATATTTGTCATGTATTGTGAAAATTTTACTTGAAATTAACTAATATCCCCCCCCCCCCCCCGAAAAAAAAAATTTCATACCTTGAATGAATTTTATCATACTATTTTAATGTAAGGATCATGTAAAAACTTTTATGCTATATCAATAAGTGTAAAACATATCTGTAGTAAGCTAACATAATCTGTTAAATTTAAAATTAATCTAAATTGTCCCAACTGAACCATACAAGCAAATTCTGAATTTTTTCAAAGCATAATGAAAAAATTTAATATTTATCCTTCGTTATTTAATAATAATAATAAAAAAAAAAAAAAAAAAAAAATCCTTCCAATGATATTTTTAATTATTGGGGGCGGGCAAAAAATTAGAAACTGAGTTAGACCGTTTAAGATTGGTATACATAGGTTTTGGGAGCCTAAAAGTCGAATGAGGATATTTTCGAAAGTGTAAAATTATTAGGGGGAGCAAAAAATTAGAAATTGAGTTAAACCATTATAAATTGGTATTTATAGGTTTTGGTGGCCTACTAGTCGAATAAGGATATTTTGGAAAGTGTAAAATTATTAGGTGGGGGGAGGCAGGAAAGGCAAAAAATTAGTTAGACCGTTCAAAATTGGTATGTATAGGTTTTGGAGGTTTAAGAGTCAAATGAGGATATTTTAGAAAGTGTAAAATTATTAGGAAGCAGGGGGGGGGGGGGGAGGGGGACAAAAACATAGAAATTGAGTTAAAACATTCAAAACTGGTATATAAAGGTTTTTGGCCTACAATTGAATGAGGATATTTTCGAAAGTGCTACATTATTAAGGGGAGGCGGAAAGAGAGGGACAAGGGGGGACAAAAAAATAGAAATTGAGTTAGACTGTTCAAAATTGGTATGTAGGTTAATTAGGAGCAAGAAAGGTGAGGAATAAATATGCGTATCCTTTAATCAGTGCACGCGCAGTGCACACAGATCTACGCTGCCAGCGGCAGTGGGGACCCGGTGTAAATTTTTACTCGATCAATTTTTTTTTTTTTTTTTTTTTTTTTTAAGCGATAATATGGAATTTTGAGAATTCATTCATTATAGTGATTCATTTAAAAATAGTGACCCGCTAGCGGGCGAAGCTCACTAGTATCTATTAAAATAGGACTAGACAATACCTCATAAGATATTTGCAAAGAATTATTATTATTGAGGCAATTTTTACGCCGAACATAGCCGAATATTTTTTTCATAATCAAATAATGGTTTTAAAAATTAAAGATTTGTATAAAAATAACTTTTTAAATAGAAAATAATACATTTTAGTCATGAAATGTACAAGAATTGTGCATATAGTGCATACTATACTACGTTTTTAGAGAAAAATGAGTTCATTATTCGGCGGCCGAATAGGCCGAATATTCGGCTATAATTTGGCCTGATATCCATATCTATGTCCTCATATTAAAATTAAAGAACTTTTGAATTTACTTATTTTTCATCTTAAGAAAGTATTTAAACTTACCTTTATTTATTTGTTAATCCTTTTTGATTTTTGAAATTTACTTTACATCTATCTTTTCAAACATCGTTACTCTGTTTACTATATCGGCGTTGCCATTTCTAGTCTGCATAATCTTTCCTATTTGTGCTGTTGCCACTTCTTGGGAATTATTTTTAATTATGTTTCGTTTTTCTCCACCGGGTGTCGTGGCGCGGCGGTCAATGTTGTTATGCAGATCAACTTGTTTAGAGAGTATATAATGCCGTGATGTTTGGAGATACGTTAGTTTCAATTGGGTTTCAGCTGAGTTTCAGTTCTGGTTTCGATGAGTTTCAACTAGTTGTGACTTTAGATTTCCAGCTCTGCTGAATAGCTGCTGGCGGCTATTATGAGCTATGGATATGCTGTAGAATGCTCATGTTTTATGCTGAACTCAAAAGTTTAAATAATTAAAGTAAAAATGTTTTTTTTGTTAAATTGCTACTGTTAAAGTTTGAATAGTTTGATAATGTTGATAATTGTTTACACTTGTTCAAGTTTGTACTTTCTACCTTTAATAATTTCTTCATAAGCTTAAATGGATGAATTTCATGAGAACTTTTTTTTGCAATATATGAACTTTGTTTCTTTTCCTGATCATTGGAATGACGTGGTCATTCGGCGACCGTTAATTAATTTGAATCTTCTACTAAAAAGTTATGCTGGATCTAAAATTGTTTTATCTGTTTTATTCATTGGTCATTTGGCGACCATGAAGTTGCTTTGATCGTTTAGCTGACTTTTCTTCATGATTCGATGGTGTTCGCTGGTCATCGGCGACCGCAATCTTCAAAGTGTTTTCGATTTAAGTTTTGATCAACTATTGGTTCTGTTTCCTCTTCAATATGATTTCTACGATGTGTTGTATGGTTAGTCAATCGTCAATAAAATGGTGAAATGCTTGTAACGATGCGAAGAAATGTTTTCCTCATCCATTTTCCGCATTGGTCATGTGGCGACCATGTAATTGACTTGAGTGCTTTGCCAATAACTTTTTTTTGTCTTCAATGTACCTACAAGTAACATTGTGTTGAATGAAGAGGTAATATAGTTTTGAATTGTTGTTAAGATTTTGTTATGCTGAGTTTAAAAAAATTGTTATATCGTTATATATATTAAATCTTTTCTATAGTTATAATTGTTTTGAATCTATTATATCTTCATGAATAAATTTATTTTTGTTTAAAAAACTTGTCTTTACTGAGTCTAAAACTTTTACATGCTAGTCAAATTGAAATCTTCTAAACTTAAATAATTCTGTTGCAGTTTTTATCTGCTTAATATAATTTTGTTTAAGATAGACCTTAAAGTGTCTAACATGGCCGATTAATTGGTATTCGGTTATTTGGCCAAACCATTGTTCGTTGCATCTCTATTTCAAAACTATTAATTTTTTGTGTGAAGACTGTATACATTTAATGATTAGATTTAAAGATATTTGATTATTAAGATTACGAGTGACAATAAGTCTGTTGCTTTTACCTTGAAACAATAAAACAAAAATATCCCTAAAAATTAAAGACTAAAGAATAAATTTCTGAAAATAATCATTTTTGACATCCTCAGAACTAAAAATTATAATTTAAATCATATGTATTCATCGTTCATAATATAATAATTGTAAAAATGCTCATTTAAGGAAAAAAATCATAAAGAACATAAGGAGATCGTCATACGTCTCCTAGTGGCTTGGACACAGAGCATTTTGTTTCAAACCGGCAGTACCCGGGTTCAAACCCCATTAACTCTATTTCAGATTTTTTTTTTTTCAATTATTATATATATGAAGAAAAATAAATTAATTTAAAATGAATAATTTGCCAGATGTAAGTTTTAATTTAGCAATTATTTTCTACTTCATTATTAATTGAATTTAACTTTTGTTTCAGTATAAATTCAAATAAATATTTCAAAAGTAACCATTAAAAGTAATCCATTCAATAATAAGAAATTAAATAAATAATTTTAAAGAAAAAATATTTCTGTTTAAAGTTTAATTTTTGTTTAATGACTTCAAAAGCAGAAAAGAGATCAAACATTTTAAACTATTTAATTTGAACTGAAAAAACGGAAAAAAAAAAGAGGCGGGGGGGGGGGGGGGGGGGGGGGAGGGGGGGGATTTTCATTTTTGTTAAATTAAATTAATAATTTAAAAAAATATATATATATATTATCAAATTAACTTAAGCATTTTTATTTATTTATTTTGTTACTTGTATACATACTCTAACAAAATATTTGAAAGGATAACTTATGGGGGAAAATTATATTAGTTACAATTTTAACTTCTGGTAAATAATAAATAAAATTAAATGTAGAAAAAAAAAAAAGTCGAAATATAAGCATTTTTTAAATTATTTTATTTCAATGAGAAAGAAAAAATAAATAAAGAAAGATTTTCTTTCTTTCTCTCCCCTAACTATTAAATTAAATATTCGTATATTTCTTATTAGTTATAAAGTAAATTAAGGAATTGCTAATATGTGGAATATTGTGCATAAAATACATATATATATACAGTGGAACCTGTAAAAGTGACCACCTTGGTAAAGTGACCACCTGCCTAAAGTGACCATTTTCCTGACTAAAATGACCATTTTCCAATTTTAAAGAGACTTTATAAAGTGACCACCTGCGTATAGTGACCATTTTAGCCGGTCCCTAGGGTGGTCACTTTAGACAGGTTCCACTGTATATATAATTTTAATGCAATAAAATATACACATGTATATAAACTATTATCCTTTACCAGGGATTCAATTTGGGAACTCTCGGTTAAATTTTTTTAAGGCAATGAGCAAGCTCTTTAATCAATGCACTTTAATATGTAAAATTAATGGGGGGGGGGGGGGAGCTACGAAACTAGCATTACAAACGATTAATTCACATGATTTAGCTTAAATTTAAAGGTCTGAGGACTACAAAAGTGATTATTTTTAGAAATTTATCCTTCAGTCTTTAATGGACTATTTTTTGTTAAATGCTCTTGTTTTTGTGATAAATACACCACAGTTTTATATATATATATTATACGTAATATTGCATGTATTAGCAATTCCCTAATTTCTCTTATTACTAACAAGGAAAATATGAATATTTAATTTAAAAGTTGAAAGAAAAAAATCCCCCCCTCCCTTTCTGAATGAAATAAAATAATAATAATATGCTTATATTTCGATATATATATTACATTTAAATTTATAGTTATTATATGCCAGAAGCTAAAATTTGTAACTAATTTAATTTTTCGCCCATAAATTATTATTATCCCTGCAAATATTTTGCTAGAGTAAGAGTACGTACACTAATAATAATAATAATAAGATTTTGATGAAATTCTGGCAAAAGCAGAATTTAGTTTAGGACAGAGGACTAGAAGTTTTTTTTTTTCTTTTTTCAAATTATAACATCGCTTTCAAATTATTCAATTATATTTTCGATAAATTTTAGATTTCGACAAATGTCCAACTATCGAAATCGACAACGCAAAAATCCCAGATTGAGACTAATAGACCCTCAGTCCTAAAAATAAATAAAAATGTTTAAGTTAATTTGATAATGATAATGTATAATTTATTATTATTATTGTTATTAATTTAACAAAAATTGAACTTTCTTCTTCTTCTCTCTCTCTCTCTTTTTTTTTTTTCTCTTCTTTTTGTTAGTTTGAATAAAATAATTTAAAAATAATATGTTTGATCATTTTTCTTGCTTTTGAAAAGTTATTATTAAACAGAAATTAAACTTTAAACTGAAATATTTTTTCTTTATTATTTATTTCTTTATTCTTAATTTAATCTCTTGTTATTGTGTATATATGTATTTTTGACTTACTAATTTTTATTTCTACTTCATTATTCATTAACACATTCGCTGCCACCAAAATTTATATATCCATCCTCAGAAGCCGAATTTAAAAAAAGTGTTTTAATGATTAAAAACGTTGGCTGCACAAAAAAAAATTTAAACACAAAATTTAAAAACCACGCACTGAAAATATAAAAATAATGCTTCACTAACGTGCCACAAAAACCTCATCGTTCAACCTCCAAATCCGAACTAAAACTAAAGCAGTTTACTTATCATACTCGATTGACGCCCCAGAGCGTCACCGGCATGGGAGGTAGCGCCATGCTGACGCGCCAGCGGCAGCGAATGTGTTAAATTTAACTTTTTTGTTTTAATTAAATTAAAAAAAAAAAAAAAAATTAAATTTTAAAACTAAAATGCTTACTTTTGAAATATTTACTTGAATTTATACTGAAATAAAAGTTAAATTCAACTAATAATGAAATACAAATTAATTGCTGAATTAAAACTTACAACTGGCAAATTATTTATTTTAAACTTCTTTTTTCCAGACTTATTATAAAAAAAAAAAAAAAAAAAAAAAAACCCAAAAAGGATGTAACGGGGTTTGAACCCGGGTACTGCTGATCTGAAATGAGATGCTCTGCGTCCAAGCCACTAGGAGACGTATAGCGAACTCCTTATGTTATTTATAACATATTATGAATGATGAATTCACATGATTTAACTAAGAATTTATAGCTCTGAGGACGTCAAAATCTATTATTTTCAGAAAGTTATTCTTTAGTCTTTAATTTTAGGGTTATTTTTGTTTTATTATTTTAAGGTAAAAGCAACAGACCAATCGTCACTCGTAAACTTCCTAATCAAATATCTTTAAAACAATTTATTAAACATATATAGTGTTCACACAAAAAATTTATAGAAAGTTCTTTTCAAAGAAGTATAACTTATGTGCATCATTTTTATTTTTTAAATCACCAGTTTTTATTAAAAAATGGCTGACAATATCTGAGCGTATTCACTTTCGACTATTCACGCACTGTGATTGGTCAGATAGTATTCGAAGCTGAAACTCGCAATTCGGCTTCCGCTCACGGCTTCCGATCAGAGAGTATGGAGGTGAGATTTTACTTCACTGTGATTGGTTAATGCTATCCGATTTTGAATGAATCTCAAACTCACCGTTTAGCTCTCTATAAGTGCTCACGATCAGTTCATTGTAGGGCCAAAAGTGATTGTCGTAAACATTTTGGTGAGATCTTCCAAACTCGGCATCGTGAAGTTCTCACGTCGTGAGCTTTACGAAGTGTTCGTTGTAGGCCCCCATAAGATAGAAGCAAAGGCTAAAAAGGGCATCTTAGGGGGTATGCCTTAAAGACTGCGGGATTTAGAATTCGGATAAAAGAGGACGATAAAATAGTTGAAACAATTAATGACACCTTTTCAAGTCAATTATTTGGTGAGCACAATGGAGCAGTGATGGGCCCCTCATCGGAGGAATTGGATTTACTCCCAGACAATATGGTTGACTGTTCTGGTTCCAGTCCCATTGATATCATCGTTAGGGGTGAATCTAGTAATTCTGATGAGGAGTCTGTTACTGATACTCCAAAAGCTTGTGTTCCTCAGTCCAAAATTATTTGGAATAGAAAACTAGTTCCTAGAGCCTTAGGCAATCAAATTAATGTATACGACTACCCGGAAAACTAGATATTGATAAATGATGTTAAGAAGTATTGTGACCAAAAAAATCCTCACATAGCAACAATCCGGCTACCTCTTTTCTTTGCATTAGAAAAACAGTAAAATAAAATAATGCATCTTAGTTAAGAAACAATTTTGGCTGCAATATTTTAAAGGTAACCGTACACAATATTAATATTATTTATGATTTTTTTTTAATAATGTGACCGAGCAAAAAGTATGAATTATTCAGAATTTCAAATTATCCAAGTTTTACTGTATCTACATTGAAAGATTATTTATAATAAAAAATAAAAACCTTTCCAGGTACTTCAGTTAAAAAAAAAAAATAATAATTGAACAGATATTTGCATACCTGAGGACCAGCACAACTTATTTTGCAAACTTCACAGTAATGCAGCTGTTGTGGCTTAGGAGCAAGTTTTGGTCTGCTTATTCTAATTGGCCCTTTTTTAAATGACATCCAATTATTGGTATGAACTTTAGGTGTAGAGACAGCACTTGTTGTAGATGACTGTATAGTTTGAACTTGTTGTGGCTGCTGAACAATTGTTGATTGGGCAGCTTGAACAGGTTGAACTGTGACAGAAGGTTGTTGTACATATATGGAGGCTGTAAAATTAAATGACAAATTAAGACATTCCTACATATTTATAACAAGCATAGCTACAAATTCTTTTGATCTATATTTTCGAAAATAATTTCTACTATTGAAGAGTAAAATTCTGTCTGATAGCAGCTTGACATAGTAGGGCCTTTCAAAAAAAAAAAAAAAAAAAAAAAATCTGAATAATTGACAGCTTTGTATACAAAGGGATGAGATTAGCAAAAATACAAAAAAGCTAAAACTGTACGCAAAGGCAAGTCATTAAAATGAAATACTAGAATTTTGATGAGAAAATCTATTATATTACAGCATAGCTGCCAATCTGAGAATCAAAATTAGGGAGATTTTGTATACAACATAGTTTATGTTGTGAATAGCACAGTACTTAATTATTGGAAAGTGAAGGAGCAAATAAAAGGGAAATTTTGCAGTATCTAAAAGCTTTCTTATTGCAAATATGAGGGAAAAAAAAAAAACATACTGAATTTGATATGCTACTAGATTATATTAAATTCTAACCATAATGAAATTATATATACACTAGGTAAGCCCCTTTTCGGGAACGAACTGAATTCCGAATGAAGGAAAAATTTCAAAATCAAACTCTAAATGTACAAAACTCTGCCTGATGCTGCCCGCGCGCCAGTAGATCAAAGTTTGTTAACAAAACCATTTTTTAATTCATGAAATCAGCGAAGGCTTTTCTCGCTTCGCTGGTTGGTCACTATATTTAAAGTAACACTATATTTAAACTCTTTTCTATATCACTTTACAAACAAAAATAAAATTAAAAAAACCATGAAATTGTTTTAAATCCTGCTTTGGTTTCCCGCTGCCTTAGGCAGCGACCCACTCATATTAAGACTCATGTTGCGAATGAGTGGACACAGGTAATAGGCGTCTGTCCCTATTACCTGTGACAATAGCTTAACAGTGGGCTTCCATTTGGGTGCTTATCAGATGAAAGTTTCTAAACAGACAGTATCTAAAAATTTGAAATAGCTATTTTATATTTGAATTCCAGTTACATATGAACAATACTATACGTGGTGTACATAATATTCTTTCACGCTATTTTCTACATTTATTTGATTTATTCGATCAACCATAAAATGACAACAATTTCCCACCAAATATATTACAATATGCTATGATCGGATACGTCTATCGCATGAGAATTAATTTTTGTGGTTATAATACTAGTTGAGTTAGTTAACAGTAGTTGGTATATAGAAAAATAATGAAATATGTAAACCTGATTATGGTACAGCCTTAATGTAGCTCCCCTTGGCGACTTTTGAATTTTTATAGTCACTTTAGACAAAAATACATAATTTTTGTTTCTTTCTTTTCTGTTTTTCAACATTTTACAATTTATTTATATTTTTTTTATGCACTACTTGGCTTAAAGTGGCTTTTACGAAAGTGGAGTTCTTGGCAAAAAATGTCCAATCTATTTCAGCATCAAAATTTTAAAAATTACCCAGGATTATCAATTATCAATTAGTACAGCTATTTAATGTAATGCTGAATCAGCTTTCATGCCAAGCGTGATTCATCTATTTAACATACTATAAAAAAAAAAGGGGGGGGGGAGGGGGTGTGGAATCTAAAATTGAGGTATATTATTTTTATTTTACTCCATTTTCATATTTTCATTTTTTTATGTGCAGGAGCAAATTTAATATTTACTATTTATTCATTTTTTCGTGTGAAAGCATATTTTATTTTATGGTGGAAAAAAAAAAAAAAAAATTTTTTTTGGCAACAATTAAAAATTTAAATGTCTATTTTAAAGCTTTTACCAGGGTATTACTTTCACATTTGAATTAATTTTAAAAAATCTAATCAAAATTTCATTACAAATAAGGTACCAAATGAAAGAAGCATTTTTTTCTGAATCCATCGGTTTAATTAACTTATCGATCGGACAATTAGATTTTTTTAAATTAAAGTATGAAAAGCTGGTGGCAACAACACACAGATAAACAGAAGAAAACCTCTCTTAGCCAATCAACTTGCATCCAGCAACGGACAAACAGGAAAAAACTCACCCGTTTATATATATAGAGAGAGATATACACATACATTGATTTGGGAAAATTTTTCCTACCTAAAAAATCTAGTCTTCATTCATTTCTCATCACATTTGGGATGGATATTACATATAAGTAATTTAATTGAAGAAAAATAGATTCATTAACTTCAACAATAAAGTCTAAAAATAATTGAGAAATACTGAGCATTTCTATAGCTTTATTGCTTCTAGAATTGATCATTGATCACTATCTGGAGATGGGGGGAAAAGGGAGGGATAAAAAAATATATATATATAATTACAAAGTAAGAAACATTAAACTCTTTCAATTCTACTTCTAGAATCTAATAAGGCAAATTTAAAATGAATATTATCATTTATGTTGCAGATGGATAAATACTGGCAGATAAAAAACTTCTGCAGAACATTTGGTTCCCGATTGCTAGTTGATAAATAAAGGTTGGGGTGGGGGCAAAAAATAACTACAAGAACAAGAAATATTTAACATTTCTATTTATTTATAGGTTCTAGAATCTCATAAAGCAAGTTTGAAATTAATACAGTATAACATGGAAAATCTGGAATCAATCGGACCAGAGTTTAGAAAATTCTGGAGAATAGAATATGTCTAGTGGCACCATCAACTGGAATTGACACAAAATAAAAACACCTATTTAAATAAATATACAAATTTATATTGTTAAAAGCTTCAAATATAAACACCAGTTATTTGACTGAATTTGCTGTTGAAAATATCAGTTTTGTAAGTTATCTTTTTATTTAAAACAACTACTCAAACAATACTTTTTTTAATTAAAAAATATATTAAATTTTATTCTACAAATATAATATTATGGGAAAGATAATAGCTAAATCACTGTTTTTATTACTTTATTTAATAGTTAATCAGTAATTTAAAACCTTTGTTTTTCTATTATTATTTTTTACTTATTTGCTTATCATTTATTATATTTTTATTTTCTAAATTTCCAGGACAAATAATCATAAGCAAAAATCAAAACTAACTGTTGTAATTAAATTACACATTCAGATATATATATATATATATATATATATAGATACAGAAATGATTTTTCATTTAAGCATATAGCTATTTGTGTATAAATATTTTTTTGTGGTAGAATAATGGAAAGTAATTATGAATCTGTATGTAAATATTTTGATTAAAAAAAAAGTTGTTTGCTTTAAAAAAAGAATACGATAAATTTATAAGTGCTGCTTGTAAAATTGAAGGAGAAGGGAAAAAAATGAGATAGGGATCTCTTAGACTAGCTGGCTGCCCAGTGACATTATAGAACAAAGATGGAAAGAGGAAAATATCTCCTATATTATTAAAATCTGTACGCGTGTGTCTGTGTGTCTGTCTGTGAGAAACGGCTTGAAACGGATAAGGCTACGCCGCTAATGGTCGCACGGACTTCGAACAGGTACCGTCGGACAGAGAATTTATCGCAGATCTGGGTTATCTAATTTGCTAAACGATGCGACCCTAATTAGCGGAGATATTAATTAAAATGTCGACCATTGTCTAACGAAAAATGACCCAGAATTCATGATTAAATGCTTAAAAAGCGACATTTTTACGGAAAAAGTGGAAAATAAATTAGAAATATCAGTCGTATCGTTACAAACAAGATACCATTGGAAAGGGCTTTTTTTTCTCAATCCGATGGTTTAAACGGCTTATCGATCGGACGATTAGATATTTTAAAATTAACTAAACTATAAAAAAATGTTGGCAACGAATCACAAAAAATGTTATCTTTGCAGACGTTAAGTCTCCAGCTGTGTTCAACGGAAACACAGCTGGTATTCATTAAGGTCACCTGATTCGTAGTGCGATTAAAAATTACAATTTTCTATTTTCTTCAATTTTTAAAATTTTACACATTTTATTTAGTATATAATATTTACACCACAAAACAAACTTGCATTTCAAATTTCATCAATTTCCGTCAATAAACAAAAGATTTACATTTTAATTGCAAATTAAATTTTATCTTCACACGCCGGACAATTTTGCAATATTTTAATACGCGTATTTCAATTTCTAATTACGATTGATTTATTTTTTATACATCATACGAAAGATATTTTAAAGTTCTTTTACATAATTCAAAGTTTTCAACAGATTTACGCGTTTTGAGGTCTCCTGAATCAGTGTACTTTCATGGCGCTGTAATATTTTCAAATTTCAATATTTCAATTTCTAATTATGATTCAATTATTTTTAATACATCATTCGAAAGATATTTTAAAGTTCTTTTAAATTATCGAAAGTTTTCACCAGAATTACACGTTTTGAGGTGTCCTGAATCAGTTTTCTTTTATGGCGTTGTAATATTTTCAAATTTCAATATTACAATTTCTAATTATGATTAAATTATTTTTAATACTTAATTCGAAAGATATTTTAAAGTTCTTTTATATTATCGAAAGTTTTCACCAGATTTACACGTTTTGAGGTGTCCCGAATGAGTTTTCTTTTGTATCTCAGATACTAATTATAATAATTTCATAAGTACTACATCATTAGAAAGCTTTTTTGATTTGGAATCGAACAGCGGAATACAGAAATTTCTACCGCCAGATGGCGCTGTAATTTTTACAAATTTCAATATTTCAATTTCTAATTCTAATTAAGTTATTTTTAATGCATCACTCGAAAGATATTTTAAGGTTCTTTTATATTATCGAAAGTTTTCACCAGATTTACACGTTTTGAGGTGTCCTGAATTAGTTTTCTTTGTATCTCAGCTACTAATTAAAATAATTTCATAAGTAATACATCATTAGAAAGCGTTTTTGAATTGGAATGGAACAGTGGAATACAGAAATTTCTACCGACAGATGGCGCTGTAATATTTTCAAATTTCAATATTTCAATTTCTCATTATGATTAAATTATTTTGAATACATCATTCGAAAGATATTTTAAAGTTCATTTAAATTATCGAAAGTTTTCACCAGATTTACACGTTTTGAGGTCTCCTGATTAAATTTTCTTTTGCATCTCAGCCAAATGAGTTAGATCGTTCAAAATTGGTATACGCAGGTTAATTAAGAGGGCCTGAAAGGGTGGAGAAGAAATAGGCGTGCACCGCGCGCGTATCCCTTAACTTGTGCGCGCGCAGCGCGCACGCGACTGCGCTGCCGAAGGCAGTGGGGACCCGGTGCGAGTTTTTACACGATCAGAAATGATTTTTTTTTTAGGGGGCACAAAGAGTCAGGGAAGGAATACGCGCACGCAGCGCGTGTATCCCTTCAGTCGTGCGCGCAGCGCGCACGGTACTGCACTGCCGAAGGCAGTGGGGACCCGGTGCGAGTTTTTGCACGATCAGAAATGATTTTTTTTTAGGGGGCTCGAAGGGTCAGGGAAGGAATACGCGAGCGCAGCGCGTGTATCCGTGAACTTGTGCGTGCGCAGCGCGCACGTGACTGCGCTGCCGAAGGCAGTGGGGACCCGGTCCGACTTTGTACCCGATGAGAAATGATTTTTTAAATTTTCTTTTCTTAAGAATAAAAATATGACTTCAGGAAGAATATGTGCGCGCAGCGCACGTATACCTTCACACGTGCGCGCGCATGGGTCTGCGCTGCCGAAGGCAGTGGGGACCCGGCGCGAGTTTTTACCCGATCAGAAATGATTTTTTTAGGGGGCACGAAAGGTCAGGGAAGGTATACGCGCGCGCAGCGCGTATATCCCTTAAGTTGTGCGCGCGCAGCGCGCACGGGACTGCGCTGCCGAAGGCAGTGGAGACTCGGGCCGACTTTTTACCCAATCAGAAATGATTTTTTTTAATTTCTTTTCTTAACACTAAAAGTTACTTTTTGTTTCTGTTACTGTTAGTTTTCTTTTCTTAAGAATAAAAATATGACTTCAGAAGGAATATGTGCGCGCAGCGCACGTATACCTTCACACGTGCGCGCGCATGGGTCTGCGCTGCCGAAGGCCCGGTGCGAGTTTTTACCCGATCAGAAATGATTTTTTTAGGGGGCACGAAAGGTCAGGGAAGGTATACGCGCGCACAGCGCGGGTATCCCTTAAGCTGTGCGCGCGCAGCGCGCACGGGACTGCGCTGCCGAAGGCAGTGGGGTCCCGGACCGACTTTTTACCCAATCAGAAATGATTTTTTTTTTAATTTATTTTCTTAACACTAAAAATTACTGTTAGTGATTCATTAATTTTAGTGATTCCTTTGAAAATACTGACCCGCTAGCGGGCGAAGCCAGCTAGTATAGGACTCATAAAACTTGAATGGAGCATCGCAAAAACAACTCCAGGCTAGGGAACGACAGGCCACCCGCACGCCACACACACAGACTCTCCCTTCAGCCCTCGACTTAAGAAGAGTATTTTCTATAGAAGTGCGAGGACGGCTTCGGGGTCAACTTTTCGGCGAGACGGTGATGGAATCTCCTGATGGTGCAATCTCCCGGTAGCTCTCCAGATATACTGCTTCCTCCCGCATCAACGGTCCTTGAATTTTAATCTCAAGATATGAAAAATAGGAGCAACCCGAAGAGCCCAAAACACCTATGATTCATCTTTGAACAGAATCTATCGAATGGAGCCTGCAAATGTATTCCTATTCCAGGATCTCTAAGTGCCCTAGAATTGTTAAATAGAAGTCCTCTATGATTTGCTTGAGGAAAGAAGTAGAAATATCCCACTGCCGTTTACGATGGAATAACCTCTATAATGCTCATCTGGGTGAGTCAAATTTCAATAGTCTAAGAAAAAAGAAAATATTTAATTGTATCTATCCCCATTTATTCTATTATTTAGTCATGTCTGAGTACTACCTAAAGTAATGTTGAATAAAATTAAACTTGAATTGAATAAAATATTAGTTTTGTAGAAGAGACCAAAATATTTAATAAAATGCATTAATGAAATTCTTTGTATATCTATTAATTAAGGAATTATTTATTTTGGAAAATTTATTTTAATTTGAAGTTATATCCTTAATAAATAGATAAGTTTTATGACCCATTAAAAATATTTACAGAACTTGGGTATAATTTAAATGAAGAGAACGCAATGTACTATACTACTATACAGTTTGGAGAATGCCTTAGATTAACAATTTCTCTCCAACACTAACCTTCTGACGGGCGTGCGTATCTGTGAGATACACTAGAGATGAATTTTGCATTTCATCAATAGACGAGGCGCTGTCAAAGATTGACCTTGGCTATGGCTATTCTCTCCTCTACATCTGACTTACTTTCAGTTGTCTGCTGGATTTCAACAGATTAATAGGACTCTGCCAGTCGAATAATTGTATCTGAGAAATAAGCGCAACCAATGAAGGAAGTTTTTGTTATTTCGGATTTCCTTTTTCGTTGTAGACAATATTTATTTTTTTAGATCCAATCATCATGATTTTGGTTTTTCTTTGCTTTGATTTTAGATTTAAAATATAGGAACTGTATCTCACATACACGTGACTGTTTTCGATATTTTCGTTCTGTTTTGCTTTCTAGTAGGCTTTTTGTTTTCAATACTGAGATTTTCGTTACAAAAAATATCCTTACACAATGTTGACATCATAAATGAAAGTTCTAATGTCTATTCGTATTTTCTCAAAAACTTTTCCAAATATTCAATGAAGATTAGATCCAAATTGTATGAAAAAATCTGTACCGATGAATGCCTTATTTATTAGCCCACAAGGCATTATTTCTTTAAATCATTTACAAATTGTCTGCCGATGCTTTTTCTATAAATCTTGCGCAAAATAAAGAAATAATGAATTATTTTTTAGAATATGTCTGAATGTTTATGTATGGGTTTTCAACTAGTTTTTTTTTTAAATGTTAAATGTTAGTTAGCATTGTTAAAATATATGTGAAAAAATAACCAGTTGTAGGCGGAACTAAAATACATTAATGACAGATGAGTTAAAAAAATATAATTCTTTTCTTACGTATTTTATTTTTCAGTTATGGTGGATAAAGAAAGAAAAAAAAAAAATGCTTAATATGAATGACCCAAATGACCTAGAGACTATAAGAAAATTACTAAGTAACAGTGATGATGAGGATGTAGTTTTAGATGAAAGCGATACAGATGAAGAGGAGCACATTTCATAAAGAGAGAAATTCAGATTCAGAGATGAGTGCGGAGAGCAATTCTGAAAATGGAGATAATTACCACAGTTCTACTGAAACCTACATTGCCCACCTAAAGAAAAACATGAAAGTCGTTGATTCTTGAATATGGCATAAAAAGCCATTCAAGAAAACTAAAAGAGCACCTCGCAATATGATTCTAAAATCTCATAAAGTAAGTTTTAAATGAATATCGACATTTATGTTGTGGATGGAGAAAGACTGAATTGGAAGGCTTCGTAAATCCGAAAAGATGACACCTACGAATTGTCAAAAATTAGCGTTTTTAGTCTGATTTTTCAAAAATATTAGAAAAATGGGAGAAATACACATTAAAACGTAAAAACGGGAGACAGGACTAAAAAAATGGGAGTCTCCCATGAAAAATGGGAGAGTTGGCAGGTCTGGAGAAGACTTACGCAAATTAAAAAATCATAACATAAAAAACATAGTTGTGGTGTATTTTATTATTATGTTCCTTATTAAATTCATTTGTCTTCTGGTAAGTGACGCCACATAAATGTACAGGTACCTGTGAACTGTATTGTCCAATCTATGATCTATTAATTTCCCTTTACTTTTATTAATGCTAAAAAAGATCAGTTTTCAATATGTCATCATTTGTGTAACATGTGTATGTCAGCTGTAATTGTCTTAGTCATTTATTAAATTCTATGTGCTGAAAATATTGAAGCCTCGTCATATCATAGTTATGGATTAATTATAAATCTTCTTCCTGCCAAACTAATAGTACAATAGTACAATTATAACATTAAAATATAACCATACCTAAAATTTGTAAACCAATCAAAGCTTTTCCACATACAGGGTTATCACAAATACTTTTTATTTTATTAGATTTGTTGTTTGATCCCTAAAGGCCTTCATGACAAAATTTTTACTGAAAAATATGGAGGAAAGAGATGTTTTCCTTATTCCCAAAATTCAAGAATAACACTAAGTATTTTTCAAGATATTCGACAAAATGTGTAAAAAAAAAAAAAAACCCGAAAGTGTTCACATTATTTTGTCCAACACCTGCATGTTAAAAATTCAGTGTACTTCGTTGAAAAATTTATGCATTTCTTCGAGAGAAATTGTGCTTCACAAAATTCCCTGACTTTTCCAGGTTTTATGTTAAAATACAAAATTTTTCCTGACAATTCCAGGTTCTCCAGGTGAGTATGAACTCTGATATCATGTAAACGGATATCTAACAGAGTGTTTATACAGTAATTTTGAAGAAAATCTTTAGAGCTGTTTTTGAGATAAGGATTTATAGCTGCACTTCCAGTTTCAGATGTCCCACTTTTGTTTTTCAAATTTTCACCAAGGTTTGGAAAATTCATCTATATACCAGACCCATTTTATTTCTAAAGTTTCATAAGTTCTATCTTTATTAGTTTCAGAGATATAATAGCCAGAAGATTCCCCACATACATACACACACTGACTAATTGCCAAAAACCATTTTTTTTTTTTTTTTTTTATTCCAGGAGACCTTAAAACATGTAAATCAGGGGAAATCTCCATATCGAATTTTTAGACTGAATATAATACTTCCATTACCTACGGTAGTGAGGTAATGGAAGCAAAAATTTGTTATGATTATAAATTTTCAAGTGATAACCTAATTTCAAGTTGTCCTGCTTAGTTTATAACATTTGCAATTTATTAAAAAATGGCAAAATTCATTAATAAACTTGGCTGAGACCCTTATATGGTTATAGATCAAAATTCAAGCAAATCTGGTCTTAAGTACGCTTTTTACAATGTGAATTGAAATTTTCAAGTGGCCTTTACTTGAAAACAAAATGGCAGAGCAACTTGGTTAACAAACTCATTCAAGATATTTATAAGATAAATTTCGCTGTCCAAATTTGGTTAGATTTGGAGTATTATTTCACAAAATATTGTGATTATAAAATTTTCAAGAGGCCCCGCTTAATTTAAGATATTTGTCACTTTATTAATGAACTTTATCCTCTATTTTTAACAAACTTGATTGAGACCCTTATATGGTATATATTTACATCAAAATTCAAGAAAATCGGCTTTAAATATGCTTTTTACAATGTAGATTTGATAGTGGCTGCCACTTTAAAACAAAAAGACAGAGCAACTTCGTTAAAGAACTTATCCAAAATATTTATAAGTTTGCAGCCCAAATTTCGTTCAATTTGAATTATTTTGGGAGTTGTTGTGATGACAAAATTTTCATTATATATAGATAAACGACATGATTGCAATAGGTCGATATCTAAAGAAATCAACCTTAAAAAAAAATAATAATAACACTAACTGATATATGCAACAACTTCTCCATCCCCTTGCACACTTTCACTCAAACATAACCATTTTATGCAAAAACTGCCATTTTATACTGTTTTACTAATATACATGATTATTAATCTATACATTATACTTCATTCAGCATAGCATTAGATAAATAAATAGTAATTAATAAAAAATAAATAGTAATTTAAGAAAAAGAAAAGAAGCCAACTTACAATCTATACCTGAATATGTAGTAGTTGCAGCAGAACTATTGTAAGCTGAGCTATAATTAGTAGCAGTATTTCCAGATGCAGCTCCTGTTGAATACAGATAGGTTGTTGCTGCTGATGGCTGAGCAGTTTGAGTTTGAGATTTGGCAGACGGAGTCTGGCGAGAATTGTAGCTAACATTTGTAGTTGTAGAATAGACAGGCTTGTTACTGCTCACTATAAAATATAAAAGAAAGCTTATAAAATGAATTGCTCATTCCTAAATGGGTAACTTTTTACAAATTAGGCAAACTTATTACACACATATCGTAAAGACTGCACACAATTGTGTTGAGTTAGATGCATTAATTTCTATATAAATCATTTTGCACGAGTGATAAAATTAAACTAAAAATTAACAGCTGTATTTTTATGTCACAGCATGCACTTAGTATAAACTAACCACAACATCTTTTACATACAATTAACAGGTTCACTTGCACTAATATCTCTTAATGAACTGTATGTAGATATAGTAGGCTGATGTTACATTTTTCCTTAATCTCAGGGTTGGGTTTTTGCCGGCAAAAATGCATTTTTGCCAGGACAGCGGCAAAAAGTGGAAAAAACCAGGCAAAAAGCGGCAAAAATGGAAAAAATTGGCAAAAATGGAAAAAATTAGGAAAAGTGGAAAAATAAAATTAGAACACCACAATTGCCTTTCAATTTTTACCCTTTTACACTTTGGCACCTCAATGAAAAAAATGTTTGAAGATTTTTTAATTTAAAAAGTAATTATAATTAATTAATTAATAATAATAATATATAACCAGTGTCCGACAAATTCTGGGTGCCAGGGTGACTATAAATATCCACTGGTGACCAGTTACGGCACACTGACAAAAAAAATTTCATGCATTTACAATATTTTTTATGTATATTTTGTTTTTCCTCTCACCTTCTTGTCTTGGTATAAAAGATGACATTGCTGATGTATTGAATGAATAGTATGAGTTTAGTGTTTTCTGAAATATTTAACAATTATTTCTGTTTTTGAAAGATGTTTTCCATGAAAGATAAATTTCCATATTTGATAAATCTTCTTACTACTATACTGGTACTTTCCATGTCAATATCTTTGTGTTAAACAATATTCAAGCATCATAAACACTATCTAAAGCAAACTATGTTCGAATTTACAACGAGAAAGTTTAAATAGTATGATATTTCTCAAATGGATTCTCTTTAAAGGAATTCTGTCCTGAAAAATTAATAGACAAATAGTATTTTAAAGCCAAAACTTAAACACTCTCAATATATTTGATGATTATATTAAAGGTAAAAATAATATTTATTTCTGTGGATTTTTTTTTTTCCCCAATAGTTTGTTTTTATCTTTATAAATAAAAAATAGTTATTTTCTTAAAAATTTCCTTAGTTCACATTTCTAACTGAATAGTTCATTTATTCAATGTAAAATAATATGTGAATGATCTGCATTAATTATACAATTATGAAATATTATTAAGTTTTGCTGTGAGTATTGTCATAGAAATAATTCGGTATTTCTGGCCCCTAAGATATTGAAACTTTGTCAGTCCCTGAACATAACCATAAAAATAAAACTACAAAATTATATTTTTATTTTATTGAAGCAAAAAAATCTTAAGTAAGCAGGAGTCTATCCAGGTAAAAATTGGGTCCCCTTTGCTGCCCCTTCACAAAATTCCAGATCATAAAAGGGGACCCTTCACAAAATTTAAATCCATAAATGGGAACCCTTCACAAAATTCAAATCCATAAATGGGGACCCTTCACAAAATTCAAATCTATAAATGGAGACCCTACACAAAATTTAAAGTTATGAAATGAGCCTTTTTATTTTATAAAAGTAATCCTTTTCCTACATTTTCAGTATTTTAAATTAATTGGTTCAATTTGATATTTAAAAACTACTTAGAATGACTATTAAAATGGAAGATTTTACACGATAAATATATTTTCACAAAAATAAATAAAAAATTCACAAAAATATTTTGTTTTTCACAAAAAGGGGACCCAAAATTTAAAACCTGAATCGACCCCTGGTAAGACATATTCAGAGAGAGTTTACTAGAAATTTACATTTCAATTCCAAAAAATGCATGATCAGTGACTGACTGGCAAATTTTAGAACACCTGAGTCAATAATTGACTCAATATTTGACCTCTCCCCACTGTAAACAAAAATATGTAATACATTGAAAAACACAAATATTCTAGTAATTAATTATTGAAGAATATTTTTTAGATAGGTAATTTAAATATTTTTAAAAATGAAAAAAAATTATCTTAATTGTTGATGCTAAAAATTTCATTTTAAAGAAATTTTAGAATGCATTATTTTAATGATTTACATAAGAATCAGCAGATCAAGAGTGTAATTAAATCTCTGGTTTTAATTTGTTTAAAATTATAATTTAAATATTAAAATCATGTAATTAAAATCCCTAAAACCCTGTTTGAAATGCTGGTAATTTTTGCCACTGGCAAAAATTGTGGCAAAAACTATTTTTGCCGGGGTGGTTTTTACCATGGTTTTTTCCACTTCGGCAAAAATTGGCCAACTCTGCTTAATCTCATGGGACAAGTGGAACCATAAAACAAAATGTTCATTATTTTTTAAGTGGCACTCTTAATTTGATAAATTATAAATAGCTCAATTTTTCAAAGCCAATTAGTTGTTTACAGTGGTGCTAATTTATATGGGCCCGTGGGGCTTGAGCCCACCCAATAATTTGCTCTCCCAGCCCACTTAATTTTCATTATTTTGATATGTTATCTATTTACCTTTTTGAAAGAAAGAAGTGTTTTCGTTAAAAAAAAGTTAGTGCAATCCATAAAAGCAACTTTGGCAGGTGCACAGTTAAATGCATATCAAAACAGAAACTTCATATTTTACAAATGAATACTAATCAGTCGATCAGTGTCAGTGACCATCTACTTTAATTCTTTCGTTCCCATAGCGGCCGAAAGCACCCTATAGCTCTGAATCCCATGCCGGCATAAAAACGTTCAAGACTGTTCATTCCCCCTTTTAACTCTTTATTGTCACAACAGTCATTTCCCCCTGGTTATTTGGTAGTGCAGATGAGAGGTGGGCAGGTTAACTTTACTTAAATGGTTGCAAGCAAGGGAATAAGGAGGGTGGGGAATCTAAGTTGTCCTAAAGATTTTGACGTGAGATGAAATTTTATAATCTCATACCTGCCAACCTGTGAAAATTCCAAAAAGTAAAACAGCGCAAAAAAAAAAAAAAAAAAAAAAATTGTAGGGCCTATAATCCGCACAACCTCTAGACAAAATTTTTGAGAGTTAGAGGGAGTTAAAAACTGTAAAACAAATGAAATGTTTCTTAGAGTAGTTCAATACTGCACTTTATTTATCAACTTAAAATAGATAAATACAAACTATGCTTTTTTTTTTTAAATCCTAGAGAACTTGCAGGAGAGTTTAAAAGTAGGTATATTACTTATTGATACAGTTTACCAGCTTCGAGTTTATACAAAAAATTGTATCCTTTAAAAAAAGTGCAAATATTATGGTTAATTCCGTAATTATTATCACTTGTACTGTCTGAATGTATACTAATATGAGATAGTATATATGCAAAAAGTTCTAAAAATATCAGCATTGAAAAGTAAAAAAACAACACCTATATATATTTAGTGTTTGTTATAAAATAACTTATTTTTCTAACAATATTTTTAATATTAATTGGATTATAGTTTAGATTTGACATTATATTTATGCTTTGAGTTATATAGTTCATAAATTTTAATTTCGAACATCTGTTTTGTCTTCTGGTTAGTTTCTTCCATTTCTTCCAGTTTCTTCCACTGTCCTGGAAGAAACTAATTTCTACCGGAACCTACCTACCTACTACTAGTTCCAACCCTGCTTTGTTTACTAAGTATTTAGCATCTGTGTTAGCAACAAAAATTGTACTTTTTAGATACTTTTTTTTTATTATTAAATTTAATCGAATACTTAAACAAATAAACAGAGAAAAGAAAAAAAAAAAAAAAATCGGTAGAAAAATGTTGAAATAGTAGAAAAAGAGTAAAAATCGCGATCTAGGTGTAAAAAATGTCAAAAAAGCATAAATTTTATGCCCGGGGCGTAAAACTTGGCAGCTATGTAATCTTAGTTCCTTAGCTGAAAATATACTTTGAGCTCTTGTTTTTATCTAATATGGATTTTCACCTTAGAAAAGTTTTAACTCAAACTCAAGATGAAATTAATGCAATTTTAGTCACATCTTCTGAAGGTGAAACCAATGAATCTAACGTTAGTAGTGATTAAAATTCAAATGAAATGGAATCATCTATGCTATTTCCGAATGCGAAACTGTTTGTGATTCTGATTAGGAACAATATGAAGTACATAATTTAAACTCAGGAGACAAAGTACTATACAGGGATGAGATTGGCAAAAATACAAAAAAGCTGAAACTGTTCGCAAAGGCAAGACACTGAAAAGAAATACTAGAATTTTGATGACAAAATCTATTATATTAGAGAAATGAATATTTAATTTAATCTTCAATGTGTAAAAAAAAAAAAAAAAAACAAATACACATCAGAAATATAAAAAAAAAAGCTGGGAAAAAAAAAAAAAGCTGAAAAGCTTAAAAGTACAAAAAAGCTGAAAAGCTTAAAAGTACAAAAAAGCTGAAAAGCTTAAAAGTACAAAAAAGCTGAAATCAGCTAAAAAGCTGAAAAATCTCATCCCTGACTATATTATTTCAATTTATTGTTTTGTGATGTAATACAATCAGATAATAAACAAAAGTATTTGCAAAAATATTCCATAAAATGGGGGGGGGGGGGGGGGGAAGAAACTTGAAACAATTGTTTTGAGCCAAAATAATAGCCCTTCATCAGCTGAAAAAGAACACACATGTGCCTCTTGATGCTGTGCTAGTGCCCAACATTTTTGTCTGGTGAAGGGTTGTGTTATTATTTTGACCCGAAACAACTATTGCAAGTTTTTATATATTTTTTTTATTTATTATGTTTGCTTACATTTTATTATTATTATTATTGAATACCAGTACTTTGGAGCATATTAATTGTTTAAAATTATAATCAAAAATATTATAAAATGAGGTATTCAATTGCACCTATCAAGCTTATTTAACACCAGAAAAATGGATAGTTAAAAATAAATATGTTAATAATTTAAGAAAGAGTGATTTTTACATGATGACTTCCTAAAATTTTTATAGTCAACAATCAGTTAATAACAAAACAGATTTATTCATCAAGTGCTTCATCAAGGTAGTTAGCATTTAAACTTTTCTAAATTTCTTGTCTACTTTGAGATGTTTCCCGTAATTTTCCCCTGAATCTTATTGTTTTTAACACGCTTTTATTAGCTTCACCTGTATGTATGTTTGTAACCATGCTGGGAGCAAACAAAAAAATCTATATTGTAAAAAAGACTTTCACTACTTGAACGCTGTGGCTGTGAGGTAAAGCTCTGGGCTATGAACCTAAAGGTCTAATGTTCGAGCCCAGTCAGGGGAGATTTTTTAAAAATGGTTTTTGTTTAATTCTAAATTATTTATATTACTTGTTTTTATTAAAGATGTAAATATTATGGTGTGTCACTGACATGATTTTTTCTTACCCTGCATTTTAATACTATAAAGATAGATATTTTGGGCCTTTTAGTTCACATTTCAATAAAAGCATGTTCTTTAATTTTTTAAAAGTATAATTTTATTATTTCCATAAAAATTAATAGATATTAGCGATAAGATTAGTGATTTAAAACAGTATCAATAATTTAATGATTAATATAGCTTATTTTCACAAAATTTATCGAATTTCCCTGACTTTGAATGAAGTTCCCTGAATTTTTTCTGATTTTCCAATTTTCCCTGACTGCCAGCCACTCTATTCTTGCATTATTCATGCTTGAAAATATTTTCATTAAATCAAATATTTTATTATCATATAAAATTTTAATTTAAAAATTAAAACAGATGTTGAATTTCAAATGATCTAGATTTTATATTAAACAAATTACTTAAACATATAAAGTGTCAATTTCATGATTAAATGAATTTATTCCTATAATGTTTAAAATAATAACATGAACAATAATAGTAATAGTAGTGGTTCACAAATGAAAAACATGGAAAAGAAGTTTAAAATAAACTTAATTTCTAACCTGCTATTTTTGCAAATTTCATTATTTAAAAATAAACAGAAAATTGGTGATGATTAAAAAAACTGATTGTCAGTTAAAAGATGCCGGTCACTAGTGGCGAGCTATTGACCATTTTCATGAAATTTCAAAAAGAGGGTTGTTCAGCTAAAGTATATCAGCAGGACTAATTTTTAACTATATACTTTTTCAGTTGACAATATTGCATATACAAGTATTTCAAGAAATTTACACTGAATGCCTATTTTTTTTTTTTTTTTTACCATTTAATATTTGCATTCTTTATTTATTATTCTCTATTCAAGAAATTATATGAGATATCAGTATTATATTAGTAAGGTCCAATGATAAGTATAGTAATTTAATAAAATCATAACTTTGTACTTTAAATTGTATTGAATTAATGTATCCTTACACGCTTTCACCCCTTTCCTATGGGGAAAAAAATAAATAAAAAATCGCTTATCATTGTTCCTTGTACCCAAAAATATTTGAGCCCACCCAATCTTTTTCAAAAGTCGACGCCACTGGTAGTTTATGCCGAAAAATTCAGGAAAATAATAGCAACTGAACAAGAAAAGGTCTAGAGGTACTAAAATAAAGCTACATTTACCCACTTCATCCTAAAAGAAAAACTTTAATTTCTGAATTTTTTAGAGAAATAATTATAAAAAGAAATAAATACCTGACTGATAATGTGGCGTCTCTGTCGCTGAATACTGAACTTGAGTCTGATAATAAGTTTGGGCTTTTTCATAGGTTGTCTAGAAATTAAAAATAATATTTGCAGAGAATTAATAAAATACGACAAATTTAAAACAAACAAAAAACAAAAAAAAAGTTACCTGCTGTCTGGATGCATATGGATAATTAGTTGTGGTATGTGTAGGTTGTTGATAGTTTTCATATGTAGACTGACTGGAGCGCTGAGCAGTAGCAGCTGCTGCATAAGGTTGAGCTGAATGCTGCACAGTGTAGCCAGCAGTAGATTGATTGGTAGAATAATTGGCAGGTGATGGTGTTGCACTTCTAAAAGAAAAAATTAGAGACATTTATAAATACAATACAAATCTGAAAATAACAAAACTGTCTATTTATTTTTTTCTTTTGCCTGATGAAGAGCTGAGGTATTAATTCCTCTTAAAAGAACGAAGTTTTTTTACTCTGTTTTAAACTGTGGGAGATTTTTTTTTTTTTTTTTTTTTTTTTGCTTTCTGCAACAAACTTCAGATTTTCATTCTTAAAAAAAAAAAAAGAAAAAAAAAAAAAAAAAAAAAAGCTTTTCAGGGTTTTCAGGTTCCTACTCAATTTCAAGAATAAAATTTCCTTTATTTTTAAGGTTTTCCAGGCCAATTTTTATACAATAATCTCAACTCACAAAATTTGGTTCATGACATTAAAGGGCAGCTTGGGTTTATCTTAGAATACGGTACCCCCCAACAAATGTGGCGATGATGATGCACTGCGCCTGGCAGACTGTTATCGCCAATATGGCTTAGTTTAAAAATATAGTAGAGAATAAATGCTAGGCAGTAAAAACATCTCCATTAGTTAGCTTGAAGATTTTAAGTTAATGTATATGAGGCAGTTCCAAATGATGACAAAGTCATTGTAAAACAAACAATTTTATTGGACAAACTTAAGAAAAAAAAAAAAAAAAAATCAGAATATTAATAAAAATTGAAACAATCATTTAAATTCATCTCAGGCAAGGGATAAAAAAATTAGCATCCACCACCAACTTAATTTTAAACATTAAACTCCAAAAATAATTAATGCAAAAAAATTATGTAAAACAGAAAAAAAAAAAAAAAAAAAAAAAAAACTATGTTAACTCTTAAAATCAACAAACATTCCAAAAAACATGACAGGCAAAAACATCTGATGTTAACCCCAGGAGCAAAAAGTGCTTAAAACTGCGACGCACATCGCAGAATAATTGAGGCTTTTGCAGAACATTTCATCTATCCCCTAACTGGATGATGTTGATACAGCTAACATTCTAAAATTAATAAAACCTAGATATGTTCAACTGACCTGTAAATCTGTTAGCATACTAGAAAATTGCTGGAAAGTTTCCAGCAATTTTCTAGTATGTGCCCGATGTACATTCCTAAAATATATGTTTACCTCCACAATGCGAGACATTACTGTATTCGGTGATACTTCTTTTTCAACCAAATTTAACAAATGAGCTGAACATCCATAAGTGATTAGATCAGGGTTGGGTTTTTGACGTCAAAAAGTGGTTTTTGACATGACAAAGGTTTAAACATGGTTTAAACTGTCAAAAACCTGTCATAAACCTCTATACCGTCAAAAACCTGTATTGTCAAAATTCAACATCTATAAATGAGCTAAAATCTGATTAGAAATAGGATTTAGTAATATTTGCCATATACAAGTGAATATCTAAATATTATGCTGTTTATAAATTAAGAAATCTGAAAACAATTTGTAGATAATTTATAAAAAATTAGGTAAATATACTGGTTTATAATCTAAGAAATATATACAAAGTATGCATACAGTTATATTTTGTATGTTTATGTTTATTTATATTAATATTTATGAAATTCTAAAATTCCGAAGTTACTTATGAATTTTCACATAAGACATGAAAACACAGGAATACTGGATTTTTTTTTTTTTTTTCTTTAAGTAAAACATAATATATGTGGGCAGTAAATTAATATGAATTTGAAAATAATTATATTTATAATCTACATTTATTATACTTATCATTTATTAATGAATTTTTATCTGTTTATTATTATTGATTGTATAAATATTTGTACCTGTTTATAGCTTGGACTATTGGTGTTCGGTGTTTTGGGAGTAAGGCTGATTGACTACTCTAGTATCTTAGGCCTAAGGGGTATTGCCCTCCGTGTGGGTCTGTCTACAGGGTCCTAGTCCGTATTTATACAAGTTTCGGAGAAAAACATGAAAAACACTGAATGGCTAGGCCAACGAGTGCGCCCTGGGATCAAACCCTACACCTCACGTTTACCAGCTTTGAGCGTAGTACCACTTGGCTGCTGGTGGGCCCTACAGTTTAGACTAATAATTTTTTTAAAAATGTGTACGGGTAAATATTACATTTATTACAATTTATACATGTCCAGAAAGCATTCATATTTCTCGTGTTTCACGGTAATTATATGAATTTTAGACACAATTCAAGCTTTTTTAACATTCAGAATTATTACTTTTTTTAAAAAACTTGCAATATCAGCAGTCATTAAGAAAAAAAAAAAGTTATATTTTTCTATAAAATATTTAAATACAAAATATTAGGCTATGCATTTTTATTTTACTGGTTAAATACATAATACTAAAAGCACAATACTAAAAAAATTGAACTATACAATGTTGTATTGCAAATAAAATGATTTGTCAATCAAAATGATCTATCAATGATATATTAATCATAAATTTTTAGAAGCCTAAAGTTTTGTTTTTATATTAATCAAAATGTTATAATAATGTTTCTCCAAAAACATTAATATGTATTATGTTTACCTTGTAAAACATACTGATAAATAATATCTTATTGAAAACAACTACATTTTTAAAGTATCGCATAACTAAGTTTAACATGTGCTATATCAAGCATAGTTATAAATAAATTTCATAATAATATATAAAAGTATGACAGCATATTTTGAATGAACATAGAAATAATTCATAGGAAAATTTTAAAAGCCTAAAGTTTTGTTTTTTATATTAATCAAAATGTTGTAACAATATGTTTTTCAAAGAACATCATTCTATTTACTTTTCAAAAAATCCTTATGAACTATATTTTATTAAGCTAATTTTTCATACGACAATTAAATTATAAATATAGGTTTTTGACAGTTTTTGACATTTTTGACAAGGTGGTTTTTGACATGACGGTTTTAACCATGGTTTAAACCGTCAAAAACTGTCACGTGTCAAAAACCTGCCAACCCTGGATTAGATTTGGATATTTTTCCCTTAAAATATTGCACATTTTCTCCATTTTGTTCTCATTATCAGTTACTACTGCAAAAATGTCAGCATGTAAATTTTCATGGCATTCTTTTATTGCTGCTTCTACAATTGAAGCACATTGCTCATATGTCTTTTTCTGCGACCCAGCATCACACACTTTCAGTAAATAACTCTGTCCCATTATGGATAGTGACAGCTTGAATGGGGTCATTTCTAACATTTGACCAGCCATCCAATGTCAGTGTTAAACTGGAATTCTGCACTTTTTGTTCCAGAACCATATCTACTTGCTGATTTGCATCATCTAAAAGTCTTCCACTGATATCTTTTGCTGATGGTGGTTTATACTAGGTCTTAATAGTTCAAGCGTATGTTTGAAGGTATCATGTTCAGCTACATTGAAAGGTATATTGGTTGCATAAAAGAACACTGATACTACCTGGTCAAATTTTCTTTTTTGTTCTTCAGTTGTCTTGACCACAAAATCACTTACTGAACGTTGTACAATCACTCTGTCAGCAGATGATGAGGTAGAAGGTACATTAGTAGATGAGGTAGAAGGTACACACGTTGTAAGCACAGGATGCTGATTTTCAGAATGAGGTTGCTTACTTGTAGTGATTCTCTTTCCTGGACATTTCTTAAGATGGGCTTTTATTCTTTCTATTTTGCAGCTAAACAATAAATCACAATGTTTACACTTGAGTGATTCCATACCAACTCACCTAATGAAGGTTGCATGACAGACTGATTTTCTTTAAATTTGGTACACAGATTGATGATATAGAGGCATGAAAAAGGGGTCATTTCACAGTATTTTTTCCAAACAGTGTCCGCAACAAAAGTCATATATTGGGGAAAATATTTGTTTATATTGAAAAGCTGATATTTAAATCATCTGAATTTAATGTATTCAAGTGAAAATTTTGAAATTTTTTTAAGTTATTGGATTTTAAATTAAGAAAAAGCAGTAGGATGTGTTGCGGACTCTACATGCAAAAATTAACAGTTTTATTTATTGTATAAATTTGTGTTATCTTTTTGAAATTATTCTTGTTTGGGACACATATATAACAGTCATAGGCATTTATATGCACAATTCTTTTGATGAAATATGTACATATATTTTCTTTATTCTAATACAAAAATATGCATGTAGAGTCCGCAACAAAAAAACATGATAAAGTTTTGTTTATTTCTTTTTAAAATTTCATGGAACTATAAAAAGTTATACCCTCTAATTTTAAACATGGCTTCTTATAATTATGAAGTGTAAAAGTCTATTGGTTAATAAAAACTGGAATTATATGACCTCAAAAATGTGTTCTGGACTCTACAAAAACGTTCTGGACTCTACATCTAATAACAGAACTATCTATCATTTACACAATATTTGGCTGTTTTCATTTGGAAACAGAACAGCCATCATCCACATAAGTTTCTTAGATTTTATGTTTGGCAACACAATAGAATAATCCAGTTTTAATACCTCCATGGAATACAAACTACATGGAGAAATTTGTTCTTGGAGTTTATTAAAGTTCATTCAAAACAAAGGTAAGTTTTTTCTTTTTATAAATCTTTTTAGATGAAAGCAATTTTATAAAAATGATTTTTTACTTATGCTAATAGAATAATCCAATTTCAATACCCCATGAAATTAAAGTCACATGGCAAAGGGCCTGTAGACGGTGTCGGTGGAAAAATAAAACAGAGTATGTGGCGACGTACCTTGCAGGGCAAAGATGTTCCCACTGATGCTAAAAGTTTTTATGAGATAGCAAAGAAAGAGTCAAAATCAATGTCCTTTATGTTGATTCTCAATCCATTGAAGAAAGAGTGCAGTCCGTGAATTTGGAATCTCGGTTTAATCTATTCTAAAAAATATCAGAAACACGAAAGATGCACCATTTCAGAATGCTTCAAAATGAAATATCTTGTGCAATTAATTCACCATATGCTCATACAAAGCAAGTCAACATTGTATCATTCAATAAAGAACTTGAAGCCAGTTCCACTTCTGGTGATCAGTCATTGTAAAAGGGCCAATGGATTGCTGCGTTGTTTAATGATAGGGGTGGGCTGGTGAGGTATCTAACATTAATCTAGAAAATGATAAAATAGATATTAAATTTGTGTTTCAACCTGTTGCTGAAAACAAATTTAAGGCAATGGAAAAACCAGAATTTGAAACAATTCAGAGTTCTACTTATTTGATAAAACTTCCTGGTGATCCTTCACTAACTGATTCCTCGGCAAGATTCTATGCATATGATCCAGAAACAGCAAACAAGGTTTCTTTGGTAATAGACAATATTTAGAAAGTATTTTTGGCAACAAATTTTTATAACATTAGCATTTGCACCTCTAAATTCTGTGCACTCTTCACTAAAAGCCAAAATGGACAAAATTGTAGAGTCCGCAACGTCAGCTTTTTTGCTGAACCCTTCTCTTTTTCATAACCTAGAAAATTTTGTGTAAGAAATAACTAATAAAAATTTTGATTTTTGTTAATTTGACTGTATCAGCTTTTTAGAAAACATGTTTCATCTATTTTTAGTTCAAGAGATTCAGACAGAATTATGTTTAAAATTACCACAAATTTTTAAGGGAAAAAGTGTGTAGAGTCCGCAACATGCCACATTTTATGCCACAACAAATTCATAAATATTTATATTAATATTTTTCTTAGCATGCAGTATATTATTAGGGGTTGACTATCTTATATAAAAGAGGTGATCTAATTAAATATATTTATTGCTTAGATATATTGAGTTAAACTTATGTGAATGTAGAGTCCGCAACAACCAAATACTGTGAAATGCCCCAAAGTCTAAATTTTTAGTTACCTGCTCCATTTATTTATAGATATACAGGTCCTCGAAGTTTGTCTGCTACTTCAAACTACCAAAAAACTGATGTTATTTATTTATTTTTTTCTTAAAAATTGTACGCATGCAATATGAAAGTGTTAGGTATCAAAGGAAACTAGTTATTCCAGGCATTCAAGAAAAAAATACTACAACGTTTATAATGAAAATTGTTAAGGTACAGTACTCTTAGAAGTTGCAACCACAAAAATTTGATTTTCCCGATTTTGCTAAAATTGAGACATCAATTCCAAAAAAAGGAAAATAAAACCAAAGGTTTACTCACTTTCTGGTAGAGTACAGGTGTTCACCATAAATTACTACACAATAAATTACTTGGGTTTCTCACTCCTTGGAAATATTTAAGCTTAAAGACAAACCATAGAGCAAAAACATGCAATTTTGGCCATCTTGGCAGCCATTTTTCTCATAAAGGGGGAGAACAAGAAACTTTTTTATTTTTTTTAAATAAGCTACTGATGTGTTAACTATTCACAGGAAAAGAGTATACTTTTGGTTATTTGCATAAAGAGATATCCTGCTGATACTATATGCATGTTTTTCTCTAGTACCATATGCTTGTGTTCCCCCTCTCATAGACTTAACATTAATAAAAAGGAAAAATAATAATGCATATGTATTAATAGCTGCATTATCTATACAAGAATACAAGAAATTTAATATAATAAATTAAAAAAATAATTTCTACATTTTATAGCAAAATTAGATATTTGATGAAAACAAGAAATAGAATTTTTCCAAAACTGAACGTTGTCCATTCGTAATTATCAAGTACTATAAATATTTATTTCATAAAGGAGCTATAAATATTTATTTCATAAGCAAATATATTTTAAATACAGCAATATATTAAAAATTGATGTGTACAGAATTTTATTCAACTGCAAGCATAAGTTCCTGTATTTTTTTTCACAGTATTATTTGATAGTAAAAACATGCATCCTGTGGCTACTGCTGCTGATGGCATTGGTATTATATCTAACATATGGTTGTATGAAATCCAGCATGTATCTGGTTTCTCTGGCCAGTAGAAATTTTGGCAGGGGCCAAGGCCATGAGGATGCATTAATTGTATTTGAACATCCCTTTTTTCAAAACAGTTTTCTAAGACAACTCCTAACCACCATTTCTTATCATACATGCAAGCAATACATACATACATACATGCATGCAATTAAGACTAAATTTTTGACATGTTGCTTACCTACTGCAGATACTTCAATCCAGGGGTGCAGAATATGTTCGAACGCCCGAATGAGGTTCGGGGGAAATTTTGAATATTTTTTTTAAGAGAAAATAAAAATGTAAATCAAAAATAACAATTTGCTACTTTGAAGTGCTTATACACTAACAGTGATATTTTTATGTTACACTGTATACTTATTCTCTTAGAGATTTATTACATAGAACAAATGACTTTATATAGCAAAGTAGATTTTTGCATTTACCTGTGAATAATTGAGGAAAATTTATACTGTGCAGGCCTAGAAGTGACATTTAAAAAAAATATAATAGGAAATATAGGAATTGGCTTTTCAAAATATAGGAATTTTATAGGAATTAATTTAGGAAGGAGTTACATATATGCACACAAAAATTATGTATGAAATAGTAAAATTATGTATGCAGTATCAAGGTTCTCACAAAGGGAAATTTTTACATTTTAATATAATTATTTTACATTTGAATTTTTGTTAATAGCTATTTTTAAAATATCACTATTTAAAAATAGTGTTATCTAAATTTCCCTCTGTGACGACAGCCCTGTACAGTACCAAAAGTCAACATTTTTCAAAGAAATGTGTATCATTGTTATAAAAAACTCAGGCTTTTCTGACAAAGCCTTGCGTGAATCAATCCTAGAATTAGCCACAGTTAGAGGTTAGTTCAAAAAATTATGTTTAAGAAACACCTGGATTTTGGATCTTGGAAAAAAAACTCTCAAACAATATTAAAACTCAATATCAAAAAAAAAAAAAAATACTGCTTTGTTGAAAGTGGAAAAGAACTATCTTCCCAATTCCAAAATCTTTTTTTTTTTTTTTTTGGTGGTGGTGGTTGGGGGGGGGGGGGGGGGGGGAGCTCTGACGTTTTAAAAATGTGACTTCTTTTCTACTTTCTGTTTTAGCACTTCAGAGCGGCATTTATCCCCTTCGCTATTAAGAAAAGCAAACAGTACAAGGTGATAAATTAATTTGTAGTTAATGTTTTAATATCTGAATAACAGAGGTCTACATCAAAAATTTAGATTTGATAATTTTGGCTGATCTTAATGTTTTTTAGTGAGCTGAAACAGAAACTGTAGCAGTTTTTCTCTATCAAGTACAGATTTTTGTCAATACAGGATGCCTTCCGACATAATTTCTGCGATTTTTCTACCAATATTGTTATTTGTTAACTTTTATAGTATGTTAATTATAATTAATCATGGAAACATACCAGAAACTATTGAAAAGGAAAAAAAATGTGTAGGTAGTGCATTGACTAAAAATCTGTGATAGATAAAAATTTGTTTCATTTTCAATTTCAGCACACCAAAAAAACATATGTATCAGCTAAAATCGTCAAATGAAATTTTGCAAATATTTTTTTCGAGAGACGTCTTTTTTTATTAGTATCGATAAAGCTGTACACAAATTGGTGTAATATCTAAGAACCAATCAAAAAAAAAAAAAAAAAAAGCTCAACTGCAGCTGTCCTAATGCTAAGCCTCAAAAATTTTATATGTTCAACGGAAATGGTAATTAGAAAAACCTTAGTATTTTAAATAGGCAATATCCTTCTAAGAGACACCTTACAGTTTGGCAAGTTCATTAGAAAATTGTTCTTTTGCGAACCTAACGCAGAAAAAAGTTAGTGTTCACCGTTCGATACAGCCAACAGCCGATTAAGCTTTCCAGTTTTGCGAAACTTTTGAAATTAAAGACTAAATCATTATCATCTGAAAAAGAGGACAGAGGACGAAAAACATAAAAAAGATGACTTTGTAGTCCTGTATTTATTTATTTATTTTTTTTTCCCGTTTAAGAGGGCAGAGAGTTGAAAAAGAAAACGGTTCTTACATATTATCGCAACAGGTTGGCGCGATTTGTAAGTTTGAGTAAGAAAGTTAAGTTATTAGTATTAATTAAGTTATTATTATTATTATTATAAGTATATTATTATTATTAGTTAAGTTATTAGTATTAGTTAAAGTATTTCACGGCATTCAATCTAACCAGTAAGCAAAATAATTTCTTTACAAAAAACCATGTATAACACGTAGGGTTGCCGTAAATAGCGTCTCCAAATTTGGCGATTTATGCGAATTTTGGCCTGGTTGCGATAATACGTAAGTACCAAGAAAACTGTCCTCTTAAAAAGAGGATGTCTGGTCACCTTACCTAAGATTAGCATGATTTTACGTTTCTAAACCGTTTTTTTTTTTTTTGTAGCACCGTATACTGTAAGAAATCTATCTACATTTAGAACGAATTTTTACTCGCCACAGTAAAATTTCCACTCGCCAGTGACGAGTTGGCGAGCGGAAATTTCACGCCCTGATGTAAGTACATTTTAATAACACTCCTTTTTTTTTTTAATGACAACATAGGGAGCATTAATAAAATTTATTAATAAAGGGCACCGAAATTTTTCTTTGCCTAGGGGCGCCATGCACCCTTGCACCAGCCCTGCTCTTGGCCAGATTTAGAGTTAAAATTCATATATTGTGCATTTAATCAGACATTCGGAAGTAGTCAAAAATAAAATATAGGAAATATTGAGCGACAATTAAAAAATATAGGAAAAATAGGAGGTTTCATAAATATATAGGAAATACAGGAAATATAGGAGCGCTGCGAGGCCTGTACTGTGTTTGGGGGAAATTTCCGAGGTTTGAACATTTTCTGCACCCCTGCTTCAATCCGATTTGATATGTTTGTAGATGCAATGGAAACTAAAAGCACAGACTTACTAATAGGAATAAATTTATGATAATCCCTGATACCCTCAATTCTTACAGTGAAGTTTAGTCTTTCAGAAAGCAATGCTCTTGCTTCTGCCACATATTCTTCAGATGCAAAGAAAAATTTAATATTTTTAAAATTACCTGTGCAATAATGAAACAAATCATGTGGAGAAATTATCTGATCCTTGTAAGGACGTTGAAAGCTGGTTCTGTAAGCAGACCTTTTAACTGTGCCTCCAGTGGCATCACAGGGGCTTTTGCCATGGGAGGTGGCAAAAAAATATCACTCAGCATTTAGTTTGAAATCATCTTTATGTTGGCATAAATTTAAAAAGTTTTTCTTGTTTTTGTACTGCGCTGAGTTACCACCACTGAAATAAATTATTTCCTATATGTCTGGATATTGTGATGTTAAATATGGAATTGCAGGCCTTTGAAAAGAAACTACTGCCATCATATCATGTGTCAAACAGTCACTGATAATACACAAAGAAATAACTTTTAGGTTATCATTTGGCCGAACATACACTAAAAAAGGACTGAGTGTAGCTTGCGTGTTTTCCCAGCGATAGCTCTGTATTGCATCCTGTACAATAAAAGTAAAATTTTCAGAAAAATTAAATAATAAAATGCACTCATCTGATTTTAGTTCTGGTTCTCTTGTTTTTAAGTACTCTGACTGAGATTTTGCAATGTAATGGTGTTTTTACCAAGGACTTCATTTTCAATAAAAGTTCGATTTAAAATCAGGTGCAGACAAAGTAATTTAATGAGTGTTGAATGGACTGTAGTTATCCACTGTCGAAGCGTCACTTCAGATTCATAATCATCCATTTACATATCTAAAAATTCTTCAAATGCATTTGGAGTGGACACTGAACAAAATCCTAACTTACATGCTTCATTGTTAATGTCACACACATAATGAGACAAGAAAACTCACTGATAGATGGTTTAATAGATTGTTTTAGAGATGCCATCATTAGCCTGTCATTTTGGTGAATCATACAGACATAGACTGAATGAGTTCCTGTACTACCAGCTAACACACACCACTTCAGTCGCAAATCAGCAAATTTAGGTAATTCAATCTTGTGATTGGGATATTCCTGTTTAAAAGGTGTGTACATTTCTTTGAGATTACATAAAATGAGGTGTTTCTGTTTTGTAAATATTTTATTTTTTCACTAAATACTAACTTTAATTTTTTTAAATTAAAAGGTTTCCGACATCTTTCTTTAAGATATTATAAAAATAGAGTACACATTAGTTTTGTTTTTATACCAGATTATAGTAAAATCAGAATGTTGCTCTCTTATTCAATCAATGCTTCATTCGCCTAATAACACTATTTCTAAAAGTAACTAAGTAACGTTCAGAGGGTAAATAAAGTCTGATACATGTATTAAATCAATATTTATATAATATTCAATAAGTTTTGTTTTTTTTACATCTTTTTTTTTATTAATGTTAAGTCTGTGAGAGGGGAAACACAAGTATATGGTATTAGAGAAAAACATGCATATACTATCAGCAAGATATCTCTTTGCAAATAATAACCAAAAGTAAACTCTTTTCCTGTGAATAGTTAACACATCAGTAGCTTATTTAAAAAAAAAATAAAAAAGTTTCTAGTGCTCCCCCTTTATGAGAAAAATGGCTGCCAAGATGGCCGAAATTGCATGTTTTTGCCCTATGGTTTGTCTTTAAGCTTAAATATTTCCAAGAAGGAGTGAGAAACCCAAGTAATTTATTGTGTAGAAATTTATGGTGAACACCTGTGCTCTACCAGAAAGTGACTAAATCTTTGGTTTTATTTCCCTTTTTTTGGAATTGATGTCTCAATTTTAGCAAAATCGGGATAATCAAATTTTTGAGGTTGCAACTTCTAAGAGTACTGTACCTTAACGATTTTCATTATAAACATTGTAGTATTTTTTTTTTCTGAATGCCTGGGATAACTAGTTTCCATAGATACCTAACACTTTCATATTACATGAGCACAATTAAAAAAATAAATAAATAAAATTAATTTCTTGGTATTTTGAGGGGGCGGACAAACTTCGAGGACCTGTATATCTATAAATAAGTGGAGCAGGTAACTAAAAATTTGGACTTTTTCATGCCTCTATATCATCAATCTGTGTACCAAATTTAAAGAAAAATCTGAGTCGGTCATGCAACCAACTTTTATTTTTTTAGGTGAGTTGGTATGGAATCACTCACTTGCTTTTGGAGTCACCATCAATTTTTGTCACTTCTAGTTCTAACCATTCACTTGCTAATTTTCTTAAACTTCCTTGTACTTTTGCATGTTTATTTTTATGTATCTTTATTTTTACACACTTAATCTAAAATTTAAAACAATTGTCTATATAACACTTTTTTCTTAAACAAAACACAAGCACAGGCTAAATACAGGGATACAAGTAGACCAACTTTGTGCATTAGCTAAACAAAGAAGTTATTTGTTTGCTGATTGGTTCTTCGAAAGAATCAGCACAGCACAAAGATTTGAAAAGGGGATTTCCCTACTTGATAAACCAATCAGCATCAAGCTACTATCAGAAAGGGTAATCCCCTGCTATTTGGGCCAATTGCAGTCCAATTAATGAAGAATACAATATCTGAATACTTTAACTAAAATTTTTTGTTATCATTTTACAAAAAAAATTTAACTTTATATATTTTATTGTATTAACTTTTTATAATTAGCAAAATATGCTATTAAAAAAATATGGTTATATTATTTTATTAATTGTAATTTTTGAAATTTATTATAGCATTATTTTTAGAAAATCCTTTTTTCAAATAAAAATTGTGACATCTTAAAAAATAATAAATTATAAATGACTAATTATGAAAAAACCCACTTTTTGGGTTTTTTCAACTGGGCCCACCCCACTTTGGCAAACCCTGCTGGAAACAGTCATTGTTTCAATGTATAGACAAAATTTATAAACATTTTGTAAGTAGTATATCCACATTAATGTGACAATATTAATGCCAAGAGCCATTGAAAAAATTGCAAATTCTGGGTGTATTCCTCAGTTTTAGATTATAAAAATTTTAAATCATGTTTTATTATAAATGTGTAATAAATATTTTACTAATAAGTATTATTTTTATGTTTATTTTGCATTTTACTGTGCTTTGACAAATTTGGACAAAATACCTGCAGAACATCGGATATAATTCTGCTCCTGGGATGTTAACCCAAATGGCCAACAAACAGACTCATCTACCACCTGACTCCATGATTCAAACTTTAGAAAGCGAACGGAACAACCACATGGAAGGAAATCAGGATAAAAATGTGAACAAACTTTTAACTAAGGTCACATACTTTAATTACTTGTTATACATTTAAAACTACATTTTTAATAAAATAAAACTATTTAAATAAATTAACGTTCATATTAATGTGTATAACACCTTCATTATGGTTAGCAAAACATAAAGCCAGAGCTAATGCAACAAACAAAAAACTGGCCGCCGATTACACATTGTAATCCTTTCGCCACTAATTAATAAAGTTACTTTAATGCAGGGCTGGCTAGATTTTGCCCAACCCGAAAAAACGTAGGTGGGTTTTTTCAAAATCTTTATTTAAAATTTCACATTTACCTAACTTCTAACAAATATAAAACAAATTAATTTAACATGGACAAAGTTTTAAAAAAATTTGCAGGTACTCAAATTGCATTATAGAACAAAATCTTGAAAAAATCCCTATGAAGAAATAAATTATTTGAAACACAATGAAATTTTTTTTATAAATAACTAAAAGCTACAAAAAAAAAAAAACAGTTGTTTGTGAATAAAGAAAATTGTACATAAGGAAGAATTGTACATAAGAAAATTGTACATAATAAAGAATGTACATAAATAATAAACTAGTATGTTGTGGCCACCACAAGACTTTCTTCTATATTTTCCTATACAAATTCACTCAGTAACAATTTAAAAAAAAAAAAAAAAAAAAAAAAAAAAATTGATAACTTTGTTTTAGTTCAACCATTCGTTTTAAGAGTATTGACGAGACCTTTCAAAAGATACCCATCTTGAAAGTTATTAATCTGTTAGATATGTCAAAGCATTGTAGTTATAGAATTTTAATTACATAAGCTAGGTAAAGAGTTGGCATTAACAATCATCTTTTACATTGTATAAGAACTATTTTGTTTAGGATTTTGTTCATACTGACTCTAGTAAAATACTTGTAGGAGACTCTAAACATTGAAATTAATGCAACATTCTAAAATTTTCTGGTTCCTGTGTAACCAGATGGAGGGACATTACGACATATAAACTTTCTTTTATCAGCAATTACAGTGCCCCCCTCCCCATGTAAACCATCCAGATACACTGCTCGACATTGAAAATGAAACACCAAGAAGGAATGATAATAACAGAATGAAATTTGTTGGACACATACATTATAGCAGGAAGAACAATTGATAAAAGTTTCAGGAAATTTAGAGTAATATGTACTGAGAAAACAGTACATAAAGCAGCAACCTCTGTGAGAAATAACAGCACATATCTTCCTAGGCATTGAATCGAACAGCGATTGGATGACATGTACGGGTAGACATAGGTGTCAACTTTTTAAAAAATCTGGGGGGGCGAGTTTCAGTGGAGCTATGTTCAAATAAGATTTAAAAAACTTTAGAATTTATATATATCGCATGTGATACCCCTCATGTGGGCCCCTCGCATGTGATACCAACAATACGGCTATTAAAATGCATTCTTTATAAAAAATTTAACTTTCTATAAAGGGAAAAACACAACTGATTTAATTGTGAAGCAATGAACAAAATAATGAAACAAATCTGTAGGCAAGAAAAAGAAATATTTAATCCGAACTGATATCAATCTTATCAAAAAATAATAAGGAGAAATACAATTTCCGTAACTTTAAATTAAAAAAATTCTAAAGGTGATAAATGACTGGATTGAACCTGGCTACTGAACTAATAAGTTCATTAATGAAAATAGAGACTAATTTCTTTTCATACATACATATGAAACTAGTATGTTGTGGCCACCACAAAACTTTCTTCTATATTTTCCTATATACATATTTAATCAGTAACAATATAAAAAAAAAAAAAAAAAATTAAGTTTTTTTTTTTTTGTTAAAAGTAATACATATTCAATCAGTAACATTAAAAAAAAAAAAAAAAAAAAAATTATTATTATTTTTTTTTTTTTGCTAAAAGTAAAACAAATCGATAAATTTGTTTTAAATTATCACAGATTTATAGTTCCACCATTCATTTTAAAGGTATTGACGAGATCTTTCCAAATATACCCATCTTCAAAATTTACCCCCCCCCACCTCGGGGGGTACTTCCCCCCCTAGGTGGGGGAAGCGATGCCCCCACAAGCACAGAAATTTTTTCCTACTTAACTACTACTATTATCAATAACTCATATTAATTTTACAATCACAAGTTAAAAAAAATCTGGAGTGACTCCACTCGACTTTCCGAACATTGAGTAATTAACAGTTTTGTAGATAAAGTAAAGAAAGAGGAGTTGTTAAACAAACAAAAAAGAGAAAACCATAATAGAGTGTTTGAGTATTTTTCTCCATCTATTACACGCTGTTTTATTGAACGCTACTGAACTTTGAGCCCATAAATCATAATGATAAAGAATTTTTCGTTGTGTCCCTGTAAAAACCTATAAATGCTAAATTCACCAAAATGCTTATAGTTAGTGCAACAGTGATTTATAATACTCATATAAATTTTCAGCTCAATTCAATAAGGCGTTTAGATGCTATCGTACTTTTAAAAATTTAGTCCCATAGGCCATAATGATAAAGAATTTTTCTTTGTGTCCCTGTAAAAAAACTGTAAGTGCTAGATTCACCTAAGTCTATACAGTTAGTTCAACTGTGATCTATAACATGTGTAAAAATTTTTTGCTCAGATTAATAAGGCGTTTAGACGCTATCACACTTTTAAAAATTTGGCCCCATAAGCATAATGATAAAGAATTTTTCTTTGTGTCCCTGTAAAAAAACTATAAGTGCTAGATTCTCCAAAATCTATACAGATTGAGTATTTGTGACCTATAATATGTGTATAAATTTTTTGCTCAATTGAATAAGGCGCTTAGATGCTATCGCACTTTTAAGATTTTGCTCCCATAGGCCATAATGATAAAGAATTTTTCTTTGTGTCCCTGTAAAAAAACTATAAGTGCTAGATTCACCAAAATCTATAGGGTTCGTACTATGGTGACTTACAATATGCGTACCAACTTTCAGATTAATTGAACAAAGCGTTTAGACGCTAGCGTGTTCACTCACAGACATACACACATACATACACACACACATACATACATCATCGTAAAAATAGTGAAAACGGACTCAGGGGACCTCAAATCGTATAGAAACATCAAAATCTCGAATTCGGATTTTTGACATGATTACAATACTTTCCTCACTATAGTGTTCGGAAAGTAATAACTCTCATTATGTACATTTATACGAAATTATTTTATCCTATATTGGGGTAATTCCATTTTAAATCAACAAATTTTCAAAAAAGTTGTTGCATGACAATTTTTGATTTTGATGACAATTTGCATGTGCTTTCCCCATACCTTTTTGACCACAAAAATATATTTTTTTTATTTAAAAAAAAATTACCCTTTGATATGAAGGCTATTTTTGTCGTTGCCAACAGCAAAAATTAGATATTTTGATGCTTTGCTTTATGAACTATAACTTTTTTCCTATCAAAGCTATCAAACTCAACTATAGCTCATTGGAAAGCTAAAAAAAAGATCTTTTTCCATATGGTATCAATAAATTTGAGATTTAAAAACAAAGGTTATTTTTTCAAGGTCAAAGTTTGCGATGCAAAATTAATTTTTTGCCTCTTTTGAAAATTAAAAAACCTATGAAGGGCTTGGAATAACAAGCCCTCTTTTTTTTTCTTATATACATATATAAGGTTGCTTATTGTATTAAAAAGTTTGGCTTGTTACTCTGCCCCCTTCACAAGATACGACCCCCCAAAGTTGCAAATTTTCTAAAAAATCCAATTTTCAATGCTAAAAAAATGCATGTGGGGGGCAAGGTAAATTTTTTTTACTTGTGTGATTTTAAGTACTTCATACCATCTTTCAAACAAAAAAAAAATTACTTTGTTATTCAAAGGCGTTTGGCAGCTATAAGGGTCTGAATTTTCAAATAATCACACTAAAACCATCCAATTTTTTCATGTACTTTTTTTTGGAAACATGTCATTTATTATTATTTTTTATTATTTGATGGACTTAGATTGACCTCACAAATAAGAATATATCATATTCCTACTTTTCCTCATTTATAGTAATCTATTTGCCAGTTAAAAGCAAGAATAGACAGATTTCAACTTGTCCAGCCTTGCTCCCACATGTATAGAACAGTTCCCTTTAGGCAAACAGTACCTACCTGTGGTAGGAACTGTGCCAATGACAAGGCTGCTTGAATATTATTGGATACAATTTGACCAATAATATATCCTGATTTGAAAGTAGGGTTATCTAAATTTGCCGATCTTAGACCAAAATTTTGTGTGTTAGCTGGAGCATCTGGTACACATTCAGTGTGCGTTTGTTTGTACCATCAAAATGTAAAACTTATGCTATCAGCGATTAAAAGTGATCATAGCTACAAAGATCTGCTGCAGATTATGGTCTGTGATACTGAAAATGAGAATTGTATGTTTTCGGAATGTACTGCATGTCCATGTGTGGATGCCATTTTATCACTGATTTCTCCAAGTAACAGCACCCAAATTGACTTGGAAAATGATGAATTTGAGGATTTGCAAGTTTCATATAAGCAGTGGATGTCCACAGACAGATGTGAACTGACATCATGTGTGCTACCTTTACAAGAATTCTTGGTTAAGTGTTGTGAAAAACTTGAGCAATTAAAGAGCCCCCATTTCATTGCCAGTAAACAAGCAGCATTTCTAAAATCAAAGAAAGAAGATCTGGATAAGGGGGAATTTTTGATACTTGGAGATTTTTCAGAGAATTTCTCTTGTGTTGTTCAAGACGAGGTGCAGACCTATCACTGGTCAGGTGTGCAATGTACGCTTCATCCTTTTGTTGTCTACTGGGAAAAAGATGGAGAAATTCAAACTCAAAGTTTTTGCTTTGTAAGCGACTGCCTTGACCACAACACAACTACATTCTACGCCTTTCAAATGATCCTTGTTAAAAAACTAAAGGCAGATCATGCTTTAATTTCAAAATTATTCTATTTTTCAGATGGATCTGCCGCACAGTACAAAAACAGGAAAAACTTCATTAACTTGAGCCATCATGAACAAGACTTTGGGATAAAAGCAGAGTGGCATTTTTTTGCTACATCCCATGGGAAAGGCCCTTGCGATGGGATTGGAGGAACAGTGAAGAGGCTAGTGCGAAAGGCTAGTTTGCAACGACCGGTCAGTAATCAAATCTTGAATCCATTAGATGTCTTTGAATACTGCACTGAACATATTAATAGTGTAACGTTTTTCTATGTTTCCTGTGATGATGTTAATGCAGTAGGAAAAGTTCTTGAGGAAAGATATAAAACAGCACTATCATTACCCTAAACTCTGTCTTTCCACAGCTACATTCCACTCAACAGAAATATCATTCATGCCAGACGTACATCATTTTCTTTAGATTTTCCAACCTTTCATGTCATCAAAGACAAACCTATCAACCCTAGATTATCCACACCAACAACCCGACCAAAGTTGTCCGATTATGTTTGTTGCGTATATGATGGTGACTGGTGGCTAGGAGAGGTGGTGGAAATAAAGGTATTTGATGTCGAAGAAGAATACAGGATCCACTTTTTTCATCCTAAAGGACCTGGAACATCGTTTAAAAAATCAAGTCATGATAACCAAACTTGGGTTCGGTTTCAAGATATTTTGAAAATCCTGACTGCGTCAGAACTATGGTCAGCACAGGGAAGAGGTCATAATATCACACCTGTGATGAGTGAACATTTGTCAACTCTTCTCTATGAGACAATAAACCACTGAACAAAAAAGTTTTGCATGTTTTGAGAGGTAAGTTAAATTCTATATACCAAGATGTTAGAAACCTTAAATTAGCTTATCAAAGTTTAAATGTGTTCTTTGACAACTCTTCTTAGTCTTTTTAGTTGTTTTCACCATTTAAAACTAACAATTAAGTAAAAAATAACTTTTCACTAACATCTAAGATTAAGAAGTATGAAAATAATTGCGTTGTTTCAGTATAATTATTTGAAAATTTAGACCCTTATAGCTGCCAAACGCCTTTGAATAACAAAGTAACTTTTTTTTTGTTTGAAAGATGGTAAGAAGTACTTAAAATCACACAAGTAAAAAAAAATCTACCTTGCCCCCCACATGCATTTTTTTAGCATTGAAAATTGGATTTTTTAGAAAATTTGCAACTTTGGGGGGTCGTATCTTGTGAAGGGGGCAGAGTAACAAGCCAAACTTTTTAATACAATAAGCAACCTTATATATGTATATAAGAAAAAAAAGAGGGCTTGTTATTCCAAGCCCTTCATAGGTTTTTTAATTTTCAAAAGTGGCAAAAAATTAATTTTGCATCACAAACTTTGACCTTGAAAAAATAACCTTTGTTTTTAAATCTCAAATTTATTGATACCATATGGAAAAAGATCTTTTTTTTTAGCTTTCCAATGAGCTATCAGGGGCGCGCCAGCATTGTCAGGCGCCTGTGTGCAGAGTTTCAGGTGGCGCCCTATATTACCTTAAAAAAAAAAAAAAAAATTATTTTATAAAAAGTTATCATTTAGCATGTCAGTTGAATCTCGAATATGAATAGTAATAAGTTTATTGAATGGCTAATGAAAAGTGTCAAATAAAAAGGGCATTTTGCAGAAAGAGATAAAATCTTATACAGGGAGTTGTAAAATCACGAGGTACAATTGTGAAGACAAATAGAGGAAACAAAATAGGCAGATTTAGTGTTAATGTGGGAGCAGAAAATACCGCGTTGTGGCATTACAACAGATGGCTTAGGTTAATGATGGCTGGGTGGTTAACATTAGAACTTTTCCAAATTCCCTGAATTTTCCATGACTATTTTTCACCATTTTCCTTGAATTTTACCTGACTTAGGGTATTTATTTCCCGCAAAAATTCACAAAATTAACGCACATTTTAGCAATTGACAATAACGAGCTTTAAAATGAGGCCTGCTTTTACAAAATTTGACAGATTTGGCCCTGACTATTCCATGACTTTCTCAGACTCACTTAAATTCCCCGACTTTTCCATGATTCCCTGACTTTACCTGATCAGTGGCTACCCTTTTAGATGAGAGCTGTAAATGGAAACTGTTCTATTTGTTTGGGTCTAATTTTTAGGTAAATATTTAAACAAACAAACAACAAAAATAGTCTTAGTAAACTGAACGTTCCCTTACTTCACTACAACTTTTGCGAATATTACACATATCATTTTGATCCAAAATATCGGTCACTATCCATATTGTTATCAAAATGTCGATTTTCTTGCGTGAAAAAAGTAATTGTAAAGAAACAGGCAGTTTCTTGTCAAAAGATACACTTTATGATTACTCAATGATATTTTATGATACTACTCAATGATTATTCTCGAAAGAAAACAGTAAATTATCGTACTCAAACTCATACCTCAAAAAGTCGTAAAGCAACGCAAAAAACACCACAGAGTAGAATTTCACTCATTTAAGAGTAAATATAAACCATTTTAACCGAAACGAACGTTCAGAACATATGTCCGAATACAACTGATCGCTTTGGGAGTGTCTCTTCTGTTTTTATATTTTCTATCATTATTCGACGAACTTTCGAGGTTATTATGCGCCAGAAGCCAATTGATGAATACAGAAAATTCCAGAACTCGGCTCTTATTGAAGATAGAGCTTCTAAACTTTGAAAATACTGAATTATTACTTCCCGCCAAATTTAGTTACCATGTCGCCAAATTCATCGCTATGTTGCCAAGTCTGTATCCAAGGCCGACAATCACCTCCCACCCCACCCCCATCAAAACTGAATGAACTGTTCGTTATTAGCACTTTAATTGTAAATCTGCTTTTATTGCCATAACACCTTTCATTTAGAAAGTGGTTTAACTCTTTGCAAAACTATAATGAAAAAATTTAAAGTTAGTGGTACTATTGCAGTATGTTTGCACTTATAAATGAGTTTAACATTTTGTACTAATACAGATAAATGGAATTTATAAGTATCTAAAATTAAAACTCATAATAATAATAATAATAATAATAATAATAAATCCCGTAGTGAATACTATTTTTCTCAATTTCACTGTTGAAAACTTTCGAAATACTCTTAATATCAAATTAATATATGGCTATTGATATAATGACAAAATTTGACTTGGTTAATTACGGAAGAGTTTTTATTTATTTATTTATTTATTTTTAAGAAACAAATAAATTTATCTATTATATAAACGGCTAAGATATTTCCTTGTACTCTGTTTGTTTGAGTGTTAACGCAAGTTGCCACCAAATTTTCATTCTTTAGTTAATTTAAAAAAATCTAATTGTGCGATCGATAAGCTAATTAATCCGACGGATTCAGAAAAATCGCCTCCTTCATTTGGTACCTTATTCGTAATGAAAGTTTTATTAGATTTTCTTAATTTAATTAAAATATGAAAATAATAAACTGGTAATAGCTTTAAAATTGAACATTTAAATGTTTCATTGTTGACAAAAAAAAAAAAAAAAAAAAAAAAGAGTTATTATTATTTACTTTCATTTTATTTTATTTATTTATTTATTTATTTATTTCCAGCATAAAATGAAAATATGCTTTCACGTGAAAAATAAAAAGTTATAAAATATTAAATTTGCTCTTACATATGAAAAAATGATAATATGAAAATGGAGTAAAAAAACAACCATAACCTTTTTTAATATGCCTCAATTTTAGATTTATTTTATTTTTTGTTTTGTTTCAATGGTATGTTTTTGGTACAATTGAATCGCGCTTGGAATCTATCTATATATATATATATACGGCTAAGAGGTTTTCTTGGACTGTGTTTGTCGGTGTGTGAACGCAAATTGCCATCGAATTTTCATACTTTAGTTAATAAAAAAAAATCTAATTGTCCGAGCGATATGCTGTTTAATCCGACGAATTCAGAAAAATCGCCCCTTTTATTTGGTACCTTATTTGTAACGAAATTTTTATTAGATTTTTAAAAATTAATTAAGATATGAAAATAATAATCTGGTAATAGCTTAAAAATTGGACATTTAAATTTTTAATTGTTGCCAAAAAAAAAAAAAAAAAAAAAAAAGAAGAAGAATTGTAAGTTTTTTTTTCAGCATAAAATCAAATATGCTTTCACACGAAAAATAAAAAATTATAAAATATTAAATTTGCTCATGCATATGAAAAAATAAAAATATGAAAATGGAGTAAAAAAATATAAATAAATAAATAAATAATATACCTCAATTTTAGATTTTTTCACCTTATGTTTAAATAGTATGTTTTTGGCGCAGATGAATCGTGCTTGGCATGAAAGCTAATTCAGCATTATATTAAAGAGTTTTACTTAGTGATAATTCTAGGTAATTTTTAACATTTTGATGCTAAACTAGATTGGACATTTTTCGCCAAGGACTCCACTTTCGCAAAAGCCACTTTAAGCTAAGTAGCGCATCAAAATTATAAATAAATTATAAAATATTGAAAAACAGAAAAGAAAGAACAGGTAAGGAAAAAGAAAAGAAAAGAAAGAAACAGAAAAAATACATAATCACATAAAGTATGTATTTTTGTCTAAAGTGGAGATAAAATTTCAAAACTCGACAAAGGTAGCTGCATTAAGGCTGTACCATGTTCCGGTTTACATATTTCATTATTTATTTTTCTATATACCAACTACTATTAACTAACTCAACTACTATTATAACCCCAAAAATTGTTTCATGCGATAGACGTAACCGAACATAGCACATTGTAATATTATATTTGGCGCGAAATTGTTGTCATTTTATAGTTGATCGAATAAATCAAATATAGAAAATAACGTGAAAGAAAATATTATGTACACCACTTATAGTGTTGTTCATATGTAACTGGGATTCAAATATAAAATTGCTACTTTAATTTTTTTCGATACTCTCCGTTTTGAAAGTGTCATCTGATCAGCACCCAAATGGAAGCCCACTGGTAAGCTATTGTCACAGACACAATAGACACAGGCTCCCGAGAGTCTGCGAATGAGTGGGTCGTTGCCGAAGGCAGCGGGCAACCAAAGCGGGCTTTAGAACAATTTCATGATTATTTTATTTTATTTTTTTATATAAAGCGGTATAGAAATAAGTTTCCTTTAAATATAGTGACAGCGGGCAACCAAAGCGGGCTTTAGAACAATTTCATGATTTTGTTATTTTATTTTTTTATATAAAGCGGTATAGAAATAAGTTTTCTTTAAATATAGTGACCAGCGAAGCGGGCAAAGCCTTCATTGATTCACTACCTTCGTTGATTTTCTAAATTTAAAAATGATTTCATTAACAAACTTTGATCTATTGGCACATAAGAAGTCTCTGGCAGAGTCTTGTACATTTTGAGTTTGATTGTAAAATTTTTCCCGCATTCAGAATTCGGTTCGTTCCCGAACAAGGGCTTTTCTAGTAAATACATAAAATAGGAGCATATATTAAATATTACTTGGTAAATATGCATAAAAAAGACTTAACAGGGAGGGGAAAAAAAAAAATTCTGGCGAAAGGAAATTTGCCTATTTTCATTATCTAAGCTTTTTATGTAATTTGTATGTACATTTACATGTGTTTTTCCGTATAGTAGTAAGATACAAAAATATATTTTAAACTATTTTACCGCGATGTTTTTACTCTGCACAGATATAAATAACACATAAATTTATAAGTAAATAAAATAAGAATATCTAATAAAAATTATTAAGTTTTAAAGTAGATTATATGAACAATTAAACAGATGATATTACTTAGTGAAATGCAATTCATTTGCTTGAGTTTTTGTGAATTCTGGAATAATATATATCCATTTGATAAAAAATATCTTATACTATCGATGTAATTGCAAAATTTAAAAATCTGTCTGATACCTTGTGGAGCTTAAGTATTTTTTGATCATTTTAAATTTAGAAAAAGATTGTTCTACTGATGCTACTGGTAATTATCACAAAATAATCTCGTAAACAATTAGCTGACACATAAAATTTATTCTTGCTAGATAATTTGGAGTAATACGCTTGGAAATTTGTTTCTGGCCTCAAGGAAGGACAGGGGGATTTCGTAAAAATCTCTCTACAATAGGTGTCGGATACATATAAACAATTTATACTCCAAAATCCGTAATCGCATTTCCCATAGATTTTACATGACATATTTAGCGCTAAAAAGGGGTGGGGTCTCGATTTTATCCTCTCTTTACACCTTCCCCCGAATCGAAAATTACAAAAAAAAACAAAAATGAGTTTCTGGAAATATCTTAAAGAAGACGCATATCTGTTTTCATTATCTTTGTACCATTTTTTATAGAATTCTTTTGGTAGAATCCAGATTTTCCGAAATTTCTTCCGAAAATCGAATTTTTCCTCCCCCCCCCCTTAAAAATCGAAAATTCCAGATTTTTTTTTTTTTTTTTTTTTTACTCAAGTCTAGTCTCCCCCTATGTAATTTCCTCATCGTGAAGTAATCTGGAGCCGAGTTATTCTTAGAAACGTGTTTTTTGCCTCCTTTCTCCCTTGAAAAGGTGTGGGGGAATTTAGTACAGGACCAATTTAGTGTTTTAAGAGGGGTCTCAAATTTACTCCCCACCCCCTCCCCCAAGATCGAAAATCACAAACACCAAAAATGGGTTTTAGGAAATATCTTAAGAAGATGCAGGGCTGTTTTAAACAGTTTTGTTGTACCATTTTTGGTAAATTTCTATTAACAAATCCGGAATTTACGAAATTTCCCCCGAAAATCGAATTTCTTCCTCACCCCTTAAAAATAAAAAAATTTCAAAATCGTAGATAATGATTCTTTTTTTTTTTCATTTGTACTCAAATCTAGACTCCACATGTGTAATTTCTTCGTTGTAAAATATTTTGAAGCCAAGTTATGTATATAAACGTGTTTTTTCCTCCTGGCCCCCAGGGAGGGAACAGGGGGAGGGAGGATTTACAAAAGTTTACACATATAATTTGGGTAATTCCTGCCAAGTGACGTTGAATTTTGTCCAGCTGTTCTCACGTGATACCCAGACAAAAATGTTAGACATGCAGACACAACGACTGCACACGTACCACACACATACACACAGAAATTTTTCTACAGTCAGATTTGGCTTTCACGATGTGTGAAACGTGAAGATTTGTGAAACGATGTGTGAAACGTGAAGATCGCAATCTATTTTTATTTGAGAAATTTATAGACAAAAGTCTGATTTTATTAATATAGATGTTACATCGATAATACAAAGGGGAAAAACTATTCTAAATAAAATCTCCGGTTCTATTAAATTTTAATTTTTGCAATCGAATTATATTGTCTTTTTACTAACCTAAGTGGCTTTTTTCCGGCAGAAGAGCGAGGGGAAGAAATTAAGGCATCCCTTTGGTATTTTTTAAAAGTAAAAGAAAATTTTGCTGAAAGTAGGCACATCTTTACAAAGTTATTCCACTTTTAACGTGCCCTTTCACAAAAAACCTCCTAAATTATTTGAGGAACACAAGTTTTGTCAGTATATTTTTCAAGGCGCCTCATTTAGCCACATTAGTCACAAGGCTTCAGACCAGCATTATGAAAACAGATTTAATAAAGCAATATATATATATATATATATTTCTTTTTCTTGTTTTTTCAAATAATTTATCCTCGGCTGGCGCCTTTCTTCACCTGGCGCCTGTGTGCGCCGCACACTTCGCACACTGGGTCGGCGCGCCCCTGTGAGCTATAGTTGAGCTTGATAGCTTTTATAGAAAAAAAGTTATAGTTCATAACGCAAAGCATCAAAATATCCAATTTTCGCTGTTGGCAACGACAAAAATAGCCTACATATCGAAGGGTAAATTTTTTTTAAATAAAAAAAATATATTTTTGTGGTCTAAAAGGTATGGGGAAAGCATGTGCAAATTGTCATCAAAATCAAAAATGGTGTTGCACACCCCATTTGTTGATTTAAAATGGAATGACTCATTGCCATGTTAAAAATTTAGAAAACATGAGATCACAGCGCCACCTGTTGAGCGATTGATCCCCAAATGTAATCAGCACCAGTTTATGTCAGGGACCAACTAAATACCAAGTTTGGTTAAATTTCGTTAAAAAAAAAAAAAAAAAAAATTCTAAGTTTTTTTTTCATTAAAAGTAAAAAAAAAATCGATAACTTTGTTTTAAATCATCACAGATTTATGGTTCGACCATTCGTTTTAACCTTTAAAGGCCGGCTGGTCGGTATTTCAACCAAAGAGTAACACCTCGTAAAAGACGGCTTTGGATTATATATCGACCAAGCTGTCCTTTTCCCCTCAGATATTGTTTACCTGCTTTAGGGGCGGGTAGAACCAATACCTTCTCCTTTAGGGACGGTGTTGGTAGAACTGTCACTCTTGTTAAAAATGATCACCCTTCCGATGTTACTATTTTTGCTAATCTCAATTCCCTCTTTTTTCCCTAAACCTGAATGCAAAACACATACAAGTAGAATTCCTTTCTTTCAATAACAAAATTTTAGTGGAAATACTTTTAAAATATTTTGAAATGGAATTTCCTGAGTTCCTTTGGGTGAATGATAATACATTTGCCGTTTGTTCCTTTCTTTATTATTGACAAAACTTTAGAATTCATACAAATTTCTGTCATACTTAGAGATTATATTTTGACATTTCTTGTTTTAATTTTATTTCACTACACGGAAATAAAAGGAAATCCATATTTTGTATAGTTAAATGCATTATAATTTACTAAAAATATTATATTCATAATAATGTATTTATTTTTATTTATTTTACAAGCGAACAAATCTATATCTTCTTGGCAACTTTAATATATATAATTATTCTATTTTACGTCTATCTTAATTTTAAATTGCAGTGGTTATCTAAACCTTTAGCTTACTAGCTTTATTTTTTAATACGAAATAAGAAATTACCTTTATGATTACGATCCCAGATTTATAGTTATTCTGAAAACAAAGAAATGTTTTAAAAATTATTATTCACTGCCTTTGTTTTCTGCCTCGTCACTGCCTTGACCTTCCGTAATTTTATCGGAAATTTGTATTATTCGAGATCTATTTACATCATTATAATATCCTCATTTATTTTAATTATTATTTATTTATTTTGTTTTGTTTTGTTTAATTAATTATTTTTTTCCTTACTTTTTCTGATAACTTTATTTATTATTACTATTGTTTTATATTATTTAACCTTTCGTAAATTTAAACTCTGAGTTGCTATTTTTGGACTATGGTTTAAGATGTTCAGATCTATATACTATTATTACAAGAGGTGAAGGAATACCGTTCTTAAGAACCTTAAAAACCGATTTTTATGATGATAAGGATTATTATGATTATACTCTTTAAACAATGCATATGTAATCAAGCATATGTCAAGCATCTTTGATTGTCATACCTCCAAATGAGAAAGAACGGCCAAACTTCATAATTAAAACAGTTCAGATGTCTTTATCAGCTTCTAATGAAAATTGAAACGGGAACTGGGACAATAAGTCTGTATCTCAAAAAGGTGTTGGTGTTCTGGAATATGGCCGGTTGACTACTCTTGGGTCCTAGGCCAGAGGGTGAGGGCCTTCGGTGGAGGTCTTTCTAAGGGGTCCTAGCCCGTATTCACTCAAATTTCGGAGAAAACCACGGAAAACTCCGAACGGCTAGGCCAACGAGCGCGACCTGGGATCGAACCCGGCACCTCACTTCTACCATCTTTGAGCTCAGAACCGCTCGACCGCTGGTGGGCGTATCTCAATAAGGATGGATTGGATTTGGGAGTGAAGCCGATTGACTGTTGTAGGTCCTGGACCTGAAGAAAGTGCTCTCCGGGGTCGTTCTAAGGGGTCCTAGCCCATATTCACGCAAATTTCGGAGAAAACTACGGAAAATTCCGAACGGCTAGGTTGACAAGCGTGACCTGGGATCGAACCCGGCATCTCACGTCTACCAGATTTGAGCGCAGAACCACTCAGCTGCTCGAAGGAGAATCTCAAAAATGAATTCAGCGATTTTCTTCAAAATTGCTATATAAAACCGCCTTTTATATGTCTGCATATACATTAGTTTTTTTTTTTTTTTTTTTTTTTTTTTTTTGTGAAAATTTATAGCCTTTTTGTACAAGTAGGTTAATTTTAAACATCGCTTTCGCTAGTTTGTTTCTCTCTTTATTTACTGCATTTTGAAATACACAGAAAATGTACTGGAAATCTATTTTTTATTTACTAAACAGTAATATTTAAAAAATATAAGCAATAAAAGGTATACATATCACCTCATCCTTGTAACTAACGAAAATTTAGTGAAGTAACATTTTAGTATATCATTGGTTCATAGAATGAGAAAAGAGATTAAAACCTTAAAATGTGAAAAAAAAACATTATGCATTTTTTTTATTCTTCATATTTTATCAAATATTAATGGTAGGTTCTTGAAGTGTTATACATGTAAATTAATTATAACACACGTAAAAATCGTGAATAATGTCAATCAAAAACAGTAGCAGTGTTTTATAAAATTCCTTTCTTGAACAAAAACGGCTACATATAACTAACATCTAGCGGCATGTACTGAGATTGAAGTAAGGTATTACATATATATTCTATTTTAATAAGTACCTTCGAGATTTCTTTTGTGAAATCAATTTTATACACTTTTAAATCTAATTTTACTGTAAAGTACTGTCAATAGAAAAAAAAAAGTTAAAGAACGGCTCTACGAATTTTCTTCATATTCGTGATATATTAAGTTCCTTGTAGATTTTCTGTCGTGTACAATAATTTGTTTCGTGTAAATGGGATCGAAAGTCTGTCTCAAAGATCAGTTGCTAGGCGTCTGATTGCTTAAGCCAATTTTATGTTTCTATTCTTCCCACTACTTTAAAAAATCTGGAGTGACTCCACTCGACTTTCCGAACATTGAGTAATTAACAGTTTTATAGATAAAGTAAAGAAAGAGGAGTTGTTAATCCAACAAAAGAGAGAAAATCATAATAGAGTGTTTGAGTATTTTTCTCCATATATTACAAGATGTTTTATTTAAAGCTAATGAACTTTGAGCCCATAGATCATAATGATAAAGAATTTTTCGTTGTGTCCCTGTAAACATCTATAAATGCTTGATTCACCAAAATGCTTATAGTTAGTGCAACAGTTATTTATAATATTCATATAAATTTTCAGCTCAATTGAATAAGGCGTTTAGATGCTAACGCACTTTTAAAAATTTGGTCCCATTGGCCATAATGATAAAAAAATTTTATTTGTGTCCCTGTAAAAAACCTGTAAGTGCTAAATTCACCAAAATCTATACAGTTGGTGGAACTGTGACCTATAACATGTGTACAAATGTTTTGCTCAGATTAATGAGGCGTTTAGGCGCTATCACACTTTTAAAAATTTGGCCCCATAGGCCATAATGATAAACAATTTTTCTTTGTATCCCTGTAAAAAAACTATAAGAGCTAGATTCTCCAAAATCTATACAGATTGAGTATTTCTGACTTATAATATGTGTATAAATTGTTTGCTCAATTGAATAAGGCGTTTAGATGCTATCGTAATTTTAAGATTTTGGTCCCATAGACCATAATGATAAAGAATTTTTCTTTGTGTCCCTGTAAAAAAAAACTATAAGTGCTAGATTCATCAAAAACAATAGAGTTCGTGATACGGTGACTTGCAACATGCGTACCAACTTACAGCTCATTCAAGCAAAGCGTTTAGGCGCTAACGTGTTCACTCACACACATACACACATACATACATACATCATCGTAAAAATAGTGAATATGGACTCAGGGGACCTCGAAACGAATAGAAACATCAAAATCTCAAATTCGGATTTTTGACATGATTACAATACTTTCATCACTATAGTGTTTGGAAAGTAAAAAGGATTTATAATCTGTGTATTAGTGGATAATCACGGTATCTGTTATTACGAGAGATTTCACGAGTTGATAAATATCAGAATACTAAGAAAGGCTATCCCTTATTCCGCAGTTTAATATTTTTGAGGAAGAAAAAAAATTCTGTGGAAAATTCAAGGAGGATTTTTTTTTTTTTTTTTTTTTTAAGGATGGAGGACTATTAGTTTCAATCTACGGATTTTTACAATACTAATTTTACGACAGCTGAGCATTTATCGAAAATATAATTGAATAATTTGAAAACGATATTATAGTTTGAAGGGAAAAAAAAAATAATAATAGTCTTCTTCGGCGCCAAATTTTAAATTTTGACAAGGGGGTCCAATGCAAAAGCTGTTCTTTCCCCTTAAATTTCTCTGAAAGATGTATGTAAATATTCGGATCAACTTTAGTAAAGAACTTTTGGTGACTTTTGCTATTTTGTCGCCGAAACTGTCTCGGCATTTTAATTTTTATTTACTATTATTATTATTATTATTTTTCTTTCACGATAGAATTAATTTTTATTTTATTAAATGTATATATAACTTTGATTTATCTTAAAATTAGTTTATTACCATTCGTTTGTTATACTCTTTATTCGTATTTGACCGGACCGGAAAAAGCTGTAATCCCTTTTGTCCTTGACCAGTATTGCAGTGAATACCTACCATTCTATTACAGCTGTCAGTTGCTTGTCCAGCAACTGCAGTGCGAAGGATTAGGAAAGTTCAAGAATTATCAATGAATGAAATTAAAGGGCCACTGCAACAAAGAAGAGTGAAATAAAAGAGCCACTCTGGGAAAGAAGAGACAGAGAAAAGCTAGTTTTAGAGTATTCGCTAAGAGTAAAAAACACCTGCTCTCAGTCTTAAAGTTTAAGCTTGAATTAAATCACCTTTTCTAATTTCCAATCTATATTAAAATGTCTTATATTGTATATTAAAATGTCGAGACGTAAAAGGTATCTTACGCAAGATGAAATTGAAAAACTTTTAATTGAGTTAGAGGATGAAGATTTTGATGATTGAGATTCAGAATGTGATGTGGAAAATAATGATGAGATAGAAGATAATGATTTGTAAATTTCAATAAATTCCTTGGATGAGCCTGATAATGAAGTTTCAGAAATAGGGGATGAAATTAAATGGGGCAAAAGCAAGACGTCTTGCTTTTGCCTCCAAGGCAGTAGCACGTGTTTGCACCTGATGAAGAAAGGCTACGTCCTTTCGAAACCGGTTGTGCTGACTTAAAATGTATGGTGTGTGAAGAAGTTTTAATTTCTTTCTAATTATTAAATGAATAATATTTATTTTGCATTAGTTTCATTAACTGTAAACTATCAAATAAAATTACGAATTTCATTTCTTAATCGGTCACCAATCCCTTCCTCATGGTTTCGTCTTCGGTCATGATATGCAACATACGACTGGTTTCAGTGCTATTAGTTGAAGTATATAATAATCTATGGATATTAAATTATTTCGTTTTCACTAAATCTGACAAATTTACAATATTAAAAGAGTTTTAATGAGTTTCTCCCGAATTTCATCATTTCATTCCTTTCTAATCTTGTACTATTGACATATATTATTATTCCTTACCTTGTTTTTTACAGAGATGAATTTGAATACCCAAATTTTCCTAGAATAATTTTCGGAAAATATATCAATAGATATCAGCAATTAATGAAGTTTAAAATTACTATAGAAAATAGTGGTATCCAATTTTTTCCCTTTGCGAGAATTTTGTATCTCACATATGTTTATTTTAAAATACATAATTCGAGCACAATAGAGAATCTAGATTTTTTTTTTTTTTTTTTTCTACATAGAAGTTTTTATAACAAATTCCTTATTTGCACGTAAACATACTTTTAGAATTTATACGCTTTGATTATTATTCTTTTATCTATCTATCTATCTATATATATATAAATAATAATAATAAAAAGTCAGCATTTTGACTATATAAAAAATCAACATTAAAACAACATTTTATAAAATTTTCATTGAAAATATTGGAATATTCAGCGGGTGGGTCTTGGTTTTCGAATACATTTAGAAAAGCGATTGAGACTATTTCTCAAAAACTAATGTAACAATCTTATTGAATTATTAAACACTTCTTCCAAGTAGAATTGAGTCATTTAAATGCTGCATTTTCATATGCTCAAAATATTGAATAACATTTTTTATTTCTTATATATGCTCTTATTTTACTTTATTTTATTTTACTTCATTAGCCTTTGAAACACATGCAAGGTCATAAATGATTCATTAATCCAAGATGTTTAACACATAATTATAAAGCAGGTGTAATTATCATGTTGGCAAGTTTAATATTTTAACAAGTTAATATATTTTTTTCTTTTTTTTAGTCATGGAATTTTACAAATAATTTTTAAGTATATATATATATTTTTTTTGTGAATTTTCCACTTTTAATGAAACTTATATAAAATGTTTAAATGTTGTTTTATATGCTCAAAATTTTGAGAAAAGAAAAAAAAAAGTTTTTTCTTTCTTTCTTTTAAGCCTTTGAAAACCATGTAACCTCTTTATATAATAAAATGTATAAATAAATAATAATTAGTACTTGATATTACAGAAATAATTATTTAGTCATGCGTAACATTGTTCAGTTTTTATTTTGTAATATTTTTATTAAAAGCTTCAACACTTCTTTTTAAAAGTATTATATTTAAAGTAATAAATCTCAGAAAAATTCTTCCAAATACAGTTTACATAGAATTTAAATAAATCTTTCGTTTTCATTTCTCCTTCTTTTACTTTTTCTTTTCTTAAATTAGATAATTTTAAGCACATTTACAATTAAAGATCAGGACTATCGATTAATATTATTTCGCTAGTAATTCCGTATATTTCAAATTAAACATGAAACATTATATTGTCAACAGAATAAAATCCCTTTTTAAATAAACATTCATAAACACAATGTAAAAAGATTCGTTCAGAAATCAACAAGTTTTTTCCCTACAAGAGAGTGCAATGGAGATTTTAGTGTGAAGGTTTTCCCTTTAAAGGGAAATCGTTTAGTAGAAGATATCACTTTGCTATATGGGTCGGACGGGACTTCCTACAGCCATTGTTAACACCGAGACGCTTGAAGATAAAACACGCCGACAGGGGGGGGACATCTGTCGTCTTACTGCCGTCTTTATGAACACTATCTGGTCAGAATCTGCCGTCGTGTAAAGGTTAAAGGTATTGACGAGACCTTTCGAAAGATACCCATCTTGAAACTTTGCCCCCCCTGGGGGGGAACTGATGCCCCCACATGCACAAAATTTTTTTCCTAGTTGACTATTACTATTATCAACGAGACCTTTCGAAAGATACCCATCTTGAAAATTTACTTCCCGGGGAGGCCGTAAAGGGCAAAACTAGGAAAATTCATTAGTGGCCAGTGGCCGGTACTGTCAGTTTCATTAGTAGCCACTTTTTTAAGTTAGTGGCCACTTTTCACATAAGACTATTTCTTTCAGACTGCAAAAAGCAATTGTCACCATTTTGTGGTATAATTACCACAAGAAAAATATGAAAATAAGAAATACATATAATAATAAAATTAACACGGGGACACTGAAATTGTAATTACACTCTTTTTAAAAATCCTAAATTGCACATCCTAAATTAAAATCTGCTTAGGGCTGTAATAATAACAGCAAAAGTTATCTTTCAGATAATTCAGTAGTACTTTTTTTTCAATTTATTTAAGTGAAATAAGCTATTATCATTCACAGTTCACATTGATATTTTCTAGTAAATGAATCAGCTGATTCATCATCATCACAACCTTTTACATGGTCATGTGTAAATACAGTTAGCAGTTTTATTATTTTTTCTTATTTCTAAAGACACACTTTTTTAAATGATTTTATTTCAATAGAGTTAAAATACTTCCTCTTAAAAAGTATAGATATGGAAACTTAGCTGCCAAATTTGTAGCTTTAAAAATAGGGAGATTTCTACTTTAAAATGGGAAGTGAAAAGGAAGATTTCTACACAAAAGAAAGCAAATACAAAAATTTTTGAAAAATACACATTTAAGTAAAATCAAATTTTGATACACACATTTGTCAACTATCTTAAATGGGTTAAATATACACTAAATACTATGGAGATATTAATGGAAAATGATTGTGCTTTGCAGGACATTTGATCATTAACTGCTTGTGGAAATGGAGCTCACATGTGTGTGTGTGTGTGTGGGGGGGGGGGGGGGGGTACATCTATATACTTCTTTCTAGGTTCTAGAATCTAATCAAGAAAGTTTAAAATGAATATTTACATTTATGTTACGGATAGAGAAAGATTGTAAACCACAAGACTTCAGTGGAGCATGTGATTGCCAATCGTTGGAGGGGGGGAATTACAAGAATTATGAGTAAGAGATATTAAACAATTCTACTTCTTTACAGATTCTAGAATCTAATAAAGTAAGTTTAAAATATATATTTATATTTTTGCAGCAAATGGAGAATGATTAAAAATTATAAAGCTTTCTATAAGCTGTGTGATCACAGATCGTTAGGGGGAGGGAAAGGGAGGGGGGGGTCCAAAAAATTATATGAGTGAGACATATTAAACAATTCTACTTCTTTATAGGTTGTAGAATATAATAAAGCAAGTTTAAAATGAACATTGACATTTATGCCATGGATGCAAAAAGATTGGAAATCACAAGGCTTCAATTGCCTATCGTCGCTCGTTTTTTAGATTATTTTAATGATCATAAAAAGTGGCGACTTTAGTGGCGATCGATGCATAATTTTTAATCGCCATCTTTTTTTATTTAGTCGCCATGTGGCCGGTGGCGACCGTTAATTTTGCCCTTTAGGAGGCCGCCCCCCAAAGATTTAAAAGTGGGGGGGGGGGGGCAGCCCCCCCGTAGCTTACGCCTATGCGGGTAGATCACTTCATGAAACTTCAGCACGATGCCACAATTCATCGATCGAAGTTACTGGCCCAGGAGCAGAATTATATCCGATGTTCTGCAACGAGACTTTAAAATTTGCAAATGTTCTGCAGGTATTTTTTGTCCAAATTTGTCAAAGCACAGTAAAATGCAAAATAAGCATAAAAATAATACTTATTAGTAAAATATTTATTACACATTTATAATAAAATATGGTTTAAAATTTTTATAATCTAAAACTGAGGCATACACCCAGAATTTGCAATTTTTTCAATGGCTTTTGGCATTAATATTGTCACATTAATGTGGATATACTACTTACAAAATGTTTATAAATTTTGTCTATACATTGAAACAATGACTGTTTCCAGCAATTTTCTAGTATGCTAACAGATTTACAGGTCAGTTGAGCATATCTAGGTTTTATTAATTTTAAAATGTTAGCTGTATCAATCAACATCATCCCCTTAGGGATAGATGAAATGTTCTGCAAAAGCCTCAATTGTTCTGCGACGTGCGTCGCAGTTTTAAGCACTTTCTGCTCCTGGGGTTACTGGTGAGTGGTGGGGGGCCAGTCGCTTTTCAGAAATTAAACAGTCATTTTCATTGGTGCGAGATCAGGAGAACACGCTGGCCAGAGCAACAGTCGAACACATTCTGTATCAAAGAAGGTCCGGACAATACAAACAACTTGCGGTTGTGCATTATCTTGCTTAAATTTTTGCACTACAGAGGCCTCGAATACAGGGCAGAGGGGCGGGCCTTAACTCATCAGAAATTTAATGGCCACTGTTCAAAGTGCCAGGAATACGAACATGAAGTAATCGAGACGCGTATCCAATGGGAACCCATAGCATCATTGCAAATGATGGACAGTGTGATGATATCGAATCCCAGCTGGCAATGTGCATTATTCATAATGCCGTTAAATACGGATAAGGCAATCTTGATGCTGTAAACAGGAATGTGATTTGTCCAGGGGCCAATCCAGAATTTCAAACTTAATACTTATTTTTGAGAAAAATCGTAACTATATTTTATTTTTCTGAAAAATTATAGCGCACATTTTTTTTTTTTTTTTGTGGTGGTGGTGGGGAGTTCAAACTAAGAAAAATAATATAAATAACGCTCAGCAGTTAGGCTTATAGCAGAACAAGAACCAAAACAAGAAAAATATATGGACTTTCATAGATAAATATTAATACATGCATTTTGCTATAGGAAAACAGCAGGCTATAATGATGATATGATCTGACAATGTGATTTCTCATACACAATTTGTGTTTTACAAGAATATTTATTTTATATCCCATTGCAAAAGAAATACAAAAATTTGATTCATTTAATAAATTTCACGTAGTCTCAGTCTGGCCCTTCCATCTGCAAATGGAAGGGCCGGCGCATCACTGCCATTTTTTGCCTCCGAAGAGGACAGCATTCCCGCTTGACGTCCTCTCGCTTCCCTAATGATTTTAAGAAAACTTGATCTGAAGCTAATCCGGTCAAGCTAAGAGCAATAAGCAACAATAATAATCCTAAAAACAAATTTTTTAGCGGATTTTCTCCACATGGCTGACGGTCTTGGTCAGGTTGTATTGCTCTTTTATTTTATTCTGTTTATTGTTGTATGTTTTATTGAGTATTATTCTGTATCATGGCTTTATCGAAATGTAATGCGGATGTTCAAAAAAGTGTATCAAAATGTATTCAGGATCTTCAAAAACAATTTAGTGCTTTTCCGGGATTTAAGTTTTCATCTGATAGGCCTATATTTGGTAAGGAAGGGGTGGGAAATAGGTATTTTTTTTATAAGCTAGTGGAAAAACACGACTTGTTTTTGGCTTTTTTGAAAGAGACTAAGTTGTTAAAAGTTCCTCTTTGTGGCAAATGTAATAATCCTATGAATCTCTCTGTGAAATATGCTTCTTCTGATGGTTGCATTTATTCTTGCCGTAGAAAAGAAACTAAATGTAATCATCAGAGGTCTTTTCGATTCGGATCGTGGTTTTCCACTAGCAAGTTAAATTTGGGGGAAATTTTTTTTGTTGACTTACAAAATTATTTTGGGAACTAGGAGTACTGATATAATGAATCAATATTTTTTTTCTAGTCACACTGTTTGTAATTGGAGGCAATTTGTTCATGAGACTATTTTAGAATTTGTCCAGTCTAAATCTGAAAAAATTGGGGGTGTTGGAAAAATTGTAGAAATTGATGAGTCAAAATTTGGGAAACGAAAATATAATAGGGGGCATTATGTTGAGGGACAGTGGGTTTTTGGCGGGGTTGAGAGGGCTTCTGGGAGGGTTTTTTTGGTAGCGGTGCACGATAGAACTGCGGGAACTTTGGTTAGTGTTCTGAAACAATGGGTTTAAGAGGGAACGACTGTTTACTCTGATTCGTGGAAGGCTTATGATAGATTGGGGGAGGAGGGTTTTGATCATTTAAAAGTTAATCACTCATTGAATTTTGTGGATCCTGAAACAGGATGCCACACGAACCAAATTGAAAGCACGTGGCGGCATGTGAAAGCTTCCTTGCCGAGTTACAATCGGCAAGCTGACTTTGAATTTTATTTGGCAGTGTATATGTTTCGGCAGATTTGCCATATTAAGGGGGAGAGTTGTTTTAATAAATTTTTGGAAATTGTTAGTGAAATTAATTGGGATGAGTATAAAATCACAGTTAAAGAGTGATTTTAGTTTATATATTTAGGTCGCCATTTTCTTTCAATTTGGTTCGTTTAGGGAAAAAAATAGATAAAAATAAAAATGTAAAAAAAAAGTTTAAAATGAAAAAATGTTATAATAAAGTAAAAAATGTAATAAAAAAAAATAAAAAATGTAATAAAAAAAATAAAAAAATGTATACAAATTTTTTTGATATGATGAACCTTTTATTTGTAATTAATTTTGTATTAATTTTGCATTATGTGAATAATTTATAAATGTGATTAATTTATAGGTTTGTTATTTCTGAAAAGGAAAAATTTTGGATATGATGATAAAGTTATATGCATATATTGATTTATCCAGTGCATGTAACAAGTTATCTGATCCTTAATTTAAAAAATTTTTTTTTTTTTTTTTTTTGCTTAAAATTAATAGATGCGATAATTTCTATTTATTTAATTTTAATGTTTAAAACAAGGGGGGTGTTCGGGGGGGTCTCCCCCCCTGAAAAACTATATTTTTTGCTTAAAATTCATATTAATTTTTATTTAATCTTTATTTTATTTTGTAGTAATTTGCATAATTATTTAATTTTAATGTTTAACAAGGGGGGGGGGTTCTCCCCCCCTGAAAAACTCAGGGTTCCCCTTTGAGCCTTTGAGAAGGGCGTCGCGCCCTGCCTGCCCTTTAAAATTTTATGAGCGCCCTAACTGCCCTTTAAAGTACAAAAATGCGCCCTCCTTGCCCAAAAAACGCACCCTTTATGCCCAAAAATCGCGCCCTTCTTGCTCCCAAATTTAACCACCACGACCCAAAATAGCGCATTTTTTCTCCTTTTTAAATATTCTTAGTGCTTTATTAATACAAATTTTCTTTCTAGAAGCTTTTTCACTTTTCTGTGTGTTCTACTTAATGCAAAAGCGAGTTGACACTTAGCAGGTGCATAAACTATTTATCAGCGTAAATATAGTTGCCGTCGAACTTCTTTAAATGACCCTGCAGCTTGCTGGCTATAAGGGTGGGGTGGGGAACAGACAAATAAGTGCCTCCCCGGTGTTAGCAAAAGAAGAACGGGAAAATATGGAAGATATTGCTCTTTTCTTATATTCCAATAATCCTTTTGCATCATAAATCATGTTTTTTTTTTTAATCTTTAAAATCACGTTAACAAAAATAACAAATCTAATTACTTTTATGATCTAGCTGAAGAACCACAAAAATCATCGTTAAGTTCAATCTCATAAATAAGTAAAAAAAAAAAAAAAAAAAAAAAAACATTGACTCAGGAAAGAGAAGTGTTTGTTTACATTAGATGAAAAACCACAATCAATTAGAATCAAAAGCTGAAAGAAGGGGGAATGAAAAGGAAATCTAGATTGTGCAGTGCTTTGATATTTATTTACACGATAACCACAGACAAGGATATTCTTTTTATCTGTGACAATAACAAAAGTTCATTTATTTTAATGATATTTTGAAATTTGTGTAAAAATGTTCTCGCATTTCGGTAATTAGTCACAAAATTATTACAAATATCACAAATCATAAAAAAAAAAAAAAAAAAAAGCTTTTCATCGATTAGCGTAAAATTAAAGCATATCTTAGGTATTGCTATTAAACATAAATTTTGATAATTAACGGCAAAATGATTACATACTTCCGCTATCGGCAAAAAAAAAATATTGTGAATTTAGAAAGTCAGCTTTTTATAAAAGCACGGATTTTATTAACATCGGAATAATAAAGTATTTCATAAATAGTTGCAATTAAACGTAAATTTTCGAAAGTTAGCGGTGAAATCGAAATGATCCTGTATTTCCGAAATCGGCTTCAAAATTACTGCATATTTTCAGATTAAACTATAAAAACAACTCAAATTTTATCGATTAATGACGGAATAGATAATTATTTGGAAATTTAGCTTTGAAAAGAATGTGATTTTAATCTTAGCAGCAAAATAATAGAGTATTTCGATTCTTACAGTTTCCTTTTTACTTTCTTCTTTATTTAATAGAAGAAAGTACTGGATTCGTAAAAATTTTCGACTTCCGGTTTTCGACGGATTTACACGTTTTGAGAGGTCTAAAACATGACTTGACCATTTTTAGATAATGTCTGTCTGTGTGTGTATGTGTGATAAAAATTTTGTGGCAACTGTATCTCTGGAACTACAGCTCAGAATTGTATATAAATTTATATGCCGATACACCTTGACCAAAATAAGTACCTATCAACTTTTGGTGAAAATCGCTCAACAGGTGGCGCTGCTGTACAGCGATTTCCGAAATTTAAAGGAGGCTATATCTCAGGTTCTATTGCATGTAATCAAACAAAACTTGATTTTTAAGAAGGTCTTTATGAGACAATATGATGATTCAATGTAAATGTTTATCGGCCAACAGGTGGCGCTGCTATAGATCAATTTCTGCAATTTATGGGAAGACTATATTTCAGGAACTACTGCACAAAATTGCATATAAATTTATATGTAGATGCACCTTGACATAAATTAGTATCTATCAACTTTTAGTGTCAACCACTCAACAGGTAGCGCTGCTGCACAGTGTTTTCTGCAATTTAAGGAAAGGCTATATCTCAGGTTCTATTGTGTATAATCAAACAAAACTTGACATGTGCAAAGGCCATTATGAGACATTATGCTGATTCAAATTGGATGCATATAAACCAATAGATGGCGCTGCTACACTGGAAATTTCCTCGATAATGGGAAGGCTATATCTCAGTTTGTATGGCATATAACTGTACAAAATGTGGTATGTGAGATACTCATTTTAAAAGCATATTTTTAAAATGTTATTTATGGACAATAAAACTTTCTCTGGATATTTGGTGTTAGCTTTCTCTAAGATGAAAATCATTTGCATTCATCATGTTAGATAATTTTAATAAATAATAGTTTTAATAAATTATTTGCCCTTAGTGAATTTGTATAGGAAAATATAGAAGAAAGTCTTGTGGTGACCACAATATACTATCCCCCCCCCCCCACAAAATAAATATATTAACCTGTGATACTCTTTGATGGTTAGATAATGCAGAGTTCAAAATTTAGCGACCTCTGATTTTCATGCTAGTTATTTTGTTTTTACAGAAACTTCTCATTTTGGGTGTTAAATTTGCCTTATATGTATAAGAACTTTATAAATTTAACTCATTATAGGTACAAATAAGTACTTTTAATAATAACCTATATAAGTATTCCATCCTCCATTATTCATTCTACAGCCAAGTAACAGTTTCCAGGGATTTTGCATGTTGGGTAGTTTTATCCCTAATAGTTGTAGGAGCTACATTTTTAGAGATCAAATTTCAAAAGAATATTTTATTTACCATTATTGAAATCCAGCAAACAAAGTGAGTAAATTCCAAGGAACTACTAAATTTACTAACTGATTGTAACATTAGAAATTAGCAATAATACCTAAAAAATTGGGAACTATTAAAAAAAATATCATTAATTAATTAAATCGAACTTTTTATCAAACTATTTGATTAGAATGTTTAATATTGTTCTTTAATAATCACTAAAAAAAGGTCTTTGGTTTTTATCTTAAGAAATTTGCGAAAATCTTATTAAAGATAATTTTTATTATAATTCTTTACTTTCATTTCAACATTTATAAGATTTTCAAGAGCTTTTTACATATTTTTCAGGAAGCAATTTTAATACTTTTTATTAGGTTTAATAGAACTATAGTTAAAAGAATGTGAAAAAATAAATTTATTTATTTATTTTTTGCTGACTAATTTGTACATTTAGTGTGTGTGTGGGGGGGGGGGGGGGGGATTGCTGATTGCTTAACAACTGCATTTATAAATATAATAAAATTGTTTGTAATTTTGGAGGCTATTTTTTGCGAAGCGATATGCCCTTCTTATAAAATGTGCCCTTTTTCATTCTCCACAAACGTGCCCTCTTTTTATAGCACCCCCCTGCCCCTTTTTCCTTGGTAGCAGCACCCTGCCCTTTTTCAAACCTAGGGGAAACTCTGAAAACTAAATTTTTTTTGCTTAAAATTCATATTAATTTTTATTTAATCTTTATTTTATTTTGTAAATTTTTTTTTTAATTTAAATTTTTTCTTTTTTTGTTAAATTAATGCAACTGTAATACATTATTTTTGGTTGAAATTAATGTTGTGGTAAAAAAAAAACACTCCGGTAATCGCGGGTGTTAAACAGGGATGAGAGTGGGAAATGGACAAAAAGTCAAAATATGTGCAATACTCACAGATAATTTAATTTTTTCAATAAAAGAAGAAACAGAGGCAATAAATCATACTTTCCATAAGCAAATATGAGAATAAATTAAAACTAATTGCTCAAGAACATGTTAAAACAAAGAATATTAAACAAAAATAAGAATGTTTTTAAAGAAAAAAGTCTGAAAATTACTTTTAAAAAATTAAGAAAAGTCTGAAATTCCTACTAAAGTCTGAAGAATCTCATCTCTGGTTAAAAAATGGCGTCGATTTCGGAAAACGGCATTTTGGCGTGATTCCGGCACCATTTTGAAAAATGGCGCCAAACGGTGGATGATACAGCATCTGTTCCTCTGTTTCTTTTACAAAATGTCGCCAATGCTCAAATACACAGTAATAGAAGGTATGTGAACACTTTATATTCACTTCTTGAATGATTATAGCAGTTTATCGCTAAACAAACTTCCATGTCATAGTTTACTTAGCTAAAATTATGAAATATAATAAAACAATCTCTAAAGTAATGTAAGACGCTAAAAAAAAAATTTTTTTTTTTTGTCGTTTGTTTATCAGAGAAACGCGCTGGGTATATGTGGCAACCCTAAGGCAACAAAATGCCTGATGCGTCAGCTCGTATATATAGGAGCTTTAGCTATGCCACTAACTTGTGTAACTGTCATAGTTACACAGCAAATAAAATGCAGATAAAGCCCAAATTCTAAAGATATATGCTTTTTGTTAAACTATATGTACATATTAGCCGTGAATTGTAGGGGAGAGGGGGGCACATATGGACAACTTAAATTTCCCTAACTTAAATAAATGTGAAAATTATGAAATAATTATATTTTGTTGGCAACACTATGATGCATTTCCCAGGAAAATTTAAAGCAATTGGCTGTGAAAGTTTTCCAGTTATGTCAACCAAGCAGTTTTGAAGCTTAAAAGTAAAGTTATGCTTTATTTGTACAATCCTAATTATACATATTTATATTGCATCATGAAAATTAATTATATAAAACTAGATAGCTTGTTTGATGAACATAATGATTTATTAATCATATTTGTCAAAAAAAATTTCTGCTAAGCTAGGCTTAACAAAATTCTAAACATGTGACTGTGGGGCACATTTGGACATTGTTTTGGGGGCACATGTGGACTGTCCAAATGTGCCCCTAATGTGTTATATTTAGAATTTATAACACAAAATTAAGGTGTAACAATAAGGTGCTTAAAATGATTTTTTAAATAACAAAGACTGTAGCTTTTAATCTTTGCTATTATAGTTAAGCGTAAAATAATTATTTTCTCCAATCACAGAGAGTTTCTTGCAGCTGGTAATAGTTATTTTTTTACAGTGTAGTTTTATTCACAACTTATCAGGATTTAATCTAAAGCTAAATAATAAAAAAAAAAATCTGATGTGGGCTAAAAATATAATGTTTAATTTAACCCAATACTCTTACTGCTGGACAACCATGATACACATCAATAGAAGCTATTATGTATGCAAGAAAAAATTGAATTGTTGTTTCATCATTTCCCCCTCACTGTTCCCATCGCATGCAGCCACTAGATGTTGGCGTTTATTCTTTCAAAGATAAAGTAAAAATAGCTTTTAATGATTGGATGGCTTCTAATCCAGGAAAGACCATCACTATATATGAAATAGCAGAACTGTCATCAAATGCATATCTTAAATCTTAATTCTTTCACTCCAAGAAATATCAGCAGTTCGTTCAAGAATGCTGGAATATGGGCTGTTAACAGACTAGTTTTCAGTGATGAAGTCTTTCTTCCAGCATTATAATAGGAGGAACTGAACATGCAGCAGCAAACTTAAGATTTATGGTCAATTTAGAGTCTTATAAAGTGAAATAGGAATAAAGTTTTTTTTTTTTTTTTCCCCATATTAATGTGTATTTGATTATTTTCAATTTATTTGTTTTAGTTATTAAAATGTTACCATAATTTAAAGCAAATTTATTTTTGATTAGGTAAAAAACTGCGACTCAAATCGTGAAGATCATAGAACATCACTAGAATATATATATTTTCTTTAAAAGTCCTTTTTTAAAGATTATAAATATAATTAAAATATTTTATTGCCCTTATTTATAGCAACAGAAGTGGATATTTCCAGTATATATGTATTCAAGTCATTTGTTTTTGTTATTTTAAACTGTTGATAATGCTATAGGGAAAAATCAAAGTAACGGACGTACCTTTTGCAGGAATAGTAACAGCTATTTCAGATGTTTTACTGGTCATTTATTTAATTGTACATAAAAATTTTGGTATGATTAAAAAGAGCATCAAAGTGCCTTTCACATGGTGTGAAATTCCCTTCTCATGGAAAAACTAACTTGTAAAAATATGTATTTTTGAATATGGTAACGGACGTACTATTCTTGGACATGAGTTACCCAAGCATGCTAATTAAAGCTTAAATTCTCTGAATTGCTAAATCCTATTGGTATATATTTTTTTTTTCAGTGATTTAAATGTACTAAGTTTAAAAATTAATCATAATATTTTAAGAGAGAACATTTTATTATGATAAAAAAAATTACTTTGTTTTAGTAACGGACGTACTAGCAATGGTAACGGATGTACTTTTTCCACATTTTTTTTTTTTTTTTTTTTCAAAGAAAATCAATTCAGAGTTTTAATTGTAAAAACATATTTTTGTAAAATCAGAAATATCAATGAAAAAATTTAAGCTGAAATTATAACAAAAATATAAACATTTAAGTGAATTATTATAGTAGAATGGGATTTTTAAAATGGTATCGACCACGATTGTCAATTGTTGGAACTTCAAGAAGTTTAATAATATCACTATAGTCAACATGATATCGTTCAGTTCCATCATCTATGAAAACTTTATTATTTTCAGTTTTCTTTAAATATCTAACCTCATATCCAACATCACCGTAATTTAGATTTGTTATTTGAGCAATGAAAAATAGTTCTCGGCGTTTTGACGAAATTTTAACTTTGACAAATGATCCCATTCTTATTTGATTATCAGGATCATTTTCTCCCTCATCAGGATGTTCTTGCCTTATTATATCGGGGTCACTTTCTTTCTCATCAGGATGTTCTGTTAAATTTACTATTCGTTCATTTTTGTGTAACCCTGTAGATTCATCTGATACTAGGATTTTATTTTCATTTATGGGTTTGACAAAATGTATGCGGTGGGTATTGGGTACACCTTTTATATTATTCCACCTTTCTTCTAGCATTTCTAAACTTTTGTTTATCTCTGACATCGATACAAATTGGATATTTATTTTTTTATTGCACTGCTTTGCAATAGAAACAAATTCCTCGGCAGTGCTAACAAGTGTATCTCTTGCAATGATACGCCTCCAAACTGACCCTTTGACTGCACCACCTATACCATCAACTGTTCCTTTGCCATGACTTGTGGCAAAATAATTCCAGGTGAGTTTTATATTAATATATTTTTCAAACAGTATAAGATTCGAAAATAAAAATCTTTGCTTGAACTGAGAAGAAACTCCATCAGAAAAGACATGTACTTCTTCAATGTCTGGGTAGGAAATCTTCAAATCTTTTAAAATAATATTCATGTAGGCAAATACACTGATTTTGCCATGATCTAAACAGTCAGAAACTAAAACATAACTTTTACCTTCCTTGTCGCTGATCCATGCATACCCAGTAAATAAAGTACATTGGGAATTAGCCCAGTGTGCACTTTGAATCTCGTTTTGATATTTAAAAGTAAAATTTTCAGAAAAATCAACTTGCAGAACAATTTTCTTTAAATTAACTTCGGCTTTTAAATTTTCAAAATGCTTTGACTGAACTCGTTTAATATATGTGTGGATTAAGAATGGCTTCAGTTGCTCTTTTAGTAATTCAAACAAGCTAGTCAGATTCATTCCAAGAATTTCTTCTTTCTTTGTTGTGCCTTCAACATTCTGCCATTGATGTACTTTAATAGTAGTGTTTTGTAAATCTGGTACAACATTTCGTGGATCAAAAGTATCAACTGTCATTCTGCATGTGTTACAATCACGATTCATGCAGGATTTTTCATTGGAATCACAAGTAACTAAATCAATAAATTCTCTGAACGAGGTAGGAAGACCCACATAAGGCCTTAATGCTTCTAATATTAAACGGAAATTTTCATGGTAGCGACACATGCATACTGAGTGTGGCAAGTTCCCAAAGAAATCAATTTGACTTGGCTTTAATTGTGAAAATGTTGTTAAGCCAATCTTAAATTCAGGATACTCATTTAAAAAACACTGATGTGTTTCTTTCATGGACATTCTCAGATATCGCTTTTGCAAATACACTTTCCTTATTGTACCATTGTCATTTTTATCACGAATAATTACCCTGTCTTTTTTCCCAGGGGCCTGCCAGGATACATCATCACGTAGAAAATAATTATTAACTGCAATTTCACATTCAACAGATATTTTTTTGCCTGATTTTTTAGACTGGAAAGTATTATCACCAACAACTAAGCCTACTGACTTTGCAATTGCAGCTACAACAGATTTCTGTTTCCGAGGTGATTTTGGCAAATTTCTTTGCATTTTTTTAACTGCCTTACCCAAAGCTTGAGGAGATTTATATGAAGCAATTCTACTATTTTCTGCATTATCTTCACTTTCATTATTAAGATTTTGTACTGCTTTTTCTTTTGATTTCAACTTGCATAATTTAATCCTTTCATTTTCCATTTTTCTGTAGTTTAGCCATTTTCTTTTAGAACATTTCAATTTCATGTCATTCCTAGCTTTCATTTTTCTAAGTCTGTCCTTTTCTTTATAATGTTCATATTTTCCAGCCTGTTTTTTGCGTTCTCTATATCTTCTCTGTTTCTCTTTTGCTGTCAGAGCCATACTGAAATATTCAACTTTCACTACTAAATTAGAATTCTCTAATTCTTTAAATTAGAGACACTTTTTAAACAGATGGAAACAGATTAAATCTGAACACTTTAACATATACATATGCTATGTAGCTAGATAGCTTGTTTCTTTATATATATACTGTTGCCAATATTTGGTAACAAAATACTTGATAAAATAAAAAAATACTGTTGCCAAAATATGGTATCTAAATATTCAAAACCAAACAAAGAAAATTCAGTAAATAGTTTTTACTGCTGTGTAATAAATTGTGCAAATTATCTGTCAGTGATAAAGTTTTAAATTTAAAAACTGCTATTTTTATTATTTTGTAATAAAAGATGTGATGATTAAAAAATATAAATTTGCTTTAATCAAGGGACAATATAAGTATGTTTGATTTGATATTATCAGGGAAAAGTTGACATTCTGAAAATGTATGGTTTCAGTAACGGACGTACCAGCACGTCTGTTACCAATGATTTTTACAATTATCTTTTTTATATACAATTTCTTTTTAAGTATAATGTTACTTAAGTCAAACAAAAAGTAAACCCAAAGTATGAAGTTTTTCTGTTCAGAAATAGAGTTGCAGTATTAATATAAGCCAAAAATAGTAACGGACGTACCAAGAAAGCCAGCAAAAATTTCACAATAGCTTTTTAAGATACCAAACATGTTAAAGAAAATCTGAATATCAAAATTAGAACCCCTAACTATTATGCATAAAAAACATGTTAAAGGTAAAAAAATGTTTAATATTATCCTTTTCAATTCTATAGTAATTCTATCACTCATGTGCAATGCTCTATTCTAACTGCCTGACACATGTCTAAACATGAACCTGCAAATTAAAAAATACTTAAAGTATAAGCATTTTACACAAATATTTAAAATCTGCAAACTGTTACCTTTAAAAAGAGGTATCATTTATATATCTACTGTAATTTTGACTTTTTGAGAAAAAGTTTACTTTGATGTGATTTTGCCCTATATTTACTTGTCCAAATGTGCCCCCAAGCATGTCCAAATGTACCCCTTGTAGGGGCAGATGTGGACAAATTTTGTATGTTTTTAAATATTTTTTTAAAAATAATTTTGTCACATTTCCTAATATTTAAGTACATGTATTTGAAGAGATTAGATGTAAGATTATGGTTAGTAAAAAAAAATGAAAAAAAAAAAGATGAAAAAGGTTAGATTTTTTATTAAAACAAAAAACGTCCATATGTGCCCCCCTCTCCCCTACGCGCTTAGGAACCATTGTTATACGTTTGACTCATATGTCAATCAACAAGTTTGTTATAAGGAGCATGTAAACAGGACAAAAGACCTAATATAAGAATGAACCATTCAAAGATGAAAGAATTTTCATTTAGAAAAAGAAAGGCAAAGCAATTTAGAAGACTTATTCTAATGACAGGCCAGGTGCTCATATTTTTAAAGACATCTGTAACATAGACCTTTTTTTATGGTAAATATTGGGGAAAAAAAAAAAAAAAGGGCAAAAAAAAGAAAAAATCTAAATACACTCGTCATAATATTCTGTACAAAAGAAACTCAGTATCTTTTGCATTTAAAATGTAATAAATCTAAAAATATTCTATCATTTATAAAAGATTTGCCAATGTTCAAATTCCTTATAATAAAAATCGATATAATTTCTGATAAAAAGAGAAACATTCATAAAAATATTTTATTATAATTAGAGATGGGAATGGTCCGAAAAAAAACCGGAAATTTTGGGGAAAAAACCAGTTTTTTTCGGTTTTTTTCCAAAGGGGTTTATTTCCGCCCGGAAAAATTGAAAATTTTGAAATTTCTAAAATAAAATAACGTGTTTAAAAATTTATAATATTTACATTCCGATGTTTTTTTTGTGAAATATATTTTCATGTTCAGTATCTTACATGAAAACACTGACTCTGATAATGTTCATATTTCAAAAATAAAGTTTTAACCATGTAATCAAATGGTAATCCTGAAATATTTAAACATTACAATGACCTCCCTCCCATCACATTCATTTGAAAATTTGAAATTACTTATTCTTTTCAAGTTCCTTTATACTTTCATCTTTTTTCTTTTAAATATATATTCTTAGACTTGTCTATTATTTTAATGTATGTGGTTATATATTACACACACACACATACATATAAATGCATGTAACAGTAAAAAAAAAAAAAAACCTAAGCAACTACTTTCTATCAAAAAATTTATTTCACAATTTATAAAAATTACATGTGCAAAAACCTACTTGATTGTTGTTTTAAATTTCTGAAGTTCAATTAACTTTAAATTAAACTTTAAATTTTATCTTGTGATTAATTTCATTTTAAGTGAAAATCTGTATTAACAGTCCAGCATCAGGTCCAGAAAATCGGTAAGCCTGACAGGTAATCAGGTTTAGGTCTAGTTGACTAAAATTTTTCTCTTGCATATTAAGTTCGGTTCAGGTTAACTGATTTATTTTTCTTATGGGTCAGATTGATTGAATTTTATTCCTGGGGGCTGGGTTGTCCAATTTATTTTTCTTGTGGGTAAGGTTCGGATTAGGCTGACTGAATTTTTTCCCTGCAAGTTAGATTTAAGTTTCTTTTCTTTTTTTTTTTTTTTTTTTTTTTTTTAATAAACGTTCCGGAGGAGGGGGCCTAGCATAGCTAGAATCGCTCGACACCACTCCTGGAGTGGTGAGCGGCTCCTCCTACCTGTTAATGAGTCGGGTCAACTTAAGGACATATTTCAAAAAATTTTATCATAATAAACAGAAATTTCTTTGATATAACTATAAACATGCTACATATTCCTATGATTAAATATACATGCACACAAATTAATGCATACATAATACATATTGCAGAAAGGCAATAAACAAAGAAAAATCATATACATACATACATATATATATATATATATATATATATATACTAAACTTAACGCATATTTTTGTACTCTTGAAGTACATAACACACATAAATGGTTTAAAATTATTAATCTAGTTTTTAGATTTTTAAATTTATAACTTAGTGTATCAATTCCATTAAAAAGAATAAATAAATGATTTACTAACTCTGTAACAATGAAAATTAATTTTATTTTATAACCTTAAAAAGTTTTGCATGATTTTCAGACGAATCATTAAATTTAATTTAGTTTTCGGGTTTCGAATATGAAAAAATCAGGTTTGGGTCAGATAAAATTTTGTTGTTGTGGTTGTTAGTTTGATTCTAATCTAAAATCATTTTATCAATGCTGCTGGGAGATGAACATTCCATAGGAATGCACACCCTATGCAAAATTAATGGTTGAAAGATGATTTGACTAGATTTTGGTACAAGGAAAGGTACTGGCAGTTATGAAACAGAAAGGCTCATTTTTTAATAGTTTTGTATATTGTCTTTCTGTATGTTTCTGTTAAGAAAAAATAATACGGATTGCATGCATTTTTAAATATTTAACACTTCATATTTTCTAAAATATTATAACTATTAAGAAAACCTATTTTAATAATTAAAAATTCAATTTTTCCCATTTTTTCCAATTTTTCCAGAAAAAAACCGGAAAAAAACTGGTTTTTTTCCACTGCCTCAAAATTTCCGGAAATTTTACATCTCTAATTATAATTATTATTCATTAATTTATTATAGATTTTGTGTTTAGAATTAACACAATATAAAAAGCCTGTCTAATATGGAGTTTTATTCATTTTTGTTTGTTAGTGCGTATGAAACAAATTTGTAACTTTTGTGGGTTTTAAAAATTTTGCTGTCTCTGAATTTCATGCTGAATAATTTGTACATTAATTTCTTATTTTGAATCTTTTATTTGTCTCATAATGTATCAGGAACTCCAATGTTTTTTTTTTTTTTTTTTTTTTTTAAGTTATAAATAATATTTTTAATAATAGCCATTCATTTTACATGCATGTTGCAATTTTTAGGATTCTTGGATGTTAAGTAGTTTTATCCCTGACGAAAGGACATTAAACATGAATTGACACAAATTTCAGATAATTATTACAGATATTTCTTAGATACTCATTTTCGGTGACAATGTACCATGGATTCATAGTACACATGTTTCAGAATACTAATTTTCCACTTACCGCTTTTTCTGGGATTCGTATTTACCACTTTCTCTTCTGTGAGAGATACTGATTTCTAAAAATCCTATTTTTAAATTTTTAACTCATAGAAAGACTAATAATTCACTGAAAGTTATGCTGACTTACATAGGCAGTGGAAGGTTGTAATCCCTAAAACAGCTTTGGTACTTGCATATGCATATTAATCAAATGCTAGCATTTTTTCTCTGGCATGTAGTTAATATGAAAGGTATATTTTACTATTTATATTTATGTATGTATAAGTAGTATAAATATTACAGAAATTTGTTTTTGAAATTAATGTATTATCATATTTCTATTCATGTATTTTAATACTCCACCAATGGCAGGCATGCAAGTATCACTGCTTTTGTAAAGGATCCCCTTGGCAGCAAATATTTAAATTTGGCACAGAAGTAATTTGGATGTTTCTCGACAAGGTCTTTACTTACGCAATTGCGATAGATATCGTCAAAATGGTAACAAATTTTAAAAATCGTAAAGAGGGGAATCCGATACTATAGCTGTATCTGATTCTGATACGATACGAAACGGCGAAATGTTGGCGACTTTTTAAACAAATATACTATTTAACTAAATTTTCCCAATGTGGCTAAAATTAAGTGAATTAAAGTAGATAAAATCATGATCGTTAATTCTTAATGGTGGAAAGAATTTACATAGCCAATTGAAACAATGATAAGTTGAAAAAAATTAATGCTAGAAAATAATAAAGGTGAGAGGGAATGAGAAATTAACAAAAAGCATGAAAATGTCTACATATATTGATCAATCCCAATGCGCCTAAAGACATCTGTAAGAGAACATAATTTAATGTAGAAGTCAAGCAAACACTGTGATTCGACATCAAAAGTTCTTATAAGATAATTATTTACAAATGGGAAACAAATTTCAAAATTATTCAAGCAAATAGAATAACACATAATCGGTTACGCACTCTACGATGCGAACCGCCATCTTATGCCGGTACAGTAAAATGGCCACTTGAACTTGGAACATGACTGTGATAAATAGAAATCAAAACACGGAAAAACACATATAAACATAACACCAATAAGTTATTTGACTTACCCATATTGTGTTCCACCTGTTGTAAAGCCGAAATAATTATTTGCAGCCATATTAATTACGAATACGCCGCAAAGGATGGTAACAGATGAACAACCTTGACTGACGTCACTAAGAACTGCAGAAAGACTGATGCCATTTGAAATGATTAATAATTAAAATTTTATAGTGCTGTGTTATTTTTGTTTTAAATCTTCAATAAACTAAAATAAAAATAATAAATTTGACGTTATTTACTTAAAAAGAATTCTTTTTTAAATCTTTAAGTACAAAGTAGTTGATACTGAAAGCACATTTTTCAAGATCAAATTACCAACAGAAATTTATAGTGCAGTACTAGTGCGATGTAAAATCCATTCAACTTCAACAGAAAATTAAAAAACAAAAACAAAGTTTCCCCCAAGCAATAAAACTGGTTATTTAGGAATCTTTAAATACTTTGATGTCAACAATATTTTATTTCATAAAATATTTTTATTTTTAAAGTTAATATTCTTGGTGTTTATCCGAATAATAATTTAGAGGTTAGTCTAAAAAATAATGTTTTAAAGAATTCTTCTTTTATATTTTCTATCTTTCTTTCTGTTCTTCAGTTTTCTTTTTCTTTTTTTTTTTTTTAAAGATTGATTTTCCCTCATATATTAGAAATTTTTTCTTAAAGTTTCTTTTACAGATTAAAAAGTGGCCACTACAAACTTGTGCTCATTGAAGTAAATAAACATTGTAAAGGAAATTAAAGGTAGCAGCAGATAGATCCATATAAGTTATGAGATCTTAAAAATTTCTATTAAGCAAAACAATCGGCATCAGAAATCTTCGAAAATTGTTCTGATTATCCTTTTAATTCAGTTTTATGTAAAGCATTGTTTTTTGCAGTAAATTAAATAATGTCCAATACCGAAAACGATCGTGTCGCAGATACCTTAGAAGCACCATCCACATCTGTAATTTTAAAGGATAAACACAATTTAGATATACCTTTAGACGAAAATAAACAAAGCTGGATTGATAAGAAAGGTAATTTATATTAGTTTAAGTATGAAAATGTAATTCTTATAAAACTCGTGATAAGATCAGTGTTGTTCACAGACTTCCTCTGTATTAAGTTATTCTAGAAACATATCTCATTTTCTACACTTTATAATAATTTAGGAGATTTATTGTTTAAACAGTTGTACTTCTTAATTTGTATCATTTTTAATGTAAGCTATTCAATGCTTTGTTGTTATCTTTAAGTTGGTTTTTCTCAAGTATACTACATTTTTGAGTTTTGTCATTTTTGTAGCGTAGGTGCGACAAAATGTTATTTGTCATTTAAGAAATTGTATGGGAACAGCTTTACTATAAGGCACCCATTGCTTATTGCCGTTGCCGATGTTTTGATCACGTGGTATGATGGTGTTTTGATTCGGTTTGTGAGTCGGTACTGCGAATCGGTTCACAACGTCGTGAATCGAATCAAAATCTCATGAAACAATACTTTTCATTATTATGAAACATTTTTTTTTTATGTTTCACTATGTTTTCTGCTGTTTGCTCGCTTCGCGAGCATTAAAACCAAAAAAACATCACTGGACGCCCCTAATTCGTGGAGCATGAATCAGTAAAAGCATGAAAATTCATGGAGCAGCGGTCACTATGTTTTCTGCTGTTTGCTCGCTTCGCGAGCATTAAAACCAAAAAAAACATCACTGGACGCACCTAATTCGTGGAGCATGAATCAGTGAAAGCATGAAAATTCATGGAGCAGCGGTCACTATGTTTTCTGCTGTTTGCTCGCTTCGCGAGCATTAAAACCAAAAAAAACATCACTGGACGCACCTAATTCGTGGAGCATGAATCAGTGAAAGCATGAAAATTCATGGAGCAGCGGTCACTATGTTTTCTGCTGTTTGCTCGCTTCGCGAGCATTAAAACCAAAAAAAACATCACTGGACGCACCTAATTCGTGGAGCATGAATCAGTAAAAGCATGAAAATTCATGGAGCAGCGGGCACATTATTTTGAATTGGTACACTAAGAGCCATAATCAAAATATATAAAAATAAAATAATAAATAATAATGAAGAAATATTACCAAAATATCCAATATGAACGCAGGAGCGGCCGATGCGAAAAACTAAGTCCCGAAGATATAAGGCGCGATAAACTAAGTCCGAAAGATATTCGATGCGCGTGCGCGAAAACAGAGCTCTGGAGCGCGAAAAAAATGTTTCATGACATTTTGATTCGATTCACGAAGTTGTGAAACGATTCGCAGTACCGGCTCACAAACTGAATCAAAACACCATCATACCACGTGATCAAAACATCGGCAACGGCAATAAGCAATGGGTGCCTTATAGTAAATCTTAGCCATTGTATGAATTTAAGAAACCTAACGCTTTAAAATTTTCTTTGCTGTGAATTCAGCATTACACCACGATTTATGTACATTACTATATTCTAATAATTTTCTACATTTAAATACATAAACCACTGTTTCTGAAAAGTTTTTTTCTTTTTTTTTTAATAATTTTTTTTCATAATTAAAAAATAAAATAGTAGGTACTAACTGAATGTAAAAGTAATCAAGCAGCCAAATATTCGATATTCGCCCAAAACTACCATTCGGTACATCCCTAGTAAATTACAACATAGCAGCATCATCTGTTAGCTAATATGCATCCAATAGTATTTGCCAATGTATCAATTTAGCATCTATATCGTATCAAGGCTTTAGCCAAGGGGAGTTCACACAGTCCTCCAAATTTTCAGATTTCTCATAAATTTTGTAGTTATAGTTAATTTTTAACACTCAGCATTGTGTACAAAAGTTTGAACTACTTCCAAATTTTTTTCTAACTTCAACTCTGGTTAGTATCATTAAAATGATTTTAGCTTATGCTAATTCTTATTAAGATAGATTTTGCATATATCACTAAATTGGTTTAAACTTATGCTTAGTCTTGCTAATATCCATTTTATATCTATATCAGTTAATCGATTTGAGCTTACGCTCATTCATTGATTTTGGAGGTAGCATTGATTAACCCATGTATCCTATCAAAATCAAATATGATTGATAGGAAAGTAGATGTTGAATTAACTTGATTTCCAATGTTCTGGCATGAAATGATAGTCTAGTATTTTAATATCATTTGTCATTTAATATCATTGTCAATCACTCTTAATCTTTTGATCTCTCAAGTAGGAAATGAGTCTTTCGTGTGATGGCTCATTATGATTTCAGAAATGTGCAAGAAAGATTTATTTAATAGGGTGGCCCGAGGCCAGGCAGAGGTGGATTTAAGTTAGATTGTGCCCTAGGCCCATTTTGCTAACCCCCCCCCCCCTTCACCTTATATTTTGATTTTTGAAATATAATGGTAAGATAATATCATTAAAAAAAAAAAAAAATAAATAAAAAAAAAAAAAAAAAATACTTTATGTGGTTTTTTCTATAAATTATATGATTAAATAGGCAGAATCAAAAATTTTATTTAATTACTATTGAGAAACAGACAAATGTTTTGTTTATATCTTCAATAAATAATATGGAAGTTATTTTGTTTCATAAATAGAAAAGGTGCTATGCTTTTGCTTCATAATAATATCTTTGCAGTTTTACGATCGATATTTTATATTTAAATCATTGCATAATTGTTTTAACAAAATAATTTTGCTTATGGAATAAAAACATGTTTGCGTCATAGCAGCCTTTTTTTTTAAATTCATATGTACATTTGATTGAAAATGTAATTGGTTTTAAATACCAGTTGCTTTTTATATTTAAATTTGTGTTTAAAATTAAATTGTTTTTCAAATTTTAATAGACTTGTAAATTTTGCCTCCCTTCACATAGGCATGATGGGCCTAGGTGCCATAACCGATCGATTGCTGTATGAAAGTAGGAGCATTTCGTTCTTCGGTCCAATCATATAATTTATATGTGTTCAAAACTAGCAGGATTACAGCTCTAAATATCTTTTTTAATCAGAGTTCATTTTCAAATTTTGGTTAATTTTCAAATTATAATCGCCTTCACTAGTTAAATTTTAATACCTTGAAAAAAATATGGTGCCCCTAATAGATTTCATCAGTTTATTGTCTTTCAGATCAGTGAGAAATATTTGCATACGAAATATATTCGTTGTAATGAATATTGTTTTTCTTTCAATTTTAACTTTTCTTTATATGAGTGCAGTGGAGCAAACTTTTAAGTAAAATTTGCGTCGTAGCGTGCTTCATATTATATTTCAATAAAAAAGTATTGCTGCTTTGCGCTCATATATATAAAAAAAAAGTAAGTCAAGCTTGTAATAATGAGGGCCATTGGGCCAAATTTGCAAAGTTGTGAATGTTTGGGTCCCTGGGGAACAAACAATTACTGAAATAATATAAATTATATTGCTTGAATTTTAAAAGGCACATGTTCTAAAATAATTAAATGCAAAAATTTCACACATATGATCAGTCTGGCATTTTTCTCAATTGCAGGGCCCAAAATACCCCTTATGGGCCCTTATCCTTTACTAGATTTTATGAATAAAATCTAGTAAATATATTTGCTGAAAATTTACACCCTTACAAGATGCAGAGTTAATTTACGTTAAGCATTGAATCTATAAAAGAAACATAAGCTTATTTGATCTGAAATATTTTATTGCATTATAGAATATTCTATAGAAATTTATCTTAAAGATAAAATATAAAGTAGTAAAATTAATAATAAAGCAATTTATTGGAATATAAATAGTGGGAAATATGGTGACAATATAATTTGCAGATTAATTATCATAAAAATGTAATTAATTACTTTTGTTGGAAATTTTTAAAAATAAATTTTGATAACTACAACTTTTATTGAAACTAATTAACTTAAGAAATTAAGCATATTTAAAATAATTTCTTTCAGAAATTTTTTAATTAATTTAGAATTAATATTTTAATTAATTTGTGAATTATTAAACAATTAATTCGATAAATTATGTTGCTTTATTACTGTCATTATTATCATAAAATAAAAATTTGTATTCATATAATATTTAAATATATTTTTATAAAGCAATGTTGCATTTTGAAAGATGATTCCAGCTTTCTGTCTTTGGTAGGTAATTAAAAAGCATAATTCAAATTTGTCACTTGATATAGTTGCTTTAATGCAGACTCGGTGACCTTACCAACGTAAATTATGTGAAAAGTGCCGAGCTGGTTATTAGCCAGGGTAGCTCAGTGGTTAGAGCATCCGCACGTTAAACGGAAGGCCCAGGGTTCGATTCCCGGCTCTGGTACTTTTTCACATAGTTGGTAAAAATCAGCCTTCTACACCATTCTATCAGAAATTAACTAAAAAGCTGTCTACATGTTTCAATTAATTTATTTTCTATTTTCTTTTTAAAATTTTTTGTCCAATTTGGACCAAATTAAATCAAGAAATATTTTTAAAAAATCATCATCATAATTTATTAAAAAAAATTTCGTAGTTCAAAAATTGTTTTATAATCCAAGAGTCTTTTTTTGCTTATTTTTCAATAAAGAGATAAAAATTAATTTCATGCTTAAAATTTCATTTATTCACAGGATAAACATTTTATCCAGCAAATTATTCTGTCAAAAACAGTCTTTACATCCACCCATTTTCTATTAAAAATAAAAAGGAAAATGCATGAAAGGAAATGTATGTCAAGAAAATACTAAATGCATAATTAAATTTTTATTTATAAAATTAACTGTTTAATTTACTACTACTCCATTTGAGAAGAAATATCCAGATGCGAAATGTGTTTTCGGATCCCAACATTTCTTTTCCCTTCTCTTTCCATTGACAGAGGAGACCCTTTTAATTTGGCCTTACTCTCTGCTTCCAATAAAAGGCAGTATTATCGCTGGAATAAAGTACCATACCAAATTTCAACTCAACAGAGCTAGAGAAATGTTGTGTATGGACCCCCCCCCCCCTCTCTGTCTCTCTCTCTCCGATTTCCCTTTCTCTAGGAAATAAAAAAACTACTCTTCACCCACAATATATTATTAATAATTAGACTTTCACTGCAGATGAAAGATACCAAACCAAATTACAGCCAATGCAAAAAGGAATAATAAGAAAATACCACCAAGCCTCTTATGTTAGAAGATTGATAAGTAAATCCCAATTACTATATTTCAAGGATAGAATAACTGTATTTTGTTGTTTATAGGAGTGTGAAGAACATGTAAAAATTTTACATCCACAAAAAATACGCATTTTTTGCAAAATTGGAATGTACACATTTTTTATGCATAAAAACACACAGTTTTTGCAAGCACAGAATATGCACTTATTTTACAAAAAAAAAAAAAAAATTACACTGTTTTTGACAACATAGAATGGACACTTTTCTGTATTCTTAAAACATGCAGTTAATTTGCACAAGAAATATGAATACTTTTTGAAGTATTAAAAATATTCAAATAGTTACTAATTGGAGAAAATACAGTAAAGAATAAAAAATTCGCAGAGCTCGGTATCAGAAGTAGGGCAGATTTTAGGATTTAGTGGATTTTTGGTGCCCGTAAAAGATGATTTTCACTTTGAATAATAAAAGCAAAATATTATTCAAACTAAGCATGCTAGTGAATAATAATACAATTTCACTTGACTATTGTAAAATAATTCTCGGTTCAGTGGTTTTTGAAATCTAAGAAAAAAGGAACAAAATCAAAATGCCGGATTGTTTTAAGCAAGAGAATGAAAAAGGGACAACGATGCATTATTCTTTTTGAAATTTAATGATTACTAGTATCGCCCAGTGGTCCAAACTCGACCATTTTTTTTTGCAAAGCGAGGCAAAGCAAAGTTATTGCCTTGTCCTAAACGGAATGCAATTGCAACACAGCTGCGGTAATTGTTTGCCAATATTCACTCTAACTGAATCAGCAGAGTTTTACTTAATATAACTATTTCTCTCTGTAGATGTTAGCCTTTCCTGAAATGAGAGAAAATCGCAACGTGAAAACGCCCCTTGTTGTGTGATACAGCCCAGAAGCTAATAGGTACCATGTCAGACCAAGGTCCAACCAAGTATCAAATTCTGTTAAATTAATTCGATTGGTTCATAAAGTACAGTGTTTGAACAACAACAAAAAAAAAAAGATATTTTTCAAAAATGGTCGAATTGAGTTCGGGAAATTTCAAAACGTGTAACTTTATCGAAAACCGAAAATCTAAAACATTTCTGAATCTTATATTTTCTACTTATATATGCAGAGGAAAGAATAATAAAGCCACTTTTTAAAAAATAAAAATAAGTAGTCTAATTTCACTTAATTAAAATGCAAGGAAATCTCAAAACGTGTAAATTCATCGAAAACCGGAAATCAAAAGTTTTTATGTATCTTCTACTTGCTTCTTCTACCCACAAAAGCTAGCAATAAAGACACTTTTTTAAAAAATAAGTAGCCAATTTCAGTTAATTGAAATGTAAAGAAAGCTCAAAACATGTAAATTCAGCAATAAACGGAAATCGGAATTTTTTCCGTATCGTCTACTTATACATGCAGCAGTTAGTAACAAATCCATTTTCCTTTTATTTAGTATATTAGTTCAATATTTATTGTTTAAATATCACCCTTTGAAATGAAATGTTTATGTTTACATTCGAAACTGGAAGTTTGCCATTTTTTTTTCTGGAGTTTTGATATTTTAAATTAAAATTTTATCAATTTTACAGAAAAAATAACTCAATCAAACACATGTAGACAGTAACTTATATATAACTATACCCAAATATCGGAATTGAAATCGGCAGATAATTTCCGTTATTTTTTAATAATTTTTTACAAAAAATTCAATGGACAATTAACATAGAAAATCTTTTACATGGCTCCATGGACAGACAGTGACGTCATCACTTCGCTTGCGTATAGTGATGCTACATTATACAAATTACTGTGTCTATGGTTTTATTTGAGCTTTATGAAATTGCCAGATTTAACAACTTTCTACTTTTAGGTATTTTTTAATGTGAAGGAATACGTGTATAAAAGGGAAAAATGGGGGAAAATGCATAAAAAATAAATGTATTTTTAAATAACTTCTTGACATCGTAAGAAAATAATATTTGTATTCGCACCTTCCGGCTAACCATACCTTTCGAATGATACCATTTTCAACCCTCTACTCCCATAATTAATATGTTAAAAAGGGACAACAAATTTTATGCTTGCCTATTAATACATAGATAATAAAATAAAAGATCTATTTACACTTTAAATACAATTATATACAAAAAAGAAATACTTAAAGGAACATAATTCCGAATCTAATAAACTCTCACAGTGAGAGATCGAAAAATTCCATCTTCGAACGCAGTCGAAACAACCAAAATCTAAAACTAAACTTACTGGCTGTTGCCAAAATCTATTAACAAAATATAGGTTATATCTTTTTTCTTTCATTGGCGATGCAGCGCCGTCTAAAGGGAATTGATTTTACTACACTATTAAATTATTGGGCATATAAGAATAATGCTGAACATTAAAATTTTTTATATATAATGAAACAATAAAATATGTATATATATATTATTTGTCATATTTAGATCTTTTCACATGTACTAGCTTGTTTTAAAACTACACTACTACACTTGAACATGCATACATACATCATAGAATTTTTTTCTTTTTCTTTTGTCTATTCAAAATAGCCTTCAGTTCTTGTTTTGTAACACAAATTTATTGTTCTAAGAATTTAAGTGAGTTCTTCTTTAAAATTATGCTTTCATCAGATTGCATTTTTAATTAGTTTGTATACCTCATTAATATCATCATTACTTTTTTTTGATAGATTTAATATAATGTCTAATTTAGTTATCAGCAACTTGATTCTAGTAGTCTTTCATGTTATTATTATTATTATTATTATAATCATAAAATGCAAGCACAGAATTTGCATTCAAGACCTTTTTCAAAAATTCTGATTTGCAGTTTTGTAACTTATTAATAGTGATTTTCATTGTTTATATCTGACAAGCTGTGTGGAGTTTAAGTCAGCAGATTTCTGGCTCTCTACTGTATGTTTAACTTATGTTATAAAACACCTTTTTTGTTCATTTCACTCAAAAGCTTTTCGATTGACCACCTAAATCTTCTTCCGGAAACAGTTTTGCTTCTTCCTGATGTTCTTTTGTCTTCAAAATGTTGCACAAGGAAGAAGAAGAAAGGAATAGATGTCAGAAGCATTTTTTAATAAAATAAAGAGTGAATATTTTTTAATAAAATACTTTTTTAGTTAATATTCACTTAGTTATTCAAGACTTTTCGAATGAGCACCCAATCTTCTTCAGGAGACAGCTTTGCTTCTGCTTGTTGTTCCTTTCTCTTCAAAATGTAGCACAGGGAGGAAGAAGAAAAGAATAGCTGTCAGAAGCCAGTGGCGGATTTAAGGGGGGGGGGGCTAGGGGGCTGAAGCCCCCCACCCAAAAACACTGACATTCACTGTTGAATATTGGAATTGTAAATTTTTTATTGGTCTAGAATAACACTTTGAAAAATCTTAGCCCCCCCCCCCCCCCCCCCCCCCCAAAAGTCAAGTTCTGGATCCACCACTGTCAGAAGCATGTAATGAGAAATGAACAACAGCCAGAAGCAAAGTTTCCTCTTGAAGAAAATTGGACGCCCAATCGAAAAGTCTTTGATTGAACTCAAAGTGTATTTTATTTTTAAAATATTTTATTTTTGTTTTTATGCACAGATTGTGTACTATATATATATAATACTTTTTTGCAAAAAAAAAGTGCAAACATGTGCTGGCTGGGTTACATGTATACTATAAAAATATGGTGTGTAGTGTATATAATTAGTAATAAAATGTATTTTAAATTATATAATTGATGTAAATAAATTCTGGCAAAGTATTGATTTTTAATATTGGAACAGAATCCATGGAGCTCAGGACTAATGCAAGTACAGATGACCTGTTATGTTTAGAAAGTGGGAATCAAACTCCAGAACAAGTTCATACAAATTTAAATGTTAGCACATCAGCTACTGAGAGTACAGAACAAATACCTCAAACAACTACTCCACAAATGAAATCATCAATTCGAAGGAAATCTAGAAATACTCTTCGATTAAATCTTGATGAAAATACTTGGACAAGCCAGGACGGGCAAGCAAAATCACCTGCAACTACCAAAATCAGGCAGAATTTACAAGCTGGGGTATATTTTATTTTGTATCATATCAAAAATTTAAAATATACAAATCATGCAGTTCATAACACTACTCTTTAATGTCATACAAGGTTATTCATAATTCCCTTCAGGGTCTCAAAGCACTATAGTGAGAAAAAAAAAACTAGGATGAATGCAATAAAAAAGAATAGTTGTAACAATACAGAAACAATTCTTGTTTTATTTACATACACTACAGATGTTCTATGTATGAACTCTTGGTCACAAGGCATACATCAATGCAATAGTCAAGGTTCCTGCCAAACTGTACTCAACATAGTACTATTAGCTTTATTGACAGTACATGTTATGCTTTCACGCAATTCCTTTCCTTTCACGGAATCTCTACAGCTTCATACACAGATTTTTGAGTACAATTCGCCACACTGTTGGTTGTGAAATCCTCTATTCGCAGTTGATTTTGTTGAACTCCTCAAAATCATTTCCCGTGCATCACACTGCTTGCACAAATGTATCTATCCAACCACTTCATTTCTTTTCGCACAAGCCACCTGTTGTTGTTTTTTCTACTTCTTGTACCACACATGAATTGTCTTGTCAATTGGTCCCTGTGTTTGATATTTTGTATTAAATGCCTGATAAAACCAACTACACTGATTCAGATTTTGCAAATTACAAGACACAAAAGGCTGTCTGTTCCCTTGCAAATGCCATTTTTATTTACTATCTACCTTCAATAGTATGTGTACTATTAGCAACCGCTGCCAATAAAACTTGAATTGTTTCGGTATTCTTTCAAATGTTTTTTTTTTTTTTTTTTTTGCTGTATTTGTCTTAATTTTTACTTCCTTATACAAAGTATAAGGAAGTATTGTAATTCCGATTTCAGAAATGGATTTTAAAACACACATAGCTCATAAACGAATCATCGTAGAAAGTTGCAAAATTTATATGTGTGATTGTCATGATATCTAGTTGTACACCTGCAAGTTTTGTCTTAATTCTTTTAGAGATATCAGCAACTTTACATGATTATTTGTGACATCTGTATGTGTGTATGTATCTCACACAATTCAAAAAACGGTTGGACGTAGAACGTTGGAAATTGGCATATAGGTTTGCTATAACATCTAGTTGTGCACCTTCCTTTTAGATCCTTTGTGACTTTCCATTTTGGAGATATTTACAAAAATTATATTCTTAACGACCAAAATATACAAAGGTATTGGCCATTATATATGACCTATCTTTATAAAGATTTCAAAATAAGCTAATGATAGAGCCCGTAATGATATTAAATAAAAGTTGTCAACATTTTTGTGTGTAGAATGTACTTTGTAAAGATATATAAATAGGTTCTAGTCAATGAGTGCATTTTATTTCATGAATATTCCGCCCGTATTGATATTTTTATAAAAGTTGCCAACATTTTTGCATGTAGAAAGTAATTCTTAAAGACATAAACAGGTACTAGTCGACGAATGTACTTTAATGAATATTCAGCACATAGATAGAACACATAATGATATTGTTATGAAAATTGCCGACATTTTTTAGTATAGAATGTAATTCTTAATATATAAGCAGGTTCTAGTCGACGATGCACTTTTATTTGTATTAATCTTGTTTGTCATTTAAAGAATTTTTGAAGAATTTAGTTCAGTGCTATAAATCAATAAATCTTTCCAGAAAATTTCAGAATTCTGTTCTTATTGAAGTTAGAGCTTCCAAACTTTGGCAACCCTAAACTATAAATTTCCACAAAATTCTGCGCAAGGTCACCAAAACCAATGCCCAACACCAAAATCAGCACTGGCTACAAAATTGGCAGCAAATATTGTTTCAGCATAGCCAGAATTAGTAAATCCTTTCTCAGTCTTAACTGAATTAATTGTTTCAGTAAAATGTATCTTTTTCACCTCTAATTTTCGGCAAAGAGAACAAAAGTAGGCCAAGTCGTACTCAAATGATTTTCATTAAACTGTAAGCTATAAATTTGCCAATGAGAGATTCTGTAATAAGCCATTCCTGAAAATACTAGTATATTTATTAGAAACAAATAAACAACCTTACTTCGGCTTCATTTTTCAGCAAAAAGCTTTTCCGGGGAGGATCCTCCCCCTTTTTCAATTGCAGTAGTGTCTTCTGGTACGGCTCTTTTATAGCATCGTTTCTCTTGTAGCATGCAGCGCCACTGCGGATCTATTCTTGCCGATTCGTGGTCATTAACGGCGACCACGAATCAGCAAGAATAGATCCGCAGTGGCGCTGCATGCTACAAGAGAAACGATGCTATAAAAGAGCCATACCAGAAGACACTACTGCAATTGAAAAAGGGGGAGGATCCTCCCCGGAAAAGCTTTTTGCTGAAAAATGAAGCCGAAGTAAGGTTGTTTATTTGTTTCTTATAATTATGTTTGTGCTTCGTCTTGAATTTAAATTACTGGTATATTTGTTTACCGGTATATATAACCTATTATCATGACTTTTGTGGTTAAAGTATTATAGCAGATTTTCAGCTTTTTTTTTTTTCATGGTTGGAACCAGCCAGTTTTTTTTATGAACCTGTTACCTCACACAAAAATTTCAGTGTTTTATAACAATATGTATAATTCCAATGTGTCACCATTGGTATAATGGTGCTACCACAATGGTACCATAGGACACCAATGGTATAAGGAAGTCATGAGGTGTCCACATCAGATTTTTTTACTATAGCACATCAAAACCCCAGAGAGAATTATGAATAAGCCTGTATATTAGAATATAGTAAACTTTTCATTATTAAAATCTGTTTTACTCACTTATTTTTATTTTAAAAAGAGATTGACAGGGTATTGACATTAGTATTTAATGATATATATGTTATTATTATTAGCAGTAGTATTTTATTTTATGATTTGGATATTAACTGAAGTGTTATCCTATATACTTAAAGCTAATTGTGCATCAGTGGGTTGGTATTTTAATGTTGAGTCTAAGTTAATACATCAGGAGGCAGCATATTTTAGCATCTAGTGACCCTTTCTAGAACGTCTTAAAACCAGTGGCGGATTTAAGGGGGGGGCTAGGGGGCTGAAGCTCCCCCCCAAAACACTGACATTCACAATTGAATATTGCAATTGTAAATTTTTTATTGGTCTAGAATAACACTTTGAAAAATCTTAGCCCCCCCCCCCCCCCCCAAAGTCAAGTTCTGGATCCGCCACTGTTTAAAACTCTACATATTTTTCCAACACTGTAAGTGCTTGGAGACCGTTAGATTCTTTATTTTCCATCATTACTATAGATATGAAGAACTTTGGTATTTCTGAAAAATTTTATCTCAGTTTTAGTTACCAAATTAGAAGTTTTAATATATTTCCAATTTATTATACATTCTGTTTTTTAGTGGAAGAGAGGAAAAAATCAAAGTACAAAATACTTTAACTGGCATCATTATAATAGATTGATTTTTTGCTTTAGAAAAATTTTCTATCAAATTCTAAAAAAAATTTCAATTATTTTTTCTATCAATCATAATTAAAAATTTAAATGCGGAAAAAGGGGTAGTAAGCTGAAATTGATTTATGATATAAAAATTTTAATGTATATACTTTTTTTTTTTGCAATTTTCTTCTTTTTTTTTTTTTTTTTTTTTTTACATGTAGGGTAGGTGCTCCAGTAATTGACATATATCCCGAAATAATTAATAAATAAGAAAAATAATAAAATCATATATTTTACATATAAGAATTTTAACATTTTATGTCAAACACTGGAGCATAGGGTGCTATAGTCCATTTCCCCATCAGAGGCACTTCAAGGCCGCAGAATGCAGAGAGGAAGATCACATGCTCAATTCCATCCAGTGAGAGGCCGTTGTTTCTTCATCTTCAGTAACCTAGCAACGGATGGGGAAAGTGAAATCACGGTTCATTTGAGCGTGGCCTTGAGGCAACTGCCTAGGAAATGGAGTATAATAACTGGTAAAATGAATAACTAACAGTGTCAAACACTGGAACATAGGGAGCCAATTACTGATAAAATGAAAAACTGGCAGTGTCAATTACTGGAACATTGGATGGGTGTCAAATAAAATAAATAAAAAAAATTATTATCAAATGTATATATTTTAACATATATGTGGTTCGAATGTCTTTCATGCCATATGTGCTAACTTAAGATTTTTAAAAATATTTTTTGATGACTAGAACATTTAAAACATCAGAGATTGCTCTAAAAGTGTCAATCACTGGTGCACTTACCCTAAATAGAATTTCTTGTATAACATACTATTAAATACCTTAAATAAAATCCTTTTTAAATAGCTTAGCATATTAATTTCGGGCACATCGTGCCCATCCTTAGTGCCAAGTACGAAAAAAACGCCGTTTTTCTTGAGATTTTCAAATTTATGCTGTCGTGGACTGTGGACGTCATGTCTTCGCTTCGCTTCCTTTGTTAGTTGCGTTGTTTTCTTGCAGGAACTGTTGCTTAAATTTATGCTGTCGTGGACTGTGGACATCATGTCTTCACTTCGCTTCCTTTGTTAGTTGTGCTGTTTTCTTGCAGGAACTGTTGCTCAGGTCTCAAGAAGAACAGCGTTTTTTTCATACTTGGCACTAAGGATGGGCACGATGTGCCCAAAATTAATATGCTAAGCTATTTAAAAAGGATTTCATTTAAAGTATTTAATAGTATGTTATATATAATTAATCCTTTCTTTATAAAATTTAAATAGAATTTCTTGTTTTGTCCAGAAACTCAAATGAAATATTTTCTTTTATTTAGGCTGCTAGAGTTTCAGCTGTTGTCCAGAAAGGTAAAACACCTGAATTTCGATTTCGTCTAATTTTAATATTTTTATTTGGAAGCATAATAGGACTTGTAACTTTTACATGGTATTTATATCAGCGTCAAATGATGCAGCTTGCATTTGGAGATAAAATTAAATTTCATGAATCTCAGCGCATTATTCATCTTCTTAAGCCTGATGGTGAAGATAATTTAAAAATCACTGTTGGAATGCACATACCTAATGAATTAAAATCATTTGATTGCCAACTTTTACATACTGGAAGAGGACCTAATATTTGCCAAGAGTGGAAATATAGAGCAAAACTGCATATTAATTACAGCCATACTGAAATTATGAGCTGCTATCAAGTTCATTGGGAAAGTCTTTCAACAATTACACCTTTAAAGGACTGTATTAGTCTAAAAAATGCTCATTGGTATGGCATGGGAGAAGTGAAAAATATTTCATGGCCTTTATCTGGAATGTCAGAAAATTCTCAGCCTTTTGTTACAGGTGATTTAGAGCATGATGATTACGGTGCTATTTTGGAAAGATACTGGTTATCTTCAGAAGGAGTTGCAGTCATGGTGTCAGCTGATACACCACTCTATGTAAGTTTAAATAATAGTGGAAAAGATGATTTGTGTTTTGAAGCAAAATATAATAGTTTTCCTTACTATAATAATAATTCTGAATTGCATTTAGACTATATTGTTTGTACTGGTTTAGATATGAGGCAAGTTCATAAAGGCATGTGGAAAAACTATTTTAAATTTGCCAATATTTCAACAGAATTTCTCGAAGCACCCATTTGGGCTACTGCACCTAAATTAGAAAAATCTCTGACTCAAGAATCTCTTCAAACATATTCCAATCATATCATGGATCATGGTTTTCCTGCAGGATTTTTATTAATTGACAGCAAATGGCAAGAAGTAGAAGGTGATTTAAAATTTAATCCAGAATTATTTCCCAGCCCACCGGAAATTCTTAGTATACTACATAATAAGGGATTTAAAGTTCTTCTTGCTGTGCATCCGTATATATGCCTTGGAGCATCCATATTCCGAAATGCTACAGAAGAACTATATTTTGTGTCGGATGAAAAACGTCAAGTGCCATTATTAACTCGATGGAAAGATGATGTTTGTGCCATTGTTGATGTTACTCGAAACTCATCAGAAGAGTGGTTTTATGATCGTATTGTTGAGGTGAAAACAATCCATAACATTGATGGTTTTCTGTTTGTTGGTGGTCAATCAACGTTTTTACCTCCATATTATTATTTTCATACTATGACAATTAATCCTGATAACTTCCTGTCACTCTATCTTGGGTTAGCATCACATTCCAGTAATTACCTCGGAGTGTCTGTAGGATTCCAGTCTCAGCATATTTCAGCTTTTGTGCGTCTAGCTCCCAGAACATCAACCTGGGATGCTTGTACTGGTTTAAAATCTATAATTCCTGCTGTTTTAACTTTAGGATTGCTGGGTTATCCTTTAGTTAATCCAGGATCTGTTGGTGGAGATGTATTTTTATCCAACACAACCATGCCTGATAAAGAATTGTACATACGTTGGCTTCAACTTGCTGCATTTATGCCTGTTGTGCAATTATCTGTTCCTCCTGGTGATTATGACTTAGATGTGATAAAGGCAGCTAAATTTATGTTCAAAGTTCGCACTGAGAGAATATTGCAACCTAAACAATCAAATGAGTATATAAAACGAGTTATTAATGAATTTCATGAAACTGGAGCTCCCATTGTTAGACCTTTATGGTGGTTAGCACCTAAAGATCGCAATGCTCAAGTCATAGATTCTCAGTTTGCAGTTGGCAATGATTTAATAGTGGCTCCTGTACTTGAAGAAGGTAAAAGATCAAGGGATGTTTATCTTCCACCTGGTAGATGGCGAGATGAATTGTTTGGCACCAGTAGGCTGGGAGGTAAATGGATATATAATTATTCAGTACCGTTGGATAAGGTAGCTTATTTTATAAAAATTGAAGATTAATGTTTCATACAGTTTTTTTTTTTTTTTTTTTTATAACTGTAATAAAACTTTTGTGATACTTATAGAAACTTTTAACTTATATACATATTTATTTATAATATATATATACATATGTTGAATAATTTTTAATAGTTAGAATTATTGTTATTATATATATATTTTTTTAATATATATTATTGAAATTTTCAAAGTAAAAGCTTTAAGATCTAATTTTTAAACTATTTTATTCATATCTTATTTGTTAATTTCTTATAATAACGGACAAAGTCTCAGAATATAAGTGATCTAAGGAATAAAAAAAATAGTACATTATAGGCAAATACCCAGAATATGCAAAAAAAAATTTTGATTTTTTTTTTTTTTTTTTTTTTTTGAGAATTTTACTGATAAGTCATTTTTCCTAGTACTTATAAGTTTTCTGAACAATTAATGATCTAAAACAGGCATAGGTAACCTTTTTTTTTATCATTGAGCAATTTTCCTTCTTACTCACAGTGAAGGGCCAGGAAAAAACAAAATGGCACATTGTGCTTAGGAGAATGACTTAATATAATACTACACTTTGGTTAGTATATTAAGATGTCTAAAATATCTTGATGGCTGCATTCAACTTGTGAGCCAGAAGAATGCCCACATTTGACCTAAAATAATAATCTAAAGTAATAAACTAAAAGCTGAAAATAACAATAAATTAACTTTATTTAAAATAATAAACTTTATATATAAAAAAAAGAATTATTAAATGGTCATTATAATTCCTTAAAACCAATGTATTTTCGCCTATATTGCTCCTATTCTGGGCACTTTATATATTCATTTAAAAAAAAAAAAAAAAAAAAAAAAAAAAATCTTTACATTTTTAATTTTATTTGAAATATTTATTATTTTTCGAACTTTAAATATATACTATTAATTACTGTTAAAAATGTTTTAAAATAAAAATTTTGCCCAAATTTGCTTTATAAAAGTAAATTGTAAATTCAAATCTATTTTATACTTCTGTAATACTGAATCAACACTATAATGTAAAATATTAATGTTTAGATTTTTTTTTTTTTTAGTGAAATATAGAACATTTTGTATTAAAACTTTTATAATGGGATATGCATGAGGAATGTTGTGATATTATCAGCATTATATTCTTGTAATCATATCAGTGTTGTTGTCATTGATACTTAATTGTACATATTTGTTACATGTCATGTAAGACTTTACTTGGGGACATTTTAGAATCCTCATAGATAATACAGTAATAAAGTAACAGCCAATGTTAAATATAGATATGGAAGATTCCGATATTTCCAGGGCTGCCAGATTCTGACCAGGCCAAAAAAAATCCGGCTTTTTTTTTTTTAACCACTTAAAAAAGCCGGCTTTTATTAAAATTAGTTTTTTCTTAAAGTGATGACTAGAGCAATAATATAATTAAATTATATTGTAATAAAAAAGTAAATTAAATAAGAGTAAAATTATTCAATAAATAGAATTCTAAATGACAAAATATACGGAAAACAACCACACTCTTTATTAGAAAATTGATTCGGTTCAATACAGTTTAAATTATTAATAAATAATTCTTACTCAATAAAAATGCTGAAGGAAATTAAATTTACCAATTACTTGGATCAGTTTTTTAATAGCAATACATTTTATTTTTCTGCTTTTTCAGCACCTAAGTATTCCTTAGCGTGTTCTAAACAAATTGATTTTTTGTATAGAAAAATATTCTTTCAGTTGAAATTTGAGGACATCTCTACAAATTATTAGCAAAATATCGTATTTTCCTGCATGTAATTCACAGGTCAGCTAAATGAGTTTATTAAGTTTTACACCAAAAATTTTAATTAACAGGTAAGACTATTTTTAAATGATGTTTTGTCTTGTACAGATATAGCCTTGTCTGTAAATTAAACTTTCTGATATAAACTGACTTTCCTTAGCTGAGGTCTAATAAGTAGAAAAATACGAAAATCAAAAATTGTTTTATTAATAAATCTTAGTTATTTAATGTCTTAATTAAATTTATGCAAGACTTTTATCTTGCTTTTCTGAAAATTGTTCAATAACTCGGGAACTTAAGAAACTTAATTTTTCAGAGAGTTAATTTTTCACAGATTCAAATAGCTTTCAAAATGATAAAAAATAGCACTTCCCAGTTTTCATTCCCAATTTCCACATTTTTTTAAGAGGAATGATTTTGTTAGTTTCTAGATCATTAATCAATGCAGTTGATTCTTGGATAAGTTCAATCCAATTATGCAAAATGTGTGAAAGCCAAAATTAATTTTCCTTTCTTTCTCTCTGTATAAATGTGAGAAAAAACAAGGATGTATATTAGTAGTTACTTAGTACATTTTGATTATGGAAATATTTAGTTAAAGAGAAGTATTTGAAGCTCTGAATATAAAAATGAAATCTATGCAAATTAACAATGATTTTTATGTGCCCCCCCTCCCCGAATAAATGACATCAGTTATGTTCATAATGTAATATTGATATATGGTAGTAATAATCATTCATATGATAATGAGAAATGCCCTTGAATAGAAAAATGTTTTCATCACATTATTTACTTATTAGATAAGATGCTATAACAACAAAAATATGAAAATTGTTTTCTACTTTACATATATATATATTTTTTTTACACAAAATGACTTTAGCAACGTAAATTAATATATAGCATATGTGTTAAATGCATATCAAGATACCAAAGTAAAAAAACGCCAATAAAGACCGGCTTTTATTAAAGAAGGCAGTTCTTTTTTGATAAAAGCTAGCCGGTCTTGTCTTATTTTTGAAAAGGCCGGTTTTTTTGCAGCCCAGGATATTTCTGTATAAGATATCGGCCATTACTTGAAATTATTAGGAAGTTCATGTATCAGGGATCAATCCAGATTTTAATTTTGGGGCCTATTTTTGTAGAAATGTAAAAAATCATCATGTAAAACCTTCAGTTTTAGCACTGCTGTGTTTTATGTTTAATATTTAGATGTATATTTAAATCAAGCTAATAATCAGTAAACATTAAATTACAAATGATAAAGGCCTAATTTAATTATAAAATATTATATTACTACCTTTTTGGCTTTTATTAATTTGAATCCTCAAAACTGTCAACTGATCATCGGTATACTGAAACAAAGAAATGAACACAGAGAAGATATGTACAAAGAAATGAACACAGGAAGAATGAAAACAAGAAGCCATTAACCATACTGATGATGACCATGATTAAGAATTGAAAGTTCTCTAATAAAGCCAAAAAGGTAGTAATATAATATTTTATAATCAGTAAACATTTCAACTGCTAATACAAAACACAGTAACACAAAACTCTTCTTCAAAATACATAACATTCTGGTGTAAAACTATGCATTTCAAAAGAATTTATCTTTCTTCATCAGCATACAGAAGTTTCTCCTGCCTGATCATAGGTAAGTTTATCTGTATGCTGCTTAAAAAGCAACTATTTTGATAATGGGTAACTATGGCATTTTTTTTTTTTCCTCATTAAAAAAAAAAAAAAAGTAATAAAGTGACTTTTTTAAATGTGGACATTTTCTTTCCACCACAAAATACAGCACCCACCAAATCTGGATTAAGAAGAGAATTTGTTATATCAAATCTTAAGATAATCAACTTCAATCAGTACTCTGGTTAATCAATAAAATTATGTCACCTTAATTCATTGGCAAACATTGTACTTACTTTTTATATTACTTCTCTATTTTTCTATATTAGGAGATAAATAGACTAATAGCAACTAGTTAGAGTATTTCATCATAAGATTTTCAGCTTTAGTAGCACCATTGATTTGTATTCATTCCACATTTGAGTTATTGAAATAGAACAGAAACAATAAGGAAAATTTACAGGGTAGTTAGCGACTAGGGAAACCTAAAATTCAAGGAAAAATCAGATTTTGCAACTCTAAAAAAATCTAGGAATCTTCGGCAGAAAAAAATGAAACTTCGATTACACACAGGAAATTCCAAATAATACCATCAATATATGAACTTTTATGCTTTGCACCAAAATTGAAATAATAATAACCTGGAAAAGATTGGATTAAAAATTTTTTTTTTTGCTATATCCCTGTGAAAAACTATCTTGTTACATTCACTAAAATCTATGTATTTCGTGTAATGATACCTATGACATGTATATATATAAATTTTCAGCTTGATTGCATTTAGACACTATCGCACTTTGAAATTTCAGCTCATAGGCTGTAATGATAAAGAGATTTTTTTGTGTCCCTGTCAAAAAACTATAAGTGTTAGATTCATCAAAATCTATACAGTTTGTGCGACAACAACCTATAACATACGTATAAATTTTTAGTTCATTTGAATAAGGCATTTAGATGCTATCACACTTTAAATAATTTGTACCCATTGGCCATAATGATAAAAGAATTTTGAAGTGAAAACTTCTTTAGGCGCGTTGAGCACTTTTGGGTGAAAAAAAATCTTTGAACTCCCGTCATCGTCAGCTGACGCTTTCCATTTGAAGTGAAAACTTTTGGGTGAACAAAAATCATTGAATTCGCGTCATCGAAACGCTTTCCATCCTTGTATGATACAAATAATGTATCATACAATTAACTTGCTAATGTGAAGTATTAGTAATTATATACTGTATATTGTTTTAAAATCTGGTGCGGCTCTACACGACTTCTCTCATCTCCGAGCACTGTCTCTATTGCAGTTAGACCTCACAAAACCGTGAGAAAGCCCAAAGCTGCCATTTTTCTCAAGTTTTTACAATCTGGTGCAGCTCTACACGACTTCTGTCATCTCCGGACACTGTCTCTTAAAGATTGCAGCCGGAAACGTTGCAGTTAGACCTCACAAAACCGTGAGAAAGGCCAAAGCCGCAATTTTTCTCACGTTTTTACAATCTGGTGCGGCTCTATATGACTTCTCTCATCTCCGGACACTGTCTCTTTTGCAGTTAGACCTCACAAAACAGTGACAAAGGCCAAAGCCGCCATTTTTCTCACGTTTTAACAATCGGGTGCGGCTCTACACGACTTTACTCATCTCCGGACACAGTCTCTTAAAGATTGCAGCCGGAAACGTTGCAGTTAGACTTAACAGAACCATGAGAAAGACCAAAGCCGCCATTTTTCTCACGTTTTTAAAATCTGGTGCGGCTTTACACAACTTCTCTCATTTCCGGACACTGTCTCTTATAGATTGCAGCCAGAAACGTTGCAGTTAGACCTCACAAAACCGTGATAAAGGCCAAAGCCGCCATTTCTCTCACGTTTTTACAATCTGGTGCGGCTCTACACGTTTTCTCTCATTTTCGGACACTGTCTCTATTCCAGTTAGACCTCACAAAACCGTGAGAAAGGCCAAAGCCACCATTTTTCTCACGTTTTTACAATCTGGTGCGGCTTTACACGACTTCTCTCATCTCCGGCCACAGTCTCTTAAAGATTGCAGCCGGAAACGTTGCAGTTAGACTTCACAGAACCATGATAAAGGCCAAAGCCGCCATTTCTCTCACGTTTTTACAATCTGGTGCGGCTCTACACGACTTCTCTCATTTCCGGACACTGTCTCTATTCCAGTTAGACCTCACAAAACCGTGAGAAAGGCCAAAGCCGCCATTTTTCTCACGTTTTTACAATCTGGTGCGGCTCTACACGACTTCTCTCATCTTCGGACACTGTCTCTATTGCAGTTAGCGCATTAAATAAAATTGTAATATAATTTTTGTAGTAGTAGTTTATATTAATGAATAAAAAAACACTTCATTTAAAAGTATTTCCTACACAATAAAATATTTCCTGACGATTAAAGAAATACACACGTAATTGTTCACGTTTTCACTTCTGTCGGCACTCCCGAAGTGCAACTTTTTTTATTTGTGTTTCTATTAAAAAAAAAAAAAAAAAAAAATGTAAGTGCTAGATTTACCAAAATCTATAAAATTCGTGCTTTGGTAACCTATAACATAAGTACCAACATTCAGCTCATTTGAATAAAGCATTTAGATGCTATCATGTTCACTCGCATACATACATACATCATGAAAAATTATAGATATCTCTAAAATGGGAGTTTGTGTCAAGACAAAATTGGAGGTGTTTAACTAGTTGTCATGACAGTTGCAACATTCTACTTCCGTTCATTTTTGGGCTGTGTGAGATACAAAATCTATTTCACAAATCATGATTAATACTTTACTTTCATAGTATGTTCGGAAAGTAAAAAGTAGAAAGAAGATTGAAAGAGATTAAAACACAATAAAAATAATAAACAAAAAAGTAAGCATAAAAATTTAGAGCCCAAAATGCCAAAGTAAAAAAAAAGACCTTGAATTAAAAAAAAAAGAACAGAATTTGTATTCAAGAAAATCTAACCTGGTAGACAATTTCAATAATAATAAAAAAAAAAAAAAAAAAGTGTATATAACGTAAAATAAAATTATTTTCTGCTAAATTTGCCTTCCACATTTCAACTATAAAATAATATAATTTGTTTTTCTGACCCCCTTTCTTATTCTTAGAATTTTGTTAAAGTGTATATAATTTCCTAATAGAATCTCTTTTCTTTTTTACATAACTATATTTTTGGGGGTACAGACTGCAGTTTTTAAACTTTCACTATTGGTAATTATTTTAGCTATTAAAATTTTGCTTGAGACTGCTATTTTTTTTTTTTTAAGTACGACAGGACTATTTCTTTCAGACAGCGATTTTGCATTGTCACACTTTCAATATGCCAGGATGTCTGCCGATATCCAATTTTACCATTTAATTTCTTAAACTATCTTAAAATATTTATAAATTTTATTGATAAACTCATCAACTGTGAAAATTCATTTTAAGTAGTTTGGGGCATAAGATTGATTTTTTTTTATACCTACTACATGAAAATTACTAGAGCTGGGAATTGAACCCAGGCCCTCTGCTTAACATTACTATTCAGGACAAATTTTGTATTAACCTCGCCAAAAGTTAAAGTAACTTTTTCAACAAATTTGCAATTTATTATTTTATGTCTTTTCAATATTTTTTTTCTTGAAATTAAAATTTCAGGTGAATAAACATGTTTCTTGAAAACCTACAAGATTTTATGCTTTTATTTTGAAAACTTTACTGTTTTGCTCTAACTTATTGAGTATTTTATAACTTTAGACCTTTTTGATGTTTTTGCTTGAAATTTTAAAGAATGATTGAAAATGCAGCTTAAGTTCTTTATAATGCAATTCTATAAAATGCATATCTCTACATAATGCACAGACATAAACAATAAATTTGCACTTAACGGCTTGCTTCACTTACTGTCACTGGAAGCCCAAACCAATCTTATTATATGGGAAATTTTGTTTACTTACAGCCCTGGAAAAAATATTAAGGCCAAGCAAAAAACTTAATTTATTTCACAACCGCTGATATGAGTTTTATGCAAATTTAAATATAACACAATAAAAGGCTATTTTAACTATATCTATAATAATTTTGCAAAAAAATTAAATTATTTCTTACCTTAAAATTTATTTTCTTTTTTCATATATGTAAAAAGCTGGAAAAATTTCAAGGCCACATTAAGATATTACTTAAAAAATAGTTAATAATCTAAAAACGTCTCCTTATTTTCAGTTAATTTAATCATTTTTGAGATTATAAATTTTTAAAAACTTTTAAATCTGGAAAAAACTTCAAAATATTTACAAATACATATTGAAATTTTATGTATTTTCAAACTCAATGTAATGAATGACCGTTTCAAATAAATCTATAAAATTATTTCAAAAATTAAAATTACTTTTTACTTTACAATTTATTTTTTTTCTTTAATATATGTAGTAAACTGAAAGAAATGATACACATAAGATAGTGTTAAGAGAACTGCTAATAATATAAAAAAAAAAATTGCCTTTCTTTTCAATTAACTGAATCATTCTCGAGGTCATAGATTTTGAAAGTTTCTATTGAAATCTTCATGAGCTGAAAATTATGAAAGATCGTGTATTACCTCAAGAGTACATCTATATCTGAAAGTGCCTATGTTTATACAGAAATCTTTATTTTTAATGTTGTTATTGATTGTTCTATATTTATTCGTATGTTCTTTTTTGTGTATTACAAATTAAAACTAATGATTGGTTCTATTTTTAAAAAATACTTTATATTTTGGATTAAATGGTGTATATTTTTATATGTCATGGATAAACATTAGTAAATTTGCAAGGGTATTACTACTTTCTTCTGTCTATTTATATACACTAAGCGACAAAAAGAAAGCCGCACTTGGATATTTTCCTTTTCGCCTTCTACAATCGCCAATTTTATCGTTTAAAAAGCAAATTTTCGAACAGATTTTATTATGTTGTCCTCCACATACACCTTGAGTCCAGTGTTAAAAACAAAATGCAATTATCAGGAAAATTGTAATTTTAGAAATTATTTCAAAAGTGGTAAGAATAAGGCAGTTAACAATGCCACAAAAAGTATAAATTTTTGAATGAAAATCAAAAAATATTTTAATACGTGAGATGGCAAAATAATTAAATGTTAACGAAATATTGGTAAAAGGGTTTTTAGCAAGATATAAAATTTTTTGGCCGTTTAAACTGGAAATTCAGTTTTAGGTGGTCATGTTACTCATCCAAGCGAGATGACCGTAAGTTAAAAAGCCATTGCTTATAAAATCGGTTTTTAGAAGGTTTTTAATTGAAATTGACTTGGTCATCGTGTCTTCATGTCACGCTAGTAAACAAGGCGCCTTCATTTTAAAGTAAATATAAGCTATTTCGTTTGTCGTTCTGTGGCTCAGTTGGTAAGAGCGTCCCGTTAGTAGCACAGTGGTCATGAGTTCAGTCCCCTGAAGGTCCAGTGTGTTAATTTTTGCAGATAATTAGTAGGAAAGGTGTCAACTGATACAAGAAAATTTTTCGTTGCTTACACTAAGAATTTTTTGAGGAGTTTTTTTAAGAAGCATTTTTTTTATTTATTTATTTAGATATTGTGAAAACACAAAACATTTTAGATATTAAAAAAGCACAAAATAAAATGTTTTAAGTAAAAAATACATAAAAAAATATTTTTAGAAGCTTTTTATGTATATTATATATTACTATTATATGAAATTGGATTTGTCATCGGCTTTTTGTCACTTTAAAAACCAATACACCGAAATTTCAACTCAGATTACACTCGCCGAAAAGAAAGTTTTACTCGCCACAAAATAGGGATGCATTTTTTTTTTTTTTTTTTCCACTCATTTTGGATTTTTTTCTTTTTCCTAACTATTTGAAAGACTTTTACAAATATGTCCAAAATCATATACATTAAAAGTGTGTCGTATATCATCATGTTTCATAATCATCTATAATTAAAAATCATTATAATGGATTGTATTTGAGATTTGAAAAAGATTAAAATATCTAAAAACATAAAAGCAAAGAGTCATTAAAGAAAAGAGAAGAAAAAAAAATTCTTTGTCAAACAATATCTTGTGAAAATCTTTTTATTGCGAAAGATTAAGCTTCCTTAATTATCTATTTATTTACTTAACTTTTTATATCAGAAATGTCTTTTTCGTCCATTTTGTTTTTGTAATAAGACGGAATGGCGATCTGTATAACTTGTTCATTGTTGTTATACGAAATAGCCATTTCGGAATAACTTTTTCGAAAAAATAGTTGCTTACAAATCATTACAAGCGCAAGTCATTGGCTTCTTAGCAAAAAACTGGAAAATATGAGCTGTCTTTTGGTCATTATTCAACAAAATAAACATAGACAGTATATTTAAAAGGTCTAGGGCTCATTTTCATGTGACAATATCGCATAGGGAAACTTTCGCATATCTCTTCTCTCGTATAGTGGGCGACGGGCAAAGAGGCTCTCTGCTCGTCTATTCGCGCTCTGCTTGGAGAAATAACAGTGGGAGAAAGGAAATTGCTGAAGAGATAAAAACTTTTATGCATGCACTAAGCATTTTCCTTGCCTAGGCTGGGGTGATCTCGGGCAGCGCACACACAGACTCGGCTCTCCGAGAATCTAAAAAGGAGAGGTTAAATATGAGGTTGTAAGATGACAAGATTTTGCCCTATTTAACTGTATAAAAAGAATGTTTTTTGTCTGTCTTTTGAATGTCTGTCACCGTATCGTGTAAGAATTCTATCTGTAACTAGACCAAATTTTTACTCGCCACAGTAAAAATTCCACTCGCCAATGGCAAGCTGGCGAGCGGAAATTTCGCGCCCTGATATATATATTTAAAAAAAAAAAAAAAAAAAATGTAAGCAACTCATTGTATCTTTTAATAAATCAGCTGGTTACAGCGTCATATTGATAGTGCGAGAGTCGTATGTTCGATCCTCGCCGGGCCGAGGTGTTATTTTTTGCAAATAATTAATAGAAAAAGTGTCAATTGATAAAAGAAAATATTTCGTTGTGTACACAGTATACTAATAATGTTTGAAGATTTCATTTAAATAGTTTTTTATCTAGTGACTAAAAAGCACAAAATAAAAATTTAAATAAAAATAAAGAAATAAATAAACATATTTTAGAAGCTTTTTATTGAAATTGTATTTTGTTATCGCGTCTTCATGTCACGCTAATAAATAAGGCACCACAACTTTAAAGTAAATATCAGCAGTCTTTATAGTCACTCGTTGGCTCAGTTGGTTAGAGCGTCAAGTTGCTAATACGATGGTGGTGAGTTCCATCCCCGAAGGATCGATGTGCTAAATTTTACTGATGAAATGTGTAATAAAATATTACAATTGATAAAAGAACATTTTTTATTGTCTACACAGTATTCTAAGAATTTTTGAAGAGTTTTTTTTTTTTTTTTTTAAGAAGCCTTTTTTTAGATACTAAAAAACACAAAATATAAAGTTAAATTTATATATATATATATATACTTTTAAAAGCTTTTTATTGAAATTGGATTTTTATCATAGTGTCTTTGTGTCATTCTGAAAGAGAAGGCGCCTCCACTTTAACGTAAATTTAAACAACCTTTTTCGTCGCTTGTTAACGCATTTTGTTAGAGCGTCATGGTGATAACGTGATGCTCTTGGGTTCGATCCTCGCAAGCCGATGTGTTACTTTTTTGCAGATAATTAATAGAAACTATGTCAATTGATAAAAGAAAATCATTCGTTGCCTACACAGTGTCCTAAGGAATTTTGATAGTTTTTTAAAGAAACTTCTTTTTGAAACGCACAAAATAAAAATTTCAGTAAAAATAAAAATAAATAATTAAATAAAAATATAAGTGAGTAAATAAATAAATAAAAATAACACTGAAAGTTTTTTATTATTGTGAAGCCTTAAAAAGCCTAAAACTAAAATTTATTCTTGCAGAGACATGCTATAAAATCATAAAAGTTTCAACAACAAGAAAATTTTAAAGAAAAATATAGATATTTCACTTTTGCAAAACATGAAATATTTTAAATATTCCAAATATTTTAAAAAGCATTCGAGAACAATATTTCTTTTATATAAGTATTTGTTAGATTTTTCTAGAATGTTCTATGATTTTTCGTGACAGTTCTTAGACTTTTGTTTAGAGCGTCATGCTGATAACGTGATGGCCCCGGATTCGGTCCTCGAAAAACGATATTGTATACTTTTTTTGCAGATAAATAATAGAAAAAAAATGTCAATTATTAAACAAACATCTTCCGAACATCCTAGTTGTCTACAAAATATCCTAAGAAATTTTAATTAGTTTTCTTAAGAAGCTTTTTCCTTTTTTGTAACTAAAAAGTACAAAATAAAATTTAAGTAAAAAATCATTTTTTAAAGTAAGAAGCTTTTTATTGTGAAGCCCTAAAAAGCATAAAATAAAATGTATTCTGGCAAAGAAATGAAAGTTTCAACACTAAGCTTTCGAGAGCTTTCGAGAAAAAGCTTTCGACACATTTGAGATTTCTGGCCTAATGAATAATGATTTTACAAAAACTAATAACTAGGAATATTGGTCTCAAAAGCTTTTTAAAATATTTTGAACATTAAAAAATTTTCATCTCTTGCAAAAGGAAAGTACCTGTATTTTTCTCTAAAATTTTCTTAGTGTTGAAACTTTCATTTCTTTGTAGCATGTCTTTGCCAGAATACATTTTATTTTATGCTTTTTAGGGCTTCACAATGAAAAGCTTCTTACTTTAAAAAATGATTTTTTACTTAAATTTTATTATTACATTTAGAACATAAAGAGATTCAAAAAAAGTGTTTAGCAGCATAATTTCTTTAACTACAGTACAGCAACTATTAAACAAAGCAGGTTTAAATAACAGAAAATTTGAAAAAATCCCATTCTTAATGAAGAGAAATAAAAAAGCAAGACCTCAGATGGCTAAAAAAATTAAAAAATGATTAGTTAATTATTGGTCTGAACTGGTTCTCTTTGATGAATCAAGTTTAACTTATTTCGAGCTAAAGTAAACAAGCAGATCTGACTACGAAAATATGATTGACTTAACAGAGGTTAATCCAGAACAAATTTAGTGCCCCATTGAGGCACTTTCACAAAATCAACTTTTGGCAATGAGGTACCTTCACAAAGTCAAATTTTGGCAATGAGGTACCTTCACAAAGTCAACTTTTGGCAATGAGGTACCTTCACAAAGTCAACTTTTGGCAATGAGGTACCTTCACAAAATCAATTTTCAGCAGAGACACCTTCACAAAATCAACTTTCAGCAAAGCAGCACCTTCACAAAGTCAATTCTCAGCAATATTTTTATGAGCCTCACTGCATGAAACATAAAAATACCCTCAGTTTGAATATTTACTGAAGAAAATGGTAAATATCTAAGTAAACACCTTCTTATCTTACACATAAGAAATAACTGGCCAACATATATATTTATTTTACAACTGTTCCATTTTATTTTTTTAAATGTATTTTAAAATTTAGAAAAACTCTTTGTCTTTGCGCATTTTGGTTAATTGTTCTGAAGCATTATTTTCACAAACTTACTTGATTTTTTCACAAATTATTTTATAAATTCACAAATGGGGTACCATTTTTAAAAAGCTGGATTAAACCCTGCTTAATGAAAATCGCACTTTTAAAACAGTGACACCTTCTTCGTACATTATGGAACGGATGTGCATAACTTTTCAAAAAGTCGGGCAAATTTTTATGCTCATGGGAATTGACTCAAAATAAAACACTATCTTCATAAAAGTGGTGTCTGACCGACTATTTTGGAGGTATCTTGGACATTTCCACAAACAACATTTCAAGATGGTTATGCACCTTGCTACACGGCGTCTGTGGTAAGTTTATTTACTTCAAATTGTTAAAATTTCTATCCATTCCCATGAGAACCTATAATTCTGTAAATAATCATCCCTTTTTGCACTTTAAGTTAATCCCACAAAGGATATAGTAGAATTTCTTCTTTACCAGACATGGAAACAGTCTTAATCGCGATCCGCTCGAAAATGTTTCGTCTATAAAAAGGCAGGGGAGAGGATTCGAAATTTGCAGCCTATAACTCTACCAGAACTACAAAAATATATTTGTGATATTTGGCACATTGAAATTTCTGAGATTTATATTAAAACACTGTATAAAACTATGCCATTGCGCATTAAAACAGTGATTCCATATAAAAGTGGAATTAACCCAATGCAGAATATATATTTTTAATAAAAAATAGCTTAGATCTAACAAATAAATAGTTTTATTTCATATGTTAAATATGGCTTGTTTATTTCATATAATAAATCATAATAGAATACAAAGTGTATGGTTATTGCATTATGTTCAAAAAGAAAGTTTTATGCAGATTTTTAAAAGTACTTCGTAGAGTGCAATAAAGCGAATTATTAAATCGAAAATGTACATCCCTTTGGTATTGTGCAAACAAGCCAGTTTTATTTGTTTCAAACTTTAATTTTAAAATTATTACAAATAAAAAAGTTATAAGTCATTTTTTCTGCAGTGTGGCTTTTTTTTTTTTTTTTTTTTTTTTTTTGCCGCTTAGTGTATATATATATAAAAGAAGTATGTATTGGATTATGCAAAAGTTTTAGAACTCCAAATTTAATGGATTTACATAGTTTGAGATATCCTGAACACAATTTAATTATTTTTAGAAAATGTCTGCCTGCATGTGTATCACAAAATTTGTGTATGCTGTATCTGACAAACCAATGAAGAAAATTTAGCGAAACATGGTACTTAGTTGAACCTTACCTAATCTGATGGTGATTACTTTTGGGAATAAATGCCACAGTGGGTGACGCTGTTATGCCATTTTTTTTTTTTTTTTTTTCATAATTTTTAATATGGCAGTATAAAACAAAGTTTTGTGTAAATGTATATAATAAGAGTTATTTTTAATGAATGATCGTAAAATTAATATAAATTATTGATAATAGTAGTAATAAACTAAGAAAAAAAATTGTGTGCATGTAGTGCATTTACCCTATCACCAACTCCCCTCCCCAGGTGTGTGTGTAAATTTTTAATATGGGTGTCTTTCAATTTTTTGAGCTATTGAAGCTAGCAATGTTCTTTCAAGTTTTTGAGCTAAATTTTCAAAATGGATGTCTCAAAAGAGCTCATCAATACTTTTAAAACAAATAGATTTCTGATAATTTAAAACAAAGTTAACATTTGTTTTTATAAAAAAAAAAAAAAAGAAAAGAAACTTAGAAAAAAAATCTCATTTTTTCTGATGTTGGTTTAAAATTCACTTTCTTTCGGCATTTAGTGTTATACTTCTCTGAGATAAAAATTGTCTGCATTCATCATGAAAAATAATCTTAATAAATTAATTGTATTTCATGAATTTATATAAGATAATACAGAAGAAAGTCTTGTGGTAGCTACAACATACTAGTTTTACTTAAACATTAATAAGTTATTTTTGTAATAGTTTTCAATATCCATCTTGTCCAGAATTTTTCTCTTTAATAATTTTTTATGAGATTTATTTGATAATTTGTATTTAATTTCAAGTGTGCTGATTTTTATGTTGTATATATTTTTATGGTTTTACTATTAGAAATATTCTTTTAGCTAGGCTTTCTGACACTCATAGCAGTGCTTTCATTTTATGTTCATAAAATTCAGTGTTTGTTCTTAACCTTCCGAGTGCCTTGAAAAGGGCTAAATTATTATAATTTGGTCAGTTGTAATGTCAAAGCTTAAAAACCCTTCTTAAAAAAAAAAAAAAAAAAAAAAAAAACTGGCATTATTTAATAGTTTACTTTTATCTATTTATTAATTATCAAATTTTACATTTATCCTTTAAAAATCAAATTAGAATTATTGTACTAGGAGAGAGTTGTTAAACTTTGAATTCAAAGTTAATATGACAAAATTTGCCAAAATTATACACTTAGTTTATTTCACATGTGTATTTTAAACACTTCATTCCTAGTGCAACAAAATATCAAAATAAAAATTTTGACGTAATAGCTTTATTTTTTTTATTTATTTATTTTTTTGCCTTCTATCAAATCTTCTTGTTTTGGTTTCCCTTCCTCGGAGGCCCTTTATTACTGCCAGTGAATGGGGTGTTTATTTTATATGTAGTAAAATGCTGGTTATTTCATCTTGAGATTTAAAACTAACTATGCAATCAAAGATCATATACCTTAAGAAATGTGTATATAATCCTTGCACTTAACCCTTTCAGGAGCAGTGGCTAGAAGGTTTCTCCATTAACTTAAGAATTTTTTTAGGGATGCAGTAGCCACATATTGGACATATATCAGTAGGTAGCCAATACTTATATAATTTGTATAAATATTGGCTGATGTATATTGATTGAGAAAAATCTCTAAAGTCTGTGCATAGATCATCAAGCACCTGCTTCTAAAAGGGTTAAAAAAACTAGCTAGAAATTAATGATTATGTAATTTTTAATAATAAGTATAAAATAAAGACACCAGTGTTCACCACATCTAAAAATTTGAATCTGCTTGAGCTAGATTCACTGATTCTAGGTAATCTAACACAGGCGGATTCAAATTCATAGATGTTATTACATGCTTATTTTAAAATGTATTTTGTGAGGGTGACTGATGTCTTTACATTATTAAAAAAAAATTCTTACCAAATGGATATATCCAGTCCAAAAAGTTAAATCATCAAGATGTTAAATTTTCCACTACTTTTCATATTCTCCATTTTAGTTAATTAGTCTTATTAAGCGTATTTACATAACTTCATAACCATACTAATTCCAGTGTACTTTTTATCAGGTTGATATATATATATATATATTTAGACTGCTTTAACTGAAAATTAGTTAATAGATTTTACCTCCCCTTTATATATATATATATATCCCCCTCCCCAATTAAAAAAAAAAAGTAACAAATAGTATTTGGTAAAGTTATTTGTATTTAGTGTCAGAGTCTAGTAAACTAATGCATAATACTATTATAATACTTTGGATGCATGTATAGCAATGATTGATATTAAACCCTTTCATGAGGAAAAAACTCAAAAATTTTCCAGTACATTACGTTCTATGAGAGATATTTCTATAAACATTTTGGAGTCCTTGTACAGCACAAAACAGAATGAAATTAGCATTTATTATTCATATTACAAAAGCATGTTTTCTACAAAATATTTTATGAATTAGCATTAAGGTTAACAGGGCTACACAAAAATATTCAGGTACATTAGGAGATAAAATTGGAATTTGCTCAAAATCCATTTCCAGCTGTGTTATGCATCTTTAGCACTTTCAAAGAATGTTTAAGGGTGGCTATGACTTTGATTCATGTGATTGTCCACCTGTCTGCACTCTAGCGTACATTGAAACTGATATATGTAATTCTAGTTTACTATGGCATGTTCTTTATTGAAAATCATATCAATAGCAAAACGGGTTTGTGTACTCTAACTCACAAATGATTTCTGCTACATTATGGTTCAGGAAAGCTATTTTTCAAAGCATATTTTAATCTTTATGCTGCACACAACATAATGAAATAAATTTACAAATTATGATAAGCCATTTTCCTGTAAAATAAGATATCTAGAGTAATTAATTTGTTTACAGGGCACCACAATGTTGTTCAGATACATTATGGGATGTAAATGGAAATTGGTCAGTTTAAATTTTCAGTGTTATGAAAATTTGTTTTATTAACCTTTTACATGCCACATTCAGATCCGGGGGATATTTAAATTAGTTTTTTACATATTTTGCCTTCTAATGCTCTAGTTTGTAGAACTATCATTAAAATGTATAAAAAGAATTTTTTTAACATAATTTTAGATTATTAATAATATATTTATTATTTATTAATATTATTATATTTAATATTAATAATTTAATGCTATTAGATTTTAATATTATTATATTTTATTTTATTTTAATAATGTAAGCTATTTAAACATGCCAGCCCATTTTTAGAAGCATTTGCTTATTTTTCTAAATTATGAGAATTTTTAAACTGTGGGGTAAAAGGGAAAATGGTAGAATAGGCCATTTTTAGAATTTTCTGTACATTTCCCCTTTTATGATTGAACTGTAATTTCTGTTTCAAAAAATCAAGTCATCTTTCTATTATATCTGATAATTTTTTCAAGTCAGTATTCATAATATTTAATTTTTAAATGAATTTTTATTTCCATGTTCCCAAAGAGGAACATTGGCATGTAAAAGGTTAAGCAATATGATGCATATGCTAATATGTATGATGTTCAGGGCTATATAAAACTGGTCTTTTTAATACTTTCTCTTTAGAAATAAAGCTATGAAGGTGCTTTTGAAATCCCTTCCTCTGTAGGTAAAATATTTGTCTAGCCTTGCTGTTTTTAAGCAATATACAGGGCCACACTATAGCAATCTATTGTATGGTTTTTCTTTGAAATAAATTAAAAGGCATAATGATAATTTTTTTAGAGTTTTCTTCCTCCTAATTAAAAACAAAAATGTATTTGAAGGTGCTATCACAAAGGTCAGACGATGAAAAACACAGTTGTAAAGAGTTTATCAAACCTTGTGATATTTCATTCTTGTTAAATGTTTGAATGTGTACTCTTTAATTTGTTAAATGAAATAGATTTTTTTAAAGGTAGCATTTCATTTTCTTACTCGTCAAAAGTTATTAATAAACCTCTATTCTCAGCAAATTTCACTCAAACGTATCCCTTTGAGAGATGGAAGGTCTAGTTTAGATAGATTTCTTTTTATGCAAGACAGCTTACTTCAATTTCAGGTTGTTATATATTGTACTTTTTTTCATCTGTCACCTGAATCTCTTATTTGAGATCTGACATTTTAAAATGAATTATTGTAATTATTTTTTCTGCTTGTAATTTTTATGTCAAACTTTCAAATACTTTTTTTTTTTTCTTTAAACTATGTTAATATAAAAAGTAAGATAACATGCATTAAATTATATTGTGTTTATCACTGCAATGCAAAAGCAGGGGTGGCACCAGCTAGGGGGCCAGGGGGGCACAGCCCCCCTCCCTGTCGGGGAGTCTGAGACCCCCCATCGGGGCATACTCTTAAAATTTCTCGGGGGAAAAAATACAAAATTTTCAGTTTTTCTACTTTTGGCAGCATTTTTCTTTCCTTGTACAAATTTGGAGCATTCCAGTTTTTTCATTCTATATTCAATAGAAGAAAGTACTGGATACGTAAAAATTTTCAGCTTCCAGTTTTCCATGAATATACACGTTTTGAGAGGTCCAGAACAAGTTTTTACCACGATATTTTTAGAAAATGTCTGTCTGTGGCACGATGATCTCCAAAACCATGAGGAGTAATAACAAATGAAATGGTGCAAATATTGACAGTATTGCAGTTTTTGATAAATATTTATATAATAAACTCTCTTTATGTAGTGCCCCCCTGTCGGGGTGGTGGTGTCTCCCCGTCGGGGAATTTCTGGTGCCACTACTGTGCAAAAGTTTGAACTATGGGGAAATTTTCACTGTTCCTGTGGAAATATTGTTGAGTCACATAAATCTTTCCATTTATTAATATGTTTTAAGCTTTATACCAAGCAAAACCAAATACCACACATTTAATAAACTATTCTTTTTAATATTGAAATAATAATAATTATTGTTATTTGTGTCAAAAGTTTGAACAAAATGTTTAACTTAACATAATTAAACAAAATTTAAAATTTATTAGACCTTCTGTTTTTCTTAATTAGTTCAAATATGAGTTTCCTTTAAAATAAAAATAAATAAAAATGAACTGTATTATTTCTAGATTTAATTTAATTTCAAGCATGCATTCTTGATTCAAACTTTAAATCTGTAACAAAAAAAAAAAATTAATAATAATAATAATGAGTTTTGTGTGTGCATGTGTGTGTTTAGTTTCACTAATTTAGTAAGAATGATTGCTCATTGTCTAAATTTTTGAATTGCTGTTTAACGTATGTATAGCTGTATAGTATTTATTTTCAACAAGTCTTAAACCTATATTATTATCAAACTTATCATTAATCATTGTTGACTCAAGATTGGATCATAGATGCATATTTTTTTATTTATTCATTCCATGTAAGATATTCATAAAAGTTTGTGCATAGGTTGTTCAGTATTTTATATGAAATCAGTCTTTTGATAAAGGGTGATATTTTTGGTAATCTCTTTTTGTACATAGCTTTTTTTTTTCCATTGAATTTTGTACTAAGATCTTTTAATTCATAGAAGATTTGAGTCATATCGAAGACTATTGTTAATAGTGTTTTTTTTTTTTTTTTTCTTTCAAGTTAAAAAAAGTTTCTTGAAACATCACAAAATTAATAACACCCATTATGTTTTTTGGAAGTACAAAATTTTTTTATGTTCAAGTAAAAGAATGCAACCACCCTCCTCACCCTTTCCCTTTCTGTTCTAGTATATTCATCTAAAAATAAAAAAAAATTGTACTTTCAAAACGTGTTGTTATTTTTATGTTGTGTGAAGAAGTATAGTTGTGTGCAAAAGTTTAAGACCATCCATTAAAAAAAAAAAAAAAAAAAAAAAAAAAAGACATTTATTGCAATTTTACAATAGAGGGCACTTCAGAAAAGAACTTAGGAAGGAGGAGATTACAATAATTATTTATATTATTTAAATAGTTATATATATATATATACATACATACATAAATTTTTGAATAATACATTTTAAAAAAAAAGGCAATAGAAATTATACTATTTGTATTTATTTCTTTCCATATGCATGTGTCTATGAAAATATTGTTGAATTAATTCCAATTGTTTTACTTATGTAAAATTTGAATAAATGAAAGATTTATAACTGATAAAATAGTATTTATAAACTGTGATTGATTTTATTGTGGAAATGTATAAATTATTTTTATAAATTTCAAAGCTGTAGGAAAAATGTGCTTTATTGCAAAACATTTAACCCAATCTTCACGTACCCAGTGATTTTAATGTATAAACTATTTATAAGATCTGGTATATATTTTACATGGTATATACTTCATTGTTTGTGTTTTCTAGTATTATTGTATAGTTCCACCATTTGGTACAGACTGTTAATCTGTGCTGTTATATTTTTTCATACTAGTCATCAAAGGTTTGTTATTTTATTCAAGACTTGTGTGTATATTTTTCCTCTTTTTTTTTTTTTTTTTTTTTACACCATGCATTTTAGTCATGACTTTACATATGTGTTAGATCTGAAATTGACTTGTATATTTGTCTGGGTTTACTTTATTGTATTATAGTTTTATGAAATGTTAATTTCGAAAAATAAAAGAGATTTTTAAAGAGATATTTTGTGTATTATTGATTTTGATTATTGTCTAAATTATCAGATTCATTTCTTTAAATACCAACCTATATCAATCACTTAATTTACCTATCTATACGCACAGTGTGATCGTAATTGAACTTGGCTTATTCAGAACAGAACATTCTACAGCTGTAACTGAAATGCAGATTAACCCTTTCAGGGAGGGGAGGGTGCAACCACAAATTTTAATTAAAAATTACAAAAACTGTCCCCGGAAATTTTTTATAAAATTGTTCTTTTTATAACTTTGACAAATAACTTCATTTATTTCTTGTCTTTTAATATTGTTGGTGATTTCTGGTGGCTGTTGAGTTTAAATGAGGAAAATTTGCTTGCCCCTAAAAGGGTTCAATGAAAAATTTGTACGGAAACATTAAGAATGCGCTGGAAAATTCCGCAAAAAAATAATATAATCGAAACGAAACAGTTAAAAGATTTGTAATAAATAAATAACTTCGGTCGATTTTAACACTTTCAATCATTATGAGATAATTATGGCACTGTAAGTGAAAGACAGTATAACGTTGCATGTGCGAGCAGACTTTAGCGATCAGCCGTTGAACACACCATTCGTTGGCTGCACATTTTACAGCTTGATGAGAAGGCTTATATTAAACAATATGTTTTACATAGCTAAACAGTTTGTAACAAATAAGTCCGAAATAAAGAATGTTTGTATATTCACCCTGCATCGTTAAGTGAACGAACTGGTGTGTAACTTCAGGATATGTTAATATAGACCCAGTACAATTTGTGTGACAATAGCATGTTAAATAACGCAGATATAAGCATTTATTTTAAAACTCCGAAAAAAAGCAGCATGTTTTTTATTTAGAGTATACATAGTTTCAAACGAAAATTATTCTTACTTTCAGATAAGTTGAAAAAACAGTTTTGAATCAATGTACTGCAATCAGAATACAAGTATCTTAAATATCTCATGAAATGTGAACATTTTTATAAAAAACGTTTTCACTGCGCATGTACGAAAGACAGAAACATTTTTATTACATTTGATTAAAAGCTAAATGCTAAATGTATTGGGCAACTTTTGTCAAAAGTTCTTTTGAATAGAGTAAAAGTTAAGCAAATTGTCAGCAAAAGAACCAGCTAGATTTTAGGCATTTTCCAAGAGTTGAAATTTTATAAGGGGTTTTTCACATCCTGCATAATTAATTTGAATATCCAATTATTTCAACCTTGTACTAAAAGTAATTAATTACGTGGCATGTGAAAAACCCCCTATGAAATTTCAACTCTTGGAAAATACCTAGAATCTAGCTCGTTCTTTTGCCGACAATTTGCTTAATTTTTATTCTATTAAATGAGCTTTTGATAAAAGTTGCCTAATATATCTAGTTTTCAACCTATGTGATAAAAAAATTTCTATCTTTCGCACATGTGCAGTGAAAAAACGTTTTTCATAGAAATGCTGATATTTCATGAGATATTTAAGATGTTTGTATTCTGATTGCAGTATATTGAAAACTGTTTATTATTATTTATTTATTTTTTTTTTTTTAATCTGAAAGTGGGAATAATTTTCGTTTAAAACTCTGTATATTGTAAATAAAAAGCATGTTGATTTTTTTTTTTTTTTTTTTTTTTTTTTTTAAGTTTTAAAATAAATGCTTATATCTCTGTTATTTAATATGCTATCGTCATACAAATTCATCCACAGATTGTACTGGGTCTGTATTAACATATCCTAAAGTTACAGATAATTTCGTTCACTTAACGATACAGGGTGATCTCAAATATAAATATCATTGATTTTGCTCAATTTGTTATCACTGAAAACCATGAAGAAGATCCAGTTCTTTAAATACCTAATGTTTGAAAACATTTCATCGAGAGAGAAATTTTTAAATTGGAAAAAAAAAAAAAAAAATCTGATCGTTTGCAAATTTTGCTAAACTTTTGAGCAGGAATGTAATGGAAAATTTTATACTGATTAAATTGAACTTAATTTCTTCAATGGATTTTAAGTATTTTAATGCGTGATCTTGTCTTGGCTAAAAATTTCATGTAATTATTAATTTAGCATAATTAATTAATTTTTTTTTTTTTTTTTTTTTTTTTAGGTATAATTAAATTTACATAAGGTTATTTATAAGAAAAATGCATTAATTGTACCTTACAATGTTACAATTTTTTAAAGAAAAACAGTTTCTTCATTTTTTTTTTTTTTTTTCGTCCAGTTTTTTCCGCGGTTTTCTCCACTGTGGAAGAAACTTGCCAACCCTGGAAAGTAATGAAGTTGTTTGCTTGACCTTAATCTATTTTTTCCAGCACTGCATTCATGGAGGTATAAATGTTTCTTTAACAGCATTGCAATATTTTCGTACGCTGCAGTTTTTCAAACCAACGCAATTTCATTTTTGGGAAATTCGATTTTCTGCACTTGAAAAAATATATAATCAGAATGTAAAAATATTAAATACCTAGTGAAATACAAGCAGATTTATTAAATGCTTAATTACGTCTGCACAAGCAATAATAAAATGTCTTTCGCATAATTTCTTTTAAAGCATAATTGGTGAAATATACAGAGTTCTACTCCGTTTTTTTTTGTTGTTTTTTTTTTTTTTTTTTTAAGGGCCCTCTTCACTCACCCCCGTCGGAAGCCGAAACTAATGCTATTCTATGGGAAATTTTTCTTTACAAATAACTTATTAACTAATACATATTTTTAAATCCTGTTTTCACATTCTGAAAATTCCTAACTGTTAAATTGATGGACCTTTTTTAAAAATGTATTTTTTTAATTTTTAATATTTTATTTCGGAATTGCAAAATGAAAAAATTTCACATATTGAAAATTCGTATTTTGCAGCTTCAAAATAAAATATAAAAAAATAAAAAAAATATTTTTTTAGAAAAGGTGCGTCAATTTTACGGCCGGGAACTTTCAGAATGTGAAAACAGAATTTAAAAATATGTATTAGTTAAGTTATTTGTAAAGAAAAATTTCCAATAGAATAGCATTAGTTTCGGCTTCCGACGGCGGTGAGTGAAGAGAGAGGGCCCTTAAGTAATACCATGAAAGTTCGGAGTGACATCGATAAAATGACGGACCTTAATTGCTTTCAGAAAGGAGCAAATCGACAAAAGGCTTTAACTAAATTTTCATTTTCAATATTGAATCCGTTGAATCGGAGTATAAAACTATATTGTCATTAATTGTTTAAAAATAAATACACAAATGGGATTTTGAGGCACTCTGCAATTTAAACCTCATCTCTATTAGTTAGTTTTAAATGCTCAGCTTTTTATGGCAAAATATTTTTGTGTCTGTACGCATCCATGTGTAAACGCTTTTTTACTCAATTGATCGTGGTTATGAAATGAAAAGGTTTTCAAAGAAAAAGATGCATGATTTGATTCTTCTTTTTCATTCCAAATTCTGCTGAATGCATTGTTTGGAAAGTGACCTTGGTTTGATATCGAATGTACTGTTTTTTCAATGCCACGCGAATTCGCGTTTTGAAATTAGCTGGGAAATTTTTCTTCTCGGCTACGTTCAAGGATAAACTTTTTTTTTTAATCCATACTGTTTTAAGAAGTTCATTGACATTGATCAATATCGTTAAATCACAACGCTGCATTAGATCTGCCTTGTTCACTTCTAATTAATATTATAAGAAAAATGTTAGCAACACGACTATATATGTACTACGTATATATGTGCGTGCAATGATGAAATCGCTTCCTTTGTTGATCGCAATGGTTGTATTATTGAAATATTAAATTAAGTCAAAGTATATTAGTTTGGTCATTCGAAACAGTAAATAAATTATAGAGAGACAATCTTTACCAGAATATTGTTTGTTGATATTCTGTATTTCAACAGAGAATTGTTTCTTCTGTGGATGTCTGCATTTCACATTTATTCATATTTCGAATTTTCAATACAAATTCCAAAATAATTTTATTTTGTTCAATTCGCTGTATTAAGAGGCGCAGCAGCCTGGTTGGTGGGTGGAACATCGAGTCTGTAATCGAAGGATTGCGGGTTAGATACACGAGTCGACCAATGAGTCTTTAATTAAGGTTGGCTAATGCTCGCGCACGTAAAATCCATCTCGGCTTGCAATGTCATCTGTGTTCTATAAAAATAATATCTCTGGGAGTTACCGAAACAAGGAAGCCATCCCCTCCACGGAGGATCAAAATAGGGATGCTATGTCTCCGGATTACCCCTAGGATTGAATCCCAAACCGTCACCAATTGCTCATCGCGTAGCTTTTTTACCGTGTTACTCAACCTCGACCTCCCTCAATTTGCACTTAAATAAATTTTACTATAACAATGTAAAGTTAATTTTTAACTAAAAAGTATAATACGATACGAGTATTAATATAATGATGATAAGAAATCTTATGAGCGGTCAGAAACTTGTTCGCACTTATAAAATGATTTTGTATGTAAATTACTATCACATATTCATGGATAAATAAGAAGAAAGTAAAGTCTTTAATCCTAAATTAAATAAATTAGTTTGCTGTAGTCATTCCAAAATTTTCATCTACATCATTCTATGCGATAGCAACATCACTACCTGTACCTACCAGTTAACTTGCATAAAAATTAAAACATAGCTTCTCACAATGAAGATTTTATGTATGCAGTTTCGTGCAATTTTAATCAATAGATGCTGTGTACCCAAATTGAATAAACACGATTTTCCATAATGTCTATCTCACGTACCAAGTTCGGTGTATTTATATGCCAAAGGCATAGGAGATGATATATAAACTTACCGTCAGGGAAAACCCTTCAGCATAGCAACTCATCCGATATGCACCCAAATTGAATAAACATAGTTTTTCATACACCTCAACCTCACACATCAAGTCCGGTGCATTTAAATATTACAAAAGCTGAGATATTGCCGTTCCGTCAGCAGGGATAAATTAATTACAGCATACCAACTCGTTCGATATGCACCCAAATTGAATAAACACAGTTTTTCATAATACCCACCTCACACATCAAGTCTGGTGCATTTAAATATTACAGAAGGTGAGGTATTGCCTTTCCATCAACGAGGATAAATTACAGCACAGCAATGCCATCTATCGATTGATATACATCCAAATTCAATCATCAAAGATTTTCATCTTGGCTCTCATACATACAAACGTTTGTGAACTTATACGCTACGTTCTCGTTCTTGACCATTGAAAAAAGCTCCACAGACTCAGACACCAATGATGTACTGATGGGACACGCCAGGAGGATTTATTATCGTTCTTGACCATTGGAAAAAGCTCCACAGACTCAGACACCAATGATGTACTGATGGGACACGCCAGGAGAATTTATTCTTGTTCTTGACCATGGAAAAAAGCTCCATATAGGTGAGAGGCAAAGAAGACATGAAGGCTTCCCGAGTACCGGCCTTGGTTCATCTCCAAAAACTAACAGGGCTAAACAGGTCCATGAAATCATGCATCCTAAAGAAATGCAGAACCAATAGAGGATTGTTAGTAAGATCCTGCCTTAGCCTAGAAAGCCCCAGGCACGCGAGAATATGAACAGGGGAAGCTTGTTCAATAGAACACTTGGCACAGACTTCAAAACGCTTGGAGCTACCCAAAAATGTCAAAGATCTAAGATGACCACTGAGGAAGCAAAAGAGGATGGTTTCATCTTGCCTGTTACAATCAAGTGCCAGAGAGCCACCCGGCCGGTGACTCAGACACCAATGATGCACTGGTAGGACACGCCAAGAGGATTTATTCTTGTTCTTGACCATTGAAAAACGCTCCATATGAGAGAAAGGCGAAGACGACATGAAGGCTTGCAGAGCCCATTTGGTGTCAGCAATCTCGTTGCCCCTGATATCAACGTGAGAGGGACTCCACTGTAGGGGAATCTGGTGAGACAAGGAAAGACATTTCAACTTTTTAAGAATATTCACTCCAATATTATCTCTAGCACTATGCCAATTGGCTAAATGTTGGATAGAGCTGCTGCGTGCGAGAATCCAGATTTCCTTACCATCAGAAAGTAGCCCAAGTGAATCAAAGCCTTCACCTATGGCTATTAATTCGCTACGAAAGACAGAGCAGTAGTCAGGATTTCTTATCTGAATCCTTATTTCTTGATTTTGTGACTTTCTGTAAATTCCACTGCCTGTACTATCACTATCATTTTTACTACCGTCTGTGTACACCTGAACAGCATCCGTTATAACACTATTAATTCTTTCAAAAGCATTAATAATGTTATAACGGTTAAGCATTAATAATAATAATAAATATAACATTATTAATTCTTTCAAAAGTCAGGGCCGTAGGAACGTATTCTGGGGCTCCCCCCATAAATTCGTCTGGGGCCCCCTCCTAATATTTTAGAACAAAAACTGTATTGAAATTACCATATCAGATTTTACTTTTATAACGATACAATTACCCTGATACTTATGCATATAATCAGTACACACTGGTGTACAAAATATAAAGACGGATGACAATAGCTAAGCTATATAGATTTTTTTTTTTTTTTTTTTTTTCGAATTTTTAATGCTTTGAATACTTCATGGATTCTCTTAAAATTTTAAGAGTAAAAAGAACATGTTAAAGCGCATGTATTCCACCGAAAGTTTTGCCTCGAAGGCTAATAAGGGATTAGTCATAAATTAATTAAAAAATATATAATCTTTGGGATTACCCTGTAAAAAATAATGCTTGAAATGAATTGCAGCTATAGTATATGATTAAGGCGTTCTTCTAATTATAGATGTCAACTTGTTTGAGAGTTACACTTATATTAACGGAGATATAAAAGTTTTTTAATAACGTAGATAATTTTGAGTACATTATTTATCTATAACTAGCAGGTTTCGCCTACTTCGAAGGTCACTATATTTAAATAAATTAATAACATGATCACTTTTTTAAAGCACTTTATAAATAAAAAAGAAAAAGAAAATCCGTTGAAATTACTCAAAAGATCACTTTGGATCGCCGCTGCCTTCGGAATCATCTTCCTCAGTCGCAAACTGTCGGGTACATATTCCTATTACTTGCGATAATGCCTTATCCATGAGCTTCAATTTGGGTATTTATTCGACTGTTTCGAAACGGACGGTATCGAACAAATTGAAGAAGTCTTATATATTTGAATTCCAATTACATATATGAACAACACTATACAGTCGCCAGATTTATTCTTCGAGCAACTCCACCCCGCCAGAATTGTTCACGTTCGGTTCGAATAATAAATATTTAGAATTTAAATATATTATTTTAATAATAAAATATTTATTATTTAAATATTTTATTTTAATAATAAAATATTTATTATTTAAATATTTTATTTGTTTATCGAATCGTTAAAATATATATATTATTTGTTTATCGAATAGTTAAAAATATATTATTTGTTTATCGAATCGTTAAAAAAATATATTCAATATTGGTACAGCATTCATTTAAAAAATGCCCTTATTCAATATTGTAAATTTCTATCTCAGATTTAAAGACATTAACCAATCAACTAATCATGCTAAAGTATCTTAATGTTAGGAGCGTTTTAGTAGAAGGTTGATGCTAGAAGAGATTCAGACAGAATGAAGGAATGAAGGTTTGAGTACAGCTATTTATAAAGAATGAATCCGAGTCAATCAACCAACCAACCAACCAACCAACCTTGAAAAAAAAAAAAAAAAAAAAAAAAAAAAAAAAAAAAAATTTTTTTTTTTTTTTTTTTTTTTTTTTTTCAAGGTTGGTTGATTGGTTTCATTTAAAAAAATGTCCTTATTCAATATTGTAAATTTCTATCTCAGAGTCAAAGACATTAGCTATCTCAGATTCAAAGGCATTAGTATCGTTTCAATATTGAAATATTAATATTATCTATCTCAGAGACCCCATTCAAAGTCTCAATTTGTACCCATCCAATATTGGCTTACTACCGTCGCAAAAAAATGGGCCGAACGAAGCGTCAATGACAGAAATCTGCCATGAGACGCTTCGTTCGGCCCATTTTTTTGCCCCCTCCAATTTAAATCTCTAAGGCATCAGTTTATACCAGCGAGATCGATTCCCCACGAAGACTTTGATTTTGGACGGAGGGGTGTCTGTCCAAGAAATAGTCTCAAATCTATCTTCGTGTAGGCGAGGGTCATCATCGTGGTCTCCATCATAGAACAGCAGGGTTCTTTCTATGAAATCCTTTAAGAATTCATCTATGAAGACATCAGAATTCCTCACGATCCGAATTCTGACTGCTTTATGGATGCATGCAGTTGGCACTATAGGATCTAAGATGTCAATCTTAGCAGATTTCATCATGGCCTCAAAACCCATGGTCGACAGCGCATCTCCGAAATGAATCTCTTCTATTGGATACACCCAGGTATTAGCTAAAGAGACAGGTATCCTGAACCTTTTGTAAACGAGGTCCCTCACCTTTAGCTTGGTAGTTTTTTTTACGTATGCGCTACCCTTACCCATCAGCTTGGCCACATCAGAGGCCCTGACGAATAAAAGTCCATCCGCAGAGACTACGAATAGGATTTTAGCATCAAGCTGTGGATGTTCAATTGTGAATAGCATGACTTAATGCAACAGAAGTCAAAATGATGCAGGCTCTTAGAGGCAGCTCGTATATATACCCGATTCGCGACCTAATTTTAGCAAGCTTTCTTAGAAAACGTGATCTTCTGATAAAATTCTTCTAGCTGTTGACAGGATATTATGTAATCCTCGATAAACTTATTTTTAGAATTAATTTGTCGTTTGAGCGGGATCTTGCATAATCTACAGGACGTGCGTAAGAGGATGTGCGTCAGAGGATGTCGATAAGAAATTTAGATAGAAATAGAGATTGCTGCTAGTATAAATACAGGCTGCTGGACGAGACATTTCATTCTGACTGCTTGATATTCTAAAAGCTCCAAAATGATATTTCAAATTTTAGCTGAAGAGTTAAACGTGAAATTTACTTGTTTTTTGACTTTTGACGGTGACATTTTTATCAAAGGTTCAGACGTAGCTCGTACCATGGGCTATCAAAATTCTTCTGGCGTTTTAAACTTATGCCATCTTACAGTGACTGACATCGCTCCCGAGGGCTTGAGCCTGCCTCCGTCTCTAGCCAAGACACGTATTTTTGGATTGGAAGATGCCAACACGCTGTTGAATATGCATCCAGGTGAATTTCAATCCTTATTTCAGGGGCCTATCGAGATTCTGTCGCCGATAGAGTGTACGTTCAACATCAGAAGGCCCATACGTATCAAGATAGCATGCATTAGCTCTTCCAATGCTACCATGGAGAGTTTTATAGCTGATTTGAAAATATCCATGGACTCTTACCTGCAATCTGTACCGATGGATAGCTATGTCTTCGGAGAGAGGTACGGAGACTTGGAGCTAGGGTATTTCCCCAAAAAAATAAAAGTTTTGGTGGGAAACAAGCCCTACTTCTATAAATCCTCGTCTTAAGATCAGGACGAGGTGCAAAAAAATGGGTCGAGCGAAGCCTCTCATGACATAAGTCATTGAGGCTTCGCTCGGCCCATTTTTTTGCGATAGATAGAGTGCCAACATTGGATGCGTACCGATTTGAACTTGTAATTTTCAAGGGATATGGCTTAGCTATAAGATAATTTTGATAAAATATCTATAGACAAATTTAAGGTATCTGAATTTAAAAATTTAATTGTTTCATTTAAAATTTACTGTGTAAAATTTAAAATTTTTAAAGACTAAGTGTGGCGGTCATTATAATCTAATTTCTAATTTTTCAAGGGATATGGCTTAGCTATAAGATAAATATGAAACTTGGTAAAATATCGATAGCTAAATTTAAGGGATCTGAGTTTAAAATTTTAATTTTTTCGTTTAAAATTTACATTTTTTTCGTGTAAAATTTAAAATTTTTAAAGACTAAGTGTGGCAGTCATTATAATCTGATCTCTAAATTTTCAAGGGATATGGCTTAGCTATAAGATAAATATGAAACTTGGTAAAATATACAGACTCAATAGCTAAATTTAAGGAATCTGAATTTTAAAATTTAATTTTTTTCATTTAAAATTTACATTTTTTATGTAAAATTTAAAATTTTTAAAGACTAAGTGTAGCCAAGCCAACATTGAATGCGTACCGATTGTAATTTTCAAGGGATATGGCTTAGCTATAAGATAAATATGAATCTTGGTCGATAGCTAAATTTAAGGGATCTGAGTTTAAAAATTTAATTTTTTCGTTTAAAATTTACATTTTTTGTGTAAAATTTAAAATTTTTAAAGACTAAGTGTAGTCAAGCCAACACTGAAAGCGTACCGATTGTAATTTTCAAGGGATATGGCTTAGCTATAAGATAAATATGAATCTTGGTAAAATATATAGATTCAATAGCTAAATTTAAGGGATCTGAGTTTAAAAATTTAATTTTTTCATTTAAAATTTACATTTTTTATGTAAAATTTAAAATTTTTAAAGGTTAAGTGTAGCCAAGCCAGTTATTATGATCTGATCTCTATAAAAAGATTTTCGAGAAACTATTGACAGGATGCTTGATAAGCGGCTTCGATTAAAATTACAATCAGATCTCTATAAAAAGATTTTTCGAGAAGTGTTGACAGGATATTATGTAAGCCTTTCCTCAGGATGCAGGAAGCCCGGTTATAATCAGATCGATAAAAATTGCTCAAGAGACAGGATATTATGCAAGCCTTTCCTCTTGATAAGCGGTTCGTAGAAATTTACTATCAGATCCTGTCCGGGTATATATACGAGTGTCCAGCGAGAGCTCTTCAATTGCTAGTCGATCTCTCTACTAGCTGCTTAGATACATTAGCTCTCTGTCAGTCATGTTTTTTCATGTAAAAAATTATGCTTATGGCGTTGCCTTTAAATGCCTAATGGCCACTGATGGCACCCTGTTTGTCCGGGCTGAGGACCTGGCTATTTATTCGAGGCACCCTCTAGATCTAAAATTTGCCGAAAAATATGCAGGCCTCACCGTCCGAGACGTAATGGACCCTAAAATCGATTTACCTAAATGGCTCGCTAAGACGAGAATCTTCTCGATTAGCGAAGCCAAACAGCATTTGAAAGGGTTCATGGGCGAACAGGAATTTGATAAGATGTTCGATGGTTCGGCCATGGTGAAATACCAGGCTAACATGAAGCTCAGCTTCGTGAAAGCCATTGGTGTTCGATTTGTCGAAAGGTCCCGTACCAAGTTCGAAGACTTCCTTGCCGCATACCAACTACAGGTGAGGAAATTTTTTGAGCTTGAGTATGAGGATTATGAATTATACAAATCTCAAATGACCGGACCGTTGAAGATGACCATCAGTAGGTTATCTAATGAGCAATCCATAGAGAGCTTATGTTGATCTTTAAAATGAGAGTAAAAAAATGGGTCGAACGAGGTGTCTCATGGCAGAATTTCTGTCTTTGACACCTCGTTCGACCCATTTTTTTGCGATAGATATAGTGCCAATATTGGACGGGTTTAATTTGAGACTTTGATATTAAATTTATAAAAAAATCTATTTAAGCTAGTATCGAAGAGATTATCAGGATAGCATGAAGACTATTTAAACATATAAACTATAATAAGCCAATATTGTAGAAATTAAATTTAAGACTCTGGAAAACGAGATAAAATGGTATCAATTTAAATGTATAGATAAAAATAACTAAGCCAACAGAGACATGACTGGACAATGACGGTTTGGATACGTAAGCGAGTTTATCTCTCTATATATATAGATGGTATGAAGCCACGCCCACAAGAAATCCAACGACCTTGAAAAAAAAAAAAAAAAAAAAAAAAAAAAAAAAAAAAATTTTTTTTTTTTTTTTTTTTTTTTTTTTTTTCGTGTGACCTTGAACACATCTTCAAGGACGGAGCAGAATCTATAACTTAACGGAACTAACCTCATTTATTGAACATTAGTTTTTTTCGTGTGTCCTATATATAGGATGGCTAGCGTACCCACATCTCATTTTGTCTCGACGTCTGCCAACAACAGTCATCTGTAAAATATTTTGAATTTGTAATTTTCAAGGGATATGGCTTCTCTATAAGATAATTATGTATCTTGATAAAATATCTATAGATAAATTTAAGAAATCTGAGTCTAAAATTTTCGTTTAAAATTTTAACTTTTTTGTGTAAAATTTAAAAATTTTAATGGCTAAGCTAGAGATAGAGTACCAATATCGTAACGATTTGAAGGGATATGGCTTCTCTATAAGATAAATATGAATCTTGGTAAAATATACAGACTCTATAGATAAATTTAAGAGATCTGAGTGTATAAATTTAATTTTTTCGTTTAAAATTTTAATTTTTTGTGTAAAATTTAAATTTTTTAAGGGCTAAGCTAGATATGTAAATATTTCACAGTTGGTTTCTAAAGTTATATTTTTTTATCCAATCAAATTCATTGTAGATGGCGCTGCAGTCTATATATATAGTATATATATAGTATATCTATTAGGGTGGGTGGGAGTGGAATTTATTTCTTCTACTGTAAGGTCATGCATAAACCAGCTCCGTGATGCCCAAACCCGTTTTCTTTAAAATAGGATGGGATAACGTTATTTATACAATATTGGCTTTGAAAACAAGATTTTTATAGATTTTGTCTGACAAATGACAAGATGTTGCAGGTTTTCATGAAATCAGAATAGATCATGGGTTTTTATAAAATATAATAACATAAAATATTTTTTTATCTGTATTTAAACAAGCAGACATTTCCGCTTCGCGGAAATGTCTGCATGTTTAAATACAGATAAAAAAATATTTTATTTCAAACTCAATGATGTCTCTTATGTAAAATGTCTTTAATAAACCGTACTTTTTCCGACAGCGGTACCATGATTTGTTTCAAGCCAAAAATGTGTGTCTTATCCTCTAGCAGTACGTTCCTCGATTATATCCTGAACGAATCGCTCACGTAGCCTATACCTATATTAGAGCCATCCATTTTTTCGGTAGCGATTCAAGGTACGCCAAAATAAATTTGACTCGCGATACTTAATCATCGTAAAAAGTTTGAATAGATTAGAAACAGGCTAAGATAGCGTATTGTTAATCTGCCAGACATAAATTAGAAACGTTCCATGGCTAAGCTAGAGATAGCATATCGTTCTAAATCCGGCAGGATCTAACAATGGATAGATTTACTGGGACAGAAGAAGACTGATTGGAGAAGAGTCGGCTATTTATATAGAATGAATTCAACCAACCAACCAACTGTAAAAAAAAAAAACACACAGTTGGTTGGTTGGTTGATAATCTTCTCTATATATAGGATCGCTGACGTGCCACCTCCTCATTCTATCTAGATCTTTGCCAGCAACGGTCATATCTCTCATCTGTTAAAATTTTCAATTTTTCAACTAGGCATAGTGACTAGACGACCGTTGCTGGCAAATGTCGAGACACAATGAGGAGGTAGCAAGTCAGCGATCCTATATATAGAGGATATAATCAACCAACCAACTATGAAAAAAAAAAAAAAAAAAAAAAAAAAAAAAAAAAAAAATTTTTTTTTTTTTTTTTTTTTTTTTTTTCACAGTTGGTTGGTTGATAATCTTCTCTATATATAGGATCGCTGACGTGCCACCTCCTCATTCTATCTAGATCTTTGCCAGCAACGGTCATATCTCTCATCTGTTAAAATTTTCAATTTTTCAACTAGGCATAGTGACTAGACGACCGTTGCTGGCAAATGTCGAGACACAATGAGGAGGTAGCAAGTCAGCGATCCTATATATAGAGGATATAATCAACCAACCAACTATGAAAAAAAAAAAAAAAAAAAAAAAAAAAAAAAAAAAAATTTTTTTTTTTTTTTTTTTTTTTTTTTTTCACAGTTGGTTGGTTGGTTGATAATCTTCTCTATATATAGGATCGCTGACGTGCCACCTCCTCATTCTATCTAGATCTTTGCCAGCAACGGTCATATCTCTCATCTGTTAAAATTTTCAATTTTTCAACTAGGCATAGTGACTAGACGACCGTTGCTGGCAAATGTCGAGACACAATGAGGAGGTAGCAAGTCAGCGATCCTATATATAGAGGATATAATCAACCAACCAACTATGAAAAAAAAAAAAAAAAAAAAAAAAAAAAAAAAAATTCTTTGAAAAAAAAAAAAAAAAAAAAAAAAAAAAAAAAAAAATTTTTTTTTTTTTTTTTTTTTTTTTTTCACAGTTGGTTGGTTGGTTGATAATCTTCTCTATATATAGGATCGCTGACGTGCCACCTCCTCATTCTATCTAGATCTTTGCCAGCAACGGTCATATCTCTCGTCTGTTAAAATTTTCAATTTTTCAACTAGGCATAGTGACTAGACGACCGTTGCTGGCAAATGTCGAGACACAATGAGGAGGTAGCAAGTCAGCGATCCTATATATAGAGGATATAATCAACCAACCAACTATGAAAAAAAAAAAAAAAAAAAAAAAAAAAAAAAAAAAAAAAAAATTCTTTGAAAAAAAAAAAAAAAAAAAAAAAAATTTTTTTTTTTTTTTTTTTTTTTTTTTTTTTTTTTTTCACAGTTGGTTGGTTGGTTGATAATCTTCTCTATATATAGGATCGCTGACGTGCCACCTCCTCATTCTATCTAGATCTTTGCCAGCAACGGTCATATCTCTCGTCTGTTAAAATTTTCAATTTTTCAACTAGGCATAGTGACTAGACGACCGTTGCTGGCAAATGTCGAGACACAATGAGGAGGTAGCAAGTCAGCGATCCTATATATAGAGGATATAATCAACCAACCAACCATGAAAAAAAAAAAAAAAAAAAAAAAAAAAAAAAAAAAAAAAAATTTTTTTTTTTTTTTTTTTTTTTTTTTAGTACGACAGGACTATTGTTTTCAGACAGTGATTTTGTGGCGTCACCGTTTATGGTCGATCACCTAGATTTGGCCAAAAGTACTAATTATTTCTAATGTTACCATTTAGTTTTGTTACTCGTCTTTAAATATTCTGTCCAATTTGAAAGAACTTTTGTGTTTTTAAAATTGAAGAGGCAAAAATTTCGAAGCAACAATTTTATTTTTTCGTTTTTACAGATTACCTTATGAAGTCTTAGTTTTTTCCTAATATCTTCAGGGCCTTAAGTTTCTAATAGCCTATGTTGACTTTCTAATGTCTTCATGTTGAGTTTCCAATGGTCTATGTTTAATTTCTAATGTCTGCATGGCCTATGTTGAATTTCTAATGTCTACATTCTAATGTTTAAGTTTCTAATAGCCTATGTTGAATTTCTAATGTCTACATTCTAATGTTTAAATCTCTAATAGCCTATGTTGAATTTCTAATGTCTACATTCTAATGTTTAAGTCTCTAATAGCCTATGTTGAATTTCTAATGTCTACATTCTAATGTTTAAGTCTCTAATAGCCTATGTTGAATTTCTAATGTCTACATTCTAATGTTTAAGTCTCTAATAGCCTATGTTGAATTTCTAATGTCTACATTCTAATGTTTAAGTCTGTAATAGCCTATGTTGAATTTCTAATGTCTACATTCTAATGTTTAAGCCTCTAATAGCCTATGTTGAATTTCTAATGTCTACATTCTAATGTTTAAGCCTCTAATAGCCTATGTTGAATTTCTAATGTCTACATTCTAATGTTTAAGTCTCTAATAGCCTATGTTGAATTTCTAATGTATACATTCTAATGTTTAAGTCTCTAATAGCCTATGTTGAATTTCTAATGTCTACATTCTAATGTTTAAGTCTCTAATAGCCTATGTTGAATTTCTAATGTCTACATTCTAATGCTTAAGTCTCTAATAGCCTATGTTGAATTTCTAATGTCTACATTCTAATGCTTAAGTCTCTAATAGCCTATGTTGAATTTCTAATGTATACATTATAATGTTTAAGTATCTAATAGCCTATGTTGAATTTCTAATGTATACATTCTAATGTTTAAGTCTCTAATAGCCTATGTTGAATTTCTAATGTATACATTCTAATGTTTAAGTCTCTAATAGCCTATGTTGAATTTCTAATGTATACATTCTAATGTTTAAGTCTCTAATAGCCTATGTTGAATTTCTAATGTCTACATTCTAATGTTTAAGTCTCTAATAGTTTCCCTTTAATATTGGGTGTAGGCGTAGCAATAGTCCTGTCGTACTAAACTAAATTCTGTCACAGACAGAATTCTTTTTTTTTTTTTTTTTTTTTTTTTTGTGAGTTTGTGTCTTTGTTTTTTTTTTTTTTTTTTTTTTTTTTTGAGTGGGCGTGGTTTTGTTCAAGGCTATGTTTATAACCTATTTAAAGGGTCCGGTATTCTTAACACTCAAACATTTTTTTTTTTTTTTTTTTTTTTTTTTTTTTTTCACAGTTGGTTGGTTGGTTGATAATCTTCTCTATATATAGGATCGCTGACGTGCCACCTCCTCATTCTATCTAGATCTTTGCCAGCAACGGTCATATCTCTCATCTGTTAAAATTTTCAATTTTTCAACTAGGCATAGTGACTAGACGACCGTTGCTGGCAAATGTCGAGACACAATGAGGAGGTAGCAAGTCAGCGATCCTATATATAGAGGATATAATCAACCAACCAACTATGGAAAAAAAAAAAAAAAAAAAAAAAAAAAAAAAAAAAAAAATTTTTTTTTTTTTTTTTTTTTTTTTTTTTTTTTTTTTCACAGTTGGTTGATTATCTCCTCTATATATAGGATCGCTGACTTGCCACCTCCTCACTCTATCTCGATCTTTGCCAGCAACGGTCATATCTCTCATCTGTTAAAATTTTTAGAAAATTAGTTTGTCGCTTGAAGCCTTCAAGATGATCCGATAAAATTCTTCTAGAACAAATTGGCAGGATATTATGTAAACCGTTTCCTCAAAAACAGGACGTGATAAGTTATTTATAGATGCGTCAAGCCTCTCTAATCTATAAAAAGTCATCCTGTCGAGCCTTATATAGTATTACTGATGTCGTTTCTCAGAACCGCTTATCAGATCTCACGCATCCGCTTGCCAGAGTATAAATACGAGCCTCTCGCCTCAGCTTATTCATTCTGAGCCTCTGTTTTTCAAAATGGAAATGTTTTCTTTCGACTCTCTGACCGACGAGCGATTTGATTATGACTATGCCGTAAAGCCTGGATGGAATGTCTTGAATACGTCTCGTCTTTCTCTCGAGTTATTATGCAATTATAATCGAGACATGTCCATGCCAACTCCAAAACCAGTTTCCAGACCATCTCCAGTTTTCAAATCTAAACGCGTTCCAGTTCCAGTTCCAGTTCCAGCTTCTAAATCTGTTCCAGTTCCAGTTCCAGTTCCAGCTTCTAAATCTGTTCCAGTTCCAGTTCCAGTTCCAGCTTCTAAATCTGTTCCAGTTCCAGTTCCAGCTTCTAAATCTGTTCAAGTTCCAGTTCCAGTTCCAGCTTCTAAATCTGTTCAAGTTCCAGTTCAAATTTCAATACCCATGTCAGAGATGATTTATTTTAAAGTACCAAAGCTATTAAGCCCGCTACCAAAATCTCCAGAGTCCAACGTAACAACTTATCGTGCCTGGAAGCCTCCACCGAAGATAGATTTCGTGGTACGGCCTAAACTAAAAACTGCTGGCTTTGAAGATCCAAGAATTCGAAGACGGCATGGCATAGTCGTTGTCAAATCGAACGTCAATTTGAGAGATGGAAAATGCTACAGCCTTATAAATACAGAGGCTAGAAAATACTACAGTTGGGTTTAAACCCAAACGATTTATAAAAAAATCGGGCCGAACGAAGTGTCTCATGGCAGATTCCTGTCTTTGACACTTCGTTCGACCCGTTTTTTTTGTAACAATTATATTGCCAATATTGGATGCGTACCGATTTGTACTTTAAGATTTTAAACGGATACTTAAGATTTTGAATGGATACTTTTATAACTGAAGTCCCTGAGATATAAATTTATATATAAACTATTATCAACCAACTTAAAAAAATTTCAAGATTGGCAAAAAAATATTATTTTGAAATCAAAATCTATAAAATCGAAATGATAAACTTTGAAAAATTTTCCAGATTGGTGAAAAATGGCAAAGTCCCAAAAAAATAGTATGTTGAAAAAATTATAGAAATATAAAATCAACCAAAGACACTTTAGCATGAGATATATATAGGTTAGCTAATGTCAAGCAACCAATCAACCAACCTTGAAAAAAAAAAAAAAAAAAAAAAAAAAAAAAAAAGGAATTCTGTCTGTGACAGAATTTAGTTTAGTACGACAGGACTATTGCTACGCCTAAACCCATATTAAAAAAAAAAAAAAAAAAAAAAAAAAAAAAAAAAAAAATTTTTTTTTTTTTTTTTTTTTTTTTTTTTTTTTTTTTTTTGTTAGCGGGTGGGCGTGGCTTAGTACTATATAAGCATGCTGTCTTAGTCTATTCGTCCATACAACGGCATGTGGTAGCTATACACACTAATATAAACTCCTGTTCGCATACTTTTATTAGAGAAAATTGCATCAATTGTCGTACCGCCTCTTGTCGTATAGTGTTTGGGATTCGTTCGTAGATCTAAGTTCAGGACTTGTAACCCCCCCATAAAGTCTTTTCCTTCTTCTGAATTAAAATCTATATTAAAATCCCCTACCAGCACCGTTTTGAAATCTTCGTCGTCTTGGAGTAGAGCTTCTACTATAACTTCCCTTTTTTGTTCGTCATTGGCTTGTGGACTTGCATATACCAAGATGAATCTTATATTATTGAGTATGTAACATACTAAAACTTGGACTTTGTCTTTGTTTAAAATAATGATTTTTTTCGATAAATCCGATAAGCCTTCTCGGATATAAGTTATAATGCCGCATTTCTTTCGAGGCTTTCTTGGATCATCATTGCTATGAATTACACCAGCCATTACAAATCCTGGAAATGCAAAGTAATCTGCGGGTAATGTTCCCGTTTCTGCTAGCATAATTATATCACTCTTCATGAAGCATGGATCGGCCAATACGTCTTCGTAATGAGTGGATAATCCTTCAACATTATGGTACATAAACTGAATGCCAGCGAAATCTCCTCTTTCATGAAGAAATCGGAAATGAGGAATTAGTGGATTTGCTCTTAATCTCGCTAGTTCTTTTGCCACGGGATCCTTTTCAGATGGTGTCTCGGGTGGTACAAATTCGCCCTCTATATACAATCCGTCAGCTTTCGTCGCACGTGATAACGCGACATAAACTAAACTTCGACCCATATTTTTGCTAAGATGTACAGCACACTCTTTGTACGTTGCACCTTGCGATTTATGAATGGTGATTGCCTCAGATACAACGATTGGAAATTGGTCTCTAGCGACACTTAAAGCCGAATTTCTTGTTCTATAGATATTTTTCCTCATTCGTTCAATGGGCGTCCATTTCAATCCAGGATTGATGCCATGACGCAGCATATATCTTATGTATTCTTTTCTTAAATTTTTACCAATGTCTGAGTCTTCGAATTCCATCCATATTCGTTGAACAGCTGTCTTTTGAGTACCTTTAATTTTACCGTATTGAATTTTTCGAAGAATGCCCATAGCTCCGTTTACGAGTCCATCGACAGTATTTATATTGTATACGAGCATGTATTTAGCACCTAATTTCAAAGTTATTTTGCGAGCTAAATTACACGTGTCTGTTCTTTTCATACTTTTTACTTTTTGCCATACACTACTTTTATTTTGCTGAGAACCGGATCCCGATATTGTATCGTAGGCTTCCGAAACGCAGGTCTGTGTGTCATATTCGGCAATTTTCTTTGCATTATATTGATCCACTTCATGGTTCATGTAAAACATATGAATGGCTGAAGATGAAATATCTTCTGGTTTTTTTACGATACGATTTTTTATCAACTGTATATCTTCCGAATTCATTTTTCCATTAGCCAAATTATTTAGACAGCGGGCAAATGACAAATCATCTTTCTGTCGCATAATTTCGTCTAATTCATACAACTGAAACGAATTCCAAAGAACATTTCCTACCAAATGACTTAAGCCTGCCGATTTTGGTATTTTATAGACGGAAGCATCTCCAACCGGTGGCAATTGCCTAAAGTCTCCAAATGCTAAAACACTCACGTTTCCAAACGGTTTGTCGATACCCATTATTTGTCTTAAACGTTGATCTACTATGGAAAACATGTTAAAGCCTACCATGGATATTTCGTCTATGATAAGAGTTTTTACGTTTTTATACATAAATCTGTATTCATTTAGCGTGCTAGGACACAGATCGATTACATTTTTAGATACTTTAAGAGGTATTGCGAATGCAGAGTGTAACGTCATAGCCCTAATGTTGTATGCGGCTTTTCCAGTTGGGGCAACCTTCAAAACCGTCAAGTCGGATGGATCACTGCCACGTTTGTCATAAAATCGGATTAATGATTGTTCCAATGTAGATATAAGATAGGATTTACCACAACCCGCTGGACCCGTGATAAATATGTGAAACGGTTCTGAATTTGTAGTTACTAAATGTAAGACGTGTTTGAGAAGATCATATTGTCGAATGTTAGCCTGACGAAATTTTTGCCAATACTCCTTATCAACCCACCTATTTTGTATTTTGAATACGGCAAAATCTTTACCGACATACTCGTCCATATCCCGTTTAATATCGGCTGTCAGAAGTGGGTCATTTTCAAATTCTAATAGTGAGCCATCATAGAATTGTACATCTTCTTCCTTAATTTCTGAGTCTTCTAGCTCTTCTTCATTCGGTACATCATACTCATCAATGTCAAATGAAATATTGTGATATTTTATTCGGTTTTCTTGAATCAATGCTTCATTTTCTTGATAAAGAGCTTCCATATTTTGGCTTAAAATTTCAGTCTTTTCATCTCTCCAGTGGGTATACAGAGTGATTTGTTCTCGGTAAAATTCATCTGGATCAGTTGGTTTCTTGTAATTGACGCACCTTAAAATTTTACGCGATAGTCGTTTACGCAAGTAATTTTGAGAGTTGAGCAATTTTAAATTTGGCGATCCAGATTTACTAATTTCATATTCCGTAGCAAAATCTGCTAGACACAAGGCTTCCAAATCATGCGGTCGTTGTACATATTTGTCAAATATTGAGCATTCGAATACTTCGCAAGAGTCTTTGGGTAAATCTTTTAGATCTTCTTGATTTTTGACTATTCGTGCCCTATTACCAGGTTGAAACGTCGGTATAAAGATGTCATTAGTGGAAAGTTTACTCATAGGTAATTCTAAGAGGCTCCAAGCGGCTTCCTGAGCACACACTTCTGCACTATTCAGAAAAGTATTCGCTACCTTTCTAAGGCTGTTTCTGAGATTTAGTTTTTGTTTAGAACATTCAATGATACATTCTTTAATGAATTTTGACAAACCTCTTTGCGCTTTGTTAATATAATCCACCATATATACCACGCAAGCGTAACCGTCCGTTACGTACTGAATGTCCATATTAGATTGCATCAAATTTAAAATTTTTGGGTTATAATTGTTTATTATAATTTCTTTCACTTCACGTTGCAATATAACAGTAGAGCGTTTTAATCCAGATCTTATAACTGCGATGTACTCATCAAGCGTATAGTTTAAGCTAAACAAAAACGCGTCAAATGTCATTTTAGATTTTTCCTCAGCTATCGTGGCTAAATAATCTCTCAGAGATTCATATTGTTTTGTTAAATCTGGATCTGGGTCTTGTAAAGGTTCTAGTATTCGTGTTCTATCCATAGGGAAATAGGGTATGTTGAATCGGCACCCTGCATCTTTACCAGATTTTTTATAGCAAGTGTGGGTATGACGATGCCTCTGGTATTTGACAAATTCATTTTCAGAACTGCACGTAATCATTTGATCGATAAATTTTTCACATATTTCGGCCTTCTCCTTTGAATACAAGGGTGCGTTTTGTAACCATGTTAGCATATGCACGTGGGGACTGCCTCGGTGCTGAAATTCTATTCTGTAATAGAATTCCCTAATTTTGTATGGGCCAAACGGACCACCAGTTTGTTTCCAGGTTTTCATAAGCTCTCTAAATTTGTAATCAAAATATAAGGCGCACGTGACAGGATCTTTTTGTATCAGGTCGCACCTTTTCTCATGCGAAAACAACTGCTCGCTATTAAATTCTTCTTCAGTTAATTGATGACGATCAACATTCCAAGATAGCGTTTTCATCAAATCATACCAACGGGTTTCGGCTGCAGATACCGTAATGAAAACAGTCGGAAGGCCAAATTGTCTGATAGCTGCAAACACGCGTTTTTTCTCTTTTTCCCAATGGGGAGGTGAATTTTTAATAGAGGCTAAGATTTTGTAGCCGTCGTTATGGCTTTGCAATTCATTTAAATAATCTGTATCAAGAAGATTTCCAGCTGTCACATTTCCTTCGAGTGTCTTCTTTTTTCGAATTGAAATATTTATTGCGCTCATAAGTCTCAAATGATTATATCTACAGTAAGCGTATAGCAAATGATCGGGTCGAGCAGCTCGTCGGTCGCTTCGTCTGATCTCGGAATTGGCAATTTTCGTATAGGTCGGGTTTGTTTTAAAATACCGCATTTTACCACAATATAGAGTTGGATAGGCTAATTCTTCAGCAAAGTCGTCAGCTAGGAGGGAAATGGGAGTCTTGTCTTCTCCAGGAGCCAGGCATATTCCTTTCTCATCACCCAATTTTATATTATCCAATTTTAAATTACCCAATTTCATTATTACTGTGTCTGTATTAGATGGGTTAACTTCATGCTCGCCGTCTTCATCATCCGATTTTATTTCAAGACCGTCATCTTCTTCCAATACCTCATTGTCTTCAAAATTTTCGTTTTCGCTGGCATCTATAACCATAGAATCCACGTCAAATTTCTTTTCTTCAAATTTATGTTTCCAATCCATACACAAACTGATATCAAGCATTTGATAAAGTTCTTGCTGCATGAGATATTCTGCTGCCTCAAACACTTTTCGAGGATTTATGATTTCATACATGTAGGTGGATTTGTGACTCAGGCGTTTCTTCAATTTAACGTGAAGGGTGTAACTCTCATCCAAATTTCGTGGAAGCTGATTTACAGTAGAATCCAAGGAAATAGGTACATTTACGACTGAACCTTTCAATTTGTATTGACATCCGCGAACGGGATAGATTGACATGAATGGCAAGCGGCATGCAACCAATCGTTCTTCTAGCCTAGTCAATTCTTTTAAACAGTCTGGGATTTCTGGAAATGTAAAGCCATTACTAACTGCTAATTCAGGAACATTTAATTTTCGTAATGAATCGTAACACGTTTTGCAAAATTGTCCTTTACCATCATCATCCCTATTAAAAGTTAATCTTAAGAATTCGTCAGACGCACCTTTGGCTTTTAAGTCTTGTTTAGTAAGATTTTTTATTGAGCTATTAAACCACAATCGATCACAACAGTCACATGCATGAACGGGTCCATCAGAAATCGCTTTAAAGAATTTAGTAGCAATTTTTTCAAATTCTGGATTCAATACTGAGGTATTCAAGTCATCATCTCTTTTAAATCGCTTAGAATCATTTTCGAGAGGTTCTATTTTTTTACGTTTACGATATAGCCTTTTTGCTTCAACTTCCTTAGCACGAAAGTTGGGATCTTGTCGTTGGGATCGTTTACATTTAAGATTTCTATCAGATTTTTTCAAAGAATTCTTATTATTGTTAGGTGTTTCCGTAGAAGATCCTTCACCAAGCTGTTTCTTTCGATATTGTTTTATATGAAAACTAACCGTCGATTGTGCGATTCCCAATGCCTTTGCAATTTGTCTTTGAGATAGCTTATTAGGAGACAAATAAAGAGCTATAATTTCGGCTTCGATGTTGGGGGACATCCTGCTTGATTTATAGCGATCCAACCACAAACTGGTAGCAAGTACAGCAACCTGTCTATGCTGATGATTGTTAATCCTATATTTAAAAGTCAATTTTGAAACATATAAAAGTTCTTTCAAATTAGATAGAATATTTAAAGACGAGTAACGAAATTAAATGGTAACATTAGAAATAATTAGTACTTTTGGCCAAATCTAGGTGATCGACCATAAACGGTGACGGACAAAATGTAACGTACTGAAAGCAATAGTCCTGTCGTACTAAAAAAAAAAAAAAAAAAAAAAAATTTTTTTTTTTTTTTTTTTTTTTTTTTTTTTTTTTCAAGGTTGGTTGATTAGTTGATTGACTCTAGATAACCTATATATATCATGCTAAAGTATCTACACTATCATTGTCCAGCAATGCTTATTTGTTTCAGCATCTATAAAAATCTTTACCGTATCCTGTTTCCGTGTTCAGCATCCTGTTTCGTAGCAAATGAGTTATGCAATATCCTGTTTTCGCGTTCAGCGACAATAATTCTATAAATAGCCTTATCTTATCCTGTTTTCGTAGAAAATGAGTTATGCAACATCCTGCCTTCACTATATAAGCTCTGCCATTCGATCGAATAGTCATTCTCTCTTCGGAGCTTGAACTGCTAACATGTATAAGCATCAATGCTCTGTGAAGAAACTTAAAGCGGCTAACGCTCTTCATAACCTTTTCGGAATGACTGAGCCTTTTCCAAATATTCTTTCGACTTCTGTCAAGAAGCTGAAGAAATATCCTCATTTCCAAACAATGATCGGAGAAGGCAAAATCCATATGTTCTGCCTACATCTGACACCTGATCATAATATTTCGTTTAAAAAACGTACTCTGACGGACAAGATCCTGAATACGATTCCAGCACTAGGCAGAGAGGCCCAGACAATCTATCCGTTGAGACCTCAAGACATAAAATGGATCACTGTTATGAACAGATTCAAAAGACCCCCCAGCGAAGCCAACAGAACCAACGCTGATATGAGAATTGGTTTCAAGTGTCCCCATAACCAATTTCTGGTGAAAGGTCATTTCACGTTTGGACAGAGAACCGTTGGGCAAGGATGCGCCCATATTATCCAGACGTTGGACGCACCATTGCTGTTCTATGTGAGACCCCCCAACGAGACACGAGTGAGAGCTGACAGCAGATATTTCTCAGGGGACAAGCTTCACTTCTACGAGAGGTTCATATTGATTGCTCGCTCAAGCTACAAGATACCTGCTGGCACTACCTATATTTTATTTACGACACAAAAGAATTTCTTCAGTCTACATGTTGTGAAGGAGAGCTTGAAGCTGGGTTTCAAGGTAAAAAATCCGTTGGTAGAAAGAATCACGAAAATAGACGGGATGTATGAGGTATCTGTGCCAACACCTATGATACCTCATATGGATGATGATGACGAGCCACCCTCTGAATATATTCAAACAGCTCCAATCTCAGAGCCAGAACCATCCCAAGAGCCAGAACCATCCCAAGAGCCAGAAACCGATTTGCCAGAAATCTATTTGCCGACGAACCCTCCTGTTGTGTTGGACAAAACAATAACCGTGGTCACTACAAATTATGCAGAACAATATAACTCTCAAATCTGGAAAGTATTGACAGATCCCCTTAAAAACAACTTCGTACGCACCTACGGGCCTGATCTACCTGGAATGGATATGAGAACTGCATCGGTAAAACGTAAGGCCGAAAAGAATCCCAAGCGTTTAAAGAAACGTAAGCTCACCTTCAAGGACGCTGCAACAAATACAGAGCCTGAAACTAGAGAACCAGAGCCTGCACCTATTGCAAATCCAGAGCCTGCACCTATTGAACATTCAATGCCTTTTGTTGAAAATCCAGGATTTCATAGTGAATGGCCTATTCAAAGCCCTGCGGTACCTGAAGATCTTAATAATATAGTATGCTCTCCCATGCCAGATCAGCTACTACTAGACTCTATGATGAAAGATCTCCTGACACCTGGCACTCTAGAATATATAATAGATGAGTCCAAACAGCCAAATTACATATCACTCTAAAAATATTAAAAATTTAAAAAATTTGGGTCAAACGAGGCTTCCTCATGTCAGATTTGTCATTATGACTTATCTTGACGATGGAAGCCTCGTTTGACCCATTTTTTTTAAATCTATCTCCTACCAATATTGGATTTGTAAAAAAAATAACTTATAAATTTTATGAGTAGACAAATGAAAATTGTCTAAGCCGTTCAACGGAATCGCTTAAAGCGGCTTCAGCTATGCCATCCTATCGATTGGACCTGCAAACGGGACAGCCAACATTATCCATAAAAATTTAACCTCGATAAAATTTGTAGCTTTTAAATTGAGATGCTGAGCCAGAAAAACTGAACGCGTAGAGATTAGCAGCTCATATTGTAAAAATTTAAACGTAATTATGAAAATAGTATTAACGAGATCCAATGACAGAGATCCAAAAAAACTTTAGTAACCAATCGTTTGGTCATGACAATTGAAAAGCGAATCTTGATGAACGAGGAAAAGATATATATATATCAACCAACCAACCAACCTTGGGAAAAAAAAAAAAAAAAAAAAAAAAAAAAAATTTTTTTTTTTTTTTTTTTTTCACAGTTGGTTGGTTGGTTGATAATCTTATCTATATATAATATGGCTAACGTGACTACACTCTCATTGTGTCTCGACGTTTGCCAGCAACGGTCGTCTAGTCACTATGTCTCGTAATGTGTTTTCAACAAGATGTACATTGATGGACACTAGAGCGTTAGATTTTTCTATAAAAGCCTATGATCTATTCTGATTTCATGAAAACCTGCAGTATCTTGTCATTTGTCAGACAAAAGTCTTGTTTTCAAAGCCAAAAATGTATAAATATCGCTATCCCATCCTGTTTTAAAGGAAATGGGTTTAGACATCAGGAGCTAGTTTATGCATGACCTTACAGTAGAAGAAATAAATTCCACTCCCACCCACCCTAATAGATATACTATATATATACTATATATATAGACTACAGCGCCATCTACAATGATTGGCTAAAGAAATATAGCTTTAGAAGCCAACTGAGAAATATAGCTTTAGAAGCCAACTGAGAAATATAACTTTAGAAATATAACTTTAGAAATATAACTGTAGCAGTCAACTGAGAAATATAACTTTAGAAATATAACTTTAGAAACCAACCAACCAACCTTGAAAAAAAAAAAAAAAAAAAAAAAAAAAAAAATTTTTTTTTTTTTTTTTTTTTTTTTTTTTCAAAGGTTGGTTGGTTGGTTGGTTTGACTGGCTATATATAATTATCTATTTGCCTCCACACTCTCATTGTCTCTCAACATTTGTCAGCAACGGTTGTCTAGTTATTATTGCTCGTAATGACAAATATGATAAATTTGAACCTGTATCTGAAACAGGATTCCATCCAATCGTGTCCAAATGCTAGATCTTCCCATTTTAAATGAAACCTGTTAATTTTGATCGTGGCACAGTCGTCGTGTCGATCTTAAACTTGGTCCATCCAAAAAACCTTCATGAGTCAAGCTGAGTGCATCCCGAAACAAACTAATCAAAACCTGAAACAATTGTTGCGTAGAGAGAATCCGTAAAATTTAGCAAGAGGTCTCTATAAAATTTAAATTGCTGAGAGTTGTCACGACAAATGTAGCAATGAACGCTGGAAAATTTAAATGTAATTATGAAAATAGTATTAACCATTCGTTGAGTAGCATGACAAATGAAAATTGAAACGTAATTAGGAAATTAGTATCAAGATTAGCTTTTCAATTTAATCCTGACCTTTTTCGAGTTTTGTCCAGATGCTATAAAATTGAAACAGGTGTATCTGAAACATTATTCAATCCAAATGCTAGGGCCTTCTCATTTTAAATGAAACCTGTTAATATTGATCGTCTTAAACGTGGATCACTTGGCCATCCAAGAAACCCTCATGAATATTGAAACCGGCTGAGTTCTATCCTGAAACAGGTGTCACGACAAATTGATATGTACGCTTGAAATCTGAAAGATATATAACCCGTCAAGGTCACACGAGTCAAGCTTCAAGGTCACACAAAAAAAAAAAAAAAAAAAAAAAAAAAAAAAAAAAATATATATATATATTTATATATATATATATATATTTTTTTTTTTTTTTTTTTTTTTTTTTTTCATGTGACCTTGAACATAGACTATATATACCCTTGACAAATGAATTTATAAACTATTATCTTTTTTCCTTACTCAGTCTAATATAATTATGGCGGCTCGTGACACGATGCAAAAGTATAGGAATCTTATTAAGAGAGATGTATTTGAGTTTAAATGTCCCCATTGCCAAGTCCTGATCTTACCTAAAAAATATGAAAAGCATTGTCATGAACAGCGCAACATAGACCCTTTGCTGAAATGTGTTTGGTGTCCTGACAACAAGAGACGGCACACATTCCAGCGGCGAAAGAAATACCTGGCGGCCGATCATCTTATAAACTGTTATTTGCAATTTAAAATTCGGATTGCCAAACCCTTACCCGAAGAAGATGACGTGTCCGTTCCAGATGGATATCCCTTCAACTTCAACCCTATGTGTGAGAATAATGACTTTTTTGGACATGATCAAATTTTTCCAGACGGTAGCCGGGCCTACGAGCCTGTCTGGGAGATTGAGTTACCGGAGCCGCCTGTTTCTTTTCAAGACCATTCTCTGAATTTGGCAGCTGCATGCGTCCTGAAATATTTACAAAGCGACCTGGTATTCATTCATGTGATGGTTCGAGCTACGGCCTACGAGAGTTTTCTCTATCGTATGGACGAAGACAACGGTAATACGCGGACTCTACCCTTTTCTTGTTGGTGCGACGGAGGGACCGAATCTGATCCTAAATTCAGGCATCATAGACATATGATAGTCGTATCTCCATCTCTTAAGTATTTTCAGAAAAACGTATGGAATAAGATCCAGCCCGAAGATCGACCTTATTCTGGTTTCAAATGCATCTTGAGTAAAAATATAAAAACCGTCTGGCATTTAGTTAATACTCTTGGCTATCTCAGCAAGCGTAGGTCCAAGTGTAATTTTTCTTTCGACGATTGTCTGGAAGCAGGCAATTTGAACCATTTTTATATCCAAGCGACGCTTCCTAAAGACTACAGGCTGGTCTTGGCTACGCTATGGGACAGGGGTATCATAAGAGTTCTCAATCAGAGATATCATATCTGGGAACCGAAGAGATTGCTAGAAGGCCCTATGTCGTTTGTGGATGGGAAATGGCGCATCAAAATCAAACATTTGCCACAAATAATATTGAATATGGTGCTGCCCGTGTCCGAAATTCTCAAGTCTACGAGCAAACCCACCGAACGCTTCTTACATCTGATCGACGGCAAAAAGATGTATTTCAAGCCAGGCAATCGAACTGAACGCGATTACAAGTTATTTTTTGGCATTGTAAAAGACGAATGGTGGGAGCCCTGCAAGTTGCAGCAGGCCTGTTTTATGTGCGCGAAACCTTATATGCAGATATGCGACGAGCTGAAAAAGGAAATTAGCGAGATGAAAACTCTTTACGAACAAGAGACGCAAGATTTGAGAAAGAAGCTAGAAGCCTTGCACGAAGACAATAGACGTTTGCACGAAGACAATAGACGTTTGCACGAAGACAATAAACGTTTGCACGAAATAATTTATAATTTACAAAACGACGAAATTGTGAGACTGAAAAAAGAAAACGACGCCTTGAAAGCGAAAAATGCCAAACTGAAGTTAGAAAATAGCAGCTTTAAAATAAACATTAAACGTTTCAAGACAGAAAATCTCAATCTGAAGGCAGAGAATGTCAGCTTAGCATCAAACGCTAAACGTCTGAAGACAGAAAATATTCAATTAAAAGATGCAAAGTCTAACTTGACAGGACTTGAGCTTAGACAATGATTATCGAATCCATATAGTTGTTGATAAAAAATTGATCCAATGATAATGTGAGAGTATGTTTAGTATGCAGCCATGCCCAAGGTCAAGGTCACATTAAAAAAAAAAAAAAAAAAAAAAAAAAAAAAAAAAAATTTTTTTTTTTTTTTTTTTTTTTTTTTTTTTTTTTTTTATGTGACCTTGTGACCTTGATAGATTGTTAGCGCCTATATAAGCAGCTGACAAATCTCATTTTCTAACATTATTCATTTAACTATAATATAAGGGCATGGATAGCTATTTAGATCTCGTGTCAAAGGTTTTGGCAAAACCGCAATTGTCTGAGGGTATCGACAATATTTTGCACAAAGACTGTTTGAATCTTATATCTAAAGATTGGGTGGCTCGTTTGAAAAATAACGTGACTTTTCAAGATTATGTCACCGACGCCAAACGGTTATGGAATCCACCTTATATGACGCTGAATTATGAATATGAAGAATCCAAGCGCCCAAATTTTAAAGTTGCTGTCGTTGCATACTGTAAATTTATGAAACGTTATGGGGATAGAGGCCTTCTAAATCCCAAATTGAATTTATATATTATGGCTTCAGAGCCATTACGTTTAATTGCTCGTGCGATGACATCTGATCTCTCAGTTCAAATTTCTGACGATTTTAAATTTTCTTTTCAAGATTGTAGTGGTGTTTTGAATTGTCATGAATGCGGTAAACGTGCAAACGAATTCAAAGCAAAAGGTCATAAAATAGATCTAAGATCTCAACCATGCATACTGGACACCAGCGTATTTACTGGAACTGAAGTCGCGAATCGCTTTTATAGTATGATCGAACCCACGTTCACTGACACGTTTGTAGCCATCTTACAAATAAAAATTAATACGAGATACAGCTATTATACTCAAAATAATCAAAAAATTTTACGTATTAGTGGAAGTATTTTAGATTTCATCGGATTTCAGGAAAGAAAATTAATGGCTTCTAAAACAGCTAATATAGGATTCATAACAGAAATCGATAATCAACCTTCAACGAAGGCTAAGGAGGCTAAACCTTCAACGAAGACTAAGGAGGTAGAATCGTCAACAAAAACCGATGATGAGTTTGGCGATTATTTGGAAGGGATGTTAAACGATTCAAAGATACCTTATGAACCTTTTGATTTGAAAAATACTATTGAGTTGGAAAATACTGAAATTAGTCACGATACCATTGATTTGAATGATGTGGACAATAAGAGAAGCTCTAATGATTTAGACTCGGATTCTAAGAAAAGAAAAATAGATGAGGGTGAAAGTCATATATCACAGTGGCTTTTAAGTGACGATTAATAAATTACGTAAACCACATTTTAGTTTAGTACGACAGTCCCATGAAAAAAAAAAAAAAAAAAAAAAAAAAAAAAAAAAAAATTTTTTTTTTTTTTTTTTTTTTTTTTTTTTTTTTTTTTATGTGACCTTGAGCGTGGCTCGTCTATTGCTAACGTGCCTTTCTTTTTTTTTTCAAAGTTGGCCATTTCAAACTGACTGTGAAATTTTTCAAAGTCCACGCGTTTTATCTTTCTATTTTCAAAATTACATTTAAAGTTTTATGGCCCAGCTCCTGTTTCAGATAACCCTCAGCCCGTTTCAATTTTATCTCCATTTTAACGTGCTAAGCGATATGTCTTCGTTTTCAAGGTTCTTGCTAAGCGATATGTCTTCGTTTTAACATGGCACCTGACTCAATTTTATCATGGCCTCTTGCATAGCTGATCCACGTTTGAGCGACAAGCTAAATTGAATTCAATGCAAGGGAGTCACGTTAACAGATACCGTAGCGCTGAGAAACGTTCAAAATCTATTGTGAGTCATCTTAAAAGATACCATAGAGGGTCACGTTAAACGATACTATAGCGTGGCGTAAAATATTATCAGCCAATGGAGGGTTAAAAGATACAATAGAATGGAAGAAATACAAAAGTTAAAAATAAATTGGTAAAACCTTTAGGGTTTCGTTGGAAAGGTTTAGTAATATTTAATTTTAAGCTCAATATTATCTTGAGTCAAAATGTAAGTTCGTTATCTGGCTTCAATGAAATGGAATAAAGACAAAAGTTATAATAAATTGGGGAAAAGATTTAGGGTTTCGTTGGAAAGGTTTAGTAAATTTTAATGTTAAATTTAATGTTGACATTTTATCGAGGTCATAGCGTGGCGTAAAATATTATCAGCCAATGGAGGGTTAAAAGATACAATAGAATGGAAGAAATACAAAAGTTAAAAGTAAATTGGTAAAACCTTTAGGGTTTCGTTGGAAAGGTTTAGTAATATTTATTTTTAAATTTTAAGCTCAATATTATCTTGAGTCAAAATGTAAGTTCGTTATCTAGCTTCAATTTTCAAGGAAATGGAATAAAGACAAAAGTTATAATAAATTGGGGAAAAGATTTAGGGTTTCGTTGGAAAGGTTTAGTAAATTTTAATGTAAAATTTAATTTTGATATTTTATCACGGTCAAATGATAGATGCATGCCTATTCACGGGGGTTTCACTTTTGGAAATTGAATTTTCTAATTGCCAGGAAAACTTTCAAAAGAGATTTTTCAATTCTGCCTGACCAACTGTAACAAATTACCAAGTTCAGTCGGGTCCGTAAAATGTTGCTACCAACATTGGTATTGTAAAAAAATAACTTATAAAATTTTATCAGATTTGATAAGCTTATCTTGACGATGGCCCAGTTTTTTAAATGCTACCAATATTGTAAAAAAATAAGTTATAAAATTTATCAGATATAGTATTTATCAGGCAGTCTTTCGATTTTGACCGTTCAAAGGTATCGTTTAACATGAATCTGGCTTCAGCTATGCAAGAGGCTATGATAAAATTGAGTCAAGCTGACCTGAATCTGAAACAGGTTTTATTTGTCATGTCAAAATGAAGACATATCGCTTAGCAGGAACCTTGAAACCGGACAGCAGGCGTAAAAATTTAAACTGGCTAATATAAACATTGTTGCGTAGAGAGAAAATTTTAACAAGAGGTCTCTATGAAATTCATATTGCTGAGAGTTGTCACGACAAATGTAGCAATGGACGCTGTCAAATGTAATTATGCAAATAGTATTAACCATTCGTTGAGTAGCATGACCAATGAAACATGACAAATGAAACGTAATTAGGAAAATAGTATTAACCAAATGGACTACAGATTAAGGAAGGGACAAATAAATAATTATATACAGACAATCAAGTTTCAAGGTCACATGAAACAAGCTTCAAGGTCACACGAAAAAAAAAAAAAAAAAAAAAAAAAAATTTTTTTTTTTTTTTTTTTTTTTTTTTTTTTTTTTTTTTTTTTACAGTTGGTTGGTTGGTTGATAATCTTGTCTATATATAATATGGCTAACGTGACTACACCCTCATTGTGTCTCGACATTTGCCAGCAACGGTCGTCTAGTCACTATGCCTCGTAATGTATTTTAAGTAAGATGTACGTTTTCATGAAATCAGAATGATATCATGGGTTTTATAGAATATAATAAAATAACTTAAATAAAATATTAGAAATAAAATATATTTTTTATCTGTATTTATACATGCAGACATTTCCGCTTCGCGGAAATGTCTGCATGTTTAAATACAGATAAAAAATATATTTTATTTCATACTCAATTATAGGGTCTCGTAAAGAGTTTCATCTCGCTGATTTCGAGTTTCGGCTTGTCGTATGTCGCAACAGGCTTGCTACAACCTGCACGTTTTTCACGATGCCAAATATCTTATAATCTAGTTCAGTTTGTCTGCCAAGCTCAAAATACATCTTTCTACCGTTGATCAGATGTACTCATTGGGCTCTTCACAAGACTTGAAATTTTTGGACACGGGCAGCACCCAATTCAATATTATTTCTGTTAAATGTTTAATTTGGATGCGCCACTAATAAACTCCATTGGGACCTTGATAAGCCAGCTTAAATATCTCTGATCTAAGAGTTTGGTTCGTCAAAGAGCCAATGTAGCCAATACTAGCTCATAATCGCTTGGCAGCGAAATAAAAATGATTCCCACCCGCATCTTTGAAAGAACATTCGGACCGGTCCTAACGACCATGAGATAGAGTACCAATATTGTACCTATTCTAATTTGAAGGGATATGGCTTAGCTATAATATAATTTTGTATCTTGATAAAATATACAGACTCTATAGATAAATTTAAGAGATCTGAGTTTAAAATTTTAATTTTTTCGCTTAAAATTTACATTTTTTGTGTAAAATTTAAAAATTTTAATGGCAAAGCTAGAAATAGAGTACCAATATCGTACCTATTCTAATTTTTAAGGGATATGGCTTCTCTATAAGATAAATATGTATCTTGGTAAAATATACAGACTTGATAGCTAAATTTAAGAGATCTGAGTTTAAAATTTTAATTCTATATCTTTTCTCTTGAGACATTTGAAACTTACCGGGTTTGGTTTTACGCTTCTACCAAATTTGATTATGCCATTGCACAACAAAGCCAGGCATTCATTTTATGTTTATCAGACCTCTGATAGTCTTTAGCTAAAATTAAAACTTGCCTTTGCAAAGTGGACAACAGCCATGCAAATACGATATAACTGGAGACCAAAAATTAAACAGCCGTCATGTAGCAATCTAAAAAAATTATGCTGGATTGAAATTATTCAAGCTGCTTATATGAAGTTAATTTAAGCAAGATGACCTTGAAAATATAGCCAGTCAAGTTTCAAGGTCACATGAAAAAAAAAAAAAAAAAAAAAAAAAAAAAAAAAAAAAAAATTTTTTTTTTTTTTTTTTTTTTTTTTTTTTTCACAGTTGGTTGGTTGGTTGATAATCTTGTCTATATATAATATGGCTAACGTGACTACACCCTCATTGTGTCTCGACATTTGCCAGCAACGGTCGTCTAGTCACTATGTCTCGTAATGGGTTTTCAGCAAGATGTACATTGATGGACACTAGAGAGTTAGATTTTTCTATAAAAGCCTATGATCTATTCTGATTTCATGAAAACCTACAGTATTTTGTCATTTGTCAGACAAAAGTCTTGTTTTCAAAGCCAATAATGTATAAATATCGCTATCCCATCCTGTTTTAAAGGAAATGGGTTTAGACATCAGGAGCTAGTTTATGCATGACCTTACAGTAGAAGAAATAAATTCCACTCCCACCCACCCTAATAGATATACTATATATATACTATATATATAGACTACAGCGCCATCTACAATGAATCTGATTGGATAAAGAAATATAGCTTTAGAAGCCAACTGAGAAATATAGCTTTAGAAGCCAACTGAGAAATATAGCTTTAGAAACCAACTGAGAACTATAGCTTTAGCAGCCAACTGAGAAATATAGCTTTAGCAGCCAACTTCATCAACGAGAATGAAACATGTTAATTTTGATCATGTCTATCTTAAATATGGATCGCTTGGCCATTCAAGAAGCCTTCATGAAAATTAAAACCGGCTCCATGACAAAACGTAGCAATTAGATGTTTGAACTGAGTCCATAACCTTTTACAGTTTCCCTTTAAAATTTGTCTAAGCTATAGTAGTCTGTTCAAAAGAATCGTTTAAACGTGGATCAGCTATGCAAGAGGTCATGATAAAACTGAGTCCTGTATCTGAAACAGGTCAAAACGAAGACCTGGCAATTGAAAACGGGGCATCGCTTAGCAGGAAAAATTTAAAATTTAAACGAGCTGGACCATAAACGTAACCATTGAATTGTAAATGCTGGGCCATGCTTAGCAGTAGCAGCCCACATTGTAAAAATAATATTTACGAGATACAATGACAAAGCGACAAATGAAAAGCTTAAAAAGTCCGTGCCAGTCTATAGCATCATTTTAAATGAAACCATTGAGCCATCCAAGAGGCCTTGATAGAATCGGCTTACTGAACAAATCTATAGTTGAAATCTGAAAGACGTAGAGAGTAGCAGCCCATATTGTAAAAATTTAAAATTATAAAATTCAAAAGTGGATATGTAGGAAGGGTTAAGTTTCAAAGTCACATGACCAACAAACTAACTAACCAACAAACTTGAAATGAACCAACCAACCAACCTTAAAAAAAAAAAAAAAAAAAAAAAAAAAATTTTTTTTTTTTTTTTTTTTTTTTTTTTTTTTTTTTTTTTTCAGGTGCCACGCCCACCCTTGAAGCTTGTCTATATATAATATGGCTAACGTGACTACACCCTCATTGTGTCTCGACATTTGCCAGCAACGGTCGTCTAGTCACTATGTCTCGTAATGTGTTTTCAGCAAGATGTACATTGATGAACACTAGAGTTAGATTTTTCTATAAAAGCCTATGATCTATTCTGATTTCATGAAAACCTACAGTATTTTGTCATTTGTCAGACAAAAGTCTTGTTTTCAAAGCCAATAATGTATAAATATCGCTATCCCATCCTGTTTTAAAGGAAATGGGTTTAGACATCAGGAGCTAGTTTATGCATGACCTTACAGTAGAAGAAATAAATTCCACTCCCACCCACCCTAATAGATATACTATATATATACTATATATATAGACTACAGCGCCATCTACAATGATTGGCTAAAGAAATATAGCTTTAGAAGCTATAAACGTAACCATTGAATTGTAAATGCTTAGCAGTAGCAGCCCATATTGTAAAAATAGTATTTATGAGATACAATGACAAAGCGTAGAAAGACAATTGAAAAGCTTAAAAGTAGCGGCCCTGTGTCCAAATACTAGTCTATGGCATCATTTTAAATGAAACCATTGAGCCATCCAAGAGGTCTTGATAGAATCGGCTGACTGAACAAATCTATAGCTACGCTTGAAATCTGAAAGACGTAGAGAGTAGCAGCCCATATTGTAAAAATTAAAAATTATAAAATTCAAAATTGAATATGTAGGAAGGGTTAAGTTTCAACAAACTAACTAACCATTAAACTTGAAATGAACCAACCAACCAACCTTGGAAAAAAAAAAAAAAAAAAAAAAAAAAAAAAAAATATATATATATATATATATTTTTTTTTTTTTTTTTTTTTTTTCAAGGTTGGTTGGTTGGTTGATATATATATTTGTTCCTCGTTCATTACTTTTCATTTATCAAGATTAGCTTTTCAATTTCATCCTGGCCCTTTTCATGTTTTTATCCAAATGCTAAGTTTCAAAAGTCTCACGCTTCAGCTATGGTATCGATAAAATTGAAACAGGTGTGTCTAAATGCTAAGTCTTCTCATTTTAAATGAAACATGTTAATTTTGATCATGTCTATCTTAAACGTGTATCGCTTGGCCATCCAAGAGCCCTTCATGATACGCGAACCTTGAATTGCTTATAGCCTTTCATAAGATGGTCTACCAAATTTAATTTTGCCATTGCACCACAAACCCAGGCATTTATTTTATGTCTATCAGACCTCTGATAATTTTTAGCTAAGATTAACAATTTTCCTTTGTAGTGCGGACAATAGAATGGAACGGCATCTCGATAGAGGGTGTTTCTATAACGTTTTAAATTATGCTTAGCTGCCATGCAAATACAATATAACTGGAGACCAAAAATTAAACAGCCGTCATGTAGCAATCTAAAAAACTTATGCTGGATTGAAATATTTCAAGCTGCGTATATAGAGCTAATCTAAACAAGATGACCTTGAAAATATAGCCAGTCAAGTTTCAAGGTCACATTAAAAAAAAAAAAAAAAAAAAAAAAAAAAAAAAAAAAATTTTTTTTTTTTTTTTTTTTTTTTTTTTTTTTTTTAATGTGACCTTGAATGTGACCTTGAAGCTTGACTCGTGTGACCTTGTCTGATTATATATAATTATTTATTTATCTCTTCCTATAATGTGTTGTCCATTTGATTAATACTATTTTCATAATTACGTTTCAATTTTTATGGATCCAAGGCTGCCAATACTCATTTCCAACGAGCCTGGTTTGGCTACACAATTTACACATTTGCTTGCCTGGACTCTTCATTTATAACTTGTTGGGACCTCTCTTAAATAAAAACAAATAATATTTCAAGATTGACCGTGGACTTGGCTATATATTGGCATTTGCTTAAATGTATAAAATATCATTAATCAGACAGAGGTATGACTAGAAGACGTTCAGATAGAATGACGGTTTAAGTACGCTAGCCATTAACATGTCAGAGCGAAGACATATCGTTTAGCAAGACCCCTGAAAACGGGGTATCGCTTAGCAGGCGTAAAAATTCAAAATTGAAACAGGTTTGGCCAGTCATGACCATTGAATTGTAGATGCTGGGCCATGCTTAGCAAGAGACAGAAGCAACGCTATCTGAAACAGGACAAATCGAGTGGAGTATGTGGATATTTTAATTATACAAAACACAGGAGAGAATATTGTACAAGAAGTCAGCTAAATGTTAAGCGACGAAAATAACGTAACGTAAAAAATAACGTAACGTAAAAAATAATATATAGATGAAATAACGTAACGTAAAAAATAACGTAACGTAAAAATAACGTAACGTAAAAAATAACGTAACGTAAAAATAACGTAACGTATAAAAATAACATATCAAAAATAACGTAACGTAAAAAATAACATATCGAAAAATAACGTAACGTATAAAAATAATATACTTGACGCAAAACTAATATTGTATAAATAGCTCCGTCATATCTTATACATTGCTCCGTCAAGGTCACATTCAAGGTCACATAAAAAAAAAAAAAAAAAAAAAAAAAAAAAAAAAAAAAAAAATTTTTTTTTTTTTTTTTTTTTTTTTTAATGTGACCTTGAAACTTGACTGGCTATATTTTCAAGGTCATCTTGTTTAGATTAGCTCTATATACGCAGCTTGAAATATTTCAATCCAGCATAAGTTTTTTAGATTGCTACATGACGGCTGTTTAATTTTTGGTCTCCAGTTATATTGTATTTGCATGGCAGCTAAGCATAATTTAAAACGTTATAGAAACACCCTCTATCGAGATGCCGTTCCATTCTATTGTCCGCACTACAAAGGAAAATTGTTAATCTTAGCTAAAAATTATCAGAGGTCTGATAGACATAAAATAAATGCCTGGGTTTGTGGTGCAATGGTAAAATTAAATTTGGTAGACCATCTTATGAAAGGCTATAAGCAATTCAAGGTTCGCGTATCATGAAGGCCTCTTGGATGGCCAAGCGATACACGTTTAAGATAGACATGATCAAAATTAACATGTTTCATTTAAAATGAGAAGACTTAGCATTTAGACACACCTGTTTCAATTTTATCGATACCATAGCTGAAGCGTGAGACTTTTGAAACTTAGCATTTGGATAAAAACATGAAAAGGGCCAGGATGAAATTGAAAAGCTAATCTTGATAAATGAAAAGTAATGAACGAGGAACAAATATATATATCAACCAACCAACCAACCTTGAAAAAAAAAAAAAAAAAAAAAAAAAAAAAAAATATATATATATATATATATATATATATTTTTTTTTTTTTTTTTTTTTTTTTTTTTTTTTTTCCAAGGTTGGTTGGTTGGTTCATTTCAAGTTTAATGGTTAGTTAGTTTGTTGAAACTTAACCCTTCCTACATATTCAATTTTGAATTTTATAATTTTTAATTTTTACAATATGGGCTGCTACTCTCTACGTCTTTCAGATTTCAAGCGTAGCTATAGATTTGTTCAGTCAGCCGATTCTATCAAGACCTCTTGGATGGCTCAATGGTTTCATTTAAAATGATGCCATAGACTAGTATTTGGACACAGGGCCGCTACTTTTAAGCTTTTCAATTGTCTTTCTACGCTTTGTCATTGTATCTCATAAATACTATTTTTACAATATGGGCTGCTACTGCTAAGCATTTACAATTCAATGGTTACGTTTATAGCTTCTAAAGCTATATTTCTTTAGCCAATCATTGTAGATGGCGCTGTAGTCTATATATATAGTATATATATAGTATATCTATTAGGGTGGGTGGGAGTGGAATTTATTTCTTCTACTGTAAGGTCATGCATAAACTAGCTCCTGATGTCTAAACCCATTTCCTTTAAAACAGGATGGGATAGCGATATTTATACATTATTGGCTTTGAAAACAAGACTTTTGTCTGACAAATGACAAAATACTGTAGGTTTTCATGAAATCAGAATAGATCATAGGCTTTTATAGAAAAATCTAACTCTAGTGTTCATCAATGTACATCTTGCTGAAAACACATTACGAGACATAGTGACTAGACGACCGTTGCTGGCAAATGTCGAGACACAATGAGGGTGTAGTCACGTTAGCCATATTATATATAGACAAGCTTCAAGGGTGGGCGTGGCACCTGAAAAAAAAAAAAAAAAAAAAAAAAAAAAAAAAAAAAAAATTTTTTTTTTTTTTTTTTTTTTTTTTTTTTTTTTAAGGTTGGTTGGTTGGTTCATTTCAAGTTTGTTGGTTAGTTAGTTTGTTGGTCATGTGACTTTGAAACTTAACCCTTCCTACATATCCACTTTTGAATTTTATAATTTTAAATTTTTACAATATGGGCTGCTACTCTCTACGTCTTTCAGATTTCAACTATAGATTTGTTCAGTAAGCCGATTCTATCAAGGCCTCTTGGATGGCTCAATGGTTTCATTTAAAATGATGCTATAGACTGGCACGGACTTTTTAAGCTTTTCATTTGTCGCTTTGTCATTGTATCTCGTAAATATTATTTTTACAATGTGGGCTGCTACTGCTAAGCATGGCCCAGCATTTACAATTCAATGGTTACGTTTATGGTCCAGCTCGTTTAAATTTTAAATTTTTCCTGCTAAGCGATGCCCCGTTTTCAATTGCCAGGTCTTCGTTTTGACCTGTTTCAGATACAGGACTCAGTTTTATCATGACCTCTTGCATAGCTGATCCACGTTTAAACGATTCTTTTGAACAGACTACTATAGCTTAGACAAATTTTAAAGGGAAACTGTAAAAGGTTATGGACTCAGTTCAAACATCTAATTGCTACGTTTTGTCATGGAGCCGGTTTTAATTTTCATGAAGGCTTCTTGAATGGCCAAGCGATCCATATTTAAGATAGACATGATCAAAATTAACATGTTTCATTCTCGTTGATGAAGTTGGCTGCTAAAGCTATATTTCTCAGTTGGCTGCTAAAGCTATAGTTCTCAGTTGGTTTCTAAAGCTATATTTCTCAGTTGGCTTCTAAAGCTATATTTCTCAGTTGGCTTCTAAAGCTATATTTCTTTATCCAATCAGATTCATTGTAGATGGCGCTGTAGTCTATATATATAGTATATATATAGTATATCTATTAGGGTGGGTGGGAGTGGAATTTATTTCTTCTACTGTAAGGTCATGCATAAACTAGCTCCTGATGTCTAAACCCATTTCCTTTAAAACAGGATGGGATAGCGATATTTATACATTATTGGCTTTGAAAACAAGACTTTTGTCTGACAAATGACAAAATACTGTAGGTTTTCATGAAATCAGAATAGATCATAGGCTTTTATAGAAAAATCTAACTCTCTAGTGTCCATCAATGTACATCTTGCTGAAAACCCATTACGAGACATAGTGACTAGACGACCGTTGCTGGCAAATGTCGAGACACAATGAGGGTGTAGTCACGTTAGCCATATTATATATAGACAAGATTATCAACCAACCAACCAACTGTGAAAAAAAAAAAAAAAAAAAAAAAAAAAAAAAAAAAAAAATTTTTTTTTTTTTTTTTTTTTTTTTTTTTTTTTTTTTTTTTTTTTTTTTTCATGTGACCTTGAAACTTGACTGGCTATATTTTCAAGGTCATCTTGCTTAAATTAACTTCATATAAGCAGCTTGAATAATTTCAATCCAGCATAATTTTTTTAGATTGCTACATGACGGCTGTTTAATTTTTGGTCTCCAGTTATATCGTATTTGCATGGCTGTTGTCCACTTTGCAAAGGCAAGTTTTAATTTTAGCTAAAGACTATCAGAGGTCTGATAAACATAAAATGAATGCCTGGCTTTGTTGTGCAATGGCATAATCAAATTTAGTAGAAGCGTAAAACCAAACCCGGTAAGTTTCAAATGTCTCAAGAGAAAAGATATAGAATTAAAATTTTAAACTCAGATCTCTTAAATTTAGCTATCAAGTCTGTATATTTTACCAAGATACATATTTATCTTATAGAGAAGCCATATCCCTTAAAAATTAGAATAGGTACGATATTGGTACTCTATTTCTAGCTTTGCCATTAAAATTTTTAAATTTTACACAAAAAATGTAAATTTTAAGCGAAAAAATTAAAATTTTAAACTCAGATCTCTTAAATTTATCTATAGAGTCTGTATATTTTATCAAGATACAAAATTATATTATAGCTAAGCCATATCCCTTCAAATTAGAATAGGTACAATATTGGTACTCTATCTCATGGTCGTTAGGACCGGTCCGAATGTTCTTTCAAAGATGCGGGTGGGAATCATTTTTATTTCGCTGCCAAGCGATTATGAGCTAGTATTGGCTACATTGGCTCTTTGACGAACCAAACTCTTAGATCAGAGATATTTAAGCTGGCTTATCAAGGTCCCAATGGAGTTTATTAGTGGCGCATCCAAATTAAACATTTAACAGAAATAATATTGAATTGGGTGCTGCCCGTGTCCAAAAATTTCAAGTCTTGTGAAGAGCCCAATGAGTACATCTGATCAACGGTAGAAAGATGTATTTTGAGCTTGGCAGACAAACTGAACTAGATTATAAGATATTTGGCATCGTGAAAAACGTGCAGGTTGTAGCAAGCCTGTTGCGACATACGACAAGCCGAAACTCGAAATCAGCGAGATGAAACTCTTTACGAGACCCTATAATTGAGTATGAAATAAAATATATTTTTTATCTGTATTTAAACATGCAGACATTTCCGCGAAGCGGAAATGTCTGCATGTATAAATACAGATAAAAAATATATTTTATTTCTAATATTTTATTTAAGTTATTTTATTATATTCTATAAAACCCATGATATCATTCTGATTTCATGAAAACGTACATCTTACTTAAAATACATTACGAGGCATAGTGACTAGACGACCGTTGCTGGCAAATGTCGAGACACAATGAGGGTGTAGTCACGTTAGCCATATTATATATAGACAAGATTATCAACCAACCAACCAACTGTAAAAAAAAAAAAAAAAAAAAAAAAAAAAATTTTTTTTTTTTTTTTTTTTTTTTTTTTCGTGTGACCTTGAAGCTTGTTTCATGTGACCTTGAAACTTGATTGTCTGTATATAATTATTTATTTGTCCCTTCCTTAATCTGTAGTCCATTTGGTTAATACTATTTTCCTAATTACGTTTCATTTGTCATGTTTCATTGGTCATGCTACTCAACGAATGGTTAATACTATTTGCATAATTACATTTGACAGCGTCCATTGCTACATTTGTCGTGACAACTCTCAGCAATATGAATTTCATAGAGACCTCTTGTTAAAATTTTCTCTCTACGCAACAATGTTTATATTAGCCAGTTTAAATTTTTACGCCTGCTGTCCGGTTTCAAGGTTCCTGCTAAGCGATATGTCTTCATTTTGACATGACAAATAAAACCTGTTTCAGATTCAGGTCAGCTTGACTCAATTTTATCATAGCCTCTTGCATAGCTGAAGCCAGATTCATGTTAAACGATACCTTTGAACGGTCAAAATCGAAAGACTGCCTGATAAATACTATATCTGATAAATTTTATAACTTATTTTTTTACAATATTGGTAGCATTTAAAAAACTGGGCCATCGTCAAGATAAGCTTATCAAATCTGATAAAATTTTATAAGTTATTTTTTTACAATACCAATGTTGGTAGCAACATTTTACGGACCCGACTGAACTTGGTAATTTGTTACAGTTGGTCAGGCAGAATTGAAAAATCTCTTTTGAAAGTTTTCCTGGCAATTAGAAAATTCAATTTCCAAAAGTGAAACCCCCGTGAATAGGCATGCATCTATCATTTGACCGTGATAAAATATCAAAATTAAAATTATCATTAAAATTTACTAAACCTTTCCAACGAAACCCTAAATCTTTTCCCCAGTTTATTATAACTTTTGTCTTTATTCCATTTCCTTGAAAATTGAAGCTAGATAACGAACTTACATTTTGACTCAAGATAATATTGAGCTTAAAATTTAAAAATAAATATTACTAAACCTTTCCAACGAAACCCTAAAGGTTTTACCAATTTACTTTTAACTTTTGTATTTCTTCCATTCTATTGTATCTTTTAACCCTCCATTGGCTGATAATATTTTACGCCACGCTATGACCTCGATAAAATGTCAACATTAAATTTAACATTAAAATTTGCTAAACCTTTCCAACGAAACCCTAAATCTTTCCCCCAATTTATTATAACTTTTGTCTTTATTCCATTTCATTGAAGCCAGATAACGAACTTACATTTTGACTCAAGATAATATTGAGCTTAAAATTAAATATTACTAAACCTTTCCAACGAAACCCTAAAGGTTTTACCAATTTATTTTTAACTTTTGTATTTCTTCCATTCTATTGTATCTTTTAACCCTCCATTGGCTGATAATATTTTACGCCACGCTATAGTATCGTTTAACGTGACCCTCTATGGTATCTTTTAAGATGACTCACAATAGATTTTGAACGTTTCTCAGCGCTACGGTATCTGTTAACGTGACTCCCTTGCATTGAATTCAATTTAGCTTGTCGCTCAAACGTGGATCAGCTATGCAAGAGGCCATGATAAAATTGAGTCAGGTGCCATGTTAAAACGAAGACATATCGCTTAGCAAGAACCTTGAAAACGAAGACATATCGCTTAGCACGTTAAAATGGAGATAAAATTGAAACGGGCTGAGGGTTATCTGAAACAGGAGCTGGGCCATAAAACTTTAAATGTAATTTTGAAAATAGAAAGATAAAACGCGTGGACTTTGAAAAATTTCACAGTCAGTTTGAAATGGCCAACTTTGAAAAAAAAGAAAGGTACGTTAGCAATAGACGAGCCACGCTCAAGGTCACATTAAAAAAAAAAAAAAAAAAAAAAAAAAAAAAATTTTTTTTTTTTTTTTTTTTTTCATGGGACTGTCGTACTAAACTAAAATATGGTTTACGTAATTTATTAATCGTCACTTAAAAGCCACTGTGATATATGACTTTCACCCTCATCTATTTTTCTTTTCTTAGAATCCGAGTCTAAATCATTAGAGCTTCTCTTATTGTCCACATCATTCAAATCAATGGTATCGTGACTAATTTCAGTATTTTCCAACTCAATAGTATTTTCCAAATCAAAAGGTTCATAAGGTATCTTTGAATCGTTTAACATCCCTTCCAAATAATCGCCAAACTCATCATCGGTTTTTGTTGACGATTCTACCTCCTTAGTCTTCGTTGAAGGTTTAGCCTCCTTAGCCTTCGTTGAAGGTTGATTATCGATTTCTGTTATGAATCCTATATTAGCTGTTTTAGAAGCCATTAATTTTCTTTCCTGAAATCCGATGAAATCTAAAATACTTCCACTAATACGTAAAATTTTTTGATTATTTTGAGTATAATAGCTGTATCTCGTATTAATTTTTATTTGTAAGATGGCTACAAACGTGTCAGTGAACGTGGGTTCGATCATACTATAAAAGCGATTCGCGACTTCAGTTCCAGTAAATACGCTGGTGTCCAGTATGCATGGTTGAAATCTTGGATTTATTTTATGACCTTTTGCTTTGAATTCGTTTGCACGTTTACCGCATTCATGACAATTCAAAACACCACTACATTCTTGAAAAGAAAATTTAAAATCGTCAGAAATTTGAACTGAGAGATCAGATGTCATCGCACGAGCAATTAAACGTAATGGCTCTGAAGCCATAATATATAAATTCAATTTGGGATTTAGAAGGCCTCTATCCCCATAACGTTTCATAAATTTACAGTATGCAACGACAGCAACTTTAAAATTTGGGCGCTTGGATTCTTCATATTCATAATTCAGCGTCATATAAGGTGGATTCCATAACCGTTTGGCGTCGGTGACATAATCTTGAAAAGTCACGTTATTTTTCAAACGAGCCACCCAATCTTTAGATATAAGATTTAAACAGTCTTTGTGCAAAATATTGTCGATACCCTCAGACAATTGCGGTTTTGCCAAAACCTTTGACACGAGATCTAAATAGCTATCCATGCCCTTATATTATAGTTAAATGAATAATGTTAGAAAATGAGATTTGTCAGCTGCTTATATAGGCGCTAACAATCTATCAAGGTCACAAGGTCACATTAAAAAAAAAAAAAAAAAAAAAATTTTTTTTTTTTTTTTTTTTTTTTTTTTTTTAGTGTGACCTTGAAGCTTGACTCGTGTGACCTTGACGGGTTATATATCTTTCAGATTTCAAGCGTACATATCAATTTGTCGTGACACCTGTTTCAGGATAGCACTCAGCCGGTTTCAATTTTCATGAGGGTTTCTTGGATGGCCAAGTGATCCACGTTTAAGACGATCAATATTAACAGGTTTCATTTAAAATGAGAAGGCCCTAGCATTTGGATTGAATAATGTTTCAGATACACCTGTTTCAATTTTATAGCATCTGGACAAAACTCGAAAAAGGTCAGGATTAAATTGAAAAGCTAATCTTGATACTAATTTCCTAATTATGTTTCAATTTTCATTTGTCATGCTACTCAACGAATGGTTAATACTATTTTCATAATTACATTTAAATTTTCCAGCGTTCATTGCTACATTTGTCGTGACAACTCTCAGCAATTTAAATTTTATAGAGACCTCTTGCTAAATTTTACGGATTCTCTCTACGCAACAATTGTTTCAGGTTTTGATTAGTTTGTTTCGGGATGCACTCAGCTTGACTCATGAAGGTTTTTTGGATGGACCAAGTTTAAGATCGACACGACGACTGTGCCACGATCAAAATTAACAGGTTTCATTTAAAATGGGAAGATCTAGCATTTGGACACGATTGGATGGAATCCTGTTTCAGATACAGGTTCAAATTTATCATATTTGTCATTACGAGCAATAATAACTAGACAACTGTTGCTGACAAATGTTGAGAGACAATGAGAGTGTGGAGGCAAATAGATAATTATATATAGCCAGTCAAACCAACCAACCAACCAACCTTTGAAAAAAAAAAAAAAAAAAAAAAAAAAAAAAAATTTTTTTTTTTTTTTTTTTTTTTTTTTTTTTTTTTTTCCAAGGTTGGTTGGTTGGTTTCTAAAGTTATATTTCTAAAGTTATATTTCTCAGTTGACTGCTACAGTTATATTTCTAAAGTTATATTTCTCAGTTGGCTTCTAAAGCTATATTTCTCAGTTGGCTTCTAAAGCTATATTTCTTTAGCCAATCGCTGTAGTCTATATATATAGTATATATATAGTATATCTATTAGGGTGGGTGGGAGTGGAATTTATTTCTTCTACTGTAAGGTCATGCATAAACTAGCTCCTGATGTCTAAACCCATTTCCTTTAAAACAGGATGGGATAGCGATATTTATACATTTTTGGCTTTGAAAACAAGACTTTTGTCTGACAAATGACAAGATACTGCAGGTTTTCATGAAATCAGAATAGATCATAGGCTTTTATAGAAAAATCTAACGCTCTAGTGTCCATCAATGTACATCTTGTTGAAAACACATTACGAGACGTAGTGACTAGACGACCGTTGCTGGCAAACGTCGAGACACAATGAGAGTGTAGTCACGTTAGCCATATTATATATAGATAAGATTATCAACCAACCAACCAACTGTGAAAAAAAAAAAAAAAAAAAAAAAAAAATTTTTTTTTTTTTTTTTTTTTTTTTTTTTTCAAGGTTGGTTGGTTGGTTGATATATATATATCTTTTCCTCGTTCATCAAGATTCGCTTTTCAATTGTCATGACCAAACGATTGGTTACTAAAGTTTTTTTGGATCTCTGTCATTGGATCTCGTTAATACTATTTTCATAATTACGTTTAAATTTTTACAATATGAGCTGCTTATCTCTAAGCGTTCAGTTTTTCTGGCTCAGCATCTCAATTTAAAAGCTACATTTGTCCCGTTTCAATTTTATCGAGGTTAAATTTTTATGGATAATGTTGGCTGTCCCGTTTGCAGGTCCAATCGATAGGATGGCATAGCTGAAGCCGCTTTAAGCGATTCCGTTGAACGGCTTAGACAATTTTCATTTGTCTACTCATAAAATTTATAAGTTATTTTTTTTACAAATCCAATATTGGTAGGAGATAGATTTAAAAAAAATGGGTCAAACGAGGCTTCCATCGTCAAGATAAGTCATAATGACAAATCTGACATGAGGAAGCCTCGTTTGACCCAAATTTTTTAAATTTTTAATATTTTTAGAGTGATATGTAATTTGGCTGTTCGGACTCATCTATTATATATTCTAGAGTGCCAGGTGTCATGAGATCTTTCATCATAGAGTCTAGTAGTAGCTGATCTGGCATGGGAGAGCATACTATATTATTAAGATCTTCAGGCACCGCTGGGCTTTGAATAGGCCATTCACTATGAAATCCTGGATTTTCAACAAAAGGCATTGAATGTTCAATAGGTGCAGGCTCTGGATTTGCAATAGGTGCAGGCTCTGGTTCTCTAGTTTCAGGCTCTGTATTTGTTGCAGCGTCCTTGAAGGTGAGCTTACGTTTCTTTAAACGCTTGGGATTCTTTTCGGCCTTACGTTTTACCGATGCAGTTCTCATATCCATTCCAGGTAGATCAGGCCCATAGGTGCGTACGAAGTTGTTTTTAAGGGGATCTGTCAATACTTTCCAGATTTGAGAGTTATATTGTTCTGCATAATTTGTAGTGACCACGGTTATTGTTTTGTCCAACACAACAGGAGGGTTCGTCGGCAAATAGATTTCTGGCAAATCGGTTTCTGGCTCTTGGGATGGTTCTGGCTCTTGGGATGATTCTGGCTCTGAGATTGGAGCTGTTTGAATATATTCAGAGGGTGGCTCGTCATCATCATACATATGAGGTATCATAGGTGTTGGCACAGATACCTCATACATCCCGTCTATTTTCGTGATTCTTTCTACCAACGGATTTTTTACCTTGAAACCCAGCTTCAAGCTCTCCTTCACAACATGTAGACTGAAGAAATTCTTTTGCGTCGTAAATAAAATATAGGTAGTGCCAGCAGGTATCTTGTAGCTTGAGCGAGCAATCAATATGAACCTCTCGTAGAAGTGAAGCTTGTCCCCTGAGAAATATCTGCTGTCAGCTCTCACTCGTGTCTCGTTGGGGGGTCTCACATAGAACAGCAATGGTGCGTCCAACGTCTGGATAATATGGGCGCATCCTTGCCCAACGGTTCTCTGTCCAAACGTGAAATGACCTTTCACCAGAAATTGGTTATGGGGGCACTTGAAACCAATTCTCATATCAGCGTTGGTTCTGTTGGCTTCGCTGGGGGGTCTTTTGAATCTGTTCATAACAGTGATCCATTTTATGTCTTGAGGTCTCAACGGATAGATTGTCTGGGCCTCTCTGCCTAGTGCTGGAATCGTATTCAGGATCTTGTCCGTCAGAGTACGTTTTTTAAACGAAATATTATGATCAGGTGTCAGATGTAGGCAGAACATATGGATTTTGCCTTCTCCGATCATTGTTTGGAAATGAGGATATTTCTTCAGCTTCTTGACAGAAGTCGAAAGAATATTTGGAAAAGGCTCAGTCATTCCGAAAAGGTTATGAAGAGCGTTAGCCGCTTTAAGTTTCTTCACAGAGCATTGATGCTTATACATGTTAGCAGTTCAAGCTCCGAAGAGAGAATGACTATTCGATCGAATGGCAGAGCTTATATAGTCGATCTGAAGGCAGGATGTTGCATAACTCATTTTCTACGAAAACAGGATAAGATAAGGCTATTTATAGAATTATTGTCGCTGAACGCGAAAACAGGATATTGTATAACTCATTTGCTACGAAACAGGATGCTGAACACGGAAACAGGATACGGTAAAGATTTTTATAGATGCTGAAACAAATAAGCATTGCTGGACAATGATAGTGTAGATACTTTAGCATGATATATATAGGTTATCTAGAGTCAATCAACTAATCAACCAACCTTGAAAAAAAAAAAAAAAAAAAAAAAAAAAAAAAAAAAAATATATTTTTTTTTTTTTTTTTTTTTTTTTTTTTTTTTTTTTTTTCAAGGTTGGTTGATTGGTTGCTTGACATTAGCTAACCTATATATATCTCATGCTAAAGTGTCTTTGGTTGATTTTATATTTCTATAATTTTTTCAACATACTATTTTTTTGGGACTTTGCCATTTTTCACCAATCTGGAAAATTTTTCAAAGTTTATCATTTCGATTTTATAGATTTTGATTTCAAAATAATATTTTTTTGCCAATCTTGAAATTTTTTTAAGTTGGTTGATAATAGTTTATATATAAATTTATATCTCAGGGACTTCAGTTATAAAAGTATCCATTCAAAATCTTAAGTATCCGTTTAAAATCTTAAAGTACAAATCGGTACGCATCCAATATTGGCAATATAATTGTTACAAAAAAACGGGTCGAACGAAGTGTCAAAGACAGGAATCTGCCATGAGACACTTCGTTCGGCCCGATTTTTTTATAAATCGTTTGGGTTTAAACCCAACTGTAGTATTTTCTAGCCTCTGTATTTATAAGGCTGTAGCATTTTCCATCTCTCAAATTGACGTTCGATTTGACAACGACTATGCCATGCCGTCTTCGAATTCTTGGATCTTCAAAGCCAGCAGTTTTTAATTTAGGCCGTACCACGAAATCTATCTTCGGTGGAGGCTTCCAGGCACGATAAGTTGTTACGTTGGACTCTGGAGATTTTGGTAGCGGGCTTAATAGCTTTGGTACTTTAAAATAAATCATCTCTGACATGGGTATTGAAATTTGAACTGGAACTTGAACAGATTTAGAAGCTGGAACTGGAACTGGAACTTGAACAGATTTAGAAGCTGGAACTGGAACTGGAACTGGAACTGGAACAGATTTAGAAGCTGGAACTGGAACTGGAACTGGAACAGATTTAGAAGCTGGAACTGGAACTGGAACTGGAACAGATTTAGAAGCTGGAACTGGAACTGGAACTGGAACGCGTTTAGATTTGAAAACTGGAGATGGTCTGGAAACTGGTTTTGGAGTTGGCATGGACATGTCTCGATTATAATTGCATAATAACTCGAGAGAAAGACGAGAAGTATTCAAGACATTCCATCCAGGCTTTACGGCATAGTCATAGTCAAATCGCTCGTCGGTCAGAGAGTCGAAAGAAAACATTTCCATTTTGAAAAACAGAGGCTCAGAATGAATAAGCTGAGGCGAGAGGCTCGTATTTATACTCTGGCAAGCGGATGCGTGAGATCTGATAAGCGGTTCTGAGAAACGACATCAGTAATACTATATAAGGCTCGACAGGATGACGTTTTATAGATTAGAGAGGCTTGACGCATCTATAAATAACTTATCACGTCCTGTTTTTGAGGAAACGGTTTACATAATATCCTGCCAATTTGTTCTAGAAGAATTTTATCGGATCATCTTGAAGGCTTCAAGCGACAAACTAATTTTCTAAAAATTTTAACAGATGAGAGATATGACCGTTGCTGGCAAAGATCGAGATAGAGTGAGGAGGTGGCAAGTCAGCGATCCTATATATAGAGGAGATAATCAACCAACTATGAAAAAAAAAAAAAAAAAAAAAAAAAAAAAAAAAAAAAATCTTTGAAAAAAAAAAAAAAAAAAAAAAAAAATAATAATAATAATAATTTTTTTTTTTTTTTTTTTTTTTTTCATAGTTGGTTGGTTGATTATATCCTCTATATATAGGATCGCTGACTTGCTACCTCCTCATTGTGTCTCGACATTTGCCAGCAACGGTTGTCTAGTCACTATGCCTAGTTGAAAAATTGAAAATTTTAACAGATGAGAGATATGACCGTTGCTGGCAAAGATCTAGATAGAATGAGGAGGTGGCACGTCAGCGATCCTATATATAGAGAAGATTATCAACCAACCAACCAACTGTGAAAAAAAAAAAAAAAAAAAAAAAAAAAAAAAAAAAATTTTTTTTTTTTTTTTTTTTTTTTTTTTTTTTTTTTTTTTTTTTCATAGTTGGTTGGTTGATTATATCCTCTATATATAGGATCGCTGACTTGCTACCTCCTCATTGTGTCTCGACATTTGCCAGCAACGGTCGTCTAGTCACTATGCCTAGTTGAAAAATTGAAAATTTTAACAGATGAGAGATATGACCGTTGCTGGCAAAGATCTAGATAGAATGAGGAGGTGGCACGTCAGCGATCCTATATATAGAGAAGATTATCAACCAACCAACCAACTGTGAAAAAAAAAAAAAAAAAAAAAAAAAAAAAATTTTTTTTTTTTTTTTTTTTTTTTTTTTTTTTTTTTTTTTACAGTTGGTTGGTTGGTTGAATTCATTCTATATAAATAGCCGACTCTTCTCCAATCAGTCTTCTTCTGTCCCAGTAAATCTATCCATTGTTAGATCCTGCCGGCTTTAGAACGATATGCTATCTCTAGCTTAGCCATGGAACGTTTCTAATTTATGTCTGGCAGATTAACAATACGCTATCTTAGCCTGTTTCTAATCTATTCAAACTTTTTACGATGATTAAGTATCGCGAGTCAAATTTATTTTGGCGTACCTTGAATCGCTACCGAAAAAATGGATGGCTCTAATATAGGTATAGGCTACGTGAGCGATTCGTTCAGGATATAATCGAGGAACGTACTGCTAGAGGATAAGACACACATTTTTGGCTTGAAACAAATCATGGTACCGCTGTCGGAAAAAGTACGGTTTATTAAAGACATTTTACATAAGAGACATCATTGAGTTTGAAATAAAATATTTTTTTATCTGTATTTAAACATGCAGACATTTCCGCGAAGCGGAAATGTCTGCTTGTTTAAATACAGATAAAAAAATATTTTATGTTATTATATTTTATAAAAACCCATGATCTATTCTGATTTCATGAAAACCTGCAACATCTTGTCATTTGTCAGACAAAATCTATAAAAATCTTGTTTTCAAAGCCAATATTGTATAAATAACGTTATCCCATCCTATTTTAAAGAAAACGGGTTTGGGCATCACGGAGCTGGTTTATGCATGACCTTACAGTAGAAGAAATAAATTCCACTCCCACCCACCCTAATAGATATACTATATATATACTATATATATAGACTGCAGCGCCATCTACAATGAATTTGATTGGATAAAAAATATAACTTTAGAAACCAACTGTGAAATATTTACATATCTAGCTTAGCCCTTAAAAAATTTAAATTTTACACAAAAAATTAAAATTTTAAACGAAAAAATTAAATTTATACACTCAGATCTCTTAAATTTATCTATAGAGTCTGTATATTTTACCAAGATTCATATTTATCTTATAGAGAAGCCATATCCCTTCAAATCGTTACGATATTGGTACTCTATCTCTAGCTTAGCCATTAAAATTTTTAAATTTTACACAAAAAAGTTAAAATTTTAAACGAAAATTTTAGACTCAGATTTCTTAAATTTATCTATAGATATTTTATCAAGATACATAATTATCTTATAGAGAAGCCATATCCCTTGAAAATTACAAATTCAAAATATTTTACAGATACTGTTGTTGGCAGACGTCGAGACAAAATGAGATGTGGGTACGCTAGCCATCCTATATATAGGACACACGAAAAAAACTAATGTTCAATAAATGAGGTTAGTTCCGTTAAGTTATAGATTCTGCTCCGTCCTTGAAGATGTGTTCAAGGTCACACGAAAAAAAAAAAAAAAAAAAAAAAAAAAAAAAAAATTTTTTTTTTTTTTTTTTTTTTTTTTTTTTTTTTTTTTTTTTTCAAGGTCGTTGGATTTCTTGTGGGCGTGGCTTCATCCCATATATATATATAGAGAGAGATAAACTCGCTTACGTATCCAAACCGTCATTGTCCAGTCATGTCTCTGTTGGCTTAGTTATTTTTATCTATACATTTAAATTGATACCATTTTATCTCGTTTTCCAGAGTCTTAAATTTAATTTCTACAATATTGGCTTATTATAGTTTATATGTTTAAATAGTCTTCATGCTATCCTGATAATCTCTTCGATACTAGCTTAAATAGATTTTTTTATAAATTTAATATCAAAGTCTCAAATTAAACCCGTCCAATATTGGCACTATATCTATCGCAAAAAAATGGGTCGAACGAGGTGTCAAAGACAGAAATTCTGCCATGAGACACCTCGTTCGACCCATTTTTTTACTCTCATTTTAAAGATCAACATAAGCTCTCTATGGATTGCTCATTAGATAACCTACTGATGGTCATCTTCAACGGTCCGGTCATTTGAGATTTGTATAATTCATAATCCTCATACTCAAGCTCAAAAAATTTCCTCACCTGTAGTTGGTATGCGGCAAGGAAGTCTTCGAACTTGGTACGGGACCTTTCGACAAATCGAACACCTATGGCTTTCACGAAGCTGAGCTTCATGTTAGCCTGGTATTTCACCATGGCCGAACCATCGAACATCTTATCAAATTCCTGTTCGCCCATGAACCCTTTCAAATGCTGTTTGGCTTCGCTAATCGAGAAGATTCTCGTCTTAGCGAGCCATTTAGGTAAATCGATTTTAGGGTCCATTACGTCTCGGACGGTGAGGCCTGCATATTTTTCGGCAAATTTTAGATCTAGAGGGTGCCTCGAATAAATAGCCAGGTCCTCAGCCCGGACAAACAGGGTGCCATCAGTGGCCATTAGGCATTTAAAGGCAACGCCATAAGCATAATTTTTTACATGAAAAAACATGACTGAGCTAATGTATCTAAGCAGCTAGTAGAGAGATCGACTAGCAATTGAAGAGCTCTCGCTGGACACTCGTATATATACCCGGTCTTATCAACAGGATCTGAAAGTAAATTTCTACGAACCGCTTATCAAGAGGAAAGGCTTGCATAATATCCTGTCTCTTGAGCAATTTTTATCGATCTGATTATAACCGGGCTTCCTGCATCCTGAGGAAAGGCTTACATAATATCCTGTCAACACTTCTCGAAAAATCTTTTTATAGAGATCTGATTGTAATTTTAATCGAAGCCGCTTATCAAGCATCCTGTCAATAGTTTCTCGAAAATCTTTTTATAGAGATCAGATCATAATAACTGGCTTGGCTACACTTAACCTTTAAAAATTTTAAATTTTACATAAAAAATGTAAATTTTAAATGAAAAAATTAAATTTTTAAACTCAGATCCCTTAAATTTAGCTATTGAATCTATATATTTTACCAAGATTCATATTTATCTTATAGCTAAGCCATATCCCTTGAAAATTACAATCGGTACGCTTTCAGTGTTGGCTTGGCTACACTTAGTCTTTAAAAATTTTAAATTTTACACAAAAAATGTAAATTTTAAATGAAAAAAATTAAATTTTTAAACTCAAATCCCTTAAATTTAGCTATCGACCAAGATTCATATTTATCTTATAGCTAAGCCATATCCCTTGAAAATTACAATCGGTACGCATTCAATGTTGGCTTGGCTACACTTAGTCTTTAAAAATTTTAAATTTTACATAAAAAATGTAAATTTTAAATGAAAAAAATTAAATTTTAAAATTCAGATTCCTTAAATTTAGCTATCGAGTCTGTATATTTTACCAAGTTTCATATTTATCTTATAGTCTTCCATATCCCTTGAAAAATTAGAGATCAGATTATAATGACCGCCACACTTAGTCTTTAAAAATTTTAAATTTTACACAGTAAATTTTAAATGAAACAATTAAATTTTTAAATTTAGATACCTTAAATTTGTCTATAGATATTTTATCAAAATTATCTTATAGCTAAGCCATATCCCTTGAAAATTACAAGTTCAAATCGGTACGCATCCAATGTTGGCACTCTATCTATCGCAAAAAAATGGGCCGAGCGAAGCCTCAATGACTTATGTCATGAGAGGCTTCGCTCGACCCATTTTTTTGCACCTCGTCCTGATCTTAAGACGAGGATTTATAAAAGTAGGGCTTGTTTCCCACCAAAACTTTTATTTTTTTGGGGAAATACCCTAGCTCCAAGTCTCCGTACCTCTCTCCGAAGACATAGCTATCCATCGGTACAGATTGCAGGTAAGAGTCCATGGATATTTTCAAATCAGCTATAAAACTCTCCATGGTAGCATTGGAAGAGCTAATGCATGCTATCTTGATACGTATGGGCCTTCTGATGTTGAACGTACACTCTATCGGCGACAGAATCTCGATAGGCCCCTGAAATAAGGATTGAAATTCACCTGGATGCATATCCAACAGCGTGTTGGCATCTTCCAATCCAAAAATACGTGTCTTGGCTAGAGACGGAGGCAGGCTCAAGCCCTCGGGAGCGATGTCAGTCACTGTAAGATGACATAAGTTTAAAACGCCAGAAGAATTTTGATAGCCCATGGTACGAGCTACGTCTGAACCTTTGATAAAAATGTCACCGTCAAAAGTCAAAAAACAGGTAAATTTCACGTTTAACTCTTCAGCTAAAATTTGAAATATCATTTTGGAGCTTTTAGAATATCAAGCAGTCAGAATGAAATGTCTCGTCCAGCAGCCTGTATTTATACTAGCAGCAATCTCTATTTCTATCTAAATTTCTTATCGACATCCTCTGACGCACATCCTCTTACGCACGTCCTGTAGATTATGCAAGATCCCGCTCAAACGACAAATTAATTCTAAAAATAAGTTTATCGAGGATTACATAATATCCTGTCAACAGCTAGAAGAATTTTATCAGAAGGTTCTAAGAAAGCTTGCTAAAATTAGGTCGCGAATCGGGTATATATACGAGCTGCCTCTAAGAGCCTGCATCATTTTGACTTCTGTTGCATTAAGTCATGCTATTCACAATTGAACATCCACAGCTTGATGCTAAAATCCTATTCGTAGTCTCTGCGGATGGACTTTTATTCGTCAGGGCCTCTGATGTGGCCAAGCTGATGGGTAAGGGTAGTGCATACGTAAAAAAAACTACCAAGCTAAAGGTGAGGGACCTCGTTTACAAAAGGTTCAGGATACCTGTCTCTTTAGCTAATACCTGGGTGTATCCAATAGAAGAGATTCATTTCGGAGATGCGCTGTCGACCATGGGTTTTGAGGCCATGATGAAATCTGCTAAGATTGACATCTTAGATCCTATAGTGCCAACTGCATGCATCCATAAAGCAGTCAGAATTCGGATCGTGAGGAATTCTGATGTCTTCATAGATGAATTCTTAAAGGATTTCATAGAAAGAACCCTGCTGTTCTATGATGGAGACCACGATGATGACCCTCGCCTACACGAAGATAGATTTGAGACTATTTCTTGGACAGACACCCCTCCGTCCAAAATCAAAGTCTTCGTGGGGAATCGATCTCGCTGGTATAAACTGATGCCTTAGAGATTTAAATTGGAGGGGGCAAAAAAATGGGCCGAACGAAGCGTCTCATGGCAGATTTCTGTCGTTGACGCTTCGTTCGGCCCATTTTTTTGCGACGGTAGTAAGCCAATATTGGATGGGTACAAATTGAGACTTTGAATGGGGTCTCTGAGATAGATAATATTAATATTTCAATATTGAAACGATACTAATGCCTTTGAATCTGAGATAGCTAATGTCTTTGACTCTGAGATAGAAATTTACAATATTGAATAAGGACATTTTTTAAATGAATGCCGTACCAATATTGAATATATTTTTTAACGATTCGATAAACAAATAATATATTTAAATGAAATATTTATATAGTCAATCTGAAGGCAGGATATTGCATAACTCATTTTCTACGAAAACAGGATGAGATAAGGCTTTTTATAGAATAATTTATCGCTGGATATTGCATAACTCATTTGCAACGGACACGGAACCAGGATACTGAACACGGAAACAGGATGCAGTAAAGATATTTATAGACGCTGAAACAAATAAGTATTGCTGGACAATGATAGTGTATATACTTTAGCATGATATGTGTTAAAAGAGTTAATCAACTAATCAACCAACCTTGAAAAAAAAAAAAAAAAAAAAAAAAAAAAAAAAATAATTTTTTTTTTTTTTTTTTTTTTTTTTTTTTTTTTTTTTTTTCAAGGTTGGTTGATTGGTTGATTGACTCGAATTCATTCTTTATAAATAGCTGTACTCAAACCTTCATTCCTTCATTCTGTCTGAATCTCTTCTAGCATCAACCTTCTACTAAAACGCTCCTAACATTAAGATACTTTAGCATGATTGGTTGATTGGTTAATGTCTTTAAATCTGAGATAGAAATTTACAATATTGAATAAGGGCATTTTTTAAATGAATGCTGTACCAATATTGAATATATTTTTTTAACGATTCGATAAACAAATAATATATTTTTAACTATTCGATAAACAAATAATATATATATTTTAACGATTCGATAAACAAATAAAATATTTAAATAATAAATATTTTATTATTAAAATAAAATATTTAAATAATAAATATTTTATTATTAAAATAATATATTTAAATTCTAAATATTTATTATTCGAACCGAACGTGAACAATTCTGGCGGGGTGGAGTTGCTCGAAGAATAAATCTGGCGACTGTCTGATAGACCTTTATATGCCGTAAAGAAGTAGGTTCACCCAGCTTTGCGGTACTTGGCATAGGAGCTGTAGTTTGAATAGAATACCCTTGTAACTGTAATCTTTAAATCTTAATTGTAAAAATTTACATGCTTAAATTTCTAATGTCTCGTCAACGTTGCTGAGATTTGCGGTACTTGGCATAGGATCTGTAGTTTGAATAGATTGTAACTGTAATCTTTAAATCTTAATTGTAAAAATTTACATGCTTAAATTTCTAATGTCTCGTCAGCGTTGCTGAGATTTTCGGTACATGACATAGGAGCTGTAGTTTGAATAGATCGTAACTGTAATCTTTAAATCTTAATTGTAAAAATTTACATGCTTAAATTTCTAATGTCTCGTCAGCGTTGCTGAGATTTGCGGTACTTTGGCATAGGAGCTGTAGTTTGAATAGATCGTAACTGTAATTTTTAAATCTTAATTGTAAAAATTTACATGACTGCATGCTTTAATTTCTAATGTCTCGTCAGCGTCTATTATTGGACTCGTCTGCTTTTGACATGAGATGTCTCGGACAGGTGCCATTCCAAGAGGTGCAATCGAAAGCTTAAATTTCATGCGACTATTCTTTTTCGGTCTTGGCTGAGTATGTACGTAATTTGGACAACGACGCAAAGGCTGAAATGCTAAATTTAAAACAACAAATGTTTGACTTGCATACCAAATTGAATGTAGATATTGCACTCTTGAAAAACTAAGATTTTAAATAGACAACCTGTATCAGGAAGAAGGCTCAAATTAGAGATGGGCATTCAGCAGATCCAAAATTAAATCCGTTTATCATGTCCGTCTCAAACTAAATGGCTACACAATTGGCTTAATAATTTTTTTTTAAATGGATAAGGTTAGGCGACGACAGTTTTTAAATGAATGCTGTACCAATCTTAACGATTCCATAAACATATAAAATATTTAAATTCTAAAAATTTATTATTTAAATCTGAAAGGGTGAAGTTGCTCGAAAATTATTGCTGGTGACTGTCTGATAGACCTTTAGATGCGTAAAGTAATAGGTTCACCCAGCTTTGCGGTACTTGGCATAGGAGCTACCGTTTGAATTTCTGAAAGGGTGAAATATGCTCGAAAAATATTGCTGGTGACTGTCTGATAGACCTTTAGATGCGTAAAGAAGTAGGTTCACCCAACTTTGCGGTACTTGGCATAGGAGCTGTAGTGAAATCAGAATGAGGTCATGGGTTTTTATAGATTATCATGAAGCCAGACGGTTGCTGGTCATACGCAATGATGATTTGGATACGTTAGCCATATTATATTGATTCATTAGACATTATGCTGGATACCGGTATTTTATTTAAAATGTTTTAAAACGGAGACATGATATATGTATATAGGCCACACCAAAAAACTAATGTTGCATAAATGAATCCGTTAAGTTAAAGATACTGCTCCGTCCTTGAAGATGTGTTCAAGGTCACACGAAAAAAAAAAAAAAAAAAAAAAAAAATTTTTTTTTTTTTTTTTTTTTTTTTTTTTTTTTTTTTCAGGTGCCACGCCCACCCTTGAAGCTTGTCTATATATACTATGGCTAACATGACTACACTCTCATTGTGTCTCGACATTTGCCTACAACGATCGTCTAGTCACTATGTCTCGTAATGCGTTTTGAGTAAGATGTACATTGATGTACACTAGAGAGTTAAATTTTTCTACAAAAACCTATGATCTATTCTGATTTCATGAAAACCTGCAGTATCTTGTCATTTGTCAGACAAAAGTCTATAAAATCTTGTGTTCAAAGCCAATATTGAATAAATAACGCTATCCCCATCCTATTTTAAAGGAAATGGGTTTAGACATCAGGAGCTAGTTTATGCATGACCTTACAGTAGAAGAAATAAATTCCACTCCCACCCACCCTAATAGATATACTATATATATATACTATATATATAGACTGCAGCGCCATCTACAATGAATTTGATTGGCTAAAGAAATATAGCTTTAGCAGCCAACTGAGAAATATAGCTTTAGCGGCCAACTGAGAAATATAACTTTAGCAGCCAAATGAGAAATATATCTTTAGAAAAATAACTTTAGAAATATAACTTTAGAAACCAACTTCATCAACCAACCAACCAACTGTGGAAAAAAAAAAAAAAAAAAAAAAAAAAAAAAAAAAATTTTTTTTTTTTTTTTTTTTTTTTTTTTTTCGTGTGACCTTGTGACCTTGATAGCTTTATAGCGTCTATATAAGCAGCTGACAAATCTCATTTTCTAACATTACTCCTACATATGTGGCGACAACGATGAAAGGGTTTTGAAAATAGCTGGTCTGAAGACTCTCTGCAAAGTCCAGGTAACTATGTTATTTTTTTTTAAATGTAGTTTAATATTTTTCGTTTTCGCAGATTACCTTATGAAGGCCTTGCCTCTGAAAATATTGTCTGGATGGCTTCGTCTCTGAATCTATATAATTATTAATAAAATATTTTAAATTCTAAGGCCTAAATTTACAACATTAGTATGAAATCTTGTAAATTTATAGGATACTCACGGGTCAATTTTAGTTTTTTCGATAACAAGTTTGAACGAAGGGCTTACCCTTGGAAAATATCAAAGGATTCTCTGCAAAGTCGACGCAAAGATTTTTTTCTTAAATGTAGTTTAACCTACTGATCAGACATCGATATTAAATTTTTAATCGTGTAAGATTGACACCGATTAGCCTTGCTGTTTGGATTCTAAAGAAATCATTGGGCCTATCCAAAATAATTTTCGTAGACCCAAGGCTTAAAGTATTGTTTCCTAAACCAAGAGGATGTCCAAACTCGATACGGACTGAGGGTTTTCAAAATATCAGAATCGATTATGGACACTGAAAATTTATATTTTTAAGAAGATATTTTATAAGGATGAGCTTGTCATGTAGAAGGTTTATTTTTCCCTACAGAAAATCCTTATGTAAATGTATTTTAGGGAAAACGTAGGGATAAACCAAATTTCAGTATATACTAATTTTCTGATTTTTTTCCCTAAATTATCCCTACTAATATCTTTAGAAATTTATTACATATCTTATACTTATATTTAAAATTATCCCTACTAATATCTTTAGAAATTTATTACATATCTTATACTTATATTTATATTTATATTTATATTAATATTATATAAGTATAAGTATATAATATAATATAATATAATATAGTATAAATAGTATATATGTATATAAGTATATATGTATATAAATATGTATATAATATAATATAATATAATATAATATAATATAATATAATATTTAGTATATAATATTTAGTATATAATATATAATAAAAAAAAAAAAAAAAAAAAAAAAAAAAAAAAATCTATCCATTTCTATAGGGTAGCTACGATTCATGCTCCTACCTTCTCCTATTTTGCTCCGACTTGCTTTTTGTGGCAACGAGCTTCAAGGTCACACGTTTTTTTTTAATGCTACCTTGTTAGCTTTATAGATTGGGGGTCGGTGTAAATTAGAGACATATATATTTTCAGCTATACTAATAATTGAGTATGAAATAAAATATTTTTTTATCTGTATTTAAACATGCAGACATTTTCCGCGGAGCGGAAAATGTCTGCTTGTTTAAATACAGATAAAAAAATATTTTATTTCTATTTCTTTTAAAGTCTAATGTATAAATTTACAATATTAGTATATTTTTTTTTAATTTATAGCATATTCACAGTTTAGTTTTGTTTTTTTCGACAACAAGTTTTGATAGAGGGGCTTAGGCTTTGAAAATATTAACTGGTAGAAAATATCTGCATGTTTAAATACAGATTTAAAAAATATATTTTATTTCTATTTATTTTAAATTCTAATGTATAAATTTACAATATTAGCATATTTTTTTTTAATGCATAGCGTACTCACGAGTTAATTTTGGTTTTTTCGACAACAAGTTTTGATAGAGGGTCTTAGGCTTTGAAAATATTAACTGGTCTCTCTGCAAAGTCTAAACAATTAGCTTTGCTGGACAACCTTTGAATTTTTACCGACAAGGTTCTATATAAGCATTAGCTTGCCTGAAAGACAGTTTTTTCTGATAATTGAGTCAATATTAATTTTTGGATCGATGGGTCAAAATGCTCGAATAATATCGCTGGCGACTGTGTCTGAGACCTGTGTTTATCGTAAAAATGAGACTCCAGCTAGATTTGAGGTACTTGAGGGTGGGGTTTAAAAATACATTGGTTCGTAGAAAATAGGCAGACATGTTGTTGGAGTCTACGTAGGCCTTTTATTTAAAATGTTTTACCGTACAATGGATGATTTGAATCTCGTCACGATTTTGGATGGATTTCTTTAGACCCGGTAGGCCAGCAAGGCTAAAATTTATATAGAGCCAAGCCAGGCTTTTCCAAACGGATGTCGTTGGGCACTTTAACGATTCTATATATAGGTCACATGAAAAAAAACTAATGTTGAATAAATCCGTCAAGTTAAAGATACTGCTCCGTCCTTGAAGATGTATTCAAGGTCACACGAAAAAAAAAAAAAAAAAAAAAAAAAAAAAAAAATTTTTTTTTTTTTTTTTTTTTTTTTTTTTTTTTTTTTTTCAGGTGCCACGCCCACCCTTGAAGCTTGTCTATATATACTATGGCTAACATGACTACACTCTCATTGTGTCTCGACATTTGCCTACAACGGTCGTCTAGTCACTATGTCTCGTAATGCGTTTTGAGTAAGATGTACATTGATGTACACTAGAGAGTTAAATTTTTCTACAAAAACCTATGATCTATTCTGATTTCATGAAAACCTGCAGTATCTTGTCATTTGTCAGACAAAAGTCTATAAAATCTTGTGTTCAAAGCCAATATTGTATAAATAACGCTATCCCCATCCTATTTTAAAGGAAATGGGTTTAGACATCAGGAGCTAGTTTATGCATGACCTTACAGTAGAAGAAATAAATTCCACTCCCACCCACCCTAATAGATATACTATATATATACTATATATATAGACTGCAGCGCCATCTACAATGAATTTGATTGGCTAAAGAAATATAGCTTTAGCAGCCAACTGAGAAATATAGCTTTAGCAGCCAACTGAGAAATATAGCTTTAGCGGCCAACTGAGAAATATAACTTTAGCAGCCAACTGAGAAATATAACTTTAGAAATATAACTTTAGAAATATAACTTTAGAAACCAACTTCATCAACCAACCAACCAACTGAAAAAAAAAAAAAAAAAAAAAAAAAAAAAAAAAATTTTTTTTTTTTTTTTTTTTTTTTTTTTTTTTTTTTTTTTCGTGTGACCTTGTGACCTTGATAGCTTTATAGCGCCTATATAAGCAGCTGACAAATCTCATTTTCTAACATTACTCCTACATATGTGGCGACAACGATGAAAGGGTTTTGAAAATAGCTGGTCTGAAGACTCTCTGCAAAGTCCAGGTAACTATGTTATTTTTTTTTAAATGTAGTTTAATATTTTTCGTTTTCGCAGATTACCTTATGAAGGCCTTGCCTCTGAAAATATTGTCTGGATGGCTTCGTCTCTGAATCTATATAATTATTAATAAAATATTTTAAATTCTAAGGCCTAAATTTACAACATTAGTATGAAATCTTGTAAATTTATAGGATACTCACGGGTCAATTTTAGTTTTTTCGATAACAAGTTTGAACGAAGGGCTTACCCTTGGAAAATATCAAAGGATTCTCTGCAAAGTCGACGCAAAGATTTTTTTCTTAAATGTAGTTTAACCTACTGATCAGACATCGATATTAAATTTTTAATCGTGTAAGATTGACACCGATTAGCCTTGCTGTTTGGATTCTAAAGAAATCATTGGGCCTATCCAAAATAATTTTCGTAGACCCAAGGCTTAAAGTATTGTTTCCTAAACCAAGAGGATGTCCAAACTCGATACGGACTGAGGGTTTTCAAAATATCAAAATCGATTATGGACACTGAAAATTTATATTTTTAAGAAGATATTTTATAAGGATGAGCTTGTCATGTAGAAGGTTTATTTTTCCCTACAGAAAATCCTTATGTAAATGTATTTTAGGGAAAACGTAGGGATAAACCAAATTTCAGTATATACTAATTTTCTGATTTTTTTCCCTAAATTATCCCTACTAATATCTTTAGAAATTTATTACATATCTTATACTTATATTTAAAATTATCCCTACTAATATCTTTAGAAATTTATTACATATCTTATACTTATATTTATATTTATATTTATATTAATATTATATAAGTATAAGTATATAATATAATATAATATAATATAATATAGTATAAATGGTATATATGTATATAAGTATATATGTATATAAATATGTATATAATATAATATAATATAATATAATATAATATAATATTTAGTATATAATATTTAGTATATAATATATAATATAAAATATAATATTAAAAAAAAAAAAAAAAAAAAAAAAAATCTATCCATTTCTATAGGGTAGCTACGATTCATGCTCCTACCTTCTCCTATTTTGCTCCGACTTGCTTTTTGTGGCAACGAGCTTCAAGGTCACACGTTTTTTTTTAATGCTACCTTGTTAGCTTTATAGATTGGGGGTCGGTGTAAATTAGAGACATATATATTTTCAGCTATACTAATAATTGAGTATGAAATAAAATATTTTTTTATCTGTATTTAAACATGCAGACATTTTCCGCGGAGCGGAAAATGTCTGCTTGTTTAAATACAGATAAAAAAATATTTTATTTCTATTTCTTTTAAAGTCTAATGTATAAATTTACAATATTAGTATATTTTTTTTTAATTTATAGCATATTCACAGTTTAGTTTTGTTTTTTTCGACAACAAGTTTTGATAGAGGGGCTTAGGCTTTGAAAATATTAACTGGTAGAAAATATCTGCATGTTTAAATACAGATTTAAAAAATATATTTTATTTCTATTTATTTTAAATTCTAATGTATAAATTTACAATATTAGCATATTTTTTTTTAATGCATAGCGTACTCACGAGTTAATTTTGGTTTTTTCGACAACAAGTTTTGATAGAGGGTCTTAGGCTTTGAAAATATTAACTGGTCTCTCTGCAAAGTCTAAACAATTAGCTTTGCTGGACAACCTTTGAATTTTTACCGACAAGGTTCTATATAAGCATTAGCTTGCCTGAAAGACAGTTTTTTCTGATAATTGAGTCAATATTAATTTTTGGATCGATGGGTCAAAATGCTCGAATAATATCGCTGGCGACTGTGTCTGAGACCTGTGTTTATCGTAAAAATGAGACTCCAGCTAGATTTGAGGTACTTGAGGGTGGGGTTTAAAAATACATTGGTTCGTAGAAAATAGGCAGACATGTTGTTGGAGTCTACGTAGGCCTTTTATTTAAAATGTTTTACCGTACAATGGATGATTTGAATCTCGTCACGATTTTGGATGGATTTCTTTAGACCCGGTAGGCCAGCAAGGCTAAAATTTATATAGAGCCAAGCCAGGCTTTTCCAAACGGATGTCGTTGGGCACTTTAACGATTCTATATATAGGTCACATGAAAAAAAACTAATGTTGAATAAATCCGTCAAGTTAAAGATACTGCTCCGTCCTTGAAGATGTATTCAAGGTCACACGAAAAAAAAAAAAAAAAAAAAAAAAAAAAAAAAAAAAAAAAATTTTTTTTTTTTTTTTTTTTTTTTTTTTTTTTTTTTTTTCCTAAGGTGCCACGCCCACCCTTAAGCTTGTCTATATATACTATGGCTAACATGACTACACTCTCATTGTGTCTCGACATTTGCCTGCAACGGTTGTCTAGTCAATATGTCTCGTAATGTGTTTTGAGCAAGATGTACATTGATGGAGACTAGAGAGTTAAATTTTTCTATAAAAGCCTATGATCTATTCTGATTTCATGAAAACCTGCAATATCATGTCATTTGTCAGACAAAAGTCTATAAAATCTTGTTTTCAAAGCCAATATTGTATAAATAACGCTATCCCCATCCTATTTTAAAGGAAATGGGTTTAGACATCAGGAGCTAGTTTATGCATGACCTTACAGTAGAAGAAATAAATTCCACTCCCACCCACCCTAATAGATATACTATATATATATACTATATATATAGACTGCAGCGCCATCTACAATGATTGGATAAAGAAATATAATTTAGAGGCCAACTGAAAAATATAACTTTAGCGGCCAACTGAGAAATATAACTTTAGCAGCCAACTGAGAAATATAACTTTAGCAGCCAGCTGAGAAATATAACTTTAGAAACCAACTTCATCAACCAACTAACCAACTGTAAAAAAAAAAAAAAAAAAAAAAAAAAAAAAAAATTTTTTTTTTTTTTTTTTTTTTTTCGGTGGGCGTGGCTTCGCTATAAATTTCTCAGTGCGATCGTGCCTATATAAATGTGGGTTTGTGTTCTAAAAGATTCATTGGCATCATGTCTGTCCAAAATGAGTTTCGTACTCTACTCCGTGAATGCGTTAGTCTCGCCTATCGTCAAAAAACCTCTGAAGTCTTGTTGAAATCTAATTTTGGCTGCTCTATTTTAAAAATGCTCACAGCGTATTTTCAGAATAACTCTATCCATTCGAAGGCTAAACTCGATACGCCCGAAAAGGTATTTAGAATGTTGAAAGGCCAATTGCAATGCATAGCATATTATGACTACGATAAAATGTCTCCTGATATTAAAAATCTGTTCGCTGAAGATATTGTGCTGCCTGGCCAATGCTGTTATCAAGTTTGGATTCTACAATGCTTAATTGTTACAGCATGCATTGTTGCAGATTGCTGGACAAATTGCAATGTGGATATGTTTGATGTGGCTTTTGAAACGCTGATAGACATGTTGAACACTTATGGCTATATTGCCTGCATTGAACGCGACCTAAATCGCAACTGCGATCCGTTTAGTAATCCGAGCGAAATTGTCTTGTTCGCCAGTCTAAAAATAACCAATTAGAAAAAAATATCTTTATATTGACTTAAGCATATATATATATAGAATTCGCTGCATAATATCCTGTCAACAGTTTTTTTATAAATCTGATTATAATTTTAGCCGCTTCCTACATGCATCCTGTTTTCAAAGACTTATGCAACTCGTATAAATAACTTTATCTCTTCCTGCTTTAAAGGTCAAGGCCTCATCCTGTTTTCTTGGACTTATGTAACTCATATAAATAACTTTATCGCATCCTGTTTTAAAGGATATGCTTCTACTATAAAAGCCGGTGCTCAGCGCTTGTAATTTCAATTGCTCACTAGCTCTCAAGTCATGTGGATGAGATTATTTTTCCCAGGCCATATCGGCTTGAGGTCTGCCCTAGCCTCTGACGGAATGACTTACGTTTCGGCAGTAGATGTGGGTTTGCTGCTGCAGTTTAATGATATTTACGAATTTTCTCAGTATCGTGCCACCAAACATATAGATTCCTTTCCAGTTTTTGAAATAGAAGAAATGTTTAACTACGTGAGCCTGTTTTCCGACGTAGCAGAAATGCAGAGACTCTGGAGATATGGACGGGTCGCGGCTGATTTTCCTATGTCTTCGGAAGATTTATTTGATGTTCATATTAAAACGGAGGGGAATGCCAAATTGCAGGACTGGCTGCAACTATATACGGACCTTTTCCGAAATGATCTATTGGACGGCCCTTCTGACAATTCTAAAAGATTGGCTACCTGTTGGAGGAGACGGAACGAATGCAAGGTCTGCTTGACAGAAGAGAGCCAGGTGGCATTCTTTGACTGTGGGCATGTGGTATGTTGCATGGCTTGTTCGGACAAACTGGAAAATTGTCCTGTTTGTCGAACAGCTATTTTGGAAAAGCGAAGAGTGTATGTGCAATAGTTATATACATGGAAATTTTAAAAAACTTGGGTCAAACGAGGCTTCCTCATGTCTAGATTTGTCATTATGACTTATCTTGACGATGGAAGCCTCGTTTGACCCATTTTTTTTAAATCGATAGGCTACCAATATTGGATTTGTAAAAAAAATAACTTATAAATTTTATGAGATTCGATTAGAGTTATCCGTAAAATGTTTTACCGTACAACGGACGAAAAGATTTACGAAGACATGATAACTAGATGACTGTTGTTGGCGAGACAAAATGAGATGTGGGTACGTTACCCATTCTATATATAGGTCACGCGAAAGAACTAATATCGAATAAATAAACTTTGCTCCTTTAAGTTATGGATCTGTCCTTGAAGATATGTTCAAGGTCACACGAAAAAAAAAAAAAAAAAAAAAAAAAATTTTTTTTTTTTTTTTTTTTTTTTTTTTTTTTTTTTTAAGGTTGGTTCAAGGTCATTTAATCTGCCCCTATATATACCCTGGCTGCCTTTAGGATTTATATCATTTTCTCATTCTACAATTGTTGTTGGACTGACATTTGCAATTTTTCATAATGGATTTCTCTGATCCCATTCAAAGCGTCTTTCATTACCTACTCAGAGACTGCGTTCATCTGGCAAACTGGGAAGCTACCGGCGAATATAGGATGGTCGACATCAGAAATGACTGGGACGATCCAGAATGGAAACCGAAAGAACACAAATTTGCCCTTTCTATTTTGAGAATGTTAGAAGACTATTTTCAGACACCGCCTTTACCTACTGGTATGAAGATCGAACAGATCGAAGAGGCCATTCCCAAGCTGAAAGAAAAATTAGTAGCCATACTCAATTCTGATAGCATATCTCTTAAAGTCCGAGGCCTTTTGCGCAACAAAAGCTTAACGTATCGTCGTTGGCGTGGTGCCGAATCTTATCAACCTTGGGTGCTGGAGTGTTTGATCGTTACTGGATGCTTTCTCGGAGAATGTTTTGCCAAATTTCGATACAACAACGGGGTATTTGATCTGGCATCCGTTGCCTTAATAGATATTATGGAAAAGAGTGGCTTGTTAAGTTGTATCAGAGCCGATTTGTTTAATAATAGGGATCCGTTTGGTAAACCTGGTATTAAGGTTAAATCAGTTTTGGACAAAGATTGGAGTATGTGGACATTTCAATTGGACAAAACACAGGAGAGAATATTGTACAAGAAGTCAGCTAAATGTTAAGTGACGAAAATAACGTAACGTAAAAATAACGTAACGTAAAAATAACGTAACGTAAAAAATAACGTAACGTAAAAATAACGTAACGTAAAAAATAACGTAACGTAAAAATAACGTAACGTATAAAAATAACATATTAAAAATAACATATTAAAAATAACGTAACGTAAAAAATAACATATCGAAAAATAACGTAACGTATAAAAATAATATACTTGACACAAAACTAATATACTTGACACAAAACTAATATTGTATAAATAGCTCCGCCATATCTTATACATTGCTCCGTCAAGGTCACATTCAAGGACACATGAAAAAAAAAAAAAAAAAAAAAAAAAAAAAAAATTTTTTTTTTTTTTTTTTTTTTTTTTTTTTTTTTTTTTCAGTGGGCGTGGCTTGGATTCATACTGTATAAATAGCCGTACTCAACTCTTCTCGCATCAATCTGTCCCACTAAGACGCTCATCTATCTAACATTAGATCCTGCCGGTTTTAGAACGATCTCGTCCTGTTTCCGTGACTCGTTCAAATCTCATGTCTTCTACAGTCTGAAATTAAATTGCTACACATTTGGCTTAATAATTGTTTTTAAAATGAATAAGGTTAGACAACGACCGTTTCTAAATGAATGCTGTACCAATCTTAACGAATCCTGTCCCGCTATGACAACAACGGTTTCATAACCTATTGGTTCACCCATAGCGTACGTTAGTTTTGGCCAAGAGAAAAAATTTAAATTTTCAAGGGATAAGCCAGTCTATTACAATATGACGAGTGGCAGTTTCATGGTAATAAATATTTTTTTCGTGAAATATCGGAAGAACCCGCTTAACGTTCAGATAAAGGCATCCATTATAGGTAATAAACGGCGATATTTGTTTTCATATTTGAGCATACACAAATGTATAACGATTATACTAGGCTATTTGAATAGATAAAATTGCTATAATACTCTTAAAAAATAAAGCTTAGCTTATCAGCCAACTATATTGTAGACTCGATCATAGGTACGATAACTAAAAATTTATATATTTATGAAAAAAATATTTTATTTATCAGTAGTTAAACATACAGATATTAATTTTTTCAACCCTTCTTTTATAAAGTGTTGGGCTTCTCGTATCAATGCATAACGAAAGACTTAAAGGCTATCATGTTGGGGATCTCAATAGCCATTTGACTATTTATGCATGACGCGTGTAAAAATTATCTCGTTTTCAGAGGACTGGATTTCATGCTAGCGGACAGCTCCAAAAATGACAGATGACACGGATTGGAGATAGGCATTTGAATCTATGCGTGACACGCGTAAAAGTTATCTCGGAAACCGTTTTCAGAGGCAGTTTCAAGAGGGGTGATAGACAGCCTGGATTTCATGCAAATCCTAGCTGACAGTTGTCATTTGGAAATTGAAAAATATATTTCCAGGCTGTATGAGTACCAATAATAGCAATGAAAAGGTTATCTAGTCTAAATGTTAAGTTTCTAATATCTGCGTAGCCTATATTGAATTTCTAATTTCTTCATGACCTAGTTTCTATTGTCTGCATGGTTAAATTACTAATATATACATTCTAATAGCCCGTGTTATATTTCTAATGTCTGTCGTTCATGGCCTCCTCGTTACCAGCAACATTTGTTTTTTTTGCGTAACAAACAGCCTGATCTACACTGAGGTCGGATTTGTTATAATGGTCTCGTCTAATTTTGACATGTGAAAAAGATGTCTCGGAAACCGTTTCCAGGGGCCATTCCAAGAGGTGCAATCGAAAGCTTAAATTTCATGCGAAACGGAGTTGATAGTCTCGATTCGTTTTCGGAAAAATATCTTGGCTGAGAAAGAATTTTGAAACTGCATACGGGAGCTTTGTTATAAGGCCAATTAACCTTTGCCGTGCTCTTCTCAATTTTGACATTTTCCCCTCATTTTTCAATATTTTTTACATTTACATTTAAACATTTACGTTCTTCTATACGATATTTGTCGTTTTACACATTTCGTGAATTTTCGACAGCTTTTGGTTGGGGCCTTAAATTTGTGCGTACAAGATTCGGCACAGTAAACTCTTTGACGTACTCTTCTTAATTTTAACATTTCTTCGTAATTTTCGATAAATTTTACTATTTACGTGTAAATTTTTACGCTTCTCTATACGATATTTGTCGTTTTTCTCATTTCGTTAATTTTCGACAGTTTCGGTCACTTGTGCAAGAGATTGTCAAGTCAATGACTAGAAATACGGACGATTTAAAACTTCGACTTTTTACAATATTTTTTACATTTTAAACATTTTATTTTAATTTTGGACGGATTAATTTTGAACTTTGATCTTTACAAGACAAGTCTGCTGTTAAACGGTTCGCTGTCTGTAAGCAAGCTGGCATTTTTTCAATTCCAGGCCCTTCTTTTATAAAGTATTGAACCATGTCTCGTAATGACAAATCGAAACGGGTGGCGCTGAAACGTAAGCTGGATGAGGTCGAAAATGAAATGAGTCACAAAAAAGAAATGTACGAGAGACGCCACGATGAGTGTAAAAAGGAGCTGGAAATCGCCCGAAAGGAAAATGCATCTCTTCAGAGAGAAGTTAGAGAGTTGTGGAAGAAATATGACTGTTTGAAAGATGCAGCGATGGACAGGATGGTGGCCCAAATTAGCGATCTGAAAGCGAAAAAATCGAGGCTGGAACTGGAGAATGTTAATCTTCAAGGAAATTTTGAGAAATATATAAAACGTGATCCTAAAGAATCTTCAGCTAAGAAGTAAAATGCTGCGGCTACATTAAAATAAACCAACTAAAAAAGTCACATTGAAATCAACCAACTGTAAAAGTCACATTGAGATCAACCAACCAACCAACTGTAAAAAAAAAAAAAAAAAAAAAAAAAAAATTTTTTTTTTTTTTTTTTTTTTTTTTTTTTTTTTTTTTTACAGTTGGTTGGTTGGTTGATCTTGTCTATATATAGGATCGCTGACGTGCCACGTCCTCATTCTATCTAGATCTTTGCCAGCAACGGTCATATCTCATTCTTAAATCTGTAACATTTTTACGAACACGATGGCTGAAGGTCTAAAAAATATACACGATTATTATATGGATTTGAGAAGGAAAGCTTATTCTTTCAAGTGTCCCCATTGCAAGGTTGAAATATTACCAATAAATTTCGAAAAGCATTCTTTAACCCATGGATTGAAAACGAAGACTTCTTGCGCATGGTGTAACGGACACTTCGAGTGGAAATATGGCCAAAAGAAGCACAACACGAATCACTTGATCGCGTGTTTTCGAAAATTTATAGCCGTTAAGAGAATCGATAGAGACTTGGAGACAGATGTGGAAATGGACGAGCCATATCGAATCCCCGACGAGCTCAGACTCATGGACACTCGTCCGTTGTGCGCTGCAGAATCGTTTTTCGATCATCAGGACATTCGTGGATTCTTAACGGAACGCCTTTTCGAAGACCTTTGGCTATTGGATCATGAATCCGAGGTTGATTATTTCGAAGACGAGAATCTAAATGCGGCCGCCTCCTACGTTCGAAAGTACGTCAGGTCGGAAGATGAATGGTTTCACGTAATGGTTAAGGCTGCAGCATTTGAATCTTTTATAAGAGTTTTGGATAAAGAAGACGGTAGGATCACCACTCTGCCTTTTTCTTGTTGGTGCGACGGCGGTAAGGCCGAGGATCCAATTTTCAGACAGCATCGGCACATGATAGTGGTCGCGCCCATGGGTCTCTTCAAAAAAATCTGGTCGAAAGTCAAACCTTACAAAAGACCTTGCAAAAACTACGCTTCGAAAAAATACGAGTTGATAGAATCTGCTATGCATTTGGTCAACACGCTGGGCTACGTTAGCAAGAGGAGGTCGAGGTGTTACTTTACGATAGGTGGCAAGAGACATAAAAAGGCTCCACTGAAAAACAAACATTTTTACATATTTCGGACGCTGCCAAAAGACTTCAGGTTGCCGCTGACATTGCAGTGGGACGGAGGCGTCCAAAGGGTTATGGATCTGGAAATATTTCGAAAGGCCTCGCTGCCTAAATTAGCTTACAGTATACTAGTTGAAGAAAACGGAGTATATAAACAAAAGATTAAACATTTTCACGCTTTCAGAGGCGGGATGGTGCTGCCTCTCAAAAGAGAGTTCGTTCCGACGGAAAACCAAACGCCTCAGATTCTATATTTGATGGGTGGTAAAAAGCTTTATCTGGATCGAGAAGACGTAGATGGGAACTGGCTGAGGGCTCAGGCTGAGAGAGGCAATTGCTTCTATGAATTGGTCGGGGACGAATTATGGACGCCGCCAAATAAAATCCAGAGTTATTTGAGAGACGCGAGGCCGATCGTGGAAGCGAATTGGAATCTGGAATCCGAGATTAAGATTTTGCAGAGAGAGATGGCTTCATTGAAAAACGAAAACGCGTCTTGTAAAGAGAAATGCCTGTCTCTCACAGCCGAGAACGATAGAAAAATATCGGATTTGCAAAGAGAAGTGTCGTTTCTGAAAGAAGAAGCTGAAAGCCGAAAATCGAAATATGAGAATTGAAATTGTTGAGCTTAAACAGAGACTGTCCAAATATGAAGACGCTAAAAAAATCGAAACAAAATGAGATGTGGGTACGTTAACCATTCTATATATAGGTCACACGAAAAAAACTAATGTTGTAGAAATGAATCCGTAAAGTTATAGACGCTGCTCCGTCCTTGAAGATGTGTTGAAGGTCACACGAAAAAAAAAAAAAAAAAAAAAATTTTTTTTTTTTTTTTTTTTTTTTTTTTTTTTTTTTCTAAGATGCCACGCCCACCCTTGAAGCTTGTCTATATATACTATGGCTAACATGACTACACTCTCATTGTGTCTCGACATTTGCCTGCAACGGTCATCTAGTCACTATGCCTCGTAATGTGTTTTCAGCAAGATATACATTGATGGACACTAGAGAGATAGATTTTTCTATAAAAGCCTATGATCTATTCTGATTTCATGAAAACCTGCAGTATCTTGTCATTTGTCAGACAAAAGTCTATAAAATCTTGTTTTCAAAGCCAATATTGTATAAATAACGCTATACCCATCCTATTTTAAAGGAAATGGGTTTAGACATCAGGAGCTAGTGTATGCATGACCTTACAGTAGAAGAAATAAGTTCCACTCCCACCCACCCTAATAGATATACTATATATATACTATATATATAGACTGCAGCGCCATCTACAATGATTGGATAAAGAAATATAATTTTAGAGGCCAACTGAAAAATATAACTTTAGCAGCCAACTGAGAAATATAACTTTAGAAATATAACTTTAGAAACCAACTTCATCAACCAACCAACCAACTGTAAAAAAAAAAAAAAAAAAAAAAAAAATTTTTTTTTTTTTTTTTTTTTTTTTTTTTTTTTTTTTTGAGTGGGCGTGGCTTATCTTCATACTATATAAATAACGGCTGCCGTACTCAAATCATCATTCTGTTTTCAGCAACAGTCTTCTCCTGCCTTGTCCTGTTTACCATTGAAACAACATTTGCTATATATACGCCTATCTTCTAAATTTTATACCATAACGCTTTGACAATGAGCCATCGCATTGAAATCGCTTTCCATTATCTACTTCGAGACTGTGTTCAGTTGGCAAACGATTTGGATACTGAAGATGAGATGTTGGTCGACGACGCGAATTACATGGATTTAAAATTTAGTCTGAGAGAACATAAATTCGGTCTTTCAATTTTGAGAATGCTTGAAGAATATTTTCAGATTCCGCCCCAGCATACTGGTATTACTGTTAAAAAGGTCGGAGACATTATTGTCGAGCTGAAGAAAAAATTAAATGATATTATCGAGTCAAATTCGATATCTCCTAGAGTCAGTAACTTGTTTCGCCATAAAACGTTAACAAATCATAGCTGGCGAGGTCGCGATTGCTATCAGCCTTGGGTAATGGAGTGTTTGATTGTTACCGGACAATTTCTTGGAGAATGTTTTAACAAATTTCCATACAAATGTGATAAGTATTTCAATTTGGCATATGAAGCGTTGATGGATATTTTGATGGATAATAATTTGCTAACTTATATCGCAGTGGATCTGTCTCTTGGGAGGGATCCGTTTGGCAAACCTGGGATTAAAGTAAAATCTATCTTGGACTTAGATGATTGGTGTTTCTTTACATTTCAGTTAAACGAAGAACAGGAGCAAAAATTGTACGAGAAGTGCCCTTAGTTAAAAATTACATTCTTTGAAAAAAAAAAAAAAAAAAAAAAAAAAAATAACTTTGAAAAAAAAAAAAAAAAAAAAAAAAAAAATTTTTTTTTTTTTTTTTTTTTTTTTTTTTTTTTTTTTGAGTGGGCGTGGTTTTGTTCAAGGCTATGTTTATAACCTATTTAAAGGGTCCGATATTCTTAACACTCAAACATTTTTACAAAACTCTACATGATGGCTGACAATACAAATTCCATAGATCCAATGATTCACATGTACTATAATGATTTGAAAATCAAAAATTATCCTTTCAAATGCATTTGTTGTAAGTTACATTTTTTACCAACTGAATACGAAAAACATTCAAAAATTCATGGAATCAATGCGAAAACTTCTTGCGTATGGTGTAATGGAGACTACAGCTGGGAATTCGGGAAAAAATTTCATAGCAATACCGTGAGACATTTATTGACTTGTTTTCGAAAATTTATAGATAATAATGGAATTAGAGATGGGAGTATAGACTTAATGACAGATGTGGAGATAGACGAGCCGTATCCCGAAGAACTCATAAACGCCCGTCCGTTGTGCGCTGAGAACGATACTTTGCAGGGACAAATTATCCAGTTGCAGAGAGAGATGGTTGAATTAAAATCAAATTACGGAGAACAAATTGACGATTCGTTGATAAACAAAAACGCGTCTTGGAAAGAGAAATACCAGACTCTGAAAGCGGAGAGCGATAGAAACATATCGGATTTGCAAAGAGAAGTGTTGTCTCTGAAAGAACAGCTTGTGTGCGTCAAAATGAAATATAATGCAACGGTGACTGAGATGCTGGAGAAAATAAACGAGCTTCAGGACAAAGTGATAACAGCCGAAAATTAAAAAAAATTATTACTTAAAAAAAATATTACTTTGAAAAAAAAAAAAAAAAAAAAAAAAAAAATTTTTTTTTTTTTTTTTTTTTTTTTTTTTTTTTTTTTTTGAGTGGGCGTGGTTTTGTTCAAGGCTATGTTTATAACCTATTTAAAGGGTCCGGTATTCTTAACACTCAAACATTTTTACAAAACTCTACATGATGGCTGACAATACAAATTCCATAGATCCAATGATACACTTATACTATAGTAGAATTGTTGAGATAGACGAGCCGTATCCCGAAGAACTCATGGACGAGTTGTGCGCTGAGAACGATACTTTGCAAGGACAAATTGCCCAGTTGCAGAGAGAGATGGTTGAATTAAAATCAAATTACGGAGAACAAATTGACGATTCGTTGATAAACAAAAACGCGTCTTGGAAAGAGAAATACCAGACTCTGAAAGCTGAGAGCGATAGAAACATATCGGATTTGCAAAGAGAAGTGTTGTCTCTGAAAGAACAGCTTGCGTGCGTCAAAACGAAATATAAACCAACGGTGACTGAGATGCTGGATAAAATAAACGAGCTTCAGGACAAAGTGACAACAGCCGAAAATTAAAAAAAAATATTACTTTGAAAAAAAAAAAAAAAAAAAAAAAAAAAAAAAATTTTTTTTTTTTTTTTTTTTTTTTTTTTTTAGTGGGTGTGTCTCGACTATATATACAATAGCTTTACTCGTTGGCTGTTATAAACTGGTCCAAGTTTATGCGGACATGATAGCTAGAAGACTGTTGCTGACGGACCATGTAAGTATTATTTTCTTTACGTTCACGAAATTGAATAATTTTTTTAATGTCTTCGGTGTCTAGGTTGAGTTTCTAATGTCTACGTGACCAATAGCCTAGGTTGTATTTCTAATATCTGCAGGACCCGTTTCTAATGGCCGATGTTGTATTTCTAACGTCTACATTCTAAGGGTCTATGTTAAGTTTCTAACAGCCTAAGTAAAATTTCTAATGTCACCTAGTTTGAAGTTATAATGCCTACATGGCTCGTTTCTAATATCTTAAGTTGAATTTCTAATGAATTCTTTTAGTGCCAACATTGGATGCGTACCGATTGTAATTTTCAAGGGATATGGCTTAACTATAAGATAAATATGTATCTTGGTAAAATATACAGACTCGATAGCTAAATTTAAGGAATCTGAATTTAAAAATTTAATTTTTTCGTTTAAATTTTGCCGTGTAAAATTTAAAATTTTTAAAGACTAAGCGTGGCAGTCATTACAATCTGATCGCTAATTTTCAAGGGATATGGCTTAGCTATAAGATAAATATGAATCTTGATAAAATATACCGACTCGATAGCTAAATTTAAGGGATCTGAATTTAAAAATTTAATTTTTTTGTTTAAAATTTGCATTTTTTATGTAAAATTTAAAATTTTTAAAGATTAAGCTATATGTGGCAGTCATTACAATCTGATCTCTATAAAAAGATTGTCGAGAGACAGGATATTATGCCTCAGGATGCCCGGTTAAAATTACAATCAGATTTCTATAAAAAGATTTTTCGAGAGACAGGATATTATGTAAGCCTTTCCTCAGGATGCCCGGTTAAAATTACAATCAGATCTCTATAAAAAATTGTTCGAGAACTATTGAAAGGACCTCTAACGGCCTAAGCTGAATCTCTAATATCACCGTTTTAAAAGTCTATGTACAATGTCTAATGTCTGCCGTCGTAAGACTTAAACATTATCTAGTCGTGAAGAAATTGTCAGTGGATTTCATGAGGGCCAGAATCTAAAGATTTCTCTACGCCCGTTGGCAAGAATCATGTAGGATAGGAGCTCTAAAAGGGTTGGCAGATTTAAAGCTGGTAAATTTAAAAAATACTATATGTCTGTTGGCCGATCTTCGATACACTATAGAAATGCGAGAGTCGATGATTGTGAAAGTGTTCAAGAGAGTGTAAATGCTCGAATATTATCGCTGGTGACTGTCTCTTGTACCTGTGTTTATCGCAAAAACAATACACTAGCTGAATTTGTGGTACTTGAGGGTGGGAGCTAAAAATAGATGGGGAAAAATGTAGACATTTTATAGAGGTCTATGCTAGCCGTAGCATTTAACAAGACTACCGATATCGATACATATTATTTTTTACCAAATACATGTATCCATTTAAAATTCTTACAATAACCTTTAATCCATTAAATTGGCCCGTCCTAAAAATATCGATACATATTATTTTTTTTCCAAATACGTGTATCCATTAAAAATCTTACAATTCTAACCTTTAACAAGACTACCATTAAAAAAATCTTATGCAAGCCCACTGATACGTTAAATCTTTCCAATATTGCCAAATCTTTAAAATTCCTAAAATTAGATCGAGATTTCGTGCTTGCATGACTATGTTGGCGATACCAATAGGATGGCTAAACTCGATACGACCGATTAGAATGTTGAGAAAGGATTTGAGAGAGGAATGTTTATATACTGCCAAGCCAGGCTTTTCCAAACGGATTAGATGACTGTTGTTGGCAGACAAAATGAGATGTTAGCCATTCTATATATAGGCTACACGAAAAAAACTAATGTTGAATAAATTAAGTTTGCTCCGTCAAGTTATTGATACTGCTCCGCCCTTGAAGATGCGTTCAAGGTCAAACTAAAAAAAAAAAAAAAAAAAAAAAAAAAAAAAAAAAAAAAAAAAAATTTTTTTTTTTTTTTTTTTTTTTTTTTTTCGTGTAACCTTCAACACATCTTCAAGGACGGAGCAGTATCTATAACTTGACGGATTGTTCAAACATTAGTTTTTTCCATGTAACCTATATATAGAATCGCTAACGTACCCACATCTCATTTTGTCTTGACGTCTGCAGATGACAGTCATCTAAATATCCGTTTGGAAAGCCTGGCTTGGCTCTATATAAACATTAGCATTGCTGGCCTACCAGATCTAAAGAAATCATTGGGTCCATCCAAAATTATTTTCGTGACTAAATTATAGGGTCTGGCAAGCCATCTGCATAATCATATAAATTTTCAGCCCCTATAATCGAGTATGAAATAAAATATTTTTTTTATCTGTATTTAAACATGCAGACATTTCCGCTTCGCGGAAATGTCTGCATGTTTAAATACAGATAAAAAAAATATTTTATTTCTATTTCTTTTTCCATGTAACCTATATATAGAATCGCTAACGTACCCACATCTCATTTTGTCTCGACGTCTGCAGTCATCTAAATATCCGCTTGGAAAAGCCTGGCTTGGCTCTCTAAACATTAGCATTGCTGGCCTACCGGGTCTAAAGAAGTCATTGGGTCCGTCCATCCATGACCAGTATATCTAATCATGTTATCATGAAACTAGTTTATGAAACGACATGACCATATCATTAGAATATCTATCCAAAATTAGAAGGCCATCCAAAATTATTTTCGTGACTATTCGATCTCGTCCTGCGAAGTGTTGGATTTGCCAGCTCAGAATACCTATATCAATATTGGCTGGATCCATAAAAATTTAAAAGAGGCCTCGATAAAATTGAAAGAGGCTGGGAGATAAACATAGCAGATGAATTGCAGACCAGGAAAACCGAACACGTAGAGAGTAGCAACCCATATTCTAAAAATTTAAACGTAATTATGAAAATAGTATTAACGAGATGCCATTCGTTTGCCAATGAAAAGCGTAGCGGTTTTAATTTATGGGATACTCACGGGTTTATTTTTCCGACAACACGTTTTGATAGAGGGACTTAGGCATTGACAATATTAGCTGGTCTCTCTCCAAGCAACAAGTTTATTTTCTTAAATACGACTTAATTTTTTCGTTTTTACAGATTACCTTATGAAGGCTTAGTCTTTGAAAATATTAATTGGTGTCGTAGATCTATATAAGCATTAGCAAAATAATTTAAATTCTAATGCGTAAATTAATTTATTTATTTGGAGATTGGTAATTCCAGATTGCTTTCAAAGCCAATATTGTATAAATAACGCTATCCCATCCTATTTTAAAGGAAACGGGTTTAGACATCAGGAGCTAGTTTATGCATGACCTTACAGTAGAAGAAATAAATTCCACTCCCACCCACCCTAATAGATATACTATATATATACTATATATATAGACTACAGCGCCATCTACAATGAATCTGATTGGATAAAGAAATATAAATTTAGCAACCAACTGAGAAATATAACTTTAGAAACCAATTGAGAAATATAACTTTAGAAACCAACCATCATATCAATCAACCAACCAACTGTAAAAAAAAAAAAAAAAAAAAAAAAAAAAAAAAAAAATTTTTTTTTTTTTTTTTTTTTTTTTTTTTTTTTTTTCAGTTGGTTGGTTGGTTGGTTGATTGATATATATTTTGTATAAATAGCGGCTCCGTACTCAAGCTACATTCATTCTGTCTTCTAGCATATTTATTGAAAAAGCTTATTGGAACGTCTCTAGTTTATGTCTGGCAGATTAACAATACGCTATCCTATCCTGTTTCTAATCTATTCAAACTTTTTTACGATGATTAAGTATCACGAGCCAAATTTATTCTGGCCTCTGTGGCTTAATGATTCTGTATACATATTTATTATGTCTTCCAAAGTCTCAAATAAGATTTCTACAATACAAGCTTAAAATATTTTACTTATGTCTCCCAGAACCCCATGTTAAATTTCTAACGTCACCACATTGAATTTGTAATGTCTGCATGGCCCGTTTCAAATATCTACCGTTTATGGCCTCCTCTCATGCGATTTTGTATGAATTGAAACGCGAACGCACATAGCCTTTGAAACGTAAAATATATAGTTTATGCTATGTCTGAAATACCTTGAAACGTTAAAAATTGTCGTTACCCATGATTGTTTTCATCCATGAAAGGTCTTCTTGCGTGTTTGAGACATGAAATATTTCAAGAGAGTGTGAATGCTCGAATAATATCGCTGTCGACTGTCTCTTGTACCTGTGTTTATCGCAATAACTATACACTAGCTAAATTTGCGGTACTTGAGGGTTGGAGCTAAAAATAGATCGGACCGATGTAGAAATTTTATAGGACAGGCTTTTATTTAAAATGTTTTACCGACGACTTGAAGATTATTTGGACTCATGTTGAGTAAATGAATCCGTCAAATTCTAGAAATCATTAGGTCACCAGTATATCTAATCATGTTATCATGAAACTGGTTTATGAAACGACAAGGCCATATTATTAGAATGGATTTGAGAGAGGAATGTTTATATACAGCCAAGCCAGGCTTTTCCAAACGGATTAGATGACTGTTGTTGGCAGACAAAATGAGATGTTAGCCATTCTATATATAGGCTACACGAAAAAACTAATGTTGAATAAATTAAGTTTGCTCCGTCAAGTTATTGATACTGCTCCGTCCTTGAAGATGTGTTCAAGGTCAAACTAAAAAAAAAAAAAAAAAAAAAAAAAAAATTTTTTTTTTTTTTTTTTTTTTTTTTCATGTGACCTTCAACGCATCTTCAAGGACGGATCTGTAACTTGACGGATTCATTTATACAACATTTGTTTTTCCATGTAACCTATATATAGAATTGCTAACGTACCCACATCTCATTTTGTCTCAACGTCTGCAGACGACAGTCATCTAAATATCCGTTTGGAAAAGCCTGGCTTGGCTCTCTAAACATTAGCATTGCTGGCCTATCGGGTCTAAAGAAATCATTGGGTCCGTCCATCCAAAATCGTGACCAGACTGCGGTATATCTAATAATGTTATCATGAAACTGATTTATGAAACGACATGGCCATATCATTAGAATAGCTATCCAAAATTAGAATGGCCATCCAAAATTATTTGCGTGACCATTCGATCTCGTCCTGCGAAGTGTTGGATTTGCCAGCTCAGTATACCTATACCAATATTAGCTGGAACCGTAAAAATTTAAAAAGAGGCCTCGATAAAATTTGAAACAGACTGGGAGATAAACGTAGCAATTGAATTGACCAGGAGATTCCCATATTGTAAAAATTTAAACGTAATTATGAAAATAGTATTAACGAGATAATGAATTTGCCAATGACAAATGAAAAGCTTAGAGAGTAGCGGCCAGATGATGGCTAAACTCGATACGGCATAAAGGAAATGGGTTTAGACATCAGGAGCTGGTTTATGCATGACCTTACAGTAGAAGAAATAAATTCCACTCCCACCCACCCAAATAGATATACTATATATATACTATATGTATATAGACTACAGCGCCATCTACAATGAATTTGATTGGATAGAAAAACTAACTTTAAAAACCAACTGTGAAAAAAAAATACTCTCTAAAAAAAATACTCTCTGAAAAAAAAAAAAAAACAAGCCACTCTTTTCCATAATATCTATTAAGGCAACGGATGCCAGATCAAATACCCCGTTGTTGTATCGAAATTTGGCAAAACATTCTCCGAGAAAGCATCCAGTAACGATCAAACACTCCAGCACCCAAGGTTGATAAGATTCGGCACCACGCCAACGACGATACGTTAAGCTTTTGTTGCGCAAAAGGCCTCGGACTTTAAGAGATATGCTATCAGAATTGAGTATGGCTACTAATTTTTCTTTCAGCTTGGGAATGGCCTCTTCGATCTGTTCGATCTTCATACCAGTAGGTAAAGGCGGTGTCTGAAAATAGTCTTCTAACATTCTCAAAATAGAAAGGGCAAATTTGTGTTCTTTCGGTTTCCATTCTGGATCGTCCCAGTCATTTCTGATGTCGACCATCCTATATTCGCCGGTAGCTTCCCAGTTTGCCAGATGAACGCAGTCTCTGAGTAGGTAATGAAAGACGCTTTGAATGGGATCAGAGAAATCCATTATGAAAAATTGCAAATGTCAGTCCAACAACAATTGTAGAATGAGAAAATGATATAAATCCTAAAGGCAGCCAGGGTATATATAGGGGCAGATTAAATGACCTTGAACCAACCTTAAAAAAAAAAAAAAAAAAAAAAAAAAAAAAAAAAAAAAAAAAGGAATTCTGTCTGTGACAGAATTTAGTTTAGTACGACAGGACTATTGCTACGCCTAAACCCATATTAAAAAAAAAAAAAAAAAAAAAATTTTTTTTTTTTTTTTTTTTTTTTTTTTTTTTTTTTTTTTTTTTGTTAGCGGGTGGGCGTGGCTTAGCACTATATAAGCATGCTGTCTTAGTCTATTCGTCCATACAACGGCATGTGGTAGCTATACACACTAATATAAACTCCTGTTCGCATACTTTTATTAGAGAAAATTGCATCAATTGTCGTACCGCCTCTCGTCGTATAGTGTTTGGGATTCGTTCGTAGATCTAAGTTCAGGACTTGTAACCCCCCCATAAAGTCTTTTCCTTCTTCTGAATTAAAATCTATATTAAAATCCCCTACCAGCACCGTTTTGAAATCTTCGTCGTCTTGGAGTAGAGCTTCTACTATAACTTCCCTTTTTTGTTCGTCATTGGCTTGTGGACTTGCATATACCAAGATGAATCTTATATTATTGAGTATGTAACATACTAAAACTTGGACTTTGTCTTTGTTTAAAATAATGATTTTTTTCGATAAATCCGATAAGCCTTCTCGGATATAAGTTATAATGCCGCATTTCTTTCGAGGCTTTCTTGGATCATCATTGCTATGAATTACACCAGCCATTACAAATCCTGGAAATGCAAAGTAATCTGCGGGTAATGTTCCCGTTTCTGCTAGCATAATTATATCACTCTTCATGAAGCATGGATCGGCCAATACGTCTTCGTAATGAGTGGATAATCCTTCAACATTATGGTACATAAACTGAATGCCAGCGAAATCTCCTCTTTCATGAAGAAATCGGAAATGAGGAATTAGTGGATTTGCTCTTAATCTCGCTAGTTCTTTTGCCACGGGATCCTTTTCAGATGGTGTCTCGGGTGGTACAAATTCGCCCTCTATATACAATCCGTCAGCTTTCGTCGCACGTGATAACGCGACATAAACTAAACTTCGACCCATATTTTTGCTAAGATGTACAGCACACTCTTTGTACGTTGCACCTTGCGATTTATGAATGGTGATTGCCTCAGATACAACGATTGGAAATTGGTCTCTAGCGACACTTAAAGCCGAATTTCTTGTTCTATAGATATTTTTCCTCATTCGTTCAATGGGCGTCCATTTCAATCCAGGATTGATGCCATGACGCAGCATATATCTTATGTATTCTTTTCTTAAATTTTTACCAATGTCTGAGTCTTCGAATTCCATCCATATTCGTTGAACAGCTGTCTTTTGAGTACCTTTAATTTTACCGTATTGAATTTTTCGAAGAATGCCCATAGCTCCGTTTACGAGTCCATCGACAGTATTTATATTGTATACGAGCATGTATTTAGCACCCAATTTCAAAGTTATTTTGCGAGCTAAATTACACGTGTCTGTTCTTTTCATACTTTTTACTTTTTGCCATACACTACTTTTATTTTGCTGAGAACCGGATCCCGATATTGTATCGTAGGCTTCCGAAACGCAGGTCTGTGTGTCATATTCGGCAATTTTCTTTGCATTATATTGATCCACTTCATGGTTCATGTAAAACATATGAATGGCTGAAGATGAAGTATCTTCTGGTTTTTTTACGATACGATTTTTTATCAACTGTATATCTTCCAAAGTCATTTTTCCATTAGCCAAATTATTTAGACAGCGGGCAAATAACAAATCATCTTTCTGTCGCATAATTTCGTCTAATTCATACAACTGAAACGAATTCCAAAGAACATTTCCTACCAAATGACTTAAGCCTGCCGATTTCGGTATTTTATAGACGGAAGCATCTCCAACCGGTGGCAATTGCCTAAAGTCTCCAAATGCTAAAACACTCACGTTTCCAAACGGTTTGTCGATACCCATTATTTGTCTTAAACGTTGATCTACTATGGAAAACATGTTAAAGCCTACCATGGATATTTCGTCTATGATAAGAGTTTTTACGTTTTTATACATAAATCTGTATTCATTTAGCGTGCTAGGACACAGATCGATTACATTTTTAGATACTTTAAGAGGTATTGCGAATGCAGAGTGTAACGTCATAGCCCTAATGTTGTATGCGGCTTTTCCAGTTGGGGCAACCTTCAAAACCGTCAAGTCGGATGGATCACTGCCACGTTTGTCATAAAATCGGATTAATGATTGTTCCAATGTAGATATAAGATAGGATTTACCACAACCCGCTGGACCCGTGATAAATATGTGAAACGGTTCTGAATTTGTAGTTACTAAATGTAAGACGTGTTTGAGAAGATCATATTGTCGAATGTTTGCCTGACGAAATTTTTGCCAATACTCCTTATCAACCCACCTATTTTGTATTTTGAATACGGCAAAATCTTTACCGACATACTCGTCCATATCCCGTTTAATATCGACTGTCAGAAGTGGGTCATTTTCAAATTCTAATAGTGAGCCATCATAGAATTGTACATCTTCTTCCTTAATTTCTGAGTCTTCTAGCTCTTCTTCATTCGGTACATCATACTCATCAATGTCAAATGAAATATTGTGATATTTTATTCGGTTTTCTTGAATCAATGCTTCATTTTCTTGATAAAGAGCTTCCATATTTTGGCTTAAAATTTCAGTCTTTTCATCTCTCCAGTGGGTATACAGAGTGATTTGTTCTCGGTAAAATTCATCTGGATCAGTTGGTTTCTTGTAATTGACGCACCTTAAAATTTTACGCGATAGTCGTTTACGCAAGTAATTTTGAGAGTTGAGCAATTTTAAATTTGGCGATCCAGATTTACTAATTTCATATTCCGTAGCAAAATCTGCTAGGCACAAGGCTTCCAAATCATGCGGTCGTTGTACATATTTGTCAAATATTGAGCATTCGAATACTTCGCAAGAGTCTTTGGGCAAATCTTTTAGATCTTCTTGATTTTTGACTATTCGTGCTCTATTACCAGGTTGAAACGTTGGTATAAAGATGTCATTAGTGGAAAGTTTACTCATAGGTAATTCTAAGAGGCTCCAAGCGGCTTCCTGAGCACACACTTCTGCACTATTCAGAAAAGTATTCGCTACCTTTCTAAGGCTGTCTCTGAGATTTAGTTTTTGTTTAGAACATTCAATGATACATTCTTTAATGAATTTTGACAAACCTCTTTGCGCTTTGTTAATATAATTGACCATATATACCACGCAAGCGTAACCGTCCGTTACGTACTGAATGTCCATATTAGATTGCATCAAATTTAAAATTTTTGGGTTATAATTGTTTATTATAATTTCTTTCACTTCACGTTGCAATATAACAGTAGAGCGTTTTAATCCAGATCTTATAACTGCGATGTACTCATCAAGCGTATAGTTTAAGCTAAACAAAAACGCGTCAAATGTCATATTAGATTTTTCCTCAGCTATCGTGGCTAAATAATCTCTCAGAGATTCATATTGTTTTGTTAAATCTGGATCTGGGTCTTGTAAAGGTTCTAGTATTCGTGTTCTATCCATAGGGAAATAGGGTATGTTGAATCGGCACCCTGCATCTTTACCAGATTTTTTATAGCAAGTGTGGGTATGACGATGCCTCTGGTATTTGACAAATTCATTTTCAGAACTGCACGTAATCATTTGATCGATAAATTTTTCACATATTTCGGCCTTCTCCTTTGAATACAAGGGTGCGTTTTGTAACCATGTTAGCATATGCACGTGGGGACTGCCTCGGTGCTGAAATTCTATTCTGTAATAGAATTCCCTAATTTTGTATGGGCCAAACGGACCACCAGTTTGTTTCCAGGTTTTCATAAGCTCTCTAAATTTGTAATCAAAATATAAGGCGCACGTGACAGGATCTTTTTGTATCAGGTCGCACCTTTTCTCATGCGAAAACAACTGCTCGCTATTAAATTCTTCTTCAGTTAATTGATGACGATCAACATTCCAAGATAGCGTTTTCATCAAATCATACCAACGGGTTTCGGCTGCAGATACCGTAATGAAAACAGTCGGAAGGCCAAATTGTCTGATAGCTGCAAACACGCGTTTTTTCTCTTTTTCCCAATGGGGAGGTGAATTTTTAATAGAGGCTAAGATTTTATAGCCGTCGTTATGGCTTTGCAATTCATTTAAATAATCTGTATCAAGAAGATTTCCAGCTGTCACATTTCCTTCGAGTGTCTTCTTTTTTCGAATTGAAATATTTATTGCGCTCATAAGTCTCAAATGATTATATCTACAGTAAGCGTATAGCAAATGATCGGGTCGAGCAGCTCGTCGGTCGCTTCGTCTGATCTCGGAATTGGCAATTTTCGTATAGGTCGGGTTTGTTTTAAAATACCGCATTTTACCACAATATAGAGTTGGATAGGCTAATTCTTCAGCAAAGTCGTCAGCTAGGAGGGAAATGGGAGTCTTGTCTTCTCCAGGAGCCAGGCATATTCCTTTCTCATCACCCAATTTTATATTATCCAATTCTAAATTACCCAATTTCATTATTACTGTGTCTGTATTAGATGGGTTAACTTCATGCTCGCCGTCTTCATCATCCGATTTTATTTCAAGACCGTCATCTTCTTCCAAACACTCATCGTCTTCACCATCTTCGATTTCGCTGGCATCTATAACCATAGAATCCACGTCAAATTTCTTTTCTTCAAATTTATGTTTCCAATCCATACACAAACTGATATCAAGCATTTGATAAAGTTCTTGCTGCATGAGATATTCTGCTGCCTCAAACACTTTTCGAGGATTTATGATTTCATACATGTAGGTGGATTTGTGACTCAGGCGTTTCTTCAATTTAACGTGAAGGGTGTAACTCTCATCCAAATTTCGTGGAAGCTGATTTACAGTAGAATCCAAGGAAATAGGTACATTTACGACTGAACCTTTCAATTTGTATTGACATCCGCGAACGGGATAGATTGACATGAATGGCAAGCGGCATGCAACCAATCGTTCTTCTAGCCTAGTCAATTCTTTTAAACAGTCTGGGATTTCTGGAAATGTAAAGCCATTACTAACTGCTAATTCAGGAATTTTTAATTTTCCTAATGCATCGTAACACGTTTTGCAAAATTGTCCTTTACCATCATCATCCCTATTAAAAGTTAATTTTAAGAATTCGTCAGACGCACCTTTGGCTTTTAAGTCTTGTTTAGTAAGATTTCTTATTGAGCTATTAAACCACAATCGATCACAACAGTCACATGCATGAATGGGTCCATCAGAAATCGCTTTAAAGAATTTAGTAGCAATTTTTTCAAATTCTGGATTCAATACTGAGGTATTCAAGTCATCATCTCTTTTAAATCGCTTAGAATCATTTTCGAAAGGTTCTATTTTTTTACGTTTACGATTTAGCCTTTTTGTTTCAAGTTCCTTAGCACGAAAGATAGGATCTTGCCGTTGGGATCGTTTACATTTAAGATTTCTATCAGATTTTTTCAAAGGATTCTTATTATTGTTAGGTGTTTCCGTAGAAGATCCTTCACCAAGCTGTTTCTTTCGATATTGTTTTATACGAAAATTAACCGTCGATTGTGCGATTCCCAATGCCTCTGCAATTTGTCTTTGAGATAGCTTATTAGGAGACAAATAAAGAGCTATAATTTCGGCTTCGATGTTGGCGGACATCCTGCTTAATTTATAGCGATCCAACCACAAACTGGTGGCAAGTACGGCAACCTGTCTATGCTCATGATTAGAAACTTAAACATTAGAATGTAGACATTAGAAATTCAACATAGGCCATGCAGACATTAGAAACTTAAACATTAGAATGTAGACATTAGAAATTCAACATAGGCCATGCAGACATTAGAAATTAAACATAGACCATTGGAAACTCAACATGAAGACATTAGAAAGTCAACATAGGCTATTAGAAACTTAAGGCCCTGAAGATATTAGGAAAAACTAAAACTTCATAAGGTAATCTGTAAAAACGAAAAAATTAAACCACATTTAAGAAATAAAATTGTTGCTTCGAAATTTTTGCCGCTTCAATTTTAAAAAACATAAAAGTTCTTTCAAATTGGACAGAATATTTAAAGACGAGTAACGAAATTAAATGGTAACATTAGAAATAATTAGCATTTTTGACCAATTCTAGGTGATCGACCATAAACGGTGACACCACAAAATCACTGTCTGAAAACAATAGTCCTGTCGTACTAAAAAAAAAAAAAAAAAATTTTTTTTTTTTTTTTTTTTTTTTTTTTTTTTTTTTTTTTACGGTTGGTTGGTTGATTAGTTAATATATATTTTGTATAAATAGCGGCTCCGTACTCAAGCTACATTCATTCTGTCTTCTCCTAGCACGTTTATTGAAAAAGCTTATTAGATAGTTTCTAGTTTATGTCTGACAAGTTTATAACAATACGCTATTTGGTCCTCACATTGAATTTGTAATGTCTGCATGGTCCGTTTCAAATATCTACCGTTCATGGCCTCCTCGGTTCTACCTCTCAAGCATAATTCTCATGCGATTTTGTACGAATTGAAACACGAACGCACATAGCCTTTGAAACGTAAGATAATGTAGTTTATTCTATGTAGACGATTCATTTCTTTCGCCTGAAATACCTTGAAACGTTAAAAAATTGTCTTTACCCATGATTGTTTTCATACTGATGTCCATGAAAAAGTCTGAAGGCTTGTTTGAGACATGAAAAAGTTCAAGAGAGTATAAATGCTCGAATATTATCGCTGGCGACTGTCTCTTGTACCTGTGTTTATCGCAAGAACGATAGACTAGCTAAATTTACGGTACTTGAGGGTGGGAGCTAAAAATAGATCGGACCGACGTAAAAAATGTAGAAATTTTATAGGATCGGCTTTTATTTAAAATGTTTTACTGACGACTTGAAGATTATTTGGACTCATGTTGAGTAAATGAATCCGTCAAATTCTAGAAATCATTAGGCCCATAGAAAATCGTGACCAATCATGCTATCATGAAACTGGTTTATGAAACGACAAGGCCATATTATTAGAATGTTCAACGTCTCTTTTGAGTGGGACAGTCATCTAGTTATCCGTAAAATGTTTTACCGTACAACGGAAGACTTGAAGATTTCGGGCATACCTTTAATCGCTACCGGATGGCTCTAATATTGGTATTGGCCGAATGGCTAACATATCATTGTAAAATGGCTAACGTATCCAAATAATCATTGTGTATGACCAGCAACAGTCTGGCTTCATGATAATATTCTATAAAAAACCATGACCTGATTTCATGAAAACGTGCAACATCTTGTCCATACAATAGTCTATAAAATCTTGCTTTCAAAGCCAATATTGTATAAATTACGCTATCCCATCCTATTTTAAAGGAAATGGGTTTAGACATCAGGAGCTGGTTTATGCATGACCTTACAGTAGAAGAAATAAATTCCACTCCCACCCACCCTAATAGATATACTATATATATACTATATATATAGACTACAGCGCCATCTACAATGAATTTGATTGGATAAAGAAATATAAATTTAGTAGCCATATGAGAAATATAACTTTAGAAACCAACTGAGAAATATAACTTTAGAAACAAACTTAATCAACCAACCAACCAACTGTGAAAAAAAAAAAAAAAAAAAAAAAAATTTTTTTTTTTTTTTTTTTTTTTTTTTTTTTAATGTGACCTTCAACACATCTTCAAGGACAGAGTGGTATTTTGTAACTTGACGGATTCATTTATACAACATTAGTTTTTCCGTGTAACCTATATATATATAATGGTTAACATGCACATCTCATTTTGTCTCAACGTCTGCCGACAACAGTCATCTAAATATCCGTTTGGAAAGCCTGGCTTGGCTCTATATAAACATTAGCATTGCTGGCCTACCAGGTTTAAAGAAATCCATCCAAAGTTATTTTCGTGACCAGGGTCTGGAACCTCAAGGCTTCCCAAAATTCATTTTAAATGAAACGTGGCACATTCGTCGTGTCGATCTTAAAACGTGAATCGCTTGGCCATCCAAGAGGCCTTAATAAAATTGAGTGCATCCCAAAACAGGTGCCATGACAAATCGATGTGTACGTTTGAAAACTGAATTTGTTACAGCAGATTTTCAGAATACCTATACCAATAGGATGTCTAAACTCGATACGCCGAAATAGCGATTAGAATGTTGGAAGACGAATTGAGGTACATAGTATATTTTATAACAGTTTTACAAGCCATCTGCATAATCATATAAATTTTCAGCACCTATAATTGAGTATGAAATAAAATATTTTTTTTATCTGTATTTAAACATGCAGACATTTCCGCGAAGCGGAAATGTCTGCATGTTTAAATACAGATAAAAAAAATATTTTATTTCTATTTCTTTTAAATTCTAATGTCTAAATTTACAATATTAGGATATTTTTTAAAAATTTATAGAATACTCACAGGTTACATTTTGTTTTTTTCGAAAACGATAGAGGGGCTTAAGCTTTGAAAATATTAAATGGACTCTCTCCAAGCAACAATTTTATTTTCTTAAATGTAACTTAATTTTTTCGTTTTTACAGATTACCTTATGAAGGCTCAGTCTTTGAAAATAATGACTGGATCTATATAAGCATTAGCAAAATCATTTAAATACTAATGTCTAAATTTACAATATTAGAATAAAATCTTGTAAATTGACAGGATACTCATGGATTGGATTTGGTTTTCTCGACAACTTGAAGATTATTTGGAAAAGAACTAATGTTGAATAAATTAAATTAGTTTCGTCAAGTCCGTCCTTGAAGTTGCGTCAAGGTCACACTAAAAAAAAAAAAAAAAAAAAAAAAAAAAAAAAAAATTTTTTTTTTTTTTTTTTTTTTTTTTTTTTTTTTTAATGTGTCCTTGAGCATATCTTCAAGGACGGACTTCATTTATTCGATATTAGTTTTTTTCGTTTGATCTATATATAGAATGGCTAACGTACCCACATTGTCTCGCCAACAACAGTCTAGTAAAATCTTTTAAATTCTAATGTCTAAATTTACAATATTAGCATAAAGTCTTGTAAATTAAATCTGCTGCGTCTTGCTGTAAAAATATACATTCTGTATGTCGATTCAAGTCATAGCTGCGATCTTCTTCTGTGGCTAATCTTTCAGCATTTGATTTTTCCAACGTCGGCACTAATTTTCAAATACGCAGATCCGTTGTAATATTTAAGTCATTAGTTTTATCGTTTTCTGGAATCCATTCTTTGCGTTGTCTTCAAGATTTTGTATAGGATATATATTAACGAAACCATTAATGCCATATGAATTCTTTGTAAGCAAGAAACCTTAAATATTTTTTATTGAAGATTTCAGCATCACTTGCCTCGTTTCTACAATATGGGCAACGCTTCGAAAATTTAAACCAAACCATGATGCATTGCATGTGAAAAGTATGGTTGCATGACAATCTGAGACCTTTTCGTTTAAACAGTCTTATGGTTCTCAGACATATGGAACACTCAAGCTTAGATGCGTCGGACTTGGGTGCAGACATCATAGAAACGCTTAAAAGCACAAATGATTCGATAGCGCTGAGCTCTGGACTTTATATACTGATAAACGTTACATAAACGTTTTCCTTGAAAACAGGATGTGATAAAGTTATTTATAGGCTGTGATATTTTCACTGTCAGTACTTATAATATGCCGCCCACGTGACCCTATAAAAAATTATACGACCTTGAAAAAAAAAAAAAAAAAAAAAAAAAAAAAAAAAATTTTTTTTTTTTTTTTTTTTTTTTTTTTTATGGTTGCGTGGGCGGAGCATTTTCTAAGCACTGACTTGGCTATATATAAACCCGTGTAAGCGACGTATTGTCGCAACTTGTTTCGGTCAGCCGACATTGCCACACCTTGTCATATTAAAGATGGCTGACAACGAAAATGTAAAAAATTCTAGTTTTAGCATTTTTCAAGCACGTAACGAAAGCGCAATGCAAAAGTTGAAACTAAAGGTGGAATCTGTCGAAAAAGAAAACGTAGAATTAAAAGAAAAGCTGGTACGTGTCCAAAGTGAACATAGATGTTTTTATGAATTTCTTTCTAATATACATGGCGAAATAAATGATTTGAAAGGGAATAAAAACACCTCAGAAAAGGAAATTATCAGCTTGAGGGAAGAAAATATCATCTTGAAAACAGATATTGAAGACTTAAAATTAGAAAGTGTCAACTTAAAATTAGATATTGCCAACATTGAAAGAGAGACAGGCAACATAAAATACAAAATTGCAGACTTAAAATTTAAAATTGCAACACTTAAACGAAAATTGTTAGGATATTAAAAGGAGCATTTTCTAAGCACTGACAGTGAATGTCTTTTTTTTTTAATTCTACCAATTTTATTTTTTTCAAGCCTTGTACAAATATGTAATGTCAAATATATTAACCGTGACTGGTGTCGTGAATTTATATAAGCATTAGCAAAATCATTTAAATTCTAACGTCTAAATTTACAACATTAGAATAAAATCTTGTAAATTTATAAGATACTCACGGGTTGGATTTGGTCTTTTCGACAACTTGAAGATTATTTGGAAAAGAACTAATGTTGAATAAATGAAGTTTGCTTCGTCAAGTTCGTCCTTGAAGTTGCGTCAAGGTCACACGAAAAAAAAAAAAAAAAAAAAAAAAAAAAAATTTTTTTTTTTTTTTTTTTTTTTTTTTTTTTTTAAGGTGGGCGTGGCTTTGATATATATAGGATGGCTAACATGCCCACACATCATTCTCTCTCGACATCTGCCAACAACAGTTTTCAAGTTATCATGTCTCCGTCTGTACTTTCAAATTTGTCAAAATTTTCTATCTGATATCTTACAGTACATTTTCTGAAACGCGTAACAAAATAAAGTCCAATTGAAAATATCAAAGTCTAAACCCTGATTTGAAAATCTGTAAAACTTAGAAAAAAAAATTTTGAAATTGTTTTTTTTAAAGTTAGAAATTGACAATGTGAAGCTTAAGAAATGGATCATTAAAAATGTAACGGTATACTGTTTCTTCAAATATAGGATTGAGATGTGTTAAATCAGTTTACAAATAAAATATTAGTTTACATAAATTTGACGTTAATTTGAAACAATGAGTCGATATCTGCATCGTTTGGATATTTCCATTTTTTAAATAGACAGTTTTATACGAAATGTATTTTGTTATTAATATTTTACCAACAAGAGTCGCTATTTTATAGATTTGATACTCTGATCCCTAAGGTCATTTTTTCTAATTTTTGCGACTAAATACATCATTTTTTATAATGCCAGAGTTGGTCTCAGAGGTTACATGGTACTCGATTAGAAAATATGTAGCGTTTTGTCTTTCAAATTAGAAAAAATGATTTTTGAAAAAGACATAAATATTTATGTTATCGTATACGATACCGTATTAGTACTGGAACAGGTTTTAAATTTTCGTGGTCAAAACTAGGGTGTTGAATTCCCGTAAAATGTATATGACCAAAAGAGGCTTCGAGCAGCGACTGCATAATGGTTAAAGCATGAATTAATGAATCGAGCACTGACTGCATAATGTTTAAAGCATATCTTAATGTATAGAGCGTTGAACAAATAAGGGGGGATATATGTAACAAAAACCTCGAGCTTTAAACAAACAAATAGTTGGGCAAAGTTGAGCAAAACAAAAAGCCTCGAGCATTGAACAAACAAATAGTTGGGCAAAGTTGAGCAAAACATAAAGCCTCGAGCATTGAACAAACAAAGGGCATATGTGTAACAAAAAGCCACGAGCAAGCGCGGCAGAATGTAGAGAGCAAAAAAGTATGTAGAAATATAATATAAGCAATATTTGCATGGTCTAAATTCATACAAAAATCTTCGAGCATCTATAGAGAGGCTATATTTTGTTTTTAAGTAAAATATTTAGTATATATATCGTTTTTTATATTAAGCCCTCAGATGGTAGTCTGTAAAACGTGTTGTCAAAAAAGTGTGTCTGAACTTGAAAAATTTTATAATAGCCAGCAAAGCTAATGATTATGTATAGCCAACCCAAGCCATAGGCATTTCTATAGCGGATCGAAGATATTGCAGCCATATTTAGGTTAAATATATAATGTAATGCAGATACAGGTCAGCCCGTTTCAATTTTATCATATTGCTCAAACACATTACGAGACATAATGACTAGACAACTGTTGCTGACAAATGTTGAGAGACAACAAGAGTGTGGAGACAAATAGATAATTATATATAGCTAGTCAAGTTTCAAGGTCACACGAAAAAAAAAAAAAAAAAAAAAAAAAAAAAAAAAAATTTTTTTTTTTTTTTTTTTTTTTTTTTTTTCGTGTGACCTTGAATCTTGACTGGCTATATATATGTTTTCCTGGAAAACGTTTATCAGTATATAAAGTCCAGAGCTCAGCGCTATCGAATCATTTGTGCTTTTAAGCGTTTCTATGATGTCTGCACCCAAGTCCGACGCATCTAAGCTTGAGTGTTCCATATGTCTGAGAACCATAAGACTGTTTAAACGAAAAGGTCTCAGATTGTCATGCAACCATACTTTTCACATGCAATGCATCATGGTTTGGTTTAAATTTTCGAAGCGTTGCCCATATTGTAGAAACGAGGCAAGTGATGCTGAAATCTTCAATAAAAAATATTTAAGGTTTCTTGCTTACAAAGAATTCATATGGCATTAATGGTTTCGTTAATATATATCCTATACAAAATCTTGAAGACAACGCAAAGAATGGATTCCAGAAAACGATAAAACTAATGACTTAAATATTACAACGGATCTGCGTATTTGAAAATTAGTGCCGACGTTGGAAAAATCAAATGCTGAAAGATCAGCCACAGAAGAAGATCGCAGCTATGACTTGAATCGACATACAGAATGTATATTTTTACAGCAAGACGCAGCAGATTTAATTTACAAGACTTTATGCTAATATTGTAAATTTAGACATTAGAATTTAAAAGATTTTACTAGACTGTTGTTGGCGAGACAATGTGGGTACGTTAGCCATTCTATATATAGATCAAACGAAAAAAACTAATATCGAATAAATGAAGTCCGTCCTTGAAGATATGCTCAAGGACACATTAAAAAAAAAAAAAAAAAAAAAAAAAAAAAAAAAAAATTTTTTTTTTTTTTTTTTTTTTTTTTTAGTGTGACCTTGACGCAACTTCAAGGACGGACTTGACGAAACTAATTTAATTTATTCAACATTAGTTCTTTTCCAAATAATCTTCAAGTTGTCGAGAAAACCAAATCCAATCCATGAGTATCCTGTCAATTTACAAGATTTTATTCTAATATTGTAAATTTAGACATTAGTATTTAAATGATTTTGCTAATGCTTATATAGATCCAGTCATTATTTTCAAAGACTGAGCCTTCATAAGGTAATCTGTAAAAACGAAAAAATTAAGTTACATTTAAGAAAATAAAATTGTTGCTTGGAGAGAGTCCATTTAATATTTTCAAAGCTTAAGCCCCTCTATCGTTTTCGAAAAAAACAAAATGTAACCTGTGAGTATTCTATAAATTTTTAAAAAATATCCTAATATTGTAAATTTAGACATTAGAATTTAAAAGAAATAGAAATAAAATATTTTTTTTATCTGTATTTAAACATGCAGACATTTCCGCTTCGCGGAAATGTCTGCATGTTTAAATACAGATAAAAAAAATATTTTATTTCATACTCAATTATAGGTGCTGAAAATTTATATGATTATGCAGATGGCTTGTAAAACTGTTGTAAAATATACTATGTACCTCAATTCGTCTTCCAACATTCTAATCGCTATTTCGGCGTATCGAGTTTAGACATCCTATTGGTATAGGTATTCTGAAAATCTGCTGTAACAAATTCAGTTTTCAAACGTACACATCGATTTGTCATGGCACCTGTTTTGGGATGCACTCAATTTTATTAAGGCCTCTTGGATGGCCAAGCGATTCACGTTTTAAGATCGACACGACGAATGTGCCACGTTTCATTTAAAATGAATTTTGGGAAGCCTTGAGGTTCCAGACCCTGGTCACGAAAATAACTTTGGATGGATTTCTTTAAACCTGGTAGGCCAGCAATGCTAATGTTTATATAGAGCCAAGCCAGGCTTTCCAAACGGATATTTAGATGACTGTTGTCGGCAGACGTTGAGACAAAATGAGATGTGCATGTTAACCATTATATATATATAGGTTACACGGAAAAACTAATGTTGTATAAATGAATCCGTCAAGTTACAAAATACCACTCTGTCCTTGAAGATGTGTTGAAGGTCACATTAAAAAAAAAAAAAAAAAAAAAAAAAAAAAAAATTTTTTTTTTTTTTTTTTTTTTTTTCACAGTTGGTTGGTTGGTTGATTAAGTTTGTTTCTAAAGTTATATTTCTCAGTTGGTTTCTAAAGTTATATTTCTCATATGGCTACTAAATTTATATTTCTTTATCCAATCAAATTCATTGTAGATGGCGCTGTAGTCTATATATATAGTATATATATAGTATATCTATTAGGGTGGGTGGGAGTGGAATTTATTTCTTCTACTGTAAGGTCATGCATAAACCAGCTCCTGATGTCTAAACCCATTTCCTTTAAAATAGGATGGGATAGCGTAATTTATACAATATTGGCTTTGAAAGCAAGATTTTATAGACTATTGTATGGACAAGATGTTGCACGTTTTCATGAAATCAGGTCATGGTTTTTTATAGAATATTATCATGAAGCCAGACTGTTGCTGGTCATACACAATGATTATTTGGATACGTTAGCCATTTTACAATGATATGTTAGCCATTCGGCCAATACCAATATTAGAGCCATCCGGTAGCGATTAAAGGTATGCCCGAAATCTTCAAGTCTTCCGTTGTACGGTAAAACATTTTACGGATAACTAGATGACTGTCCCACTCAAAAGAGACGTTGAACATTCTAATAATATGGCCTTGTCGTTTCATAAACCAGTTTCATGATAGCATGATTGGTCACGATTTTCTATGGGCCTAATGATTTCTAGAATTTGACGGATTCATTTACTCAACATGAGTCCAAATAATCTTCAAGTCGTCAGTAAAACATTTTAAATAAAAGCCGATCCTATAAAATTTCTACATTTTTTACGTCGGTCCGATCTATTTTTAGCTCCCACCCTCAAGTACCGTAAATTTAGCTAGTCTATCGTTCTTGCGATAAACACAGGTACAAGAGACAGTCGCCAGCGATAATATTCGAGCATTTATACTCTCTTGAACTTTTTCATGTCTCAAACAAGCCTTCAGACTTTTTCATGGACATCAGTATGAAAACAATCATGGGTAAAGACAATTTTTTAACGTTTCAGGCGAAAGAAATGAATCGTCTACATAGAATAAACTACATTATCTTACGTTTCAAAGGCTATGTGCGTTCGTGTTTCAATTCGTACAAAATCGCATGAGAATTATGCTTGAGAGGTAGAACCGAGGAGGCCATGAACGGTAGATATTTGAAACGGACAATGCAGACATTACAAATTCAATGTGAGGACCAAATAGCGTATTGTTATAAACTTGTCAGACATAAACTAGAAACTATCTAATAAGCTTTTTCAATAAACGTGCTAGGAGAAGACAGAATGAATGTAGCTTGAGTACGGAGCCGCTATTTATACAAAATATATATTAACTAATCAACCAACCAACCGTAAAAAAAAAAAAAAAAAAAAAAAAAAAAAAAAAAAATTTTTTTTTTTTTTTTTTTTTCAGAGAGTATTTTTTTTAGAGAGTATTTTTTTTTCACAGTTGGTTTTTAAAGTTAGTTTTTCTATCCAATCAAATTCATTGTAGATGGCGCTGTAGTCTATATACATATAGTATATATATAGTATATCTATTTGGGTGGGTGGGAGTGGAATTTATTTCTTCTACTGTAAGGTCATGCATAAACCAGCTCCTGATGTCTAAACCCATTTCCTTTATGCCGTATCGAGTTTAGCCATCATCTGGCCGCTACTCTCTAAGCTTTTCATTTGTCATTGGCAAATTCATTATCTCGTTAATACTATTTTCATAATTACGTTTAAATTTTTACAATATGGGTATCTCCTGGTCAATTCAATTGCTACGTTTATCTCCCAGTCTGTTTCAAATTTTATCGAGGCCTCTTTTTAAATTTTTACGGTTCCAGCTAATATTGGTATAGGTATACTGAGCTGGCAAATCCAACACTTCGCAGGACGAGATCGAATGGTCACGCAAATAATTTTGGATGGCCATTCTAATTTTGGATAGCTATTCTAATGATATGGCCATGTCGTTTCATAAATCAGTTTCATGATAACATTATTAGATATACCGCAGTCTGGTCACGATTTTGGATGGACGGACCCAATGATTTCTTTAGACCCGATAGGCCAGCAATGCTAATGTTTAGAGAGCCAAGCCAGGCTTTTCCAAACGGATATTTAGATGACTGTCTTCTGCAGACGTTGAGACAAAATGAGATGTGGGTACGTTAGCAATTCTATATATAGGTTACATGGAAAAACAAATGTTGTATAAATGAATCCGTCAAGTTACAGATCCGTCCTTGAAGATGCGTTGAAGGTCACATGAAAAAAAAAAAAAAAAAAAAAAAAAAAAAAAAAAAAAAATTTTTTTTTTTTTTTTTTTTTTTAGTTTGACCTTCAACACATCTTCAAGGACGGAGCAGTATCAATAACTTGACGGAGCAAACTTAATTTATTCAACATTAGTTTTTTCGTGTAGCCTATATATAGAATGGCTAACATCTCATTTTGTCTGCCAACAACAGTCATCTAATCCGTTTGGAAAAGCCTGGCTTGGCTGTATATAAACATTCCTCTCTCAAATCCATTCTAATAATATGGCCTTGTCGTTTCATAAACCAGTTTCATGATAACATGATTAGATATACTGGTGACCTAATGATTTCTAGAATTTGACGGATTCATTTACTCAACATGAGTCCAAATAATCTTCAAGTCGTCGGTAAAACATTTTAAATAAAAGCCTGTCCTATAAAATTTCTACATCGGTCCGATCTATTTTTAGCTCCAACCCTCAAGTACCGCAAATTTAGCTAGTGTATAGTTATTGCGATAAACACAGGTACAAGAGACAGTCGACAGCGATATTATTCGAGCATTCACACTCTCTTGAAATATTTCATGTCTCAAACACGCAAGAAGACCTTTCATGGATGAAAACAATCATGGGTAACGACAATTTTTTAACGTTTCAAGGTATTTCAGACATAGCATAAACTATATATTTTACGTTTCAAAGGCTATGTGCGTTCGCGTTTCAATTCATACAAAATCGCATGAGAATTTTGCTTGAGAGGAGGCCATAAACGGTAGATATTTGAAACGGGCCATGTAGACATTACAAATTCAATGTGGTGACGTTAGAAATTTAACATGGGGTTCTGGGAGACATAAGTAAATATTTTAAGCTTGTATTGTAGAAATCTTATTTGAGACTTTGGAAGACATAATAAATATGTATACAGAATCATTAAGCCACAGAGGCCAGAATAAATTTGGCTCGTGATACTTAATCATCGTAAAAAAGTTTGAATAGATTAGAAACAGGATAGGATAGCGTATTGTTAATCTGCCAGACATAAACTAGAGACGTTCCAATAAGCTTTTTCAATAAATATGCTAGAAGACAGAATGAATGTAGCTTGAGCACGGAGCCGCTATTTATACAAAATATATATCAATCAACCAACCAACCAACCAACTGGAAAAAAAAAAAAAAAAAAAAAAAAAAAAAAATATTTTTTTTTTTTTTTTTTTTTTTTTTACAGTTGGTTGGTTGATTGATATGATGGTTGGTTTCTAAAGTTATATTTCTCAATTGGTTTCTAAAGTTATATTTCTCAGTTGGTTGCTAAATTTATATTTCTTTATCCAATCAGATTCATTGTAGATGGCGCTGTAGTCTATATATATAGTATATATATAGTATATCTATTAGGGTGGGTGGGAGTGGAATTTATTTCTTCTACTGTAAGGTCATGCATAAACTAGCTCCTGATGTCTAAACCCGTTTCCTTTAAAATAGGATGGGATAGCGTTATTTATACAATATTGGCTTTGAAAGCAATCTGGAATTAACAATCTCCAAATAAATAAATTAATTTACGCATTAGAATTTAAATTATTTTGCTAATGCTTATATAGATCTACGACACCAATCAATATTTTCAAAGACTAAGCCTTCATAAGGTAATCTGTAAAAACGAAAAAATTAAGTCGTATTTAAGAAAATAAAATTGTTGCTTGGAGAGAGACCAGCTAATATTTTCAAAGCCTAAGTCCCTCTATCAAAACGTGTTGTCGAAAAAATAAACCCGTGAGTATCCTATAAATTAAAACCGCTACTCTTGTCATTGGCAAAGGAATGGCATCTCGTTAATACTATTTTCATAATTACGTTTAAATTTTTAGAATATGGGTTGCTACTCTCTACGTGTTCGGTTTTCCTGGTCTGCAATTCATCTACTATGTTTATCTCCCAGCCTCTTTCAATTTTATCGAGGCCTCTTTTAAATTTTTATGGATCCAGCCAATATTGATATAGGTATTCTGAGCTGGCAAATCCAACACTTCGCAGGACGAGATCGAATAGTCACGAAAATAATTTTGGATGGCCATTCTAATTTTGGATAGCTATTCTAATGATATGGCCATGTCGTTTCATAAACTAGTTTCATGATAACATGATTAGATATACTGGTCATGGATGGACGGACCCAATGACTTCTTTAGACCCGGTAGGCCAGCAATGCTAATGTTTAGAGAGCCAAGCCAGGCTTTTCCAAGCGGATATTTAGATGACTGCAGACGTCGAGACAAAATGAGATGTGGGTACGTTAGCGATTCTATATATAGGTTACAGGGAAAAAGAAATAGAAATAAAATATTTTTTTTATCTGTATTTAAACATGCAGACATTTCCGCGAAGCGGAAATGTCTGCATGTTTAAATACAGATAAAAAAAATATTTTATTTCATACTCGATTATAGGGGCTGAAAATTTATATGATTATGCAGATGGCTTGCCAAACCCTATAATTTAGTCACGAAAATAATTTTGGATGGACCCAATGATTTCTTTAGATCTGGTAGGCCAGCAATGCTAATGTTTATATAGAGCCAAGCCAGGCTTTCCAAACGGATATTTAGATGACTGTCATCTGCAGACGTCAAGACAAAATGAGATGTGGGTACGTTAGCGATTCTATATATAGGTTACATGGAAAAAACTAATGTTTGAACAATCCGTCAAGTTATAGATACTGCTCCGTCCTTGAAGATGTGTTGAAGGTCACACGAAAAAAAAAAAAAAAAAAAAAAAAAAAAAAAAAAAAAAAAAAAAAATTTTTTTTTTTTTTTTTTTTTTTTTTTTTAGTTTGACCTTGAACGCATCTTCAAGGGCGAAGCAGTATCAATAACTTGACGGAGCAAACTTAATTTATTCAACATTAGTTTTTTTCGTGTAGCCTATATATAGAATGGCTAACATCTCATTTTGTCTGCCAACAACAGTCATCTAATCCGTTTGGAAAAGCCTGGCTTGGCAGTATATAAACATTCCTCTCTCAAATCCTTTCTCAACATTCTAATCGGCCGTATCGAGTTTAGCCATCCTATTGGTATCGCCAACAGAGTCATGCAAGCACGAAAGGACCCTCTCGATCTAATTTTAGGAATTTTAAAGATTTGGCAATATTGGAAAGATTTAACGTATCAGTGGGCTTGCATAAGATTTTTTTTAATGATAGTCTTGTTAAAGGTTAGAATTGTAAGATTTTTAATGGATACACGTATTTGGAAAAAAAATAATATGTATCGATATTGGTAGGACTGGCCAGTTTAATGGATGAAAGGCTATTGTAAGAATTTTAAATGGATACATGTATTTGGTAAAAAATAATATGTATCGATATCGGTAGTCTTGTTAAATGCTACGGCTAGCATAGACCTCTATAAAATGTCTACATTTTTCCCCATCTATTTTTAGCTCCCACCCTCAAGTACCACAAATTCAGCTAGTGTATTGTTTTTGCGATAAACACAGGTACAAGAGACAGTCACCAGCGATAATATTCGAGCATTTACACTCTCTTGAACACTTTCACAATCATCGACTCTCGCATTTCTATAGTGTATCGAAGATCGGCCAACAGACATATAGTATTTTTTAAATTTACCAGCTTTAAATCTGCCAACCCTTTTAGAGCTCCTATCCTACATGATTCTTGCCAACGGGCGTAGAGAAATCTTTAGATTCTGGCCCTCATGAAATCCACTGACAATTTCTTCACGACTAGATAATGTTTAAGTCTTACGACGGCAGACATTAGACATTGTACATAGACTTTTAAAACGGTGATATTAGAGATTCAGCTTAGGCCGTTAGAGGTCCTTTCAATAGTTCTCGAACAATTTTTTATAGAGATCTGATTGTAATTTTAACCGGGCATCCTGAGGAAAGGCTTACATAATATCCTGTCTCTCGAAAAATCTTTTTATAGAAATCTGATTGTAATTTTAACCGGGCATCCTGAGGCATAATATCCTGTCTCTCGACAATCTTTTTATAGAGATCAGATTGTAATGACTGCCACATATAGCTTAATCTTTAAAAATTTTAAATTTTACATAAAAAATGCAAATTTTAAACAAAAAAATTAAATTTTTAAATTCAGATCCCTTAAATTTAGCTATCGAGTCGGTATATTTTATCAAGATTCATATTTATCTTATAGCTAAGCCATATCCCTTGAAAATTAGCGATCAGATTGTAATGACTGCCACGCTTAGTCTTTAAAAATTTTAAATTTTACACGGCAAAATTTAAACGAAAAAATTAAATTTTTAAATTCAGATTCCTTAAATTTAGCTATCGAGTCTGTATATTTTACCAAGATACATATTTATCTTATAGTTAAGCCATATCCCTTGAAAATTACAATCGGTACGCATCCAATGTTGGCACTAAAAGAATTCATTAGAAATTCAACTTAAGATATTAGAAACGAGCCATGTAGGCATTATAACTTCAAACTAGGTGACATTAGAAATTTTACTTAGGCTGTTAGAAACTTAACATAGACCCTTAGAATGTAGACGTTAGAAATACAACATCGGCCATTAGAAACGGGTCCTGCAGATATTAGAAATACAACCTAGGCTATTGGTCACGTAGACATTAGAAACTCAACCTAGACACCGAAGACATTAAAAAAATTATTCAATTTCGTGAACGTAAAGAAAATAATACTTACATGGTCCGTCAGCAACAGTCTTCTAGCTATCATGTCCGCATAAACTTGGACCAGTTTATAACAGCCAACGAGTAAAGCTATTGTATATATAGTCGAGACACACCCACTAAAAAAAAAAAAAAAAAAAAAAAAAAAAAAAAAATTTTTTTTTTTTTTTTTTTTTTTTTTTTTTTTTTTTTTCAAAGTAATATTTTTTTTTAATTTTCGGCTGTTGTCACTTTGTCCTGAAGCTCGTTTATTTTATCCAGCATCTCAGTCACCGTTGGTTTATATTTCGTTTTGACGCACGCAAGCTGTTCTTTCAGAGACAACACTTCTCTTTGCAAATCCGATATGTTTCTATCGCTCTCAGCTTTCAGAGTCTGGTATTTCTCTTTCCAAGACGCGTTTTTGTTTATCAACGAATCGTCAATTTGTTCTCCGTAATTTGATTTTAATTCAACCATCTCTCTCTGCAACTGGGCAATTTGTCCTTGCAAAGTATCGTTCTCAGCGCACAACTCGTCCATGAGTTCTTCGGGATACGGCTCGTCTATCTCAACAATTCTACTATAGTATAAGTGTATCATTGGATCTATGGAATTTGTATTGTCAGCCATCATGTAGAGTTTTGTAAAAATGTTTGAGTGTTAAGAATACCGGACCCTTTAAATAGGTTATAAACATAGCCTTGAACAAAACCACGCCCACTCAAAAAAAAAAAAAAAAAAAAAAAAAAAAAAAAAATTTTTTTTTTTTTTTTTTTTTTTTTTTTTTTCAAAGTAATATTTTTTTTAAGTAATAATTTTTTTTAATTTTCGGCTGTTATCACTTTGTCCTGAAGCTCGTTTATTTTCTCCAGCATCTCAGTCACCGTTGCATTATATTTCATTTTGACGCACACAAGCTGTTCTTTCAGAGACAACACTTCTCTTTGCAAATCCGATATGTTTCTATCGCTCTCCGCTTTCAGAGTCTGGTATTTCTCTTTCCAAGACGCGTTTTTGTTTATCAACGAATCGTCAATTTGTTCTCCGTAATTTGATTTTAATTCAACCATCTCTCTCTGCAACTGGATAATTTGTCCCTGCAAAGTATCGTTCTCAGCGCACAACGGACGGGCGTTTATGAGTTCTTCGGGATACGGCTCGTCTATCTCCACATCTGTCATTAAGTCTATACTCCCATCTCTAATTCCATTATTATCTATAAATTTTCGAAAACAAGTCAATAAATGTCTCACGGTATTGCTATGAAATTTTTTCCCGAATTCCCAGCTGTAGTCTCCATTACACCATACGCAAGAAGTTTTCGCATTGATTCCATGAATTTTTGAATGTTTTTCGTATTCAGTTGGTAAAAAATGTAACTTACAACAAATGCATTTGAAAGGATAATTTTTGATTTTCAAATCATTATAGTACATGTGAATCATTGGATCTATGGAATTTGTATTGTCAGCCATCATGTAGAGTTTTGTAAAAATGTTTGAGTGTTAAGAATATCGGACCCTTTAAATAGGTTATAAACATAGCCTTGAACAAAACCACGCCCACTCAAAAAAAAAAAAAAAAAAAAAAAAAAAAAAAAAATTTTTTTTTTTTTTTTTTTTTTTTTTTTTTTTTTTTTCAAAGTTATTTTTTTTTTTTTTTTTTTCAAAGAATGTAATTTTTAACTAAGGGCACTTCTCGTACAATTTTTGCTCCTGTTCTTCGTTTAACTGAAATGTAAAGAAACACCAATCATCTAAGTCCAAGATAGATTTTACTTTAATCCCAGGTTTGCCAAACGGATCCCTCCCAAGAGACAGATCCACTGCGATATAAGTTAGCAAATTATTATCCATCAAAATATCCATCAACGCTTCATATGCCAAATTGAAATACTTATCACATTTGTATGGAAATTTGTTAAAACATTCTCCAAGAAATTGTCCGGTAACAATCAAACACTCCATTACCCAAGGCTGATAGCAATCGCGACCTCGCCAGCTATGATTTGTTAACGTTTTATGGCGAAACAAGTTACTGACTCTAGGAGATATCGAATTTGACTCGATAATATCATTTAATTTTTTCTTCAGCTCGACAATAATGTCTCCGACCTTTTTAACAGTAATACCAGTATGCTGGGGCGGAATCTGAAAATATTCTTCAAGCATTCTCAAAATTGAAAGACCGAATTTATGTTCTCTCAGACTAAATTTTAAATCCATGTAATTCGCGTCGTCGACCAACATCTCATCTTCAGTATCCAAATCGTTTGCCAACTGAACACAGTCTCGAAGTAGATAATGGAAAGCGATTTCAATGCGATGGCTCATTGTCAAAGCGTTATGGTATAAAATTTAGAAGATAGGCGTATATATAGCAAATGTTGTTTCAATGGTAAACAGGACAAGGCAGGAGAAGACTGTTGCTGAAAACAGAATGATGATTTGAGTACGGCAGCCGTTATTTATATAGTATGAAGATAAGCCACGCCCACTCAAAAAAAAAAAAAAAAAAAAAAAAAAAAAAATTTTTTTTTTTTTTTTTTTTTTTTTTTTTTACAGTTGGTTGGTTGGTTGATGAAGTTGGTTTCTAAAGTTATATTTCTAAAGTTATATTTCTCAGTTGGCTGCTAAAGTTATATTTTTCAGTTGGCCTCTAAAATTATATTTCTTTATCCAATCATTGTAGATGGCGCTGCAGTCTATATATATAGTATATATATAGTATATCTATTAGGGTGGGTGGGAGTGGAACTTATTTCTTCTACTGTAAGGTCATGCATACACTAGCTCCTGATGTCTAAACCCATTTCCTTTAAAATAGGATGGGTATAGCGTTATTTATACAATATTGGCTTTGAAAACAAGATTTTATAGACTTTTGTCTGACAAATGACAAGATACTGCAGGTTTTCATGAAATCAGAATAGATCATAGGCTTTTATAGAAAAATCTATCTCTCTAGTGTCCATCAATGTATATCTTGCTGAAAACACATTACGAGGCATAGTGACTAGATGACCGTTGCAGGCAAATGTCGAGACACAATGAGAGTGTAGTCATGTTAGCCATAGTATATATAGACAAGCTTCAAGGGTGGGCGTGGCATCTTAGAAAAAAAAAAAAAAAAAAAAAAATTTTTTTTTTTTTTTTTTTTTTTTTTTTTTTTTTTTTTCGTGTGACCTTCAACACATCTTCAAGGACGGAGCAGCGTCTATAACTTTACGGATTCATTTCTACAACATTAGTTTTTTTCGTGTGACCTATATATAGAATGGTTAACGTACCCACATCTCATTTTGTTTCGATTTTTTTAGCGTCTTCATATTTGGACAGTCTCTGTTTAAGCTCAACAATTTCAATTCTCATATTTCGATTTTCGGCTTTCAGCTTCTTCTTTCAGAAACGACACTTCTCTTTGCAAATCCGATATTTTTCTATCGTTCTCGGCTGTGAGAGACAGGCATTTCTCTTTACAAGACGCGTTTTCGTTTTTCAATGAAGCCATCTCTCTCTGCAAAATCTTAATCTCGGATTCCAGATTCCAATTCGCTTCCACGATCGGCCTCGCGTCTCTCAAATAACTCTGGATTTTATTTGGCGGCGTCCATAATTCGTCGCCTAACAATTCATAGAAACAATTACCTCTCTCAGCCTGAACCCTCAGCCAGTTTCCATCTACGTCTTCTCGATCCAGATAAAGCTTTTTACCACCCATCAAATATAGAATCTGAGGCGTCTCGCGGTTCGTGGGTACAAACTCTCTTTTGAGAGGCAGAACCATCCCTTCTGGATCTGGATCTGCTGCTTCTGAATCTGCACTAGAGATCTGTTCTGCTGCACGCCCAACTCTAATTTAAGCCTGTAAATTTCTTCCTGATACAAGTTATCTATTTTGGAGTACAGTACGTCAAATTTCTCAATCTTGGTTTTTCAAGAGTGAGATTTCTACATCCAATTTAGATTGCAAGTCAAACATCTGCTGCGTAAATTTTGCATTTCGGTCTTTGCGTCGTTGTCCAAAGGTTCCCACATTTTGTACATGCTGAGCTTCAATGAAAGGGATAATATTAGAAACTATCCAATGTGAGAGTCACAGAATTGGCCTGATACGATTTAATGTTGGGAGCGTTTTTAGTAGAAGGCTAGACAGACAGAATGAAGGAATGAAGGAATGAGTACAGCTATTTATAAAGAATGAATCCAAGCCAATCAATCAATCAACCAACCTAAAAAAAAAAAAAAAAAAAAAAAAAAAAAAAAAAAAAAATTTTTTTTTTTTTTTTTTTTTTTTTTTTTTTTTTCAAAGGTTGGTTGGTTGGTCATGTGACCTGGACTTAGATGGACTTTTGTAAAGTATTGTCACTTTCTAATTTCACATTTTTTAATTATGCGTCTTCATATTTGGACAGTCTCCGTCTAAGCTCAGCATTCTCATTTTTCAGCTGCATTATGACTTCGTCCTGTAGCTCGTTTATCTTATCCCGCAATTTTTTGTTCTCAATCACCGACCGTTTATATTTCGTTTTGATACACGCATTCTCTTCTTTCAGAGACGACACTTCTCTTCGCAAATCCGATATTTTTCTATCATTCTCGGCTTTGAGAGACAGATATTTCTCTTTCCAAGACACGTTTTCATTTTTCAATGAAGCCCTCTCTTCTGCAAATTGTGCTTTCAATGAAGCCGTCTCTTCTGCAAATTGTGCTTTCAATGAAGCCGTCTCTTCTGCAAATTGTGCTTTCAATGAAGCCATCTCTTCTGCAAATTGTGTTTTTAAGTCAGCCATCTCTCTCTGCAAATCGACAACTTGTCCCTGCACAATCTTAATCTCGGATTCCAGTTTCCAATTCGCCTCCACGATCGGCCTCGCGTCTCTCAAATAACTCTGGATTTTATTTGGCGGCGTCCATAATTCGTCCCCGACCAATTCATAGAAGCAATTGCCTCTCTCAGCCTGAGCCCTCAGCCAGTTCCCATCTACGTCTTCTCGATCCAGATAAAGCTTTTTACCACCCATCAAATATAGAATCTGAGGCGTTTGGTTTTCCGTCGGAACGAACTCTCTTTTGAGAGGCAGCACCATCCCGCCTCTGAAAGCGTGAAAATGTTTAATCTTTTGTTTATATACTCCGTTTTCTTCAACTAGTATACTGTAAGCTAATTTAGGCAGCGAGGCCTTTCGAAATATTTCCAGATCCATAACCCTTTGGACGCCTCCGTCCCACTGCAATGTCAGCGGCAACCTGAAGTCTTTTGGCAGCGTCCGAAATATGTAAAAATGTTTGTTTTTCAGTGGAGCCTTTTTATGTCTCTTGCCACCTATCGTAAAGTAACACCTCGACCTCCTCTTGCTAACGTAGCCCAGCGTGTTGACCAAATGCATAGCAGATTCTATCAACTCGTATTTTTTCGAAGCGTAGTTTTTGCAAGGTCTTTTGTAAGGTTTGACTTTCGACCAGATTTTTTTGAAGAGACCCATGGGCGCGACCACTATCATGTGCCGATGCTGTCTGAAAATTGGATCCTCGGCCTTACCGCCGTCGCACCAACAAGAAAAAGGCAGAGTGGTGATCCTACCGTCTTCTTTATCCAAAACTCTTATAAAAGATTCAAATGCTGCAGCCTTAACCATTACGTGAAACCATTCATCTTCCGACCTGACGTACTTTCGAACGTAGGAGGCGGCCGCATTTAGATTCTCGTCTTCGAAATAATCAACCTCGGATTCATGATCCAATAGCCAAAGGTCTTCGAAAAGGCGTTCCGTTAAGAATCCACGAATGTCCTGATGATCGAAAAACGATTCTGCAGCGCACAACGGACGAGTGTCCATGAGTCTGAGCTCGTCGGGGATTCGATATGGCTCGTCCATTTCCACATCTGTCTCCAAGTCTCTATCGATTCTCTTAACGGCTATAAATTTTCGAAAACACGCGATCAAGTGATTCGTGTTGTGCTTCTTTTGGCCATATTTCCACTCGAAGTGTCCGTTACACCATGCGCAAGAAGTCTTCGTTTTCAATCCATGGGTTAAAGAATGCTTTTCGAAATTTATTGGTAATATTTCAACCTTGCAATGGGGACACTTGAAAGAATAAGCTTTCCTTCTCAAATCCATATAATAATCGTGTATATTTTTTAGACCTTCAGCCATCGTGTTCGTAAAAATGTTACAGATTTAAGAATGAGATATGACCGTTGCTGGCAAAGATCTAGATAGAATGAGGACGTGGCACGTCAGCGATCCTATATATAGACAAGATCAACCAACCAACCAACTGTAAAAAAAAAAAAAAAAAAAAAAAAAAAAAAAAAAAAAAAAATTTTTTTTTTTTTTTTTTTTTTTACAGTTGGTTGGTTGGTTGATCTCAATGTGACTTTTACAGTTGGTTGATTTCAATGTGACTTTTTTAGTTGGTTTATTTTAATGTAGCCGCAGCATTTTACTTCTTAGCTGAAGATTCTTTAGGATCACGTTTTATATATTTCTCAAAATTTCCTTGAAGATTAACATTCTCCAGTTCCAGCCTCGATTTTTTCGCTTTCAGATCGCTAATTTGGGCCACCATCCTGTCCATCGCTGCATCTTTCAAACAGTCATATTTCTTCCACAACTCTCTAACTTCTCTCTGAAGAGATGCATTTTCCTTTCGGGCGATTTCCAGCTCCTTTTTACACTCATCGTGGCGTCTCTCGTACATTTCTTTTTTGTGACTCATTTCATTTTCGACCTCATCCAGCTTACGTTTCAGCGCCACCCGTTTCGATTTGTCATTACGAGACATGGTTCAATACTTTATAAAAGAAGGGCCTGGAATTGAAAAAATGCCAGCTTGCTTACAGACAGCGAACCGTTTAACAGCAGACTTGTCTTGTAAAGATCAAAGTTCAAAATTAATCCGTCCAAAATTAAAATAAAATGTTTAAAATGTAAAAAATATTGTAAAAAGTCGAAGTTTTAAATCGTCCGTATTTCTAGTCATTGACTTGACAATCTCTTGCACAAGTGACCGAAACTGTCGAAAATTAACGAAATGAGAAAAACGACAAATATCGTATAGAGAAGCGTAAAAATTTACACGTAAATAGTAAAATTTATCGAAAATTACGAAGAAATGTTAAAATTAAGAAGAGTACGTCAAAGAGTTTACTGTGCCGAATCTTGTACGCACAAATTTAAGGCCCCAACCAAAAGCTGTCGAAAATTCACGAAATGTGTAAAACGACAAATATCGTATAGAAGAACGTAAATGTTTAAATGTAAATGTAAAAAATATTGAAAAATGAGGGGAAAATGTCAAAATTGAGAAGATTTACGACTACGGTTTACTGGCCTTATAACAAAGCTCCCGTATGCAGTTTCAAAATTCTTTCTCAGCCAAGATATTTTTCCGAAAACGAATCGAGACTATCAACTCCGTTTCGCATGAAATTTAAGCTTTCGATTGCACCTCTTGGAATGGCCCCTGGAAACGGTTTCCGAGACATCTTTTTCACATGTCAAAATTAGACGAGACCATTATAACAAATCCGACCTCAGTCTAGATCAGGCTGTTTGTTACGCAAAAAAAACAAATGTTGCTGGTAACGAGGAGGCCATGAACGACAGACATTAGAAATATAACACGGGCTATTAGAATGTATATATTAGTAATTTAACCATGCAGACAATAGAAACTAGGTCATGAAGAAATTAGAAATTCAATATAGGCTACGCAGATATTAGAAACTTAACATTTAGACTAGATAACCTTTTCATTGCTATTATTGGTACTCATACAGCCTGGAAATATATTTTTCAATTTCCAAATGACAACTGTCAGCTAGGATTTGCATGAAATCCAGGCTGTCTATCACCCCTCTTGAAACTGCCTCTGAAAACGGTTTCCGTGATAACTTTTACGCGTGTCACGCATAGATTCAAATGCCTATCTCCAATCCGTGTCATCTGTCATTTTTGGAGCTGTCCGCTAGCATGAAATCCAGCCCTCTGAAAACGAGATAATTTTTACACGCGTCATGCATAAATAGTCAAATGGCTATTGAGATCCCCAACATGATAGCCTTTAAGTCTTTCGTTATGCATTGATACGAGAAGCCCAACACTTTATAAAAGAAGGGTTGAAAAAATTAATATCTGTATGTTTAACTACTGATAAATAAAATATTTTTTTCATAAATATATAAATTTTTAGTTATCGTACCTATGATCGAGTCTACAATATAGTTGGCTGATAAGCTAAGCTTTATTTTTTAAGAGTATTATAGCAATTTTATCTATTCAAATAGCCTAGTATAATCGTTATACATTTGTGTATGCTCAAATATGAAAACAAATATCGCCGTTTATTACCTATAATGGATGCCTTTATCTGAACGTTAAGCGGGTTCTTCCGATATTTCACGAAAAAAATATTTATTACCATGAAACTGCCACTCGTCATATTGTAATAGACTGGCTTATCCCTTGAAAATTTAAATTTTTTCTCTTGGCCAAAACTAACGTACGCTATGGGTGAACCAATAGGTTATGAAACCGTTGTTGTCATAGCGGGACAGGATTCGTTAAGATTGGTACAGCATTCATTTAGAAACGGTCGTTGCCTAACCTTATTCATTTTAAAAACAATTATTAAGCCAAATGTGTAGCAATTTAATTTCAGACTGTAGAAGACATGAGATATTTGAACGAGTCACGGAAACAGGACGAGATCGTTCTAAAACCGGCAGGATCTAATGTTAGATAGATGAGCGTCTTAGTGGGACAGATTGATGCGAGAAGAGTTGAGTACGGCTATTTATACAGAATGAATCCAAGCCACGCCCACTGAAAAAAAAAAAAAAAAAAAAAAAAATATTTTTTTTTTTTTTTTTTTTTTTTTATGTGTCCTTGAATGTGACCTTGACGGAGCAATGTATAAGATATGGCGGAGCTATTTATACAATATTAGTTTTGTGTCAAGTATATTATTTTTATACGTTACGTTATTTTTCGATATGTTATTTTTTACGTTACGTTATTTTTAATATGTTATTTTTAATATGTTATTTTTATACGTTACGTTATTTTTACGTTACGTTATTTTTTACGTTACGTTATTTTTACGTTACGTTATTTTTACGTTACGTTATTTTCGTCACTTAACATTTAGCTGACTTCTTGTACAATATTCTCTCCTGTGTTTTGTCCAATTGAAATGTCCACATACTCCAATCTTTGTCCAAAACTGATTTAACCTTAATACCAGGTTTACCAAACGGATCCCTATTATTAAACAAATCGGCTCTGATACAACTTAACAAGCCACTCTTTTCCATAATATCTATTAAAGCAACGGATGCCAGATCAAATACCCCGTTGTTGTATCGAAATTTGGCAAAACATTCTCCGAGAAAGCATCCAGTAACGATCAAACACTCCAGCACCCAAGGTTGATAAGATTCGGCACCACGCCAACGACGATACGTTAAGCTTTTGTTGCGCAAAAGGCCTCGGACTTTAAGAGATATGCTATCAGAATTGAGTATGGCTACTAATTTTTCTTTCAGCTTGGGAATGGCCTCTTCGATCTGTTCGATCTTCATACCAGTAGGTAAAGGCGGTGTCTGAAAATAGTCTTCTAACATTCTCAAAATAGAAAGGGCAAATTTGTGTTCTTTCGGTTTCCATTCTGGATCGTCCCAGTCATTTCTGATGTCGACCATCCTATATTCGCCGGTAGCTTCCCAGTTTGCCAGATGAACGCAGTCTCTGAGTAGGTAATGAAAGACGCTTTGAATGGGATCAGAGAAATCCATTATGAAAAATTGCAAATGTCAGTCCAACAACAATTGTAGAATGAGAAAATGATATAAATCCTGAAGGCAGCCAGCGTATATATAGGGGTGGATTAAATGACCTTGAACCAACCTTGAAAAAAAAAAAAAAAAAAAAAAAAAAAAAAAAAAATTTTTTTTTTTTTTTTTTTTTTTTTTTTTTTTTTTTTTTTCGTGTGACCTTGAACATATCTTCAAGGACAGATCCATAACTTAAAGGAGCAAAGTTTATTTATTCGATATTAGTTCTTTCGCGTGACCTATATATAGAATGGGTAACGTACCCACATCTCATTTTGTCTCGCCAACAACAGTCATCTAGTTATCATGTCTTCGTAAATCTTTTCGTCCGTTGTACGGTAAAATATTTTACGGATAACTCTAATCGAATCTCATAAAATTTATAAGTTATTTTTTTTTACAAATCCAATATTGGTAGCCTATCGATTTAAAAAAAAATGGGTCAAACAAGGCTTCCATCGTCAAGATAAGTCATAATGACAAATCTAGACATGAGGAAGCCTCGTTTGACCCAAGTTTTTTAAAATTTCCATGTATAAAACTATTGCACATACACTCTTCGCTTTTCCAAAATAGCTGTTCGACAAACAGGACAATTTTCCAGTTTGTCCGAACAAGCCATGCAACATACCACATGCCCACAGTCAAAGAATGCCACCTGGCTCTCTTCTGTCAAGCAGACCTTGCATTCGTTCCGTCTCCTCCAACAGGTAGCCAATCTTTTAGAATTGTCAGAAGGGCCGTCCAATAGATCATTTCGGAAAAGGTCTGTATATAGTTGCAGCCAGTCCTGCAATTTGGCATTCCCCTCCGTTTTAATATGAACATCAAATAAATCTTCAGAAGACATAGGAAAATCAGCCGCGACCCGTCCATATCTCCAGAGTCTCTGCATTTCTGCTACGTCGGAAAACAGGCTCACGTAGTTAAACATTTCTTCTATTTCAAAAACTGGAAAGGAATCTATATGTTTGGTGGCACGATACTGAGAAAATTCGTAAATATCATTAAACTGCAGCAGCAAACCCACATCTACTGCCGAAACGTAAGTCATTCCGTCAGAGGCTAGGGCAGACCTCAAGCCGATATGGCCTGGGAAAAATAATCTCATCCACATGACTTGAGAGCTAGTGAGCAATTGAAATTACAAGCGCTGAGCACCGGCTTTTATAGTAGAAGCATATCCTTTAAAACAGGATGCGATAAAGTTATTTATATGAGTTACATAAGTCCAAGAAAACAGGATGAGGCCTTGACCTTTCAAGCAGGAAGAGATAAAGTTATTTATACGAGTTGCATAAGTCTTTGAAAACAGGATGCATGTAGGAAGCGGCTAAAATTATAATCAGATTTATAAAAAAACTGTTGACAGGATATTATGCAGCGAATTCTATATATATATGCTTAAGTCAATATAAAGATATTTTTTTCTAATTGGTTATTTTTAGACCGGCGAACAAGACAATTTCGCTCGGATTACCAAACGGATTATAGTTGCGATTTAGGTCGCGTTCAATGCAGGCAATATAGCCATAAGTGTCCAACATATCTATCAGCGTTTCAAAAGCCACATCAAACATATCCACATTGCAATTTGTCCAGCAATCTGCAACAATGCATGCTGTAACAATTAAGCATTGTAGAATCCAAACTTGATAACAGCATTGGCCAGGCAGCACAATATCTTCAGCGAACAGATTTTTAATATCAGGAGACATTTTATCGTAGTCATAATATGCTATGCATTGCAATTGGCCTTTCAACATTCTAAATGCCTTTTCGGGCGTATCGAGTTTAGCCTTCGAATGGATAGAGTTATTCTGAAAATACGCTGTGAGCATTTTTAAAATAGAGCAGCCAAAATTAGATTTCAACAAGACTTCAGAGGTTTTTTGACGATAGGCGAGACTAACGCATTCACGGAGTAGAGCACGAAACTCATTTTGGACAGACATGATGCCAATGAATCTTTTAGAACACAAACCCACATTTATATAGGCACGATCGCACTGAGAAATTTATAGCGAAGCCACGCCCACCGAAAAAAAAAAAAAAAAAAAAAAAAAAAAAAAAAAATTTTTTTTTTTTTTTTTTTTTTTTTTTTCGTGTGACCTTGAACATATCTTCAAGGACAGATCCATAACTTAAAGGAGCAAAGTTTATTTATTCGATATTAGTTCTTTCGCGTGACCTATATATAGAATGGGTAACGTACCCACATCTCATTTTGTCTCGCCAACAACAGTCATCTAGTTATCATGTCTTCGTAAATCTTTTCGTCCGTTGTACGGTAAAATATTTTACGGATAACTCTAATCGAATCTCATAAAATTTATAAGTTATTTTTTTTTACAAATCCAATATTGGTAGCCTATCGATTTAAAAAAAAATGGGTCAAACAAGGCTTCCATCGTCAAGATAAGTCATAATGACAAATCTAGACATGAGGAAGCCTCGTTTGACCCAAGTTTTTTAAAATTTCCATGTATAAAACTATTGCACATACACTCTTCGCTTTTCCAAAATAGCTGTTCGACAAACAGGACAATTTTCCAGTTTGTCCGAACAAGCCATGCAACATACCACATGCCCACAGTCAAAGAATGCCACCTGGCTCTCTTCTGTCAAGCAGACCTTGCATTCGTTCCGTCTCCTCCAACAGGTAGCCAATCTTTTAGAATTGTCAGAAGGGCCGTCCAATAGATCATTTCGGAAAAGGTCTGTATATAGTTGCAGCCAGTCCTGCAATTTGGCATTCCCCTCCGTTTTAATATGAACATCAAATAAATCTTCAGAAGACATAGGAAAATCAGCCGCGACCCGTCCATATCTCCAGAGTCTCTGCATTTCTGCTACGTCGGAAAACAGGCTCACGTAGTTAAACATTTCTTCTATTTCAAAAACTGGAAAGGAATCTATATGTTTGGTGGCACGATACTGAGAAAATTCGTAAATATCATTAAACTGCAGCAGCAAACCCACATCTACTGCCGAAACGTAAGTCATTCCGTCAGAGGCTAGGGCAGACCTCAAGCCGATATGGCCTGGGAAAAATAATCTCATCCACATGACTTGAGAGCTAGTGAGCAATTGAAATTACAAGCGCTGAGCACCGGCTTTTATAGTAGAAGCATATCCTTTAAAACAGGATGCGATAAAGTTATTTATATGAGTTACATAAGTCCAAGAAAACAGGATGAGGCCTTGACCTTTCAAGCAGGAAGAGATAAAGTTATTTATACGAGTTGCATAAGTCTTTGAAAACAGGATGCATGTAGGAAGCGGCTAAAATTATAATCAGATTTATAAAAAAACTGTTGACAGGATATTATGCAGCGAATTCTATATATATATGCTTAAGTCAATATAAAGATATTTTTTTCTAATTGGTTATTTTTAGACCGGCGAACAAGACAATTTCGCTCGGATTACCAAACGGATTATAGTTGCGATTTAGGTCGCGTTCAATGCAGGCAATATAGCCATAAGTGTCCAACATATCTATCAGCGTTTCAAAAGCCACATCAAACATATCCACATTGCAATTTGTCCAGCAATCTGCAACAATGCATGCTGTAACAATTAAGCATTGTAGAATCCAAACTTGATAACAGCATTGGCCAGGCAGCACAATATCTTCAGCGAACAGATTTTTAATATCAGGAGACATTTTATCGTAGTCATAATATGCTATGCATTGCAATTGGCCTTTCAACATTCTAAATGCCTTTTCGGGCGTATCGAGTTTAGCCTTCGAATGGATAGAGTTATTCTGAAAATACGCTGTGAGCATTTTTAAAATAGAGCAGCCAAAATTAGATTTCAACAAGACTTCAGAGGTTTTTTGACGATAGGCGAGACTAACGCATTCACGGAGTAGAGCACGAAACTCATTTTGGACAGACATGATGCCAATGAATCTTTTAGAACACAAACCCACATTTATATAGGCACGATCGCACTGAGAAATTTATAGCGAAGCCACGCCCACCGAAAAAAAAAAAAAAAAAAAAAAAAAAAAAAAAATTTTTTTTTTTTTTTTTTTTTTTTTTTTTTTTTTTTTTCACAGTTGGTTGGTTGGTTGATGAAGTTGGTTTCTAAAGTTATATTTCTCAGTTGGTTTCTAAAGTTATATTTCTCAGCTGGCTGCTAAAGTTATATTTCTCAGTTGGCCGCTAAAGTTATTTTTCTCAGTTGGCCTCTAAAATTATATTTCTTTATCCAATCATTGTAGATGGCGCTGCAGTCTATATATATATAGTATATATATAGTATATCTATTAGGGTGGGTGGGAGTGGAATTTATTTCTTCTACTGTAAGGTCATGCATAAACTAGCTCCTGATGTCTAAACCCATTTCCTTTAAAATAGGATGGGGATAGCGTTATTTATACAATATTGGCTTTGAAAACAAGATTTTATAGACTTTTGTCTGACAAATGACATGATATTGCAGGTTTTCATGAAATCAGAATAGATCATAGGCTTTTATAGAAAAATTTAACTCTCTAGTCTCCATCAATGTACATCTTGCTCAAAACACATTACGAGACATAGTGACTAGACGACCGTTGCAGGCAAATGTCGAGACACAATGAGAGTGTAGTCATGTTAGCCATAGTATATATAGACAAGCTTCAAGGGTGGGCGTGGCACCTAAAAAAAAAAAAAAAAAAAAAAAAAAAAAAAAAAAAAAAATTTTTTTTTTTTTTTTTTTTTTTTTTTTTTTTTCGTGTGACCTTGAATACATCTTCAAGGACGGAGCAGTATCTTTAACTTGACGGATTCATTTATTCAACATTAATTTTTTCATGTGGCCTATATATAGAATCGTTAAAGTGCCCACATCTCATTTTGTCTGCCAACGACATCCGTTTGGAAAAGCCTGGCTTGGCTTTATATAAATTTTAGCCTTGCTGGCCTACCGGGTCTAAAGAAATCCATCCAAAATCGTGACGAGATTCAAATCATCCATTGTACGGTAAAACATTTTAAATAAAAAGCCTACGTAGACTACAATAACATGTCTGCCTATTTTCTACGAACCGATGTATTTCTAAACCCCACCCTCAAGTACCTCAAATATAGCTGGAGTCTCATATTTACGATAAACACAGGTCTCAGACACAGTCGCCAGCGATATTATTCGAGCATTTTAACCCATCGATCCAAAAATTAATATTGACACAATTATCAGAAAAAACTGTCTTTCAGGCAAGCTAATGCTTATATAGAACCTTGTCGGTAAAAATTCAAAGGTTGTCCAGCAAAGCTAATTGTTTAGACTTTGCAGAGAGACCAGTTAATATTTTCAAAGCCTAAGACCCTCTATCAAAACTTGTTGTCGAAAAAACCAAAATTAACTCGTGAGTACGCTATACATTAAAAAAAATATGCTAATATTGTAAATTTATACATTAGAATTTAAAATAAATAGAAATAAAATATTTTTTAAATCTGTATTTAAACATGCAGATATTTTCTGCCAGTTAATATTTTCAAAGCCTATGCCCCTCTATCAAAACTTGTTGTCGAAAAAAACAAAACTAAACTGTGAATATGCTATAAATTAAAAAAAAATATACTAATATTGTAAATTTATACATTAGACTTTAAAAGAAATAGAAATAAAATATTTTTTTATCTGTATTTAAACAAGCAGACATTTTCCGCTCCGCGGAAAATGTCTGCATGTTTAAATACAGATAAAAAAATATTTTATTTCATACTCAATTATTAGTATAGCTGAAAATATATATGTCTCTAATTTACACCGACCCCCAATCTATAAAGCTAACAAGGTAGCATTAAAAAAAAACGTGTGACCTTGAAGCTCGTTGCCACAAAAAGCAAGTCGGAGCAAAATAGGAGAAGGTAGGAGCATGAATCGTAGCTACCCTATAGAAATGGATAGATTTTTTTTTTTTTTTTTTTTTTTTTTTTTTTTTTTTTTAATATTATATTTTATATTATATATTATATACTAAATATTATATACTAAATATTATATTATATTATATTATATTATATTATATTATATACATATTTATATACATATATACTTATATACATATATACTATTTATACTATATTATATTATATTATATTATATACTTATACTTATATAATATTAATATAAATATAAATATAAATATAAGTATAAGATATGTAATAAATTTCTAAAGATATTAGTAGGGATAATTTTAAATATAAGTATAAGATATGTAATAAATTTCTAAAGATATTAGTAGGGATAATTTAGGGAAAAAAATCAGAAAATTAGTATATACTGAAATTTGGTTTATCCCTACGTTTTCCCTAAAATACATTTACATAAGGATTTTCTGTAGGGAAAAATAAACCTTCTACATGACAAGCTCATCCTTATAAAATATCTTCTTAAAAATATAAATTTTCAGTGTCCATAATCGATTCTGATATTTTGAAAACCCTCAGTCCGTATCGAGTTTGGACATCCTCTTGGTTTAGGAAACAATACTTTAAGCCTTGGGTCTACGAAAATTATTTTGGATAGGCCCAATGATTTCTTTAGAATCCAAACAGCAAGGCTAATCGGTGTCAATCTTACACGATTAAAAATTTAATATCGATGTCTGATCAGTAGGTTAAACTACATTTAAGAAAAAAATCTTTGCGTCGACTTTGCAGAGAATCCTTTGATATTTTCCAAGGGTAAGCCCTTCGTTCAAACTTGTTATCGAAAAAACTAAAATTGACCCGTGAGTATCCTATAAATTTACAAGATTTCATACTAATGTTGTAAATTTAGGCCTTAGAATTTAAAATATTTTATTAATAATTATATAGATTCAGAGACGAAGCCATCCAGACAATATTTTCAGAGGCAAGGCCTTCATAAGGTAATCTGCGAAAACGAAAAATATTAAACTACATTTAAAAAAAAATAACATAGTTACCTGGACTTTGCAGAGAGTCTTCAGACCAGCTATTTTCAAAACCCTTTCATCGTTGTCGCCACATATGTAGGAGTAATGTTAGAAAATGAGATTTGTCAGCTGCTTATATAGGCGCTATAAAGCTATCAAGGTCACAAGGTCACACGAAAAAAAAAAAAAAAAAAAAAAAAAAAAAAAAATTTTTTTTTTTTTTTTTTTTTTTTTTTTTTTTTTCACAGTTGGTTGGTTGGTTGATGAAGTTGGTTTCTAAAGTTATATTTCTAAAGTTATTTTTCTAAAGTTATATTTCTCAGTTGGCTGCTAAAGTTATATTTCTCAGTTGGCCGCTAAAGCTATATTTCTCAGTTGGCTGCTAAAGCTATATTTCTTTAGCCAATCAAATTCATTGTAGATGGCGCTGCAGTCTATATATATAGTATATATATAGTATATCTATTAGGGTGGGTGGGAGTGGAATTTATTTCTTCTACTGTAAGGTCATGCATAAACTAGCTCCTGATGTCTAAACCCATTTCCTTTAAAATAGGATGGGGATAGCGTTATTTATTCAATATTGGCTTTGAACACAAGATTTTATAGACTTTTGTCTGACAAATGACAAGATACTGCAGGTTTTCATGAAATCAGAATAGATCATAGGTTTTTGTAGAAAAATTTAACTCTCTAGTGTACATCAATGTACATCTTACTCAAAACGCATTACGAGACATAGTGACTAGACGATCGTTGTAGGCAAATGTCGAGACACAATGAGAGTGTAGTCATGTTAGCCATAGTATATATAGACAAGCTTCAAGGGTGGGCGTGGCACCTGAAAAAAAAAAAAAAAAAAAAAAAAAAAAAAAAAAAAAATTTTTTTTTTTTTTTTTTTTTTTTTTTTTTTTTTTCGTGTGACCTTGAACACATCTTCAAGGACGGAGCAGTATCTTTAACTTAACGGATTCATTTATGCAACATTAGTTTTTTGGTGTGGCCTATATATATATCATGTCTCCGTTTTAAAACATTTTAAATAAAATACCGGTATCCAGCATAATGTCTAATGAATCAATATAATATGGCTAACGTATCCAAATCATCATTGCGTATGACCAGCAACCGTCTGGCTTCATGATAATCTATAAAAACCCATGACCTCATTCTGATTTCACTACAGCTCCTATGCCAAGTACCGCAAAGTTGGGTGAACCTACTTCTTTACGCATCTAAAGGTCTATCAGACAGTCACCAGCAATATTTTTCGAGCATATTTCACCCTTTCAGAAATTCAAACGGTAGCTCCTATGCCAAGTACCGCAAAGCTGGGTGAACCTATAACTTTACGCATCTAAAGGTCTATCAGACAGTCACCAGCAATAATTTTCGAGCAACTTCACCCTTTCAGATTTAAATAATAAATTTTTAGAATTTAAATATTTTATATGTTTATGGAATCGTTAAGATTGGTACAGCATTCATTTAAAAACTGTCGTCGCCTAACCTTATCCATTTAAAAAAAAATTATTAAGCCAATTGTGTAGCCATTTAGTTTGAGACGGACATGATAAACGGATTTAATTTTGGATCTGCTGAATGCCCATCTCTAATTTGAGCCTTCTTCCTGATACAGGTTGTCTATTTAAAATCTTAGTTTTTCAAGAGTGCAATATCTACATTCAATTTGGTATGCAAGTCAAACATTTGTTGTTTTAAATTTAGCATTTCAGCCTTTGCGTCGTTGTCCAAATTACGTACATACTCAGCCAAGACCGAAAAAGAATAGTCGCATGAAATTTAAGCTTTCGATTGCACCTCTTGGAATGGCACCTGTCCGAGACATCTCATGTCAAAAGCAGACGAGTCCAATAATAGACGCTGACGAGACATTAGAAATTAAAGCATGCAGTCATGTAAATTTTTACAATTAAGATTTAAAAATTACAGTTACGATCTATTCAAACTACAGCTCCTATGCCAAAGTACCGCAAATCTCAGCAACGCTGACGAGACATTAGAAATTTAAGCATGTAAATTTTTACAATTAAGATTTAAAGATTACAGTTACGATCTATTCAAACTACAGCTCCTATGTCATGTACCGAAAATCTCAGCAACGCTGACGAGACATTAGAAATTTAAGCATGTAAATTTTTACAATTAAGATTTAAAGATTACAGTTACAAGGGCATTCTATTCAAACTACAGATCCTATGCCAAGTACCGCAAATCTCAGCAACGTTGACGAGACATTAGAAATTTAAGCATGTAAATTTTTACAATTAAGATTTAAAGATTACAGTTACAAGGGTATTCTATTCAAACTACAGCTCCTATGCCAAGTACCGCAAAGCTGGGTGAACCTACTTCTTTACGGCATATAAAGGTCTATCAGACAGTCGCCAGATTTATTCTTCGAGCAACTCCACCCCGCCAGAATTGTTCACGTTCGGTTCGAATAATAAATATTTAGAATTTAAATATATTATTTTAATAATAAAATATTTATTATTTAAATATTTTATTTTAATAATAAAATATTTATTATTTAAATATTTTATTTGTTTATCGAATCGTTAAAATATATATATTATTTGTTTATCGAATAGTTAAAAATATATTATTTGTTTATCGAATCGTTAAAAAAATATATTCAATATTGGTACAGCATTCATTTAAAAAATGCCCTTATTCAATATTGTAAATTTCTATCTCAGATTTAAAGACATTAACCAATCAACTAATCATGCTAAAGTATCTTAATGTTAGGAGCGTTTTAGTAGAAGGTTGATGCTAGAAGAGATTCAGACAGAATGAAGGAATGAAGGTTTGAGTACAGCTATTTATAAAGAATGAATCCGAGTCAATCAACCAACCAACCAACCAACCAACCTTGAAAAAAAAAAAAAAAAAAAAAAAAAAAAAAAAAAAAAATTTTTTTTTTTTTTTTTTTTTTTTTTTTTCAAGGTTGGTTGATTGGTTTCATTTAAAAAAATGTCCTTATTCAATATTGTAAATTTCTATCTCAGAGTCAAAGACATTAGCTATCTCAGATTCAAAGGCATTAGTATCGTTTCAATATTGAAATATTAATATTATCTATCTCAGAGACCCCATTCAAAGTCTCAATTTGTACCCATCCAATATTGGCTTACTACCGTCGCAAAAAAATGGGCCGAACGAAGCGTCAATGACAGAAATCTGCCATGAGACGCTTCGTTCGGCCCATTTTTTTGCCCCCTCCAATTTAAATCTCTAAGGCATCAGTTTATACCAGCGAGATCGATTCCCCACGAAGACTTTGATTTTGGACGGAGGGGTGTCTGTCCAAGAAATAGTCTCAAATCTATCTTCGTGTAGGCGAGGGTCATCATCGTGGTCTCCATCATAGAACAGCAGGGTTCTTTCTATGAAATCCTTTAAGAATTCATCTATGAAGACATCAGAATTCCTCACGATCCGAATTCTGACTGCTTTATGGATGCATGCAGTTGGCACTATAGGATCTAAGATGTCAATCTTAGCAGATTTCATCATGGCCTCAAAACCCATGGTCGACAGCGCATCTCCGAAATGAATCTCTTCTATTGGATACACCCAGGTATTAGCTAAAGAGACAGGTATCCTGAACCTTTTGTAAACGAGGTCCCTCACCTTTAGCTTGGTAGTTTTTTTTACGTATGCGCTACCCTTACCCATCAGCTTGGCCACATCAGAGGCCCTGACGAATAAAAGTCCATCCGCAGAGACTACGAATAGGATTTTAGCATCAAGCTGTGGATGTTCAATTGTGAATAGCATGACTTAATGCAACAGAAGTCAAAATGATGCAGGCTCTTAGAGGCAGCTCGTATATATACCCGATTCGCGACCTAATTTTAGCAAGCTTTCTTAGAAAACGTGACCTTCTGATAAAATTCTTCTAGCTGTTGACAGGATATTATGTAATCCTCGATAAACTTATTTTTAGAATTAATTTGTCGTTTGAGCGGGATCTTGCATAATCTACAGGACGTGCGTAAGAGGATGTGCGTCAGAGGATGTCGATAAGAAATTTAGATAGAAATAGAGATTGCTGCTAGTATAAATACAGGCTGCTGGACGAGACATTTCATTCTGACTGCTTGATATTCTAAAAGCTCCAAAATGATATTTCAAATTTTAGCTGAAGAGTTAAACGTGAAATTTACTTGTTTTTTGACTTTTGACGGTGACATTTTTATCAAAGGTTCAGACGTAGCTCGTACCATGGGCTATCAAAATTCTTCTGGCGTTTTAAACTTATGCCATCTTACAGTGACTGACATCGCTCCCGAGGGCTTGAGCCTGCCTCCGTCTCTAGCCAAGACACGTATTTTTGGATTGGAAGATGCCAACACGCTGTTGAATATGCATCCAGGTGAATTTCAATCCTTATTTCAGGGGCCTATCGAGATTCTGTCGCCGATAGAGTGTACGTTCAACATCAGAAGGCCCATACGTATCAAGATAGCATGCATTAGCTCTTCCAATGCTACCATGGAGAGTTTTATAGCTGATTTGAAAATATCCATGGACTCTTACCTGCAATCTGTACCGATGGATAGCTATGTCTTCGGAGAGAGGTACGGAGACTTGGAGCTAGGGTATTTCCCCAAAAAAATAAAAGTTTTGGTGGGAAACAAGCCCTACTTCTATAAATCCTCGTCTTAAGATCAGGACGAGGTGCAAAAAAATGGGTCGAGCGAAGCCTCTCATGACATAAGTCATTGAGGCTTCGCTCGGCCCATTTTTTTGCGATAGATAGAGTGCCAACATTGGATGCGTACCGATTTGAACTTGTAATTTTCAAGGGATATGGCTTAGCTATAAGATAATTTTGATAAAATATCTATAGACAAATTTAAGGTATCTGAATTTAAAAATTTAATTGTTTCATTTAAAATTTACTGTGTAAAATTTAAAATTTTTAAAGACTAAGTGTGGCGGTCATTATAATCTAATTTCTAATTTTTCAAGGGATATGGCTTAGCTATAAGATAAATATGAAACTTGGTAAAATATCGATAGCTAAATTTAAGGGATCTGAGTTTAAAATTTTAATTTTTTCGTTTAAAATTTACATTTTTTTCGTGTAAAATTTAAAATTTTTAAAGACTAAGTGTGGCAGTCATTATAATCTGATCTCTAAATTTTCAAGGGATATGGCTTAGCTATAAGATAAATATGAAACTTGGTAAAATATACAGACTCAATAGCTAAATTTAAGGAATCTGAATTTTAAAATTTAATTTTTTTCATTTAAAATTTACATTTTTTATGTAAAATTTAAAATTTTTAAAGACTAAGTGTAGCCAAGCCAACATTGAATGCGTACCGATTGTAATTTTCAAGGGATATGGCTTAGCTATAAGATAAATATGAATCTTGGTCGATAGCTAAATTTAAGGGATCTGAGTTTAAAAATTTAATTTTTTCGTTTAAAATTTACATTTTTTGTGTAAAATTTAAAATTTTTAAAGACTAAGTGTAGTCAAGCCAACACTGAAAGCGTACCGATTGTAATTTTCAAGGGATATGGCTTAGCTATAAGATAAATATGAATCTTGGTAAAATATATAGATTCAATAGCTAAATTTAAGGGATCTGAGTTTAAAAATTTAATTTTTTCATTTAAAATTTACATTTTTTATGTAAAATTTAAAATTTTTAAAGGTTAAGTGTAGCCAAGCCAGTTATTATGATCTGATCTCTATAAAAAGATTTTCGAGAAACTATTGACAGGATGCTTGATAAGCGGCTTCGATTAAAATTACAATCAGATCTCTATAAAAAGATTTTTCGAGAAGTGTTGACAGGATATTATGTAAGCCTTTCCTCAGGATGCAGGAAGCCCGGTTATAATCAGATCGATAAAAATTGCTCAAGAGACAGGATATTATGCAAGCCTTTCCTCTTGATAAGCGGTTCGTAGAAATTTACTATCAGATCCTGTTGATAAGACCGGGTATATATACGAGTGTCCAGCGAGAGCTCTTCAATTGCTAGTCGATCTCTCTACTAGCTGCTTAGATACATTAGCTCTCTGTCAGTCATGTTTTTTCATGTAAAAAATTATGCTTATGGCGTTGCCTTTAAATGCCTAATGGCCACTGATGGCACCCTGTTTGTCCGGGCTGAGGACCTGGCTATTTATTCGAGGCACCCTCTAGATCTAAAATTTGCCGAAAAATATGCAGGCCTCACCGTCCGAGACGTAATGGACCCTAAAATCGATTTACCTAAATGGCTCGCTAAGACGAGAATCTTCTCGATTAGCGAAGCCAAACAGCATTTGAAAGGGTTCATGGGCGAACAGGAATTTGATAAGATGTTCGATGGTTCGGCCATGGTGAAATACCAGGCTAACATGAAGCTCAGCTTCGTGAAAGCCATTGGTGTTCGATTTGTCGAAAGGTCCCGTACCAAGTTCGAAGACTTCCTTGCCGCATACCAACTACAGGTGAGGAAATTTTTTGAGCTTGAGTATGAGGATTATGAATTATACAAATCTCAAATGACCGGACCGTTGAAGATGACCATCAGTAGGTTATCTAATGAGCAATCCATAGAGAGCTTATGTTGATCTTTAAAATGAGAGTAAAAAAATGGGTCGAACGAGGTGTCTCATGGCAGAATTTCTGTCTTTGACACCTCGTTCGACCCATTTTTTTGCGATAGATATAGTGCCAATATTGGACGGGTTTAATTTGAGACTTTGATATTAAATTTATAAAAAAATCTATTTAAGCTAGTATCGAAGAGATTATCAGGATAGCATGAAGACTATTTAAACATATAAACTATAATAAGCCAATATTGTAGAAATTAAATTTAAGACTCTGGAAAACGAGATAAAATGGTATCAATTTAAATGTATAGATAAAAATAACTAAGCCAACAGAGACATGACTGGACAATGACGGTTTGGATACGTAAGCGAGTTTATCTCTCTATATATATAGATGGTATGAAGCCACGCCCACAAGAAATCCAACGACCTTGAAAAAAAAAAAAAAAAAAAAAAAAAAAAAAAAAAAAAAAAAAAAAATTTTTTTTTTTTTTTTTTTTTTTTTTCGTGTGACCTTGAACACATCTTCAAGGACGGAGCAGAATCTATAACTTAACGGAACTAACCTCATTTATTGAACATTAGTTTTTTTCGTGTGTCCTATATATAGGATGGCTAGCGTACCCACATCTCATTTTGTCTCGACGTCTGCCAACAACAGTCATCTGTAAAATATTTTGAATTTGTAATTTTCAAGGGATATGGCTTCTCTATAAGATAATTATGTATCTTGATAAAATATCTATAGATAAATTTAAGAAATCTGAGTCTAAAATTTTCGTTTAAAATTTTAACTTTTTTGTGTAAAATTTAAAAATTTTAATGGCTAAGCTAGAGATAGAGTACCAATATCGTAACGATTTGAAGGGATATGGCTTCTCTATAAGATAAATATGAATCTTGGTAAAATATACAGACTCTATAGATAAATTTAAGAGATCTGAGTGTATAAATTTAATTTTTTCGTTTAAAATTTTAATTTTTTGTGTAAAATTTAAATTTTTTAAGGGCTAAGCTAGATATGTAAATATTTCACAGTTGGTTTCTAAAGTTATATTTTTTTATCCAATCAAATTCATTGTAGATGGCGCTGCAGTCTATATATATAGTATATATATAGTATATCTATTAGGGTGGGTGGGAGTGGAATTTATTTCTTCTACTGTAAGGTCATGCATAAACCAGCTCCGTGATGCCCAAACCCGTTTTCTTTAAAATAGGATGGGATAACGTTATTTATACAATATTGGCTTTGAAAACAAGATTTTTATAGATTTTGTCTGACAAATGACAAGATGTTGCAGGTTTTCATGAAATCAGAATAGATCATGGGTTTTTATAAAATATAATAACATAAAATATTTTTTTATCTGTATTTAAACAAGCAGACATTTCCGCTTCGCGGAAATGTCTGCATGTTTAAATACAGATAAAAAAATATTTTATTTCAAACTCAATGATGTCTCTTATGTAAAATGTCTTTAATAAACCGTACTTTTTCCGACAGCGGTACCATGATTTGTTTCAAGCCAAAAATGTGTGTCTTATCCTCTAGCAGTACGTTCCTCGATTATATCCTGAACGAATCGCTCACGTAGCCTATACCTATATTAGAGCCATCCATTTTTTCGGTAGCGATTCAAGGTACGCCAAAATAAATTTGACTCGCGATACTTAATCATCGTAAAAAGTTTGAATAGATTAGAAACAGGCTAAGATAGCGTATTGTTAATCTGCCAGACATAAATTAGAAACGTTCCATGGCTAAGCTAGAGATAGCATATCGTTCTAAATCCGGCAGGATCTAACAATGGATAGATTTACTGGGACAGAAGAAGACTGATTGGAGAAGAGTCGGCTATTTATATAGAATGAATTCAACCAACCAACCAACTGTAAAAAAAAAAAAAAAAAAAAAAAAAAAAAAAAAAAAAAACACAGTTGGTTGGTTGGTTGATAATCTTCTCTATATATAGGATCGCTGACGTGCCACCTCCTCATTCTATCTAGATCTTTGCCAGCAACGGTCATATCTCTCATCTGTTAAAATTTTCAATTTTTCAACTAGGCATAGTGACTAGACGACCGTTGCTGGCAAATGTCGAGACACAATGAGGAGGTAGCAAGTCAGCGATCCTATATATAGAGGATATAATCAACCAACCAACTATGAAAAAAAAAAAAAAAAAAAAAAAAAAAAAAAAAAAATTTTTTTTTTTTTTTTTTTTTTTTTTTTTTCACAGTTGGTTGGTTGGTTGGTTGATAATCTTCTCTATATATAGGATCGCTGACGTGCCACCTCCTCATTCTATCTAGATCTTTGCCAGCAACGGTCATATCTCTCATCTGTTAAAATTTTCAATTTTTCAACTAGGCATAGTGACTAGACGACCGTTGCTGGCAAATGTCGAGACACAATGAGGAGGTAGCAAGTCAGCGATCCTATATATAGAGGATATAATCAACCAACCAACTATGAAAAAAAAAAAAAAAAAAAAAAAAAAAAAAAAAAAAAAAAATTTTTTTTTTTTTTTTTTTTTTTTTTTTTTTTCACAGTTGGTTGGTTGGTTGATAATCTTCTCTATATATAGGATCGCTGACGTGCCACCTCCTCATTCTATCTAGATCTTTGCCAGCAACGGTCATATCTCTCGTCTGTTAAAATTTTCAATTTTTCAACTAGGCATAGTGACTAGACGACCGTTGCTGGCAAATGTCGAGACACAATGAGGAGGTAGCAAGTCAGCGATCCTATATATAGAGGATATAATCAACCAACCAACTATGAAAAAAAAAAAAAAAAAAAAAAAAAAATTTTTTTTTTTTTTTTTTTTTTTTTTTTTACAGTTGGTTGGTTGGTTGATAATCTTCTCTATATATAGGATCGCTGACGTGCCACCTCCTCATTCTATCTAGATCTTTGCCAGCAACGGTCATATCTCTCTGTTAAAATTTTCAATTTTTCAACTAGGCATAGTGACTAGACGACCGTTGCTGGCAAATGTCGAGACACAATGAGGAGGTAGCAAGTCAGCGATCCTATATATAGAGGATATAATCAACCAACCAACTATGAAGAAAAAAAAAAAAAAAAAAAAAAAAAAAAAAAATATATATTTTTTTTTTTTTTTTTTTTTTTTTCACAGTTGGTTGGTTGGTTGATAATCTTCTCTATATATAGGATCGCTGACGTGCCACCTCCTCATTCTATCTAGATCTTTGCCAGCAACGGTCATATCTCTCGTCTGTTAAAATTTTCAAATTTTCAACTAGGCATAGTTACTAGACGACCGTTGCTGGCAAATGTCGAGACACAATGAGGAGGTGGCAAGTCAGCGATCCTATATATAGAGGATATAATCAACCAACCAACTATGAAAAAAAAAAAAAAAAAAAAAAAAAAAAAAAAAAATTTTTTTTTTTTTTTTTTTTTTTTTTTTTTTTTTTTTCACAGTTGGTTGATTATCTCCTCTATATATAGGATCGCTGACTTGCCACCTCCTCACTCTATCTCGATCTTTGCCAGCAACGGTCATATCTCTCATCTGTTAAAATTTTTAGAAAATTAGTTTGTCGCTTGAAGCCTTCAAGATGATCCGATAAAATTCTTCTAGAACAAATTGGCAGGATATTATGTAAACCGTTTCCTCAAAAACAGGACGTGATAAGTTATTTATAGATGCGTCAAGCCTCTCTAATCTATAAAACGTCATCCTGTCGAGCCTTATATAGTATTACTGATGTCGTTTCTCAGAACCGCTTATCAGATCTCACGCATCCGCTTGCCAGAGTATAAATACGAGCCTCTCGCCTCAGCTTATTCATTCTGAGCCTCTGTTTTTCAAAATGGAAATGTTTTCTTTCGACTCTCTGACCGACGAGCGATTTGACTATGACTATGCCGTAAAGCCTGGATGGAATGTCTTGAATACTTCTCGTCTTTCTCTCGAGTTATTATGCAATTATAATCGAGACATGTCCATGCCAACTCCAAAACCAGTTTCCAGACCATCTCCAGTTTTCAAATCTAAACGCGTTCCAGTTCCAGTTCCAGTTCCAGCTTCTAAATCTGTTCCAGTTCCAGTTCCAGCTTCTAAATCTGTTCCAGTTCCAGTTCCAGTTCCAGTTCCAGCTTCTAAATCTGTTCCAGTTCCAGTTCCAGCTTCTAAATCTGTTCCAGTTCCAGTTCCAGTTCCAGCTTCTAAATCTGTTCCAGTTCCAGTTCCAGCTTCTAAATCTGTTCAAGTTCCAGTTCCAGTTCCAGCTTCAAGACCAGTTCCAGCTTCTAAATCTGTTCAAGTTCCAGTTCAAATTTCAATACCCATGTCAGAGATGATTTATTTTAAAGTACCAAAGCTATTAAGCCCGCTACCAAAATCTCCAGAGTCCAACGTAACAACTTATCGTGCCTGGAAGCCTCCACCGAAGATAGATTTCGTGGTACGGACTAAATTAAAAACTGCTGGCTTTGAAGATCCAAGAATTAGAAAACGGCATGGCATAGTCGTTGTCAAATCGAACGTCAATTTGAGAGATGGAAAATGCTACAGCCTTATAAATACAGAGGCTAGAAAATACTACAGTTGGGTTTAAACCCAAACGATTTATAAAAAAATCGGGCCGAACGAAGTGTCTCATGGCAGATTCCTGTCTTTGACACTTCGTTCGACCCGTTTTTTTTGTAACAATTATATTGCCAATATTGGATGCGTACCGATTTGTACTTTAAGATTTTAAACGGATACTTAAGATTTTGAATGGATACTTTTATAACTGAAGTCCCTGAAATATAAATTTATATATAAACTATTATCAACCAACTTAAAAAAATTTCAAGATTGGCAAAAAAATATTATTTTGAAATCAAAATCTATAAAATCGAAATGATAAACTTTGAAAAATTTTCCAGATTGGTGAAAAATGGCAAAGTCCCAAAAAAATAGTATGTTGAAAAAATTATAGAAATATAAAATCAACCAAAGACACTTTAGCATGAGATATATATAGGTTAGCTAATGTCAAGCAACCAATCAACCAACCTTGAAAAAAAAAAAAAAAAAAAAAAAAAAAAAAATTTTTTTTTTTTTTTTTTTTTTTTTTTTTTTTTCAAGGTTGGTTGATTAGTTGATTGACTCTAGATAACCTATATATATCATGCTAAAGTATCTACACTATCATTGTCCAGCAATGCTTATTTGTTTCAGCATCTATAAAAATCTTTACCGTATCCTGTTTCCGTGTTCAGCATCCTGTTTCGTAGCAAATGAGTTATGCAATATCCTGTTTTCGCGTTCAGCGACAATAATTCTATAAATAGCCTTATCTTATCCTGTTTTCGTAGAAAATGAGTTATGCAACATCCTGCCTTCACTATATAAGCTCTGCCATTCGATCGAATAGTCATTCTCTCTTCGGAGCTTGAACTGCTAACATGTATAAGCATCAATGCTCTGTGAAGAAACTTAAAGCGGCTAACGCTCTTCATAACCTTTTCGGAATGACTGAGCCTTTTCCAAATATTCTTTCGACTTCTGTCAAGAAGCTGAAGAAATATCCTCATTTCCAAACAATGATCGGAGAAGGCAAAATCCATATGTTCTGCCTACATCTGACACCTGATCATAATATTTCGTTTAAAAAACGTACTCTGACGGACAAGATCCTGAATACGATTCCAGCACTAGGCAGAGAGGCCCAGACAATCTATCCGTTGAGACCTCAAGACATAAAATGGATCACTGTGATGAACAGATTCAAAAGACCCCCCAGCGAAGCCAACAGAACCAACGCTGATATGAGAATTGGTTTCAAGTGCCCCCATAACCAATTTCTGGTGAAAGGTCATTTCACGTTTGGACAGAGAACCGTTGGGCAAGGATGCGCCCATATTATCCAGACGTTGGACGCACCATTGCTGTTCTATGTGAGACCCCCCAACGAGACACGAGTGAGAGCTGACAGCAGATATTTCTCAGGGGACAAGCTTCACTTCTACGAGAGGTTCATATTGATTGCTCGCTCAAGCTACAAGATACCTGCTGGCACTACCTATATTTTATTTACGACGCAAAAGAATTTCTTCAGTCTACATGTTGTGAAGGAGAGCTTGAAGCTGGGTTTCAAGGTAAAAAATCCGTTGGTAGAAAGAATCACGAAAATAGATGGGATGTATGAGGTATCTGTGCCAACACCTATGATACCTCATATGGATGATGATGACGAGCCACCCTCTGAATATATTCAGACAACTCCAATCTCAGAGCCAGAACCATCCCAAGAACCAGAACCATCCCAAGAGCCAGAACCAGAAACCGATTTGCCAGAAATCTATTTGCCGACGAACCCTCCTGTTGTGTTGGACAAAACAATAACCGTGGTCACTACAAATTATGCAGAACAATATAACTCTCAAATCTGGAAAGTATTGACAGATCCCCTTAAAAACAACTTCGTACGCACCTATGGGCCTGATCTACCTGGAATGGATATGAGAACTGCATCGGTAAAACGTAAGGCCGAAAAGAATCCCAAGCGTTTAAAGAAACGTAAGCTCACCTTCAAGGACGCTGCAACAAATACAGAGCCTGAAACTAGAGAACCAGAGCCTGCACCTATTGCAAATCCAGAGCCTGCACCTATTGAACATTCAATGCCTTTTGTTGAAAATCCAGGATTTCATAGTGAATGGCCTATTCAAAGCCCTGCGGTACCTGAAGATCTTAATAATATAGTATGCTCTCCCATGCCAGATCAGCTACTACTAGACTCTATGATGAAAGATCTCCTGACACCTGGCACTCTAGAATATATAATAGATGAGTCCAAACAGCCAAATTACATATCACTCTAAAAATATTAAAAATTTAAAAAAATTGGGTCAAACGAGGCTTCCTCATGTCAGATTTGTCATTATGACTTATCTTGACGATGGAAGCCTCGTTTGACCCATTTTTTTTAAATCTATCTCCTACCAATATTGGATTTGTAAAAAAAATAACTTATAAATTTTATGAGTAGACAAATGAAAATTGTCTAAGCCGTTCAAAAGAATCGCTTAAAGCGGCTTCAGCTATGCCATCCTATCGATTGGACCTGCAAACGGGACAGCCAACATTATCCATAAAAATTTAACCTCGATAAAATTTGTAGCTTTTAAATTGAGATGCTGAGCCAGAAAAACTGAACGCGTAGAGATTAGCAGCTCATATTGTAAAAATTTAAACGTAATTATGAAAATAGTATTAACGAGATCCAATGACAGAGATCCAAAAAAACTTTAGTAACCAATCGTTTGGTCATGACAATTGAAAAGCGAATCTTGATGAACGAGGAAAAGATATATATATATCAACCAACCAACCAACCTTGGAAAAAAAAAAAAAAAAAAAAAAAAAAAAATTTTTTTTTTTTTTTTTTTTTTTTTTTTTTTTTTTTCACAGTTGGTTGGTTGGTTGATAATCTTATCTATATATAATATGGCTAACGTGACTACACTCTCATTGTGTCTCGACGTTTGCCAGCAACGGTCGTCTAGTCACTATGTCTCGTAATGTGTTTTCAACAAGATGTACATTGATGGACACTAGAGCGTTAGATTTTTCTATAAAAGCCTATGATCTATTCTGATTTCATGAAAACCTGCAGTATCTTGTCATTTGTCAGACAAAAGTCTTGTTTTCAAAGCCAAAAATGTATAAATATCGCTATCCCATCCTGTTTTAAAGGAAATGGGTTTAGACATCAGGAGCTAGTTTATGCATGACCTTACAGTAGAAGAAATAAATTCCACTCCCACCCACCCTAATAGATATACTATATATATATACTATATATATAGACTACAGCGCCATCTACAATGATTGGCTAAAGAAATATAGCTTTAGAAGCCAACTGAGAAATATAGCTTTAGAAGCCAACTGAGAAATATAACTTTAGAAATATAACTGTAGCAGTCAACTGAGAAATATAACTTTAGAAATATAACTTTAGAAACCAACCAACCAACCTTGGAAAAAAAAAAAAAAAAAAAAAAAAAAAAAATTTTTTTTTTTTTTTTTTTTTTTTTTTTTTTTTTTTCAAAGGTTGGTTGGTTGGTTGGTTTGACTGGCTATATATAATTATCTATTTGCCTCCACACTCTCATTGTCTCTCAACATTTGTCAGCAACGGTTGTCTAGTTATTATTGCTCGTAATGACAAATATGATAAATTTGAACCTGTATCTGAAACAGGATTCCATCCAATCGTGTCCAAATGCTAGATCTTCCCATTTTAAATGAAACCTGTTAATTTTGATCGTGGCACAGTCGTCGTGTCGATCTTAAACTTGGTCCATCCAAAAAACCTTCATGAGTCAAGCTGAGTGCATCCCGAAACAAACTAATCAAAACCTGAAACAATTGTTGCGTAGAGAGAATCCGTAAAATTTAGCAAGAGGTCTCTATAAAATTTAAATTGCTGAGAGTTGTCACGACAAATGTAGCAATGAACGCTGGAAAATTTAAATGTAATTATGAAAATAGCATTAACCATTCGTTGAATAGCATGACAAATGAAAATTGAAACGTAATTAGGAAATTAGTATCAAGATTAGCTTTTCAATTTAATCCTGACCTTTTTCGAGTTTTGTCCAGATGCTATAAAATTGAAACAGGTGTATCTGAAACATTATTCAATCCAAATGCTAGGGTCTTCTCATTTTAAATGAAACCTGTTAATATTGAACGTCTTAAACGTGGATCACTTGGCCATCCAAGAAACCCTCATGAATATTGAAACCGGCTGAGTTCTATCCTGAAACAGGTGTCACGACAAATTGATATGTACGCTTGAAATCTGAAAGATATATAACCCGTCAAGGTCACACGAGTCAAGCTTCAAGGTCACACTAAAAAAAAAAAAAAAAAAAAAAAAAAAAAAAAAAAAAAAAAAAAAATTTTTTTCAAAGATTTTTTTTTTTTTTTTTTTTTTTTTTTTCATGTGACCTTGAACATAGACTATATATACCCTTGACAAATGAATTTATAAACTATTATTTTTTTTCCTTACTCAGTCTAATATAATTATGGTGGCTCGTGACACGATGCAAAAGTATAGGAATCTTAATAAGAGAGATGTATTTGAGTTTAAATGTCCCCATTGCCAAGTCCTGATCTTACCTAAAAAATATGAAAAGCATTGTCATGAACAGCGCAACATAGACCCTTTGCTGAAATGCGTTTGGTGTCCTGACAACAAGAGACGGCACACATTCCAGCGGCGAAAGAAATACCTGGCGGCCGATCATCTTATAAACTGTTATTTGCAATTTAAAATTCGGATTGCCAAACCCTTACCCGAAGAAGATGATGTGTCCGTTCCAGATGGATATCCTTTCAACTTCAACCCTATGTGTGAGAATAATGACTTTTTTGGACATGATCAAATTTTTCCAGACGGTAGCCGGGCCTACGAGCCTGTCTGGGAGATTGAGTTACCGGAACCGCCTGTTTCTTTTCAAGACCATTCTCTGAATTTGGCAGCTGCATGCGTCCTGAAATATTTACAAAGCGACCTGGTATTCATTCATGTGATGGTTCGAGCTACGGCCTACGAGAGTTTTCTCTATCGTATGGACGAAGACAACGGTAATACGCGGACTCTACCCTTTTCTTGTTGGTGCGACGGAGGGACCGAATCTGATCCTAAATTCAGGCATCATAGACATATGATAGTCGTATCTCCATCTCTTAAGTATTTTCAGAAAAACGTATGGAATAAGATCCAGCCCGAAGATCGACCTTATTCTGGTTTCAAATGCATCTTGAGCAAAAATATAAAAACCGTCTGGCATTTAGTTAATACTCTTGGCTATCTCAGCAAGCGTAGGTCCAAGTGTAATTTTTCTTTCGACGATTGTCTGGAAGCAGGCAATTTGAACCATTTTTATATCCAAGCGACGCTTCCTAAAGACTACAGGCTGGTCTTGGCTACGCTATGGGACAGGGGTATCATAAGAGTTCTCAATCAGAGATATCATATCTGGGAACCGAAGAGATTGCTAGAAGGCCCTATGTCGTTTGTGGATGGGAAATGGCGCATCAAAATCAAACATTTGCCACAAATAATATTGAATATGGTGCTGCCCGTGTCCGAAACTCTCAAGTCTACGAGCAAACCCACCGAACGCTTCTTACATCTGATCGACGGCAAAAAGATGTATTTCAAGCCAGGCAATCGAACTGAACGCGATTACAAGTTATTTTTTGGCATTGTAAAAGACGAATGGTGGGAGCCCTGCAAGTTGCAGCAGGCCTGTTTTATGTGCGCGAAACCTTATATGCAGATATGCGACGAGCTGAAAAAGGAAATTAGCGAGATGAAAACTCTTTACGAACAAGAGACGCAAGATTTGAGAAAGAAGCTAGAAGCCTTGCACGAAGACAATAGACGTTTGCACGAAGACAATAGACGTTTGCACGAAGACAATAAACGTTTGCACGAAATAATTTATAATTTACAAAACGACGAAATTGTGAGACTGAAAAAAGAAAACGACGCCTTGAAAGCGAAAAATGCCAAACTGAAGTTAGAAAATAGCAGCTTTAAAATAAACATTAAACGTTTCAAGACAGAAAATCTCAATCTGAAGGCAGAGAATGTCAGCTTAGCATCAAACGCTAAACGTCTGAAGACAGAAAATATTCAATTAAAAGATGCAAAGTCTAACTTGACAGGACTTGAGCTTAGACAATGATTATCGAATCCATATAGTTGTTGATAAAAAATTGATCCAATGATAATGTGAGAGTATGTTTAGTATGCAGCCATGCCCAAGGTCAAGGTCACAAAAAAAAAAAAAAAAAAAAAAAAAAAAAAAAATATTTTTTTTCAAAGATTTTTTTTTTTTTTTTTTTTTTTTTTTAATGTGACCTTGTGACCTTGATAGATTGTTAGCGCCTATATAAGCAGCTGACAAATCTCATTTTCTAACATTATTCATTTAACTATAATATAAGGGCATGGATAGCTATTTAGATCTCGTGTCAAAGGTTTTGGCAAAACCGCAATTGTCTGAGGGTATCGACAATATTTTGCACAAAGACTGTTTGAATCTTATATCTAAAGATTGGGTGGCTCGTTTGAAAAATAACGTGACTTTTCAAGATTATGTCACCGACGCCAAACGGTTATGGAATCCACCTTATATGACGCTGAATTATGAATATGAAGAATCCAAGCGCCCAAATTTTAAAGTTGCTGTCGTTGCATACTGTAAATTTATGAAACGTTATGGGGATAGAGGCCTTCTAAATCCCAAATTGAATTTATATATTATGGCTTCAGAGCCATTACGTTTAATTGCTCGTGCGATGACATCTGATCTCTCAGTTCAAATTTCTGACGATTTTAAATTTTCTTTTCAAGATTGTAGTGGTGTTTTGAATTGTCATGAATGCGGTAAACGTGCAAACGAATTCAAAGCAAAAGGTCATAAAATATATCTAAGATCTCAACCATGCATACTGGACACCAGCGTATTTACTGGAACTGAAGTCGCGAATCGCTTTTATAGTATGATCGAACCCACGTTCACTGACACGTTTGTAGCCATCTTACAAATAAAAATTAATACGAGATACAGCTATTATACACAAAATAATCAAAAAATTTTACGTATTAGTGGAAGTATTTTAGATTTCATCGGATTTCAGGAAAGAAAATTAATGGCTTCTAAAACAGCTAATATAGGATTTATAACAGAAATCGATAATCAACCTTCAACGAAGGCTAAGGAGGCTAAACCTTCAACAAAGACTAAGGAGGTAGAATCGTCAACAAAAACCGATGATGAGTTTGGCGATTATTTGGAAGGGATGTTAAACGATTCAAAGATACCTTATGAACCTTTTGATTTGGAAAATACTATTGAGTTGGAAAATACTGAAATTAGTCACGATACCATTGATTTGAATGATGTGGACAATAAGAGAAGTTCTAATGATTTAGACTCGGATTCTAAGAAAAGAAAAATAGATGAGGGTGAAAGTCATATATCACAGTGGCTTTTAAGTGACGATTAATAAATTACGTAAACCACATTTTAGTTTAGTACGACAGTCCCATGAAAAAAAAAAAAAAAAAAAAAAAAAAAAATTTTTTTTTTTTTTTTTTTTTTTTTTTTTTTTTTTTTTTAATGTGACCTTGAGCGTGGCTCGTCTATTGCTAACGTGCCTTTCTTTTTTTTTCAAAGTTGGCCATTTCAAACTGACTGTGAAATTTTTCAAAGTCCACGCGTTTTATCTTTCTATTTTCAAAATTACATTTAAAGTTTTATGGCCCAGCTCCTGTTTCAGATAACCCTCAGCCCGTTTCAATTTTATCTCCATTTTAACGTGCTAAGCGATATGTCTTCGTTTTCAAGGTTCTTGCTAAGCGATATGTCTTCGTTTTAACATGGCACCTGACTCAATTTTATCATGGCCTCTTGCATAGCTGATCCACGTTTGAGCGACAAGCTAAATTGAATTCAATGCAAGGGAGTCACGTTAACAGATACCGTAGCGCTGAGAAACGTTCAAAATCTATTGTGAGTCATCTTAAAAGATACCATAGAGGGTCACGTTAAACGATACTATAGCGTGGCGTAAAATATTATCAGCCAATGGAGGGTTAAAAGATACAATAGAATGGAAGAAATACAAAAGTTAAAAATAAATTGGTAAAACCTTTAGGGTTTCGTTGGAAAGGTTTAGTAATATTTAATTTTAAGCTCAATATTATCTTGAGTCAAAATGTAAGTTCGTTATCTGGCTTCAATGAAATGGAATAAAGACAAAAGTTATAATAAATTGGGGAAAAGATTTAGGGTTTCGTTGGAAAGGTTTAGTAAATTTTAATGTTAAATTTAATGTTGACATTTTATCGAGGTCATAGCGTGGCGTAAAATATTATCAGCCAATGGAGGGTTAAAAGATACAATAGAATGGAAGAAATACAAAAGTTAAAAGTAAATTGGTAAAACCTTTAGGGTTTCGTTGGAAAGGTTTAGTAATATTTATTTTTAAATTTTAAGCTCAATATTATCTTGAGTCAAAATGTAAGTTCGTTATCTAGCTTCAATTTTCAAGGAAATGGAATAAAGACAAAAGTTATAATAAATTGGGGAAAAGATTTAGGGTTTCGTTGGAAAGGTTTAGTAAATTTTAATGTAAAATTTAATTTTGATATTTTATCACGGTCAAATGATAGATTCATGCCTATTCACGGGGGTTTCACTTTTGGAAATTCAATTTTCTAATTGCCAGGAAAACTTTTCAAAAGAGATTTTTCAATTCTGCCTGACCAACTGTAACAAATTGCCAAGTTCAATCGGGTCCGTAAAATGTTGCTACCAACATTGGTATTGTAAAAAAATAACTTATAAAATTTTATCAGATTTGATAAGCTTATCTTGACGATGGCCCAGTTTTTTAAATGCTACCAATATTGTAAAAAAATAAGTTATAAAATTTATCAGATATAGTATTTATCAGGCAGTCTTTCGATTTTGACCGTTCAAAGGTATCGTGTAACATGAATTTGGCTTCAGCTATGCAAGAGGCTATGATAAAATTGAGTCAAGCTGACCTGAATCTGAAACAGGTTTTATTTGTCATGTCAAAATGAAGACATATCGCTTAGCAGGAACCTTGAAACCGGACGGCAGGCGTAAAAATTTAAACTGGCTAATATAAACATTGTTGCGTAGAGAGAAAATTTTAACAAGAGGTCTCTATGAAATTCATATTGCTGAGAGTTGTCACGACAAATGTAGCAATGGACGCTGTCAAATGTAATTATGCAAATAGTATTAACCATTCGTTGAGTAGCATGACCAATGAAATATAACAAATGAAACGTAATTAGGAAAATAGTATTAACCAAATGGACTACAGATTAAGGAAGGGACAAATAAATACTTATATACAGACAATCAAGTTTCAAGGTCACATGAAACAAGCTTCAAGGTCACACGAAAAAAAAAAAAAAAAAAAAAATTTTTTTTTTTTTTTTTTTTTTTTTTTTTTTTTTTTTTTTGTGTGTGTGTGTGTGTAACCTTCAAGCTTGTTTCGTGTGACCTTGAAGCTTGTCTATATTTAATATGGCTAACATAACCATAACCTCATTGTGTCTCGACATTTGCCAGCAACGGTCGTCTAGTCACTATGCCTCGTAATGTATTTTAAGTAAGATGTACGTTTTCATGAAATCAGAATGATATCATGGGTTTTATAGAATATAATAAAATAAATTAAATAAAATATTAGAAATAAAATATATTTTTTATCTGTATTTATACATGCAGACATTTCCGCTTCGCGGAAATGTCTGCATGTTTAAATACAGATAAAAAATATATTTTATTTCATACTCAATTATAGGGTCTCGTAAAGAGTTTCATCTCGCTGATTTCGAGTTTCGGCTTGTATGTCGCAACAGTCTTGCTACAACCTGCACGTTTCCCACGATGCCAAATATCTTATAATTTAGTTCAGTTTGTTTGCCAAGCTCGAAATACGTCGTTCTACCGTTGATCAGATGCACTCAGTGGGTTCTTCACAAGACTTGAAATTTTTGGACACGGGCAGCACCCAATTCAATATTATTTCTGTTAAATGTTTAATTTGGATGCGCCACTAATAAACTCCATTGGGACCTTGATAAGCCAGCTTAAATATCTCTGATCTAAGAGTTTGGTTCGTCAAAGAGCCAATGTAGCCAATACTAGCTCATAATCGCTCGGCAGCGAAATAAAAATGATTCCCACCAGCATCTTTGAAAGAACATTCGGACCGGTCCTAACGACCATGAGATAGAGTACCAATATTGTACCTATTCTAATTTGAAGGGATATGGCTTAGCTATAATATAATTTTGTATCTTGATAAAATATACAGGCTCTATAGATAAATTTAAGAGATCTGAGTTTAAAATTTTAATTTTTTCGTTTAAAATTTACATTTTTTCTGTAAAATTTAAAAATTTTAATGACTAAGCTAGAGATAGAGTACCAATATTGTACCTATTCTAATTTTTAAGGGATATGACTTCTCTATAAGATAAATATGTATCTTGGTAAAATATACAGACTCGATAGCTAAATTTAAGAGATCTGAGTTTAAAATTTTAATTCTATATCTTTTCTCTTGAGACATTTGAAACTTACCGGGTTTGGTTTTACGCTTGTACCAAATTTGATTATGCCATTGCACAACAAAGCCAGGCATTCATTTTATGTTTATCAGACCTCTGATAGTCTTTAGCTAAAATTAAAACTTGCCTTTGCAAAGTGGACAACAGCCATGCAAATACGATATAACTGGAGACCAAAAATTAAACAGCCGTCATGTAGCAATCTAAAAAAATTATGCTCGATTGAAATTATTCAAGCTGCTTATATAAAGTTAATCTAAGCAAGATGACCTTGAAAATATAGCCAGTCAAGTTTCAAGGTCACATGAAAAAAAAAAAAAAAAAAAAAAAAAAAAAAAAAATTTTTTTTTTTTTTTTTTTTTTTACAGTTGGTTGGTTGGTTGATAATCTTGTCTATATATAATATGGTTAACGTGACTACACTCTCATTGTGTCTCGACGTTTGCCAGCAACGGTCGTCTAGTCACTATGTCTCGTAATGGGTTTTCAGCAAGATGTACATTGATGGACACTAGAGAGTTAGATTTTTCTATAAAAGCCTATGATCTATTCTGATTTCATGAAAACCTACAGTATTTTGTCATTTGTCAGACAAAAGTCTTGTTTTCAAAGCCAATAATGTATAAATATCGCTATCCCATCCTGTTTTAAAGGAAATGGGTTTAGACATCAGGAGCTAGTTTATGCATGACCTTACAGTAGAAGAAATAAATTCCACTCCCACCCACCCTAATAGATATACTATATATATACTATATATATAGACTGCAGCGCCATCTACAATGATTGGCTAAAGAAATATAGCTTTAGCAGCCAACTTAGAAATATAACTGTAGCAGCCAACTGAGAAATATAACTTTAGAAATATAACTTTAGATATATAACTGTAGCAGTCAACTGAGAAATATAACTTTAGAAACCAACCAACCAACCTTGAAAAAAAAAAAAAAAAAAAAAAAAAAAAAAAAAAATTTTTTTTTTTTTTTTTTTTTTTTTTTTTTTTTTTTTTTTTAAACAGTTGGTTGGTTGGTTGGTTGATATATATTTGTTTCCTCGTTCATCACTTTTCATTTATTAAGATTAGCTTTTCAATTTCATCCCGGCCTTTTCATGTTTTTACCCAAATGCTAAGTTTCAAAAGTCTCGATAAACTTGAAACAGGTGTGTCTTCTCATTTTATATGAAACATGTCTATCTTAAATGTGGATCGCTTGGCCATCCAAGAGGCCTTCATGAAAATTAAAACCGGCTGGGTGTATCTATGACAAAACGTAGCAATTAGATGTTTGAACTGAGTCCATAACCTTTTACAGTTTCCCTTTAAAATTTGTCTAAACTATAGTAGTCTCTTCAAAAGTATCGTTTAAACGTGGATCAGCTATGCAAGAGGTCATGATAAAACTGAGTCACGTTGCCTGTATCTGAAACAGGTCAAAACGAAGACCTGGCAATTGAAAACGAGGCATCGCTTAGCAGGCAAAATTTAAACGAGCTGGACCATAAACGTAACCGTTGAACTCTGGGCCATGCTTAGCTGTAGCAGCCCATACTGTAAAAATAATATTTATGAGATCTAATGACAAAATGTAGAAAGACAAATGAAAAGCTTAAAAGTAGCGGCCCTGGGTCCAAATACTAGTCTATGGCATCATTTTAAAAGAAACCATTGAGCCATCCAAGAGGCCTTGATAGAATCGGCTGAGTGCTTACCGAACAAATCTATAGGTACGCTTGAAATCTGAAAGATGTAGAGAGTAGCAGCCCATATTGTAAAAATTTAAAATTATAAAATTCAAAAGTGGATATGTAGGAAGGGTTAAGTTTCAAAGTCACATGACGAACAAACTAACTAACCAACAAACTTGAAATGAATCAACCAACCAACCTTGAAAAAAAAAAAAAAAAAAAAAAAAAAAAAAAAAAAAAAAAAATTTTTTTTTTTTTTTTTTTTTTTTTTTTTTCAGGTGCCACGCCCACCCTTGAAGCTTGTCTATATATGATATGGCTAACGTGACTACACTCATTGTGTCTCGACGTTTGCCAGCAACGGTCGTCTAGTCACTATGTCTCGTAATGTGTTTTCAGCAAGATGTACATTGATGGACACTAGAGAGTTAGATTTTTCTATAAAAGCCTATGATCTATTCTGATTTCAAGAAAACCTGCAGTATTTTGTAATTTGTCAGACAAAAGTCTTGTTTTCAAAGCCAATAATGTATAAATATCGCTATCCCATCCTGTTTTAAAGGAAATGGGTTTAGACATCAGGAGATAGTTTATGCATGACCTTACAGTAGAAGAAATAAATTCCACTCCCACCCACCCTAATAGATATACTATATATATACTATATATATAGACTACAGCGCCATCTACAATAATTGGCTAAAGAAATATAGCTTTAGAAGCTATAAACGTAACCATTGAATTGTAAATGCTTAGCAGCCCATATTGTAAAAATAGTATTTACGAGATACAATGACAAAGCGTAGAAAGACAAATGAAAAGCTTAAAAGTAGCGGCCCTGTGTCCAAATACTAGTCTATGGCATCATTTTAAATGAAACCATTGAGCCATCCAAGAGGCCTTGATAGAATCGGCTGACTGAACAAATCTATAGCTACGCTTGAAATCTGAAAGACGTAGAGAGTAGCAGCCCATAATGTAAAATTTTAAAATTATAAAATTCAAAATTGAATATGTAGGAAGGGTTAAGTTTCAACAAACTAACTAACCATTAAACTTGAAATGAACCAACCAACCAACCTTGAAAAAAAAAAAAAAAAAAAAAAAATTTTTTTTTTTTTTTTTTTCAAGGTTGGTTGGTTGGTTGATATATATATTTGTTCCTCGTTCATTACTTTTCATTTATAAAGATTAGCTTTTCAATTTCATCCTGACCCTTTTCATGTTTTTATCCAAATGCTAAGTTTCAAAAGTCTCACGCTTCAGCTATGGTATCGATAAAATTGAAACAGGTGTGTCTAAATGCTAAGTCTTCTCATTTTAAATGAAACATGTTAATTTTGATCATGTCTATCTTAAACGTGTATGGCTTGGCCATCCAAGAGGCCTTCATGATACGCGAACCTTGAATTGCTTATAGCATTTCATAAGATGTTCTACCAAATTTGATTTTGCCATTGCACCACAAAGCCAGACATTTATTTTATGTCTATCAGACCTCTGATAATTTTTAGCTAAGATTAACAATTTTCCTTTGTAGTGCGGACAATAGAATGGAACGGCATCTCGATAGAGGGTGTTTCTATAACGTTTTAAATTATGCTTAGCTGCCATGCAAATACAATATAACTGGAGACCAAAAATTAAACAGCCGTCAAGTAGCAATCTAAAAAACTTATGCTGGATTGAAATATTTCAAGTTGCTTACATAGAGCTAATCTAAACAAGATGACCTTGAAAATATAGCCAGTCAAGTTTCAAGGTCACATTAAAAAAAAAAAAAAAAAAAAAAAAAAAAAAAAATTTTTTTTTTTTTTTTTTTTTTTTTTTTTTTTTTTTTAACAGTTGGTTGGTTGGTTGGTTGATATATATTTGTTTCCTCGTTCATCACTTTTCATTTATTAAGATTAGCTTTTCAATTTCATCCCGGCCTTTTCATGTTTTTACCCAAATGCTAAGTTTCAAAAGTCTCGATAAACTTGAAACAGGTGTGTCTTCTCATTTTATATGAAACATGTCTATCTTAAATGTGGATCGCTTGGCCATCCAAGAGGCCTTCATGAAAATTAAAACCGGCTGGGTGTATCTATGACAAAACGTAGCAATTAGATGTTTGAACTGAGTCCATAACCTTTTACAGTTTCCCTTTAAAATTTGTCTAAACTATAGTAGTCTCTTCAAAAGTATCGTTTAAACGTGGATCAGCTATGCAAGAGGTCATGATAAAACTGAGTCACGTTGCCTGTATCTGAAACAGGTCAAAACGAAGACCTGGCAATTGAAAACGAGGCATCGCTTAGCAGGCAAAATTTAAACGAGCTGGACCATAAACGTAACCGTTGAACTCTGGGCCATGCTTAGCTGTAGCAGCCCATACTGTAAAAATAATATTTATGAGATCTAATGACAAAATGTAGAAAGACAAATGAAAAGCTTAAAAGTAGCGGCCCTGGGTCCAAATACTAGTCTATGGCATCATTTTAAAAGAAACCATTGAGCCATCCAAGAGGCCTTGATAGAATCGGCTGAGTGCTTACCGAACAAATCTATAGGTACGCTTGAAATCTGAAAGATGTAGAGAGTAGCAGCCCATATTGTAAAAATTTAAAATTATAAAATTCAAAAGTGGATATGTAGGAAGGGTTAAGTTTCAAAGTCACATGACGAACAAACTAACTAACCAACAAACTTGAAATGAATCAACCAACCAACCTTGAAAAAAAAAAAAAAAAAAAAAAAAAAAAATTTTTTTTTTTTTTTTTTTTTTTTTTTTCAGGTGCCACGCCCACCCTTGAAGCTTGTCTATATATGATATGGCTAACGTGACTACACTCATTGTGTCTCGACGTTTGCCAGCAACGGTCGTCTAGTCACTATGTCTCGTAATGTGTTTTCAGCAAGATGTACATTGATGGACACTAGAGAGTTAGATTTTTCTATAAAAGCCTATGATCTATTCTGATTTCATGAAAACCTGCAGTATTTTGTAATTTGTCAGACAAAAGTCTTGTTTTCAAAGCCAATAATGTATAAATATCGCTATCCCATCCTGTTTTAAAGGAAATGGGTTTAGACATCAGGAGATAGTTTATGCATGACCTTACAGTAGAAGAAATAAATTCCACTCCCACCCACCCTAATAGATATACTATATATATACTATATATATAGACTACAGCGCCATCTACAATAATTGGCTAAAGAAATATAGCTTTAGAAGCTATAAACGTAACCATTGAATTGTAAATGCTTAGCAGCCCATATTGTAAAAATAGTATTTACGAGATACAATGACAAAGCGTAGAAAGACAAATGAAAAGCTTAAAAGTAGCGGCCCTGTGTCCAAATACTAGTCTATGGCATCATTTTAAATGAAACCATTGAGCCATCCAAGAGGCCTTGATAGAATCGGCTGACTGAACAAATCTATAGCTACGCTTGAAATCTGAAAGACGTAGAGAGTAGCAGCCCATAATGTAAAATTTTAAAATTATAAAATTCAAAATTGAATATGTAGGAAGGGTTAAGTTTCAACAAACTAACTAACCATTAAACTTGAAATGAACCAACCAACCAACCTTGAAAAAAAAAAAAAAAAAAAATTTTTTTTTTTTTTTTTTTTTTTTTTTTTTTTTTTTTTTAGTACGACAGGACTATTGTTTTCAGACAGTGATTTTGTGGCGTCACCGTTTATGGTCGATCACCTAGATTTGGCCAAAAGTACTAATTATTTCTAATGTTACCATTTAGTTTTGTTACTCGTCTTTAAATATTCTGTCCAATTTGAAAGAACTTTTGTGTTTTTAAAATTGAAGAGGCAAAAATTTCGAAGCAACAATTTTATTTTTTCGTTTTTACAGATTACCTTATGAAGTCTTAGTTTTTTCCTAATATCTTCAGGGCCTTAAGTTTCTAATAGCCTATGTTGACTTTCTAATGTCTTCATGTTGAGTTTCCAATGGTCTATGTTTAATTTCTAATGTCTGCATGGCCTATGTTGAATTTCTAATGTCTACATTCTAATGTTTAAGTTTCTAATAGCCTATGTTGAATTTCTAATGTCTACATTCTAATGTTTAAATCTCTAATAGCCTATGTTGAATTTCTAATGTCTACATTCTAATGTTTAAGTCTCTAATAGCCTATGTTGAATTTCTAATGTCTACATTCTAATGTTTAAGTCTCTAATAGCCTATGTTGAATTTCTAATGTCTACATTCTAATGTTTAAGTCTCTAATAGCCTATGTTGAATTTCTAATGTCTACATTCTAATGTTTAAGTCTGTAATAGCCTATGTTGAATTTCTAATGTCTACATTCTAATGTTTAAGCCTCTAATAGCCTATGTTGAATTTCTAATGTCTACATTCTAATGTTTAAGCCTCTAATAGCCTATGTTGAATTTCTAATGTCTACATTCTAATGTTTAAGTCTCTAATAGCCTATGTTGAATTTCTAATGTATACATTCTAATGTTTAAGTCTCTAATAGCCTATGTTGAATTTCTAATGTCTACATTCTAATGTTTAAGTCTCTAATAGCCTATGTTGAATTTCTAATGTCTACATTCTAATGCTTAAGTCTCTAATAGCCTATGTTGAATTTCTAATGTCTACATTCTAATGCTTAAGTCTCTAATAGCCTATGTTGAATTTCTAATGTATACATTATAATGTTTAAGTATCTAATAGCCTATGTTGAATTTCTAATGTATACATTCTAATGTTTAAGTCTCTAATAGCCTATGTTGAATTTCTAATGTATACATTCTAATGTTTAAGTCTCTAATAGCCTATGTTGAATTTCTAATGTATACATTCTAATGTTTAAGTCTCTAATAGCCTATGTTGAATTTCTAATGTCTACATTCTAATGTTTAAGTCTCTAATAGTTTCCCTTTAATATTGGGTGTAGGCGTAGCAATAGTCCTGTCGTACTAAACTAAATTCTGTCACAGACAGAATTCTTTTTTTTTTTTTTTTTTTTTTTTGTGAGTTTGTGTCTTTGTTTTTTTTTAAGGTTGGTTGATTGATTGATTACATTCTAAGAGTACATTTAAGAGTATTTTTTTTATTTTTTTTTTTATTTTTTTTTTTTTTTTTTTTCAAGGTTGGTTGGTTGGTTGATATATATATTTGTTCCTCGTTCATTACTTTTCATTTATAAAGATTAGCTTTTCAATTTCATCCTGACCCTTTTCATGTTTTTATCCAAATGCTAAGTTTCAAAAGTCTCACGCTTCAGCTATGGTATCGATAAAATTGAAACAGGTGTGTCTAAATGCTAAGTCTTCTCATTTTAAATGAAACATGTTAATTTTGATCATGTCTATCTTAAACGTGTATGGCTTGGCCATCCAAGAGGCCTTCATGATACGCGAACCTTGAATTGCTTATAGCATTTCATAAGATGTTCTACCAAATTTGATTTTGCCATTGCACCACAAAGCCAGACATTTATTTTATGTCTATCAGACCTCTGATAATTTTTAGCTAAGATTAACAATTTTCCTTTGTAGTGCGGACAATAGAATGGAACGGCATCTCGATAGAGGGTGTTTCTATAACGTTTTAAATTATGCTTAGCTGCCATGCAAATACAATATAACTGGAGACCAAAAATTAAACAGCCGTCAAGTAGCAATCTAAAAAACTTATGCTGGATTGAAATATTTCAAGTTGCTTACATAGAGCTAATCTAAACAAGATGACCTTGAAAATATAGCCAGTCAAGTTTCAAGGTCACATTAAAAAAAAAAAAAAAAAAAAAAAAAAAAAAAAAAAAAAAAATTTTTTTTTTTTTTTTTTTTTTTTTTTTCAATGTGACCTTGAAGCTTGACTCTAGCTAACCTATATAAGCAGCTTGAAAAAATTAAATCCAACATTATTTTTTGAGATTGCTACAGGACGGCTGTTTAATTTTTGGTTTCAAGCTATATTGTATCCGTATGGCAGAAAAAAATCTAAAACGTTATAGAGACACCCTCTATCGAGATGTCGTTCCATTCTATTGTCGGCACTGCAAGGGCAAAGTGTTAATCTTAGCTAAAGACTATCAGAAACATTGTACTGATAAGCATAAGCTGAATGCTACTCTTTGTTGCGTTTGGTGCAAGGGCGAAGTCAAATTTGGTAGAAGAGAAAAAAGTCGTCATGCAGATCATCTCATGGATTGCTATAAGCAATTCAAGGTTCGCGTATCCCAACCCGTCCCCGAGACCCCGTTTTCAGACGGATCGTACATAGAATTCAGTTTCAAACCTATGTGCGATAAATATGATTTTTTCGAGCATGAACAAATATTTCCAGACGGTAGCCGGGCCTACGATCCTATCTGGCCGATCGAGTTAGAGAGACCGCCCGTTTATTTTGAAGACGAAACGCTGAATTTGGCAGCTGCATGCGTTTTGAAGTATCTCAGAGGCGAAGGAGTATGGTTTCATGGAATGGTTAGGGCTATAGCCTTTAACAGCTTTCTCGAATGCATAGACGCAGACGCTGGTAATACTACAACCTTACCTTTTTCATGTTGGTGTGACGGCGGAACCGAAAGAGATCCAAAGTTCAGGCAGCATAGGCACATGATCGTGGTGGCTCCTTCCAGAAAACATTTTCTGAATAAGGTGTGGCGTAAAATAACTCCCGAAGAGCGACCTTATGTAGGCTTCAAATGTCTCAAGAGAAAAGACATAGAATCCGTATGGCATTTGGTCAATGCCTTGGGATATCTCAGCAGGCGCCGGTCCAAATGCAGTTTTTCTTTCGACGATTACGCTGTGGGTGGGAAAATGAACCATTTTTATATCCAAGAGACGCTGCCGAGAGATTACAGGCTAGTATTGGCTACGCTCTTTGACGGAGGCATCACCAAACTCTTAGATCAGAGATATTTCAACTGGGATCCGAACACGCTCATCAAGGTACCCATGGAGTTTATTAACGGCAAATGGTGCATCAAAATCAAACATTTGCCAGAAAACATATTTAATTTGGTGCTGCCCGTGTCCAAAAATTTCAAGTCTTGTGAAGAGCCTACTGAGTATTTTTTGCATTTGATCAATGGTAGAAAGATGTATTTCCAGCCCGGTACACAAACTGACAGAGATTATAAGCTGTTTTTTGGCATCGTGCAAGAAGAATGGTGGGAGCCTTGCAGGTTGCAGCAAGCCTGTTTTATGTGCGCGAAACCTTACATGCAGACATGCGACAAGCTGAAACTCGAAATCAGCGAGATGAAAACTCTTTACGAAACGGACTACAAACTTACGTTGGGTGATCAAAATAAACATGTTTCATTTAAAATGAGAAGGCTTACCATTTAGACACACCTGTTTCAATTTTATCGATACCATAGCTGACTTTTGAAACTTAGCATTTGGATAAAACATGAAAAAGGTCAGGATGAAATTGAAAAGCTAATCTTGATAAATGAAAAGTGATGAACGAGGAAAAAAATATATATTAACCAACCAACCAACTGTAAAAAAAAAAAAAAAAAAAAAAAAAAAAAAAAAAAAATTTTTTTTTTTTTTTTTTTTTTTTTTTTTTTAATGTGACCTTGAAACTTGACTGGCTATATTTTCAAGGTCATCTTGTTTAGATTAGCTCTATGTAAGCAACTTGAAATATTTCAATCCAGCATAAGTTTTTTAGATTGCTACTTGACGGCTGTTTAATTTTTGGTCTCCAGTTATATTGTATTTGCATGGCAGCTAAGCATAATTTAAAACGTTATAGAAACACCCTCTATCGAGATGCCGTTCCATTCTATTGTCCGCACTACAAAGGAAAATTGTTAATCTTAGCTAAAAATTATCAGAGGTCTGATAGACATAAAATAAATGTCTGGCTTTGTGGTGCAATGGCAAAATCAAATTTGGTAGAACATCTTATGAAATGCTATAAGCAATTCAAGGTTCGCGTATCATGAAGGCCTCTTGGATGGCCAAGCCATACACGTTTAAGATAGACATGATCAAAATTAACATGTTTCATTTAAAATGAGAAGACTTAGCATTTAGACACACCTGTTTCAATTTTATCGATACCATAGCTGAAGCGTGAGACTTTTGAAACTTAGCATTTGGATAAAAACATGAAAAGGGTCAGGATGAAATTGAAAAGCTAATCTTTATAAATGAAAAGTAATGAACGAGGAACAAATATATATATCAACCAACCAACCAACCTTGAAAAAAAAAAAAAAAAAAAAAAAAAAAAAAAAAAAAAAAAAAAAAATTTTTTTTTTTTTTTTTTTTTTTTTTTTTTTTTTTTTTTTTCAAGGTTGGTTGGTTGGTTCATTTCAAGTTTAATGGTTAGTTAGTTTGTTGAAACTTAACCCTTCCTACATATTCAATTTTGAATTTTATAATTTTAAAATTTTACATTATGGGCTGCTACTCTCTACGTCTTTCAGATTTCAAGCGTAGCTATAGATTTGTTCAGTCAGCCGATTCTATCAAGGCCTCTTGGATGGCTCAATGGTTTCATTTAAAATGATGCCATAGACTAGTATTTGGACACAGGGCCGCTACTTTTAAGCTTTTCATTTGTCTTTCTACGCTTTGTCATTGTATCTCGTAAATACTATTTTTACAATATGGGCTGCTAAGCATTTACAATTCAATGGTTACGTTTATAGCTTCTAAAGCTATATTTCTTTAGCCAATTATTGTAGATGGCGCTGTAGTCTATATATATAGTATATATATAGTATATCTATTAGGGTGGGTGGGAGTGGAATTTATTTCTTCTACTGTAAGGTCATGCATAAACTATCTCCTGATGTCTAAACCCATTTCCTTTAAAACAGGATGGGATAGCGATATTTATACATTATTGGCTTTGAAAACAAGACTTTTGTCTGACAAATTACAAAATACTGCAGGTTTTCTTGAAATCAGAATAGATCATAGGCTTTTATAGAAAAATCTAACTCTCTAGTGTCCATCAATGTACATCTTGCTGAAAACACATTACGAGACATAGTGACTAGACGACCGTTGCTGGCAAACGTCGAGACACAATGAGTGTAGTCACGTTAGCCATATCATATATAGACAAGCTTCAAGGGTGGGCGTGGCACCTGAAAAAAAAAAAAAAAAAAAAAAAAAAAATTTTTTTTTTTTTTTTTTTTTTTTTTTTTTTTTTTTCAAGGTTGGTTGGTTGATTCATTTCAAGTTTGTTGGTTAGTTAGTTTGTTCGTCATGTGACTTTGAAACTTAACCCTTCCTACATATCCACTTTTGAATTTTATAATTTTAAATTTTTACAATATGGGCTGCTACTCTCTACATCTTTCAGATTTCAAGCGTACCTATAGATTTGTTCGGTAAGCACTCAGCCGATTCTATCAAGGCCTCTTGGATGGCTCAATGGTTTCTTTTAAAATGATGCCATAGACTAGTATTTGGACCCAGGGCCGCTACTTTTAAGCTTTTCATTTGTCTTTCTACATTTTGTCATTAGATCTCATAAATATTATTTTTACAGTATGGGCTGCTACAGCTAAGCATGGCCCAGAGTTCAACGGTTACGTTTATGGTCCAGCTCGTTTAAATTTTGCCTGCTAAGCGATGCCTCGTTTTCAATTGCCAGGTCTTCGTTTTGACCTGTTTCAGATACAGGCAACGTGACTCAGTTTTATCATGACCTCTTGCATAGCTGATCCACGTTTAAACGATACTTTTGAAGAGACTACTATAGTTTAGACAAATTTTAAAGGGAAACTGTAAAAGGTTATGGACTCAGTTCAAACATCTAATTGCTACGTTTTGTCATAGATACACCCAGCCGGTTTTAATTTTCATGAAGGCCTCTTGGATGGCCAAGCGATCCACATTTAAGATAGACATGTTTCATATAAAATGAGAAGACACACCTGTTTCAAGTTTATCGAGACTTTTGAAACTTAGCATTTGGGTAAAAACATGAAAAGGCCGGGATGAAATTGAAAAGCTAATCTTAATAAATGAAAAGTGATGAACGAGGAAACAAATATATATCAACCAACCAACCAACCAACTGTTTAAAAAAAAAAAAAAAAAAAAAAAAAAAAAAAAAATTTTTTTTTTTTTTTTTTTTTTTTTTTTTTTTTTTCAAGGTTGGTTGGTTGGTTTCTAAAGTTATATTTCTCAGTTGACTGCTACAGTTATATATCTAAAGTTATATTTCTAAAGTTATATTTCTCAGTTGGCTGCTACAGTTATATTTCTAAGTTGGCTGCTAAAGCTATATTTCTTTAGCCAATCATTGTAGATGGCGCTGCAGTCTATATATATAGTATATATATAGTATATCTATTAGGGTGGGTGGGAGTGGAATTTATTTCTTCTACTGTAAGGTCATGCATAAACTAGCTCCTGATGTCTAAACCCATTTCCTTTAAAACAGGATGGGATAGCGATATTTATACATTATTGGCTTTGAAAACAAGACTTTTGTCTGACAAATGACAAAATACTGTAGGTTTTCATGAAATCAGAATAGATCATAGGCTTTTATAGAAAAATCTAACTCTCTAGTGTCCATCAATGTACATCTTGCTGAAAACCCATTACGAGACATAGTGACTAGACGACCGTTGCTGGCAAACGTCGAGACACAATGAGAGTGTAGTCACGTTAACCATATTATATATAGACAAGATTATCAACCAACCAACCAACTGTAAAAAAAAAAAAAAAAAAAAAAAAAAAAAAAAAAAAAAATTTTTTTTTTTTTTTTTTTTTTTTTTTTTTTTTTTTTTCATGTGACCTTGAAACTTGACTGGCTATATTTTCAAGGTCATCTTGCTTAGATTAACTTTATATAAGCAGCTTGAATAATTTCAATCCAGCATAATTTTTTTAGATTGCTACATGACGGCTGTTTAATTTTTGGTCTCCAGTTATATCGTATTTGCATGGCTGTTGTCCACTTTGCAAAGGCAAGTTTTAATTTTAGCTAAAGACTATCAGAGGTCTGATAAACATAAAATGAATGCCTGGCTTTGTTGTGCAATGGCATAATCAAATTTGGTACAAGCGTAAAACCAAACCCGGTAAGTTTCAAATGTCTCAAGAGAAAAGATATAGAATTAAAATTTTAAACTCAGATCTCTTAAATTTAGCTATCGAGTCTGTATATTTTACCAAGATACATATTTATCTTATAGAGAAGTCATATCCCTTAAAAATTAGAATAGGTACAATATTGGTACTCTATCTCTAGCTTAGTCATTAAAATTTTTAAATTTTACAGAAAAAATGTAAATTTTAAACGAAAAAATTAAAATTTTAAACTCAGATCTCTTAAATTTATCTATAGAGCCTGTATATTTTATCAAGATACAAAATTATATTATAGCTAAGCCATATCCCTTCAAATTAGAATAGGTACAATATTGGTACTCTATCTCATGGTCGTTAGGACCGGTCCGAATGTTCTTTCAAAGATGCTGGTGGGAATCATTTTTATTTCGCTGCCGAGCGATTATGAGCTAGTATTGGCTACATTGGCTCTTTGACGAACCAAACTCTTAGATCAGAGATATTTAAGCTGGCTTATCAAGGTCCCAATGGAGTTTATTAGTGGCGCATCCAAATTAAACATTTAACAGAAATAATATTGAATTGGGTGCTGCCCGTGTCCAAAAATTTCAAGTCTTGTGAAGAACCCACTGAGTGCATCTGATCAACGGTAGAACGACGTATTTCGAGCTTGGCAAACAAACTGAACTAAATTATAAGATATTTGGCATCGTGGGAAACGTGCAGGTTGTAGCAAGACTGTTGCGACATACAAGCCGAAACTCGAAATCAGCGAGATGAAACTCTTTACGAGACCCTATAATTGAGTATGAAATAAAATATATTTTTTATCTGTATTTAAACATGCAGACATTTCCGCGAAGCGGAAATGTCTGCATGTATAAATACAGATAAAAAATATATTTTATTTCTAATATTTTATTTAATTTATTTTATTATATTCTATAAAACCCATGATATCATTCTGATTTCATGAAAACGTACATCTTACTTAAAATACATTACGAGGCATAGTGACTAGACGACCGTTGCTGGCAAATGTCGAGACACAATGAGGTTATGGTTATGTTAGCCATATTAAATATAGACAAGCTTCAAGGTCACACGAAACAAGCTTGAAGGTTACACACACACACAAAAAAAAAAAAAAAAAAAAAAAAAAAAAAAATTTTTTTTTTTTTTTTTTTTTTTTTTTTTTTTCGTGTGACCTTGAAGCTTGTTTCATGTGACCTTGAAACTTGATTGTCTGTATATAAGTATTTATTTGTCCCTTCCTTAATCTGTAGTCCATTTGGTTAATACTATTTTCCTAATTACGTTTCATTTGTTATATTTCATTGGTCATGCTACTCAACGAATGGTTAATACTATTTGCATAATTACATTTGACAGCGTCCATTGCTACATTTGTCGTGACAACTCTCAGCAATATGAATTTCATAGAGACCTCTTGTTAAAATTTTCTCTCTACGCAACAATGTTTATATTAGCCAGTTTAAATTTTTACGCCTGCCGTCCGGTTTCAAGGTTCCTGCTAAGCGATATGTCTTCATTTTGACATGACAAATAAAACCTGTTTCAGATTCAGGTCAGCTTGACTCAATTTTATCATAGCCTCTTGCATAGCTGAAGCCAAATTCATGTTACACGATACCTTTGAACGGTCAAAATCGAAAGACTGCCTGATAAATACTATATCTGATAAATTTTATAACTTATTTTTTTACAATATTGGTAGCATTTAAAAAACTGGGCCATCGTCAAGATAAGCTTATCAAATCTGATAAAATTTTATAAGTTATTTTTTTACAATACCAATGTTGGTAGCAACATTTTACGGACCCGATTGAACTTGGCAATTTGTTACAGTTGGTCAGGCAGAATTGAAAAATCTCTTTTGAAAAGTTTTCCTGGCAATTAGAAAATTGAATTTCCAAAAGTGAAACCCCCGTGAATAGGCATGCATCTATCATTTGACCGTGATAAAATATCAAAATTAAAATTATCATTAAAATTTACTAAACCTTTCCAACGAAACCCTAAATCTTTTCCCCAGTTTATTATAACTTTTGTCTTTATTCCATTTCCTTGAAAATTGAAGCTAGATAACGAACTTACATTTTGACTCAAGATAATATTGAGCTTAAAATTTAAAAATAAATATTACTAAACCTTTCCAACGAAACCCTAAAGGTTTTACCAATTTACTTTTAACTTTTGTATTTCTTCCATTCTATTGTATCTTTTAACCCTCCATTGGCTGATAATATTTTACGCCACGCTATGACCTCGATAAAATGTCAACATTAAATTTAACATTAAAATTTACTAAACCTTTCCAACGAAACCCTAAATCTTTTCCCCAATTTATTATAACTTTTGTCTTTATTCCATTTCATTGAAGCCAGATAACGAACTTACATTTTGACTCAAGATAATATTGAGCTTAAAATTAAATATTACTAAACCTTTCCAACGAAACCCTAAAGGTTTTACCAATTTATTTTTAACTTTTGTATTTCTTCCATTCTATTGTATCTTTTAACCCTCCATTGGCTGATAATATTTTACGCCACGCTATAGTATCGTTTAACGTGACCCTCTATGGTATCTTTTAAGATGACTCACAATAGATTTTGAACGTTTCTCAGCGCTACGGTATCTGTTAACGTGACTCCCTTGCATTGAATTCAATTTAGCTTGTCGCTCAAACGTGGATCAGCTATGCAAGAGGCCATGATAAAATTGAGTCAGGTGCCATGTTAAAACGAAGACATATCGCTTAGCAAGAACCTTGAAAACGAAGACATATCGCTTAGCACGTTAAAATGGAGATAAAATTGAAACGGGCTGAGGGTTATCTGAAACAGGAGCTGGGCCATAAAACTTTAAATGTAATTTTGAAAATAGAAAGATAAAACGCGTGGACTTTGAAAAATTTCACAGTCAGTTTGAAATGGCCAACTTTGAAAAAAAAAGAAAGGCACGTTAGCAATAGACGAGCCACGCTCAAGGTCACATTAAAAAAAAAAAAAAAAAAAAAAAATTTTTTTTTTTTTTTTTTTTTTTTTTTTTTCATGGGACTGTCGTACTAAACTAAAATGTGGTTTACGTAATTTATTAATCGTCACTTAAAAGCCACTGTGATATATGACTTTCACCCTCATCTATTTTTCTTTTCTTAGAATCCGAGTCTAAATCATTAGAACTTCTCTTATTGTCCACATCATTCAAATCAATGGTATCGTGACTAATTTCAGTATTTTCCAACTCAATAGTATTTTCCAAATCAAAAGGTTCATAAGGTATCTTTGAATCGTTTAACATCCCTTCCAAATAATCGCCAAACTCATCATCGGTTTTTGTTGACGATTCTACCTCCTTAGTCTTTGTTGAAGGTTTAGCCTCCTTAGCCTTCGTTGAAGGTTGATTATCGATTTCTGTTATGAATCCTATATTAGCTGTTTTAGAAGCCATTAATTTTCTTTCCTGAAATCCGATGAAATCTAAAATACTTCCACTAATACGTAAAATTTTTTGATTATTTTGTGTATAATAGCTGTATCTCGTATTAATTTTTATTTGTAAGATGGCTACAAACGTGTCAGTGAACGTGGGTTCGATCATACTATAAAAGCGATTCGCGACTTCAGTTCCAGTAAATACGCTGGTGTCCAGTATGCATGGTTGAGATCTTAGATATATTTTATGACCTTTTGCTTTGAATTCGTTTGCACGTTTACCGCATTCATGACAATTCAAAACACCACTACAATCTTGAAAAGAAAATTTAAAATCGTCAGAAATTTGAACTGAGAGATCAGATGTCATCGCACGAGCAATTAAACGTAATGGCTCTGAAGCCATAATATATAAATTCAATTTGGGATTTAGAAGGCCTCTATCCCCATAACGTTTCATAAATTTACAGTATGCAACGACAGCAACTTTAAAATTTGGGCGCTTGGATTCTTCATATTCATAATTCAGCGTCATATAAGGTGGATTCCATAACCGTTTGGCGTCGGTGACATAATCTTGAAAAGTCACGTTATTTTTCAAACGAGCCACCCAATCTTTAGATATAAGATTCAAACAGTCTTTGTGCAAAATATTGTCGATACCCTCAGACAATTGCGGTTTTGCCAAAACCTTTGACACGAGATCTAAATAGCTATCCATGCCCTTATATTATAGTTAAATGAATAATGTTAGAAAATGAGATTTGTCAGCTGCTTATATAGGCGCTAACAATCTATCAAGGTCACAAGGTCACATTAAAAAAAAAAAAAAAAAAAAAAAAAAAAAAAAAAAAAAAGAAAATCTTTGAAAAAAAATATTTTTTTTTTTTTTTTTTTTTTTTTTTTTGTGACCTTGACCTTGGGCATGGCTGCATACTAAACATACTCTCACATTATCATTGGATCAATTTTTTATCAACAACTATATGGATTCGATAATCATTGTCTAAGCTCAAGTCCTGTCAAGTTAGACTTTGCATCTTTTAATTGAATATTTTCTGTCTTCAGACGTTTAGCGTTTGATGCTAAGCTGACATTCTCTGCCTTCAGATTGAGATTTTCTGTCTTGAAACGTTTAATGTTTATTTTAAAGCTGCTATTTTCTAACTTCAGTTTGGCATTTTTCGCTTTCAAGGCGTCGTTTTCTTTTTTCAGTCTCACAATTTCGTCGTTTTGTAAATTATAAATTATTTCGTGCAAACGTTTATTGTCTTCGTGCAAACGTCTATTGTCTTCGTGCAAACGTCTATTGTCTTCGTGCAAGGCTTCTAGCTTCTTTCTCAAATCTTGCGTCTCTTGTTCGTAAAGAGTTTTCATCTCGCTAATTTCCTTTTTCAGCTCGTCGCATATCTGCATATAAGGTTTCGCGCACATAAAACAGGCCTGCTGCAACTTGCAGGGCTCCCACCATTCGTCTTTTACAATGCCAAAAAATAACTTGTAATCGCGTTCAGTTCGATTGCCTGGCTTGAAATACATCTTTTTGCCGTCGATCAGATGTAAGAAGCGTTCGGTGGGTTTGCTCGTAGACTTGAGAGTTTCGGACACGGGCAGCACCATATTCAATATTATTTGTGGCAAATGTTTGATTTTGATGCGCCATTTCCCATCCACAAACGACATAGGGCCTTCTAGCAATCTCTTCGGTTCCCAGATATGATATCTCTGATTGAGAACTCTTATGATACCCCTGTCCCATAGCGTAGCCAAGACCAGCCTGTAGTCTTTAGGAAGCGTCGCTTGGATATAAAAATGGTTCAAATTGCCTGCTTCCAGACAATCGTCGAAAGAAAAATTACACTTGGACCTACGCTTGCTGAGATAGCCAAGAGTATTAACTAAATGCCAGACGGTTTTTATATTTTTGCTCAAGATGCATTTGAAACCAGAATAAGGTCGATCTTCGGGCTGGATCTTATTCCATACGTTTTTCTGAAAATACTTAAGAGATGGAGATACGACTATCATATGTCTATGATGCCTGAATTTAGGATCAGATTCGGTCCCTCCGTCGCACCAACAAGAAAAGGGTAGAGTCCGCGTATTACCGTTGTCTTCGTCCATACGATAGAGAAAACTCTCGTAGGCCGTAGCTCGAACCATCACATGAATGAATACCAGGTCGCTTTGTAAATATTTCAGGACGCATGCAGCTGCCAAATTCAGAGAATGGTCTTGAAAAGAAACAGGCGGTTCCGGTAACTCAATCTCCCAGACAGGCTCGTAGGCCCGGCTACCGTCTGGAAAAATTTGATCATGTCCAAAAAAGTCATTATTCTCACACATAGGGTTGAAGTTGAAAGGATATCCATCTGGAACGGACACATCATCTTCTTCGGGTAAGGGTTTGGCAATCCGAATTTTAAATTGCAAATAACAGTTTATAAGATGATCGGCCGCCAGGTATTTCTTTCGCCGCTGGAATGTGTGCCGTCTCTTGTTGTCAGGACACCAAACGCATTTCAGCAAAGGGTCTATGTTGCGCTGTTCATGACAATGCTTTTCATATTTTTTAGGTAAGATCAGGACTTGGCAATGGGGACATTTAAACTCAAATACATCTCTCTTAATAAGATTCCTATACTTTTGCATCGTGTCACGAGCCACCATAATTATATTAGACTGAGTAAGGAAAAAAAATAATAGTTTATAAATTCATTTGTCAAGGGTATATATAGTCTATGTTCAAGGTCACATGAAAAAAAAAAAAAAAAAAAAAAAAAAAAAAAAAAATCTTTGAAAAAAATTTTTTTTTTTTTTTTTTTTTTTTTTTTTTTTTTTTTTTTTAGTGTGACCTTGAAGCTTGACTCGTGTGACCTTGACGGGTTATATATCTTTCAGATTTCAAGCGTACATATCAATTTGTCGTGACACCTGTTTCAGGATAGAACTCAGCCGGTTTCAATATTCATGAGGGTTTCTTGGATGGCCAAGTGATCCACGTTTAAGACGTTCAATATTAACAGGTTTCATTTAAAATGAGAAGACCCTAGCATTTGGATTGAATAATGTTTCAGATACACCTGTTTCAATTTTATAGCATCTGGACAAAACTCGAAAAAGGTCAGGATTAAATTGAAAAGCTAATCTTGATACTAATTTCCTAATTACGTTTCAATTTTCATTTGTCATGCTATTCAACGAATGGTTAATGCTATTTTCATAATTACATTTAAATTTTCCAGCGTTCATTGCTACATTTGTCGTGACAACTCTCAGCAATTTAAATTTTATAGAGACCTCTTGCTAAATTTTACGGATTCTCTCTACGCAACAATTGTTTCAGGTTTTGATTAGTTTGTTTCGGGATGCACTCAGCTTGACTCATGAAGGTTTTTTGGATGGACCAAGTTTAAGATCGACACGACGACTGTGCCACGATCAAAATTAACAGGTTTCATTTAAAATGGGAAGATCTAGCATTTGGACACGATTGGATGGAATCCTGTTTCAGATACAGGTTCAAATTTATCATATTTGTCATTACGAGCAATAATAACTAGACAACCGTTGCTGACAAATGTTGAGAGACAATGAGAGTGTGGAGGCAAATAGATAATTATATATAGCCAGTCAAACCAACCAACCAACCAACCTTTGAAAAAAAAAAAAAAAAAAAAAAATTTTTTTTTTTTTTTTTTTTTTTTTTTTTTTTTTTTTTCCAAGGTTGGTTGGTTGGTTTCTAAAGTTATATTTCTAAAGTTATATTTCTCAGTTGACTGCTACAGTTATATTTCTAAAGTTATATTTCTCAGTTGGCTTCTAAAGCTATATTTCTCAGTTGGCTTCTAAAGCTATATTTCTTTAGCCAATCATTGTAGATGGCGCTGTAGTCTATATATATAGTATATATATATAGTATATCTATTAGGGTGGGTGGGAGTGGAATTTATTTCTTCTACTGTAAGGTCATGCATAAACTAGCTCCTGATGTCTAAACCCATTTCCTTTAAAACAGGATGGGATAGCGATATTTATACATTTTTGGCTTTGAAAACAAGACTTTTGTCTGACAAATGACAAGATACTGCAGGTTTTCATGAAATCAGAATAGATCATAGGCTTTTATAGAAAAATCTAACGCTCTAGTGTCCATCAATGTACATCTTGTTGAAAACACATTACGAGACATAGTGACTAGACGACCGTTGCTGGCAAACGTCGAGACACAATGAGAGTGTAGTCACGTTAGCCATATTATATATAGATAAGATTATCAACCAACCAACCAACTGTGAAAAAAAAAAAAAAAAAAAAAAAAAAAAAAAAAAAATTTTTTTTTTTTTTTTTTTTTTTTTTTTTTTTTTTTTTTCCAAGGTTGGTTGGTTGGTTGATATATATATATCTTTTCCTCGTTCATCAAGATTCGCTTTTCAATTGTCATGACCAAACGATTGGTTACTAAAGTTTTTTTGGATCTCTGTCATTGGATCTCGTTAATACTATTTTCATAATTACGTTTAAATTTTTACAATATGAGCTGCTAATCTCTACGCGTTCAGTTTTTCTGGCTCAGCATCTCAATTTAAAAGCTACAAATTTTATCGAGGTTAAATTTTTATGGATAATGTTGGCTGTCCCGTTTGCAGGTCCAATCGATAGGATGGCATAGCTGAAGCCGCTTTAAGCGATTCTTTTGAACGGCTTAGACAATTTTCATTTGTCTACTCATAAAATTTATAAGTTATTTTTTTTACAAATCCAATATTGGTAGGAGATAGATTTAAAAAAAATGGGTCAAACGAGGCTTCCATCGTCAAGATAAGTCATAATGACAAATCTGACATGAGGAAGCCTCGTTTGACCCAAATTTTTTAAATTTTTAATATTTTTAGAGTGATATGTAATTTGGCTGTTTGGACTCATCTATTATATATTCTAGAGTGCCAGGTGTCAGGAGATCTTTCATCATAGAGTCTAGTAGTAGCTGATCTGGCATGGGAGAGCATACTATATTATTAAGATCTTCAGGTACCGCAGGGCTTTGAATAGGCCATTCACTATGAAATCCTGGATTTTCAACAAAAGGCATTGAATGTTCAATAGGTGCAGGCTCTGGATTTGCAATAGGTGCAGGCTCTGGTTCTCTAGTTTCAGGCTCTGTATTTGTTGCAGCGTCCTTGAAGGTGAGCTTACGTTTCTTTAAACGCTTGGGATTCTTTTCGGCCTTACGTTTTACCGATGCAGTTCTCATATCCATTCCAGGTAGATCAGGCCCATAGGTGCGTACGAAGTTGTTTTTAAGGGGATCTGTCAATACTTTCCAGATTTGAGAGTTATATTGTTCTGCATAATTTGTAGTGACCACGGTTATTGTTTTGTCCAACACAACAGGAGGGTTCGTCGGCAAATAGATTTCTGGCAAATCGGTTTCTGGTTCTGGCTCTTGGGATGGTTCTGGTTCTTGGGATGGTTCTGGCTCTGAGATTGGAGTTGTCTGAATATATTCAGAGGGTGGCTCGTCATCATCATCCATATGAGGTATCATAGGTGTTGGCACAGATACCTCATACATCCCATCTATTTTCGTGATTCTTTCTACCAACGGATTTTTTACCTTGAAACCCAGCTTCAAGCTCTCCTTCACAACATGTAGACTGAAGAAATTCTTTTGCGTCGTAAATAAAATATAGGTAGTGCCAGCAGGTATCTTGTAGCTTGAGCGAGCAATCAATATGAACCTCTCGTAGAAGTGAAGCTTGTCCCCTGAGAAATATCTGCTGTCAGCTCTCACTCGTGTCTCGTTGGGGGGTCTCACATAGAACAGCAATGGTGCGTCCAACGTCTGGATAATATGGGCGCATCCTTGCCCAACGGTTCTCTGTCCAAACGTGAAATGACCTTTCACCAGAAATTGGTTATGGGGGCACTTGAAACCAATTCTCATATCAGCGTTGGTTCTGTTGGCTTCGCTGGGGGGTCTTTTGAATCTGTTCATCACAGTGATCCATTTTATGTCTTGAGGTCTCAACGGATAGATTGTCTGGGCCTCTCTGCCTAGTGCTGGAATCGTATTCAGGATCTTGTCCGTCAGAGTACGTTTTTTAAACGAAATATTATGATCAGGTGTCAGATGTAGGCAGAACATATGGATTTTGCCTTCTCCGATCATTGTTTGGAAATGAGGATATTTCTTCAGCTTCTTGACAGAAGTCGAAAGAATATTTGGAAAAGGCTCAGTCATTCCGAAAAGGTTATGAAGAGCGTTAGCCGCTTTAAGTTTCTTCACAGAGCATTGATGCTTATACATGTTAGCAGTTCAAGCTCCGAAGAGAGAATGACTATTCGATCGAATGGCAGAGCTTATATAGTGAAGGCAGGATGTTGCATAACTCATTTTCTACGAAAACAGGATAAGATAAGGCTATTTATAGAATTATTGTCGCTGAACGCGAAAACAGGATATTGCATAACTCATTTGCTACGAAACAGGATGCTGAACACGGAAACAGGATACGGTAAAGATTTTTATAGATGCTGAAACAAATAAGCATTGCTGGACAATGATAGTGTAGATACTTTAGCATGATATATATAGGTTATCTAGAGTCAATCAACTAATCAACCAACCTTGAAAAAAAAAAAAAAAAAAAAAAAAAAAAAAAAAAATTTTTTTTTTTTTTTTTTTTTTTTTTTTTTTTCAAGGTTGGTTGATTGGTTGCTTGACATTAGCTAACCTATATATATCTCATGCTAAAGTGTCTTTGGTTGATTTTATATTTCTATAATTTTTTCAACATACTATTTTTTTGGGACTTTGCCATTTTTCACCAATCTGGAAAATTTTTCAAAGTTTATCATTTCGATTTTATAGATTTTGATTTCAAAATAATATTTTTTTGCCAATCTTGAAATTTTTTTAAGTTGGTTGATAATAGTTTATATATAAATTTATATCTCAGGGACTTCAGTTATAAAAGTATCCATTCAAAATCTTAAGTATCCGTTTAAAATCTTAAAGTACAAATCGGTACGCATCCAATATTGGCAATATAATTGTTACAAAAAAAACGGGTCGAACGAAGTGTCAAAGACAGGAATCTGCCATGAGACACTTCGTTCGGCCCGATTTTTTTATAAATCGTTTGGGTTTAAACCCAACTGTAGTATTTTCTAGCCTCTGTATTTATAAGGCTGTAGCATTTTCCATCTCTCAAATTGACGTTCGATTTGACAACGACTATGCCATGCCGTTTTCTAATTCTTGGATCTTCAAAGCCAGCAGTTTTTAATTTAGGCCGTACCACGAAATCTATCTTCGGTGGAGGCTTCCAGGCACGATAAGTTGTTACGTTGGACTCTGGAGATTTTGGTAGCGGGCTTAATAGCTTTGGTACTTTAAAATAAATCATCTCTGACATGGGTATTGAAATTTGAACTGGAACTTGAACAGATTTAGAAGCTGGAACTGGTCTTGAAGCTGGAACTGGAACTGGAACTTGAACAGATTTAGAAGCTGGAACTGGAACTGGAACAGATTTAGAAGCTGGAACTGGAACTGGAACTGGAACAGATTTAAGCTGGAACTGGAACTGGAACAGATTTAGAAGCTGGAACTGGAACTGGAACTGGAACTGGAACAGATTTAGAAGCTGGAACTGGAACTGGAACAGATTTAGAAGCTGGAACTGGAACTGGAACTGGAACGCGTTTAGATTTGAAAACTGGAGATGGTCTGGAAACTGGTTTTGGAGTTGGCATGGACATGTCTCGATTATAATTGCATAATAACTCGAGAGAAAGACGAGAAGTATTCAAGACATTCCATCCAGGCTTTACGGCATAGTCATAGTCAAATCGCTCGTCGGTCAGAGAGTCGAAAGAAAACATTTCCATTTTGAAAAACAGAGGCTCAGAATGAATAAGCTGAGGCGAGAGGCTCGTATTTATACTCTGGCAAGCGGATGCGTGAGATCTGATAAGCGGTTCTGAGAAACGACATCAGTAATACTATATAAGGCTCGACAGGATGACGTTTTATAGATTAGAGAGGCTTGACGCATCTATAAATAACTTATCACGTCCTGTTTTTGAGGAAACGGTTTACATAATATCCTGCCAATTTGTTCTAGAAGAATTTTATCGGATCATCTTGAAGGCTTCAAGCGACAAACTAATTTTCTAAAAATTTTAACAGATGAGAGATATGACCGTTGCTGGCAAAGATCGAGATAGAGTGAGGAGGTGGCAAGTCAGCGATCCTATATATAGAGGAGATAATCAACCAACTGTGAAAAAAAAAAAAAAAAAAAAAAAAAAAAAAAAAATTTTTTTTTTTTTTTTTTTTTTTTTTTTTTTTTTTCATAGTTGGTTGGTTGATTATATCCTCTATATATAGGATCGCTGACTTGCCACCTCCTCATTGTGTCTCGACATTTGCCAGCAACGGTCGTCTAGTAACTATGCCTAGTTGAAAATTTGAAAATTTTAACAGACGAGAGATATGACCGTTGCTGGCAAAGATCTAGATAGAATGAGGAGGTGGCACGTCAGCGATCCTATATATAGAGAAGATTATCAACCAACCAACCAACTGTGAAAAAAAAAAAAAAAAAAAAAAAAAATATATATATTTTTTTTTTTTTTTTTTTTTTTTTTTCTTCATAGTTGGTTGGTTGATTATATCCTCTATATATAGGATCGCTGACTTGCTACCTCCTCATTGTGTCTCGACATTTGCCAGCAACGGTCGTCTAGTCACTATGCCTAGTTGAAAAATTGAAAATTTTAACAGAGAGATATGACCGTTGCTGGCAAAGATCTAGATAGAATGAGGAGGTGGCACGTCAGCGATCCTATATATAGAGAAGATTATCAACCAACCAACCAACTGTAAAAAAAAAAAAAAAAAAAAAAAAAAAAAAAAATTTTTTTTTTTTTTTTTTTTTTTTTTTTTTTTTTTCATAGTTGGTTGGTTGATTATATCCTCTATATATAGGATCGCTGACTTGCTACCTCCTCATTGTGTCTCGACATTTGCCAGCAACGGTCGTCTAGTCACTATGCCTAGTTGAAAAATTGAAAATTTTAACAGACGAGAGATATGACCGTTGCTGGCAAAGATCTAGATAGAATGAGGAGGTGGCACGTCAGCGATCCTATATATAGAGAAGATTATCAACCAACCAACCAACTGTGAAGAAAAAAAAAAAAAAAAAAAAAAATTTTTTTTTTTTTTTTTTTTTTTTTTTCATAGTTGGTTGGTTGATTATATCCTCTATATATAGGATCGCTGACTTGCTACCTCCTCATTGTGTCTCGACATTTGCCAGCAACGGTCGTCTAGTCACTATGCCTAGTTGAAAAATTGAAAATTTTAACAGATGAGAGATATGACCGTTGCTGGCAAAGATCTAGATAGAATGAGGAGGTGGCACGTCAGCGATCCTATATATAGAGAAGATTATCAACCAACCAACCAACTGTGAAAAAAAAAAAAAAAAAAAAAAAAAAAAAAAAAAAAATTTTTTTTTTTTTTTTTTTTTTTTTTTTTTTCATAGTTGGTTGGTTGATTATATCCTCTATATATAGGATCGCTGACTTGCTACCTCCTCATTGTGTCTCGACATTTGCCAGCAACGGTCGTCTAGTCACTATGCCTAGTTGAAAAATTGAAAATTTTAACAGATGAGAGATATGACCGTTGCTGGCAAAGATCTAGATAGAATGAGGAGGTGGCACGTCAGCGATCCTATATATAGAGAAGATTATCAACCAACCAACCAACTGTGTTTTTTTTTTTTTTTTTTTTTTTTTTTACAGTTGGTTGGTTGGTTGAATTCATTCTATATAAATAGCCGACTCTTCTCCAATCAGTCTTCTTCTGTCCCAGTAAATCTATCCATTGTTAGATCCTGCCGGATTTAGAACGATATGCTATCTCTAGCTTAGCCATGGAACGTTTCTAATTTATGTCTGGCAGATTAACAATACGCTATCTTAGCCTGTTTCTAATCTATTCAAACTTTTTACGATGATTAAGTATCGCGAGTCAAATTTATTTTGGCGTACCTTGAATCGCTACCGAAAAAATGGATGGCTCTAATATAGGTATAGGCTACGTGAGCGATTCGTTCAGGATATAATCGAGGAACGTACTGCTAGAGGATAAGACACACATTTTTGGCTTGAAACAAATCATGGTACCGCTGTCGGAAAAAGTACGGTTTATTAAAGACATTTTACATAAGAGACATCATTGAGTTTGAAATAAAATATTTTTTTATCTGTATTTAAACATGCAGACATTTCCGCGAAGCGGAAATGTCTGCTTGTTTAAATACAGATAAAAAAATATTTTATGTTATTATATTTTATAAAAACCCATGATCTATTCTGATTTCATGAAAACCTGCAACATCTTGTCATTTGTCAGACAAAATCTATAAAAATCTTGTTTTCAAAGCCAATATTGTATAAATAACGTTATCCCATCCTATTTTAAAGAAAACGGGTTTGGGCATCACGGAGCTGGTTTATGCATGACCTTACAGTAGAAGAAATAAATTCCACTCCCACCCACCCTAATAGATATACTATATATATACTATATATATAGACTGCAGCGCCATCTACAATGAATTTGATTGGATAAAAAAATATAACTTTAGAAACCAACTGTGAAATATTTACATATCTAGCTTAGCCCTTAAAAAATTTAAATTTTACACAAAAAATTAAAATTTTAAACGAAAAAATTAAATTTATACACTCAGATCTCTTAAATTTATCTATAGAGTCTGTATATTTTACCAAGATTCATATTTATCTTATAGAGAAGCCATATCCCTTCAAATCGTTACGATATTGGTACTCTATCTCTAGCTTAGCCATTAAAATTTTTAAATTTTACACAAAAAAGTTAAAATTTTAAACGAAAATTTTAGACTCAGATTTCTTAAATTTATCTATAGATATTTTATCAAGATACATAATTATCTTATAGAGAAGCCATATCCCTTGAAAATTACAAATTCAAAATATTTTACAGATGACTGTTGTTGGCAGACGTCGAGACAAAATGAGATGTGGGTACGCTAGCCATCCTATATATAGGACACACGAAAAAAACTAATGTTCAATAAATGAGGTTAGTTCCGTTAAGTTATAGATTCTGCTCCGTCCTTGAAGATGTGTTCAAGGTCACACGAAAAAAAAAAAAAAAAAAAAAAAAAAAAAAAATTTTTTTTTTTTTTTTTTTTTTTTTTTTTTTTTTTTTTTCAAGGTCGTTGGATTTCTTGTGGGCGTGGCTTCATACCATCTATATATATAGAGAGATAAACTCGCTTACGTATCCAAACCGTCATTGTCCAGTCATGTCTCTGTTGGCTTAGTTATTTTTATCTATACATTTAAATTGATACCATTTTATCTCGTTTTCCAGAGTCTTAAATTTAATTTCTACAATATTGGCTTATTATAGTTTATATGTTTAAATAGTCTTCATGCTATCCTGATAATCTCTTCGATACTAGCTTAAATAGATTTTTTTATAAATTTAATATCAAAGTCTCAAATTAAACCCGTCCAATATTGGCACTATATCTATCGCAAAAAAATGGGTCGAACGAGGTGTCAAAGACAGAAATTCTGCCATGAGACACCTCGTTCGACCCATTTTTTTACTCTCATTTTAAAGATCAACATAAGCTCTCTATGGATTGCTCATTAGATAACCTACTGATGGTCATCTTCAACGGTCCGGTCATTTGAGATTTGTATAATTCATAATCCTCATACTCAAGCTCAAAAAATTTCCTCACCTGTAGTTGGTATGCGGCAAGGAAGTCTTCGAACTTGGTACGGGACCTTTCGACAAATCGAACACCAATGGCTTTCACGAAGCTGAGCTTCATGTTAGCCTGGTATTTCACCATGGCCGAACCATCGAACATCTTATCAAATTCCTGTTCGCCCATGAACCCTTTCAAATGCTGTTTGGCTTCGCTAATCGAGAAGATTCTCGTCTTAGCGAGCCATTTAGGTAAATCGATTTTAGGGTCCATTACGTCTCGGACGGTGAGGCCTGCATATTTTTCGGCAAATTTTAGATCTAGAGGGTGCCTCGAATAAATAGCCAGGTCCTCAGCCCGGACAAACAGGGTGCCATCAGTGGCCATTAGGCATTTAAAGGCAACGCCATAAGCATAATTTTTTACATGAAAAAACATGACTGACAGAGAGCTAATGTATCTAAGCAGCTAGTAGAGAGATCGACTAGCAATTGAAGAGCTCTCGCTGGACACTCGTATATATACCCGGTCTTATCAACAGGATCTGATAGTAAATTTCTACGAACCGCTTATCAAGAGGAAAGGCTTGCATAATATCCTGTCTCTTGAGCAATTTTTATCGATCTGATTATAACCGGGCTTCCTGCATCCTGAGGAAAGGCTTACATAATATCCTGTCAACACTTCTCGAAAAATCTTTTTATAGAGATCTGATTGTAATTTTAATCGAAGCCGCTTATCAAGCATCCTGTCAATAGTTTCTCGAAAATCTTTTTATAGAGATCAGATCATAATAACTGGCTTGGCTACACTTAACCTTTAAAAATTTTAAATTTTACATAAAAAATGTAAATTTTAAATGAAAAAATTAAATTTTTAAACTCAGATCCCTTAAATTTAGCTATTGAATCTATATATTTTACCAAGATTCATATTTATCTTATAGCTAAGCCATATCCCTTGAAAATTACAATCGGTACGCTTTCAGTGTTGGCTTGACTACACTTAGTCTTTAAAAATTTTAAATTTTACACAAAAAATGTAAATTTTAAACGAAAAAATTAAATTTTTAAACTCAGATCCCTTAAATTTAGCTATCGACCAAGATTCATATTTATCTTATAGCTAAGCCATATCCCTTGAAAATTACAATCGGTACGCATTCAATGTTGGCTTGGCTACACTTAGTCTTTAAAAATTTTAAATTTTACATAAAAAATGTAAATTTTAAATGAAAAAAATTAAATTTTAAAATTCAGATTCCTTAAATTTAGCTATTGAGTCTGTATATTTTACCAAGTTTCATATTTATCTTATAGCTAAGCCATATCCCTTGAAAATTTAGAGATCAGATTATAATGACTGCCACACTTAGTCTTTAAAAATTTTAAATTTTACACGAAAAAAATGTAAATTTTAAACGAAAAAATTAAAATTTTAAACTCAGATCCCTTAAATTTAGCTATCGATATTTTACCAAGTTTCATATTTATCTTATAGCTAAGCCATATCCCTTGAAAAATTAGAAATTAGATTATAATGACCGCCACACTTAGTCTTTAAAAATTTTAAATTTTACACAGTAAATTTTAAATGAAACAATTAAATTTTTAAATTCAGATACCTTAAATTTGTCTATAGATATTTTATCAAAATTATCTTATAGCTAAGCCATATCCCTTGAAAATTACAAGTTCAAATCGGTACGCATCCAATGTTGGCACTCTATCTATCGCAAAAAAATGGGCCGAGCGAAGCCTCAATGACTTATGTCATGAGAGGCTTCGCTCGACCCATTTTTTTGCACCTCGTCCTGATCTTAAGACGAGGATTTATAGAAGTAGGGCTTGTTTCCCACCAAAACTTTTATTTTTTTGGGGAAATACCCTAGCTCCAAGTCTCCGTACCTCTCTCCGAAGACATAGCTATCCATCGGTACAGATTGCAGGTAAGAGTCCATGGATATTTTCAAATCAGCTATAAAACTCTCCATGGTAGCATTGGAAGAGCTAATGCATGCTATCTTGATACGTATGGGCCTTCTGATGTTGAACGTACACTCTATCGGCGACAGAATCTCGATAGGCCCCTGAAATAAGGATTGAAATTCACCTGGATGCATATTCAACAGCGTGTTGGCATCTTCCAATCCAAAAATACGTGTCTTGGCTAGAGACGGAGGCAGGCTCAAGCCCTCGGGAGCGATGTCAGTCACTGTAAGATGGCATAAGTTTAAAACGCCAGAAGAATTTTGATAGCCCATGGTACGAGCTACGTCTGAACCTTTGATAAAAATGTCACCGTCAAAAGTCAAAAAACAAGTAAATTTCACGTTTAACTCTTCAGCTAAAATTTGAAATATCATTTTGGAGCTTTTAGAATATCAAGCAGTCAGAATGAAATGTCTCGTCCAGCAGCCTGTATTTATACTAGCAGCAATCTCTATTTCTATCTAAATTTCTTATCGACATCCTCTGACGCACATCCTCTTACGCACGTCCTGTAGATTATGCAAGATCCCGCTCAAACGACAAATTAATTCTAAAAATAAGTTTATCGAGGATTACATAATATCCTGTCAACAGCTAGAAGAATTTTATCAGAAGGTCACGTTTTCTAAGAAAGCTTGCTAAAATTAGGTCGCGAATCGGGTATATATACGAGCTGCCTCTAAGAGCCTGCATCATTTTGACTTCTGTTGCATTAAGTCATGCTATTCACAATTGAACATCCACAGCTTGATGCTAAAATCCTATTCGTAGTCTCTGCGGATGGACTTTTATTCGTCAGGGCCTCTGATGTGGCCAAGCTGATGGGTAAGGGTAGCGCATACGTAAAAAAAACTACCAAGCTAAAGGTGAGGAACCTCGTTTACAAAAGGTTCAGGATACCTGTCTCTTTAGCTAATACCTGGGTGTATCCAATAGAAGAGATTCATTTCGGAGATGCGCTGTCGACCATGGGTTTTGAGGCCATGATGAAATCTGCTAAGATTGACATCTTAGATCCTATAGTGCCAACTGCATGCATCCATAAAGCAGTCAGAATTCGGATCGTGAGGAATTCTGATGTCTTCATAGATGAATTCTTAAAGGATTTCATAGAAAGAACCCTGCTGTTCTATGATGGAGACCACGATGATGACCCTCGCCTACACGAAGATAGATTTGAGACTATTTCTTGGACAGACACCCCTCCGTCCAAAATCAAAGTCTTCGTGGGGAATCGATCTCGCTGGTATAAACTGATGCCTTAGAGATTTAAATTGGAGGGGGCAAAAAAATGGGCCGAACGAAGCGTCTCATGGCAGATTTCTGTCATTGACGCTTCGTTCGGCCCATTTTTTTGCGACGGTAGTAAGCCAATATTGGATGGGTACAAATTGAGACTTTGAATGGGGTCTCTGAGATAGATAATATTAATATTTCAATATTGAAACGATACTAATGCCTTTGAATCTGAGATAGCTAATGTCTTTGACTCTGAGATAGAAATTTACAATATTGAATAAGGACATTTTTTTAAATGAAACCAATCAACCAACCTTGAAAAAAAAAAAAAAAAAAAAAAAAAAAAAAAAAAAAAAAATTTTTTTTTTTTTTTTTTTTTTTTTTTTTCAAGGTTGGTTGGTTGGTTGGTTGGTTGATTGACTCGGATTCATTCTTTATAAATAGCTGTACTCAAACCTTCATTCCTTCATTCTGTCTGAATCTCTTCTAGCATCAACCTTCTACTAAAACGCTCCTAACATTAAGATACTTTAGCATGATTAGTTGATTGGTTAATGTCTTTAAATCTGAGATAGAAATTTACAATATTGAATAAGGGCATTTTTTAAATGAATGCTGTACCAATATTGAATATATTTTTTTAACGATTCGATAAACAAATAATATATTTTTAACTATTCGATAAACAAATAATATATATATTTTAACGATTCGATAAACAAATAAAATATTTAAATAATAAATATTTTATTATTAAAATAAAATATTTAAATAATAAATATTTTATTATTAAAATAATATATTTAAATTCTAAATATTTATTATTCGAACCGAACGTGAACAATTCTGGCGGGGTGGAGTTGCTCGAAGAATAAATCTGGCGACTGTACATATTATTTACTTTAATTTTATTTCATTTGATTAGCCTGGTGGACCATAAAATGACAGCAATTTCATGCCAAATATAATATTGCAATATACTATACGCGCTACATCTACCGCATGTGGCAACTAATTTTTTGTGATCATATATATTTTCCATTTTAAATATTTTATAGTTAGTTAATAGTGGCTGGTATATAGAAAAATAATAAATATGTCGACCTGAACATGGTACAGCTTTATTATAGCTGCCTTTGGCGATATTTGAATTTTTGTCGCCATTTTAGACCAAAATAGATTATTTATGCGATTATTGTTTCTTTCTTTCTTTCTTTTTTTTTTTTTTTTTTTTTAATATTTTATAATTTATGTAAATTTTTTGATGCACTACTTGGTTTAAAATGGCTGTCTCTAAAGTAGTGTCCTAGGCGAAAAATTTACGGTATACATCAACATCGAAATTAAAAATTTCGCTCAGGTTTATCTGTAAGAAAAAAATCTTTCATATAATGCTTAATTAGAATTCATGGCAAGCACACTATCCGTGCCAAAAACATGCTATTTAAAAAAAAGAAAACAAAATAAAATCTAGAATTAGGTTATATTAAATATACTGTCACATAATCATACTTTCACTGAGTTTGCATTACAAATTTAAATTATTTATTTCAATAAATTGATTTGTCTTTTGCATCACGCTATCCAAAACTGCAAGTAAAATTTGTACAAACGTTTTCTTTGCATCGCAGTATGTCTTTGCTTAAATTCTTACTTAGTTGGATACTATGATACAAAATGACTTTTGCATAAATTTTACTTAAGTTTTGGATAGCGTGACGCAAAAGACAAATCAATTTATTGAAATAAATAATTTTAATTTATCAAACTCAGTGAAAGTGTGATTGTGTGACAGTATATTTGAAAATTAAAAGCATTGTTTCAATGTGTAAATATACTTTATTAGACCATCAAAAGTAATTTTAAAGGAATCTAAAACCAAATCTTTTAAAGTAACATCGAAGCGTCACTGGAATTTTGATATTAATTTTAAAACCTTTTATTTTGAATTTGAAATGCGAATGAAAAAAGCATCAGTGAGTATATTTTATATATCTGTCTATGTTGAAGTTAAAAATATTACGTTTGCATTGTAAATATAAATAGAATAAAAGAAGCAAATGAGAAAATCTATGTATATTTTAACTAATAGTAAAGCGTCACTTAAAATTTGATATAATTATTTTTAAGACCCCTACTTCAAATTCTTATAGTCATAAAGTAGCTGCGTCACAAACTTTTAACCCGTGAAAGGTTTTTGTATTGATATCATTACTTTTAAAAGGTTATTGATTTAGATTTTTTTTTGTATGTGCGTGCATCTGTGTAAAAAAATTTGGCAATGCATTTATTTATTTAGATTTTTATAGCACAAAAGAAATATGTTATTCACTTTAACTAAACACATTATGAAAAGTAATTTACTGTATATTTAAAAAAAAAAAAAAAAAAAAAAATCAAGAAAATTCTAATCAAACTCCAATTTATATCTATTTAATATTTTCTGTTATTTTCTATTATCTTTCTATTATTTTCTTCAAAATGAAGAACAAAAAAAAAAAAGGGGGGGGGGGGGGTTCAAACTCATAAATTTTCTTATATGAGCTCATACTAGTTTTAGTGTTCTAGTGGAGCGTCATAGTACCTTAAAATCTGAAAAATAATTTCTTATAAATTTACATGAAAAGCACCTTATTATGCTTATTTATACTTCGATGCACAAAAGGAATATATTACTCACCTCAAATGAGCACATTTTAAAACTTTTGGCAGAATGAAATTATCGAAAAACGAGAAGCAAAATTATAACTCAAAATTAATTTTGAGTTTTTGCAGAATACTTACAAATAAAACATACCAACAATTGCTAATTTGGTGAAATGCTAAAAGGAATTTCTTTTTTTTTTTTTTTAACATTTATTTCACATAAAAATAAATAAATAAAATAATATTTTATATCTACTTTATACTTTTATGCAATATTTTCTTCAAAATGGAGCAAAAAAAAAAAGGTTTTAAATATATAAATTTTTGGATATGAACTCATACCAGTTTCAGCATTCGAGCGACATCGTACCTCGAAATCTGAAACCTAATTTCTTAAAACTTTTCATGAAAAGCACCTTATTATGTTTATTCGTACTTCAATGCACAAAAGAAATATGATATTCACCTGAAATAAACATATTTTAAACTTTATACTGTGTATTTACCATAAAACATAACAATAATTGCGATTTTGGCGAAACGTAAAAGGAAAAATTTTTTCGCATTTATTTCACTAAAAAAAAAAAAATCATTATCAAAATATAATTTATATTGAAATTATGCTTTTATCTATTATATTCTTCAAAATGGTGCAAACAAAAAGTATTTAAACACATCAATTTTTTTAAATATGAGCTCATAGCAGTTTTAGCGTTCGTGCGACATCGTACCTCGAAATTTGAAACCTAATTTCTTAAAACTTTTTATGAAAAGCACCTTTTTATGCTTATTCCTACTAGAATGCACAAAAGAAACATGATATTCACCTCAAATAAACATATTTTAAACTGTTTACTGTGTATTTACAATAAAATCAACAGTAATTATGATTTTGGCGAAACGCTAAAAGGAAATTTTTTTACACATTTATTTCACAAAAAAAAAAAAAAATAATAATAATAAAAAAAATAAATAAATCATTATCAAAATATAATTTATATCTAAATTATGCTTTTATCTATTATATTCTTCAAAATGGTGCAAACAAAAAGTATTTAAACACATCAGTTTTTTAAATATGAGCTCATAGCAGTTTTAGCGTTCAAGGACATTGTACCTCGAAATCTGGTTATTTATGAACAGAAATGTGATGCAATATATTTCATAGGATCACTTTTATAATATTTATACATATACACGCATTAATACAAATATTAAAATATATATCTTGAATTAATTGCATAATAAAAATAAATCACTCTATCATGCAGTTAATTCGTAAGTACCAAAAAATAAATACTGCATCCTTTTGGTAATTTATAAAATTTGAGTAAAGGGAGAAATCTGAATTTTAAAGGGCCTATATAATAAATCTTACATCGCGAAGACACGTAAATTAAAATTTCCACCTAAAAGTTAATAACTAAAACTAATGTAAAATATAGATGAACTTACGGGGTGACTGGAGAACAGGATATGGTCTGTCTTTCATATTCCGATTTGAGTAATACATATTTTCAAATGACTGAAATAATATTGCCTTAGTATATATGATAAAATATTTAATAAACACATGGCTTAAAGCAATAATTATTCAGTCTGCAAAATATTAAGATTAAAAAAAAATAATAGCTTACGGATCAAGCGAGCCGAACGAAAACGATACTCGAAAAATTTGCAGATCACATGATCATAATACTTGTTTAGTAGTTTTCCGGCTGTATGTGGTCTCCGTCTGAAGGACAAAATCGTGCGGATGAATATAGAAATGTTATTTTCACCTAAAAAAATTATGAATTCATCCTAAATAACGATTAAATAGAATACATAAAATTATAAAACACTTTCTTAATTTAAAAAATGAATAAAAATATTTTTTGAATAAATCCATAAATATAAAATATTGAATTTTTTTCATAAACAAATAGGAAAAATATATAAATAGAAATTTGATTTAATATATATACAATAAATATTTTAAACATGTAATAAAGTACTTTTGCGTTAAAAAAAAAAAAAAATCTAAATAATTCATTGGCTACATTCAAGTCGTTCAACCAACCAACCCACATACCTCACAAGTAAGAACCTCATAAAAGCGTTTTCACCCGAAGAAACACATGTAATTGGCGGAGTAATATAGTTCCATATTTAAAGCGATTTATATAAAAAACAAGAGTTTTCCTGGAAAAAACGAAATCGTTACTAGATTAAGAAAGATCCTATTAACAACATATATTAATTATATGAAAATCCTACGAGCCGTTTTAGAGATATTTTTCAGAATTTCAGTCCATTACACCAACCGTTTTCCCTTTTTGGCTTTAAATTGAGATTCAGATCTCAAAACATATTGCATGTAAAAATGTAAAATTTTCAGGATAGATTAAGACCGAAGATAAAAGACTATTTTGAAAAGACGAGAACAAAATATGGCATATTTGCTGAGATATTAAGTGTCGGCTTTTACTAATCTCTTTGATGTCAAACTAGCCGTATATATGAGTTCGCAGCGTTCACTTGTGCTTCCGCTTGCGTCACTCGAAAAACTGCCGTTTTTCATGAGAGAGAGAGAGAGAGAGAGAGAGAGAGAGAGTTTTAACTATATGCGTGCTGCATTTTTCAATTATATTTCTTCATATTTATGTAACTGCATTAACCCTTAAATGCATGATTTTTATTTCTTCCAAAAAATTGTATTCAAATGTAAGATAAGTTTATTGCACAGAAAATTCAACGGAAAAAAAAAAGCATAAGGTTTTCTTTCTTTCTTTTTCTTTTTTTTTTTTTTTTTTTTTTTTTTTTTGTGTGTGTGTGTGTGTGTAATATGCTAATCTGCATGTTATATATTGATTAGTTTATGAAAACTTCACCAGGAATTACAAAACCCATTTTTTTTTTTTTTTTTTTTTTTTTTAATGATGCAAATATGCATCACTATGCATTTAAGGGTTAAAAGTTTTCTTTTTTTTTTTTATACTTTTTTTTTCCCCTTATGCATATATAGTAATTTAATGTGCCTCCCCATCTTTCCCCAAAAATAAATGAGTAAAAATTAAATGGAAATTTCTCAAACCATTACTGAGAAAAGCAACTTACGCTATGAGTAATAAATTAAAAATTACTAGTCACATACGAGATAAAAATGTTATTTGGGGACGCAGTTGACCTAGACCCCAAAAAAACTAATGTTCTAGTTTTTTCTTTTCTAAAAAACTTTAAAACAATTGTATTTTCTTACATTTTATTTACAATAGTAAAAATACAATCATATTTAATTTTAAAACATGCGAATTTTTTTTTTAACAGCTATTCATTTTTAATTTTTAGGTTTAATAATAATAATTAAATAATAATAATAATAACAAAAACAATTCCCTTCCTTTTTTTTTCTCTCTCTCTCTCTCTTTCTTTTTAATTTCATTTTGTTAATTCTATAGTTTCTTTTTTGAAAATTTTAAACTTTTTATTTTTATTTTTATTAATGTAACTGTTTTAAGGTTTAATGAAAATTACAACGAGTGACTAAAATAATAATCATAGTCCATTCAAATACTCGTAGAATTCCACTCGGCATCTGCTGTACTAGACAATTTCCTTATTATTAATACTTTTAAATAAATAAATTGTTTTGGTATTGCCATATACTCATGACTTTTTTTTTTTTTTTTTTTTTCATCACACCACAATATAATTCATCAGATTCACAAAACATTCCATTATTTTCATATTACTTCTTAAATGTATAAATCTATTGAAACAGACACGAAATCTTCAATAAATTAATTAGTTTTGAAATTTGTTTATCTCTCTTTTGGAAAAAAGAAAAAAGTATGATATCTTGCATTATTTACACATAACTGCATCAGTATTCGAAAAATAACAATTTGCGAAATTTTCTTGTACATAACAGTTTTTTATAATTCTGATAGATTTTTATAAAAATTAATTATCTTATAATGACAACCTATATCACTAAAGTCTTCAAAACACAAACCTTAATGAACATAAAATATTTTCTTTATCTTATCACCTTCTTGTTGACAATTCAAGTTCATTATATCCTTTTTTATTCGAAAGCATGTTAACAATTTAACCCATGACATTTACCTATGTTTGCATAAAGTTAAAATTTAAATGTCCCATAGTTGTTACAATTATTTTTAATAGCTAAAATAATATTAAAAGCGTTTGAAATTATTAGCTTTATAATCATACATTTTAAAAAATAATGAGGTTTAATTACCATACATAAACTGGAAATATATTGTATTAACGTTCTTATATGATAAATAGTTTAAAAATAAATATTTTCATATACAGTTACTATAGTTTTATATACAGTGATTCATTTACAAAAATATAAGTTTTAACTGATACCTTTTTTACAGAGCAAGAATCTAACGAAATAAAATTTATCTTTTTTTTTTTTTTTTTTTTTTTTTTTTTTAACGATTAATAATAATAAAGTGGTAGTAGATATTTTAAACAAATAGAAAATTATATATGCATTTTCTATTAACTTAGACAACACATTCTGTTTATATTTCTATAAATACATCATCTCGTTTGGATTTTAACTTAAATAAATAATGTTTATCACTGTGGTTTAAAAAATAAAAGAAATGCCTACACATAAAATTCTTAAATATTTACTGATTAAAATAAATATATCGTATAATGAAAATCACCTTTCAAAATGTTCATTAAAAAACTTAATCAAAATCCACAAAATTTTCTAATAATAAGTTTTTTTCATTGTAGTCACATATCGTATATTTTCAGGAAAAAAAAAAAAATATATATATATATAGCAGCACTAAAAAGGTACAATATTTTTATTTACTGGAAAAACAAAAACTACTTCACTGAACTATTTCCCACATCATTTATGAATTCAATACGCATATATTTAAACTAATTACATTTTATAAAATTGATAAGAGATCAGTCTGTTTTTTCTCCTTTAGCCTGACATAAATTGGCTATTCATTTGAAATCATCAAACTCAATAATAATAATTATTATTATTATTATTATTATTATTATTCGTAATTCCATATTAAGTATAAATGTGTTTCAAATAATTTTCCAAAAATTGATTGCATGCGTTGTTCTCTGTGCTTTAAATTAACACGGAATTTGTCCAGCTGAAATTTAGCATGTAATGTCTATTTACATATACAAATAAAATATTTTACTATGTTATTATCTGTTTTGACAATTTTTACGTCTAAGTGATATTATTTTAATATAAAGGAATATATATCAGATATGAGATTTGTCGGAACTTTTCCAAATTTTTGATAAATTTTCAGATATTTGGATGTAGTAAGATTTATTTTAAATCTCATGCAAGCTGTCAGAAAACGCGATACATTTTTAAATTATTTTTTCCTGTATCTGAGCATTCTACTTTTAAATATTTTCTAAGTTTATATATTGAAAATATGGTACCTTGCATATGTTTTCCTTTCGCGTTTTTGGAAAATCATCGAGTTTATTGAGATTGAGAATATTGAAAGAAAAAATCGCACTATTTTTAAAATTTGTGGCTAGGTTGCGAAATTTTTACTCATTTCTTAATCTCCGTTATATTCCATTTGGTATGTTTTATTGAAGATCATAGTAGCACACTTACAATAGAAAAATAGATATAGAGCACAAGAACTTTAATGAATTAAAAAAAAAAAAAAAAAAAACGCTTGCCACGAACCATATATTTTTTATTTATTTATTTATTTATTTTTGCACTTTTTTATTTAAAAATGCTTCTTTTAAAATAATTTTCTAATAACATGAATTAAAAATAATCGATTATTATTTTTTCCTGCAAATTAAATATTTTGAACAAAGTTGAATTTTATGAAAGTTTTGGCGTAACACCAAATGAAATTTCAAGGTTTTTTTTTTTTTTTTTTTTTTTTTATAAAAGATACACTGGATTAATAATAAAATCTTCCAACCTATACAGAAAAATGATATGATTTTTTTAAAAAATGTGAATAATATGTAAAAACAATGTGAATAATATGTAAATTGTGTTTATATACCTTAGTTTGTAATGAAAATGAAACTTGAACTATGACTTTATGCAATATTATTATTATTTATTTTTCAGAAAGTAAAAAATTTATAAATTATACGCTACAATGAGAACCAAAAGCATAATATTTTAATGGCTCTTATAATTATTTCTTTAACGAACGATAAATGTATATTAATTACCTTAAGTTTTTAAATGTGTGTTTATAAAATATATATTCAATCTCATTTAATTATTACACATTGTTATAAATACAAAGGAAATATATCTATCATTTATAGACAGGTTACTTTTTCTAAAGATTTTTAACATAAACTAAAATATCATTTTTCACAAAGCCTTTTTGTCAAAAGATAAACTTACAATTAGTAATTTAATAAAGTTATTTTTCCATTAAAATGTCGCAGAAATAATAATTATTTAGAAACCTGTTTTTATAATTTTGCATTTCAAAAATCTGTGTATGATATCATGCGTAAGTGTATGACTTTCATTGTTGAAATAACGAAAGTCAAATGTTTAAACTTTCAATATGATATTTCTAATAAGTTTAAAGAACCACATCTCCATTCATCAATTCAAATTAATAATAATACAAATAGCATTTTAAATACTCATACCCCAATTTTTTTTTTCTTCATCCTAGACTGTGCATTTTTAATGATTGGAAACTCATTTAGTGAATGGATGGTTTACCTTCCAACTGCATGAATCCTACATCACTATCAGTAAATAAAACGCCTTTCATACAATACAGTTGAGACAACTAATAATTACAATTTCACGTAAACAGAGGCATGTATTTTAGAAGTATAACACTTACCAAATTTTTCTTTTAATTGTTTAAATGCATGTCTTTTTTTTTTTTTTTTTTTCTTTTCAAATAAAATGTTTTAATTTAGTATACGTTTGAGAGATAAAGTTTGATTACATTTCTAATCAGTCATTATTAAAATTAACTAACATTTTTATTTTAAGATAAAAATAATTCTTTGCATGGATAAATATTAACAAAGAATTTAAATAAGTTAACATAAAATCGTACTTTTCATAAGTACTTAAATTCAAATGAAACTTTAAAATTTCAAGATATATTTCTTAAAAATCAAACAGAATGTTTTTCTAGTTTTATTTAAATATATATATATATATATATTTACTTACTTTTCGAAAGAAACTAAATTAAAAAAAAAAGTTTTAAATTTTATTAAGAAATAAATAAATCGATTTCATCTATCCTAAGCATTTATTTTTGAAAAACAGAAAACATTCTCTACAAAAAACAAATGGTATATTTAAGTCTCATTCAAATATTTATTTATTTCATAACGTTTAATTGATTCCCCCCCCCCTTTTTATTTATTTATTCAACAGCAGTTTTTCAATACATTTTACTGTTAACACAGCTTTTGCTTAAAATTAAATTTATAAAGTTTTAATTTTACTTGAAACAACAGGAATAAACTTTCTGTTACAATTTAAACATGATGTTGTAAACGATTAACTGAGAAGTAATTTTTTAATTATTTTGTTTTTATAAATGAAAACAGTTACGGTTAACTAATCTGTATTCATCATGTAGATTTCCATGAAAGCATTGTAACATGGTACGATTTTTTTTAAATTGTTAGTTAGCATTTTAAGATTATACGTATTCATTTTAAATATTTTGCACTTAGAAATCGTAAATTAATCTTACACATAGCTAAAATAAATAAATATTATTATTCATAGTTTAATTAGATGTGTATGATACCAAATTAAATATGAATAATTCGATGTTATTTCTGATAAAATATTTAGACCAAATTAATGGTTTAGTGCCGGTATAGTCATAAATTTTATTTAGACATTTTTAAAAACATTTTTTAAGTAAATAACTATAAAATATGTCTCCATTTGATGGCCCCTTTTTGCACTCGGAGAGGGAATTTTTTTTTCTTGTGTACACATTTTTTGTTTTTTTCGACATACGCATAAATGTCTCTTTTGAACTGAAAGCGAAATGGAAGGAATTTTCCCCAATTTTTAACACATAGAAAAAAAATTAAGTTTTTATTAATAAATTTATAAAATAATAATTTTTTGTCTGTTTAAATTATATCAAATTTCATATGTTTCGCCTTTAGTTTAAAAGGGATATTTATACAGAAGTCGAATAAAACATAAAAAGAGTATACAAATAAAAATTTTCCCTTTCCGAGTGCAAAAAGGGGCCATCAAATGGTGACATATTTTATAGTTATTTACTTAAAAAAAGTTTTTAAAAATGTCTAAGTAAAAATTTATGTCTATACTGACACTAAACCTTTAATTTGGTCTAAATATTTTATCAGAAATAACACTGAATTATTCATGCTTAATTTTGGTATCATATACATATATTAAATAAACTATGAATAATAATATTTATTCCTTTTACCTATGATGTGTAAGATTAATTTACGATTTCTAAGTTCAAAATATTTAAAATGAATACGTATGATGTTAAAACGCTAACTAATAATTAAAAGAAAAAAAAAATAAAAAACAAATCGTACCATATTACAATGTTTCATGTAAATCTGCATGATAATTAAAGATTAATTAACCTTAACTGTTTTCATTTATATAGACAAAATAATTATAAAATTGCTTCTTAGTTAATCGTTACAACACCATGTTTAAATTGTAACAGAAAGTTTATTCCTGTTGTTTTAAGTAAAATTAAAACTTTATAAATTTAATTTTAAGCAAAAGCTGTGTTAATAGTAAAATGTATTGAAAAACTGCTGTTGAATAAATAAATAAAAAGGAAAAAAAGATCAATCAAATGTTGTGAAATAAATAAATATTTGAATGAGACTTAAATATATCATTTGTTTTTTGTAGAATGTTTTCTGCATTTTTTTTTTTAATAAATGTTTAGGATAGATGAAATCGATTTATTTATTTTTAAATAAAATTTAAAACTTTTTTTTTTATTTAGTTTCTTTTGAAAAGTAAGTAAATATTTTATTTTTCTTTTTAAATAAAACTAGAAAAACATTCTGTTTGATTTTTAAGAAATATATCTTGAAATTTTAAAGTTTCTTTTGAATTTAAGTGTTTATGAAAAGTATGATTTTATGTTAACTTATTTAAATTTTTTGATAATATTTATCCATGCAAAGAATTATTTTTCCCTTAAAATAAAAATGTTAGTTAATTTTAATAATGACTGATTAGGAATGCAATCAAACTTTATCTCTAAAACGTACTTTTTAAAACATTTTACTTAAAAAAAAGACATGCCTTTAAACAATTAAAAGGAAAATTTGCGAAGTGTTATACTTCTAAAATACATGCCTCTGTTTACTTGAAACTGTAATTATTAGTTGTCTCAGCTGTATTGTATGAAAGGCGTTTTATTTACTGATAGTGATGTAGGATTCATTCAGTTGGAAGATAAACCATCAATTCACTAAATGAGTTCCCGATCATTAAAAATGCACAGTCTAGGATAAAGAAAAAAAAAATGGGGTATGAGTATTTAAATTGCTATTTGTATTATTATTAATTTGAATAGATGAATGGAGATGTGGCTCTTTAAACTTATTAGAAATATTATATTGAAAGTTTAAACATTTAACTTTCGTTATTTCAACAATGAAAGTCATACACATACGCATGATACCATATACAGATTTTTGAAATGCAAAATTATAAAAACAGGTTTCTAAATAATTATTATTTGTGCGAAGTTTTAATGGAAAAATGACTTTATTAAATTACTAATTGTAAGTTTATCTTTTGACAAAAATGCTTTGTGAAAAATGATAGTTTATGTTAAAAATCTTTAGAAAAAATAACCTGTCTATAAATGATAGGTATATTCCCTTTGTATTTATAATAATGTGTAATAATTAAATGAGATTGAATATATATTTTATAAACACACATTTAAAAACCTAAGGTAATTAATATACATTTAACGTTCGTTAAAGAAATAATTATAACAGCCATTAAAATATTATGCTTTTGGTCCTCACTGTAGCGTATAATTTATGAATTATTTTACTTTCTGAAAAAATAAATAATAATAATATTGCATAAAGTCATAGTTAAAGTTTTATTTTCACTGCAAACTAAGGTATATAAACACAATTTACAATGCATTGTTTTTACATATTATTCACATTAAAAAAAAAAAAAAAAAAATCATAGCGTTTTTCTGTATACGTTGGAAGATTTTATTATTAATCTAGTGTATCTTTTATCAAAAAAGTATTTCGAAATTTCATTTGGTGTTACGCCAATACTTTCATAAAATTCAACTTTGTTCAAAATATTAAATTTGCAGGAAAAAATAATAATCGATTATTTTTAATTCATGTTAAGATTATTAGAAAATTATTTTAAAAGAAGCATTTTTAAATTAAAAAGTGTAAAAATAAATAAATAAATAAATAAAAATAATTAAATAAATAAATTAAATAAATAAAAAATATATGGTTCGTGGCAAGCGTTTTTTTTTTTTTTTAATTCATTAAAGTTCTTGTGCTCTATATCTATTTTTCTATTGTAGTGTGCTATTATGATCTTCAATAAAACATACTAAATGGAATATAACGAAGATTAAGAAATGAGTAAAAATTTCTCAACAAATTTTCTCTCCACAAATGTTAAAAATAGTGCGATTTTTTCAATATTCTCAATAAAGTCGATGATTTTCCAAAGGCGTAAAATGAAAACATATGCAAGGTATATACCATATTTTCAATATATAAACTTAGAAAATATTTGAAAGTTGAATGCTCTGATACAGGAAAAAATAATTTAAAAATGTATCCCGTTTTCTCACAGCTTGCATGAGATTTAAAATAAATCTTACTACATCCAAATATCTGAAAAATTATCAAAAATTTAGAAAAGTTCCAACAAATCTCATATCTGATATAAATTCCTTTATATTAAATGTGAGGCCGCGGTAGCCCAGTCGGTAGAGCGCCAGCCTCGTAATTGGAAGATTGTGGGTTCGGTGCTCGAGCCGGCCAAAGACCGTCGTGTACACTAATGGTGGCTGGTGCACGTTAAATCTGTCGTGGCCGCAATGTCCTCCATGTTCCCATCAAAAATTATACTTCTCGGGGTCACCGGAGCGGGAGAGCCATCCCTTCCGTGGAGGATCAAAATTGTGATGGCATGTCTCCGGACCACCTCTAGGGGTGTGTCCCAGACCGTCGCCAATTGCCCATCTGTGCAGCATTAGTGCGACGTAAAACCCAACTATCCTTTATATTAAAATAATATCACTTAGACGTACAAATTGTCAAAAAAAATAATAACATAGTAAAATATTTTATTTGTATATGTAAATAGACATTACATGCTAAATTTCAGCTGGACAAATTCCGTGTTAATTTAAAGCACAGAGAACAAATTCACAAACACCAGATCGAAGAACAACGCATGCAATCAATTTTTGAAAAGTATTTAAAACACATTTATACTTAATATGGAATTACGAATAATAATAATAATTATTATTATTATTATGATGATTTCAAATGAATAGCCAATTTATGTCAAGCTAAAGGTGAAAAAACAGACTTATCTGTTATGATTTTATAAAATGTATTTAGTTTAAATATATGCGTATTGATTCATAAGGGCTGTGGGAAATAGTTCAGTGAAGTAGTTTTTGTTTTTCCAGTAAATAAAAATATTGTACCTTTTTAGTGCTGCTATATATATATATATATATTTTTTTTTTTTTCTGAAAATATACGTTATGTGACTACAATGAAAAAAACTTATTATTAGAAAATTTTGTGGATTTTGATTAAGTTTTTTAATGAACATTTTGAAAGGTGATTTTCATTATACGATATATTTATTTTAATCAGTAAATATTTAAGAATTTTATGTGTAGGCATTTCTTTTATTTTTTAAACCACAGTGATAAACATTATTTATTTAAGTTAAAATCCAAATGAGGTGATGTATTTATACAAATATAAACAGAATGTGTTGTCTAAGATAACAGAGAACGCATATATAATTTTCTATTTTTTTTTTTTTTTTTTTTTTTTTTAAATGTACTACCACTTTATTCTTATTGATCGTTTAAAAAAAAAAATAGATAAATTTTATTTAGTAAGATTCTTGCTCTATAAAAAAGGTATCAGTTAAAGCTTATATTTTTGTAAATGAATCACTGTATATAAAACTATCGTAACTGTATATGAAAATATTTATTTTAAAACTATTTATCGTATAAGAAAGTTAAAACAATATAATTCCAGTTTATATATGGTACTAAAACTTCATTGTTTTTTAAAATGTATAATTATAAAGCTAATAATTTCAAACGCTTTTAATATTATTTTAGCTATTAAAAATAATTGTAACAACTATGGGACATTTAAATTTTAACTTTATGCAAACATAGGTAAATGTCATGGGTTAAATTGTTAACATGCTTTCGAATAAAAAAGGATATAATGAACTTGAATTGTCAACAAGAAGGTGATAAGATAAAGAAAATATTTTATGTTCATTAAGGTTTGTGTTTTGAAGACTTTAGTGATATAGGTTGTCATTATAAGATAATTAATTTTTATAAATATCTATCAGAATTATAAAAAACTGTTATGTACAAGAAAATTTCTCAAATTATTATTTCCAAAAGAGAGATAAACAAATTTTAAAACTAATGAATTTATTGAAGATTCCGTGTCTGTTTCAATAGATTTATATATTTAAGAAGTAATATGAAAATAATGGAATGTTTTGTGAATATGATGAATTATATTGTGGTGAGATGAAAAAAAAAAAAAAATCATGCGTATATGGCAATTCCGAAACAATTTATTTATTTAAAAGCAATAATAATAAGGAAATTGTCTAGTACAACTGATGCCAAGTGGAATTCTACGAGTATTATTATTTTAGCCACTCGTTGTAATTTTCCCCATAGCAAATCTAGCAGCATGGATAAGTTAAATTTTATTTCTTTAAAATAGAAAATTCAGCATTTTACTTTAAAATATCTTTTAAAATATGACAGTATTAGATTCCTTACTTAATCCAAAATTATTAAATGCAAATAAATCTTTCGAAATTCGTGAGTAAGAAAATAAAGTTGCTTTAAAATAAATAAATAAACAGACTAAAAATGTTTTTCACAAGATAAAATATAAGTTTTTTTTAACTGAAAAAGAACACTGCATAAAAATCTCATTATATCACTAAATAATAATAATAATAATAATAATAATAATAATAATGCAATAAAGTTTCATTAGAAAGTAATAATAACAAGTTGTTATTATATTTTTTCACTAAAAGAAAATAAAGATTTTTTAAACTAAAAAAAGGAAGATGTACTATACAATATTTTTTTTAACTTAAAAATTAGTGATAAGAATTAAAAAAAAAAAAAAAAAAAACTGTTATATTAAAAAATTGGAAAAATTTTAACAAAAAAAAAAAAAAAAAAAAAGAAATATAGAATTGACAAACTTAAAAAAAAAAATTAAAAAATTTCAGAAAAAGAAAAAGAAAATATAGAATTAACAAACTGAAAAAAAAAAAAAGGAAATGTTTTTAAAAAAATATTTCATTAAATCTAAGAACAGTTACATTAATAAAAATAACAAATAACAAATTTAAAAATTTCAGAAAAAGAAAGTGTAGAATTAACAAACTGAAAAAAAAAAAAAAGAACAGAAATGTTTCTAAAATAATTTTTCATTAAAACTAAAAATAGTTACATTATTAAAAGTAAGAAATGACAAGTTTAAAATTTCAGAAAAAGAAAATATAGAATTAACAAACTGAAAAGAAAAAAAAAAAGAAGAAGAAGAAGAAGAGATTTTTTTTTTTTTTTTAATATTTCATTAAATCTAAAAACAGTTACATTAATAAAAATATTAATAACAAGTTCAAAAATTTCAGAAAAGAAAATATAGAATTAACAAACTGAGAATTTTTTTTTTTTTATTATTATTATTTCATTAAATCTAAGAACAGTTACATTAATAAAAATAAAAAATAATAAGTTTAAAATTTTCAGAAAAATAAAATATAGAATTAATAAACTGAAAAAAAAAAAAAAAAAAATAGAGAGAGAAAGAAAAAAAGAGAAATGTTTTTAAAATAATATTTCATTAAAACTAAAAACTGTTACATTATTAAAAATAAGAAATAATAAGTTTAAACATTTTAGAAAAAGAAAATGTAGAATTAACAAATTTCATTAAACCTTAAAACAGTTACATTAATAAAAATAAAAATAACAAGTTTAAAAATTTCAGAAAAGAAAATACAGAATTAACAAAATGAAATTAAAAAAAAGAAAGAGAAAAAAAAAGGGAATTGTTGTTATTATTATTATTATTTAATTATTATTATTAAACCTAAAAATTAAAAATTAATAGCCGTTAAAAATTTTTTCGCATGTTTTAAAATTAAATATGATTGCATTTTTACTATTGTAAACAAAATATGAGAAAATAGAATTGTTTTAAAGTTTTCTAGAAAAGTAAAAACTAGAACATTAGTTTTTTGAATTGTTTTTATAATTTTTTCCAGAAAAGGAATTCAACTTTTTTCTTAAAAAATAATAATAATAATAATAATAATAATAAATAAATTAAATAAATAATGAAAAGATATATTGTAATTCATAAAAACATAAAATAAATGAGGAACATGTGCAAAAAACCTTTTTTGCACATGTTCCTCGTTATGTTTAAAAATAAATATGATCGTATTATTAAAAATATGTAAGAAATGCGATTATTTTAATATTTTTCAAGAAAGAAAAATTTCAAACAATATATTCTAATTGCTTAAAAAATGTTTACAAAATGAACAAATCAGTCTCCTTACTGCTTGCATCGCCTTGGAGCAGGTCTATTTTGGAGGAAACGTCTTCCCACGCCTATCTCGAAAGAGGGGAAAACATAAAAAAGGCAGTTGAAGGTAACGGCGTCGTAGCTCAGTCAGTAGTGCGTTGTAGAGATGAGACGGGCTCAGCCCGAGTCCGAGCCCGGGCCCGAGCCCGATCGGGCTCAAATCATACGCAAGTCTTCGGGCTCCGGGGGGGCTTGCAGAGACACAGACATTATAAATTGTTATAATAACATTTATAATTACTTAAATTGAAGATTGATAATAAGAAAATTAATTTGAAAATGAAAACGGTATTTAATTTTACTATTGTGTATGCGTTGCATAGCGTACCACTTTCAATATCGGGCTCGGGCGAGCTCAGTTCAAAAATATTTCGGGCCCGGGCGGGCTCGGATTGCCAAAATAGAGCCCGAACTCACCTCTAGTGCGTTGATCTCGCATGCCACAGATGGTGGGTTCGAATCCGCTGGAGAAGGTAATATCGTTTTGTAAAAAATAAATCGATTAAATTAAAATACTCAATAAAATAATAAAATTCACTTATTAAAATTGGTTAATGAACTACTCAGTAAAAATTAATTACTGATTAAAAAATATACTACCTTGTCCTCTTTGCGGTTGATGACGTCACTCCCTTTCATGTTCTGACAGGATTCTGTGTTGTCCCTTTAAGAAAACTCTCCCCTCCCCGTCACCACTCCGTCACATGTCTTGACCACTGAGCTGGAAAACAACTGGAGGAAATGCTACACCGGTTTTCGCGTGCCGTTTTTTGAAGGTTTGTCTTCCGAGCGTTGCATGGCAAAAAGCATTTCATATATTTATATTTCAAAGTAAAATTGTGTAAAGGTTGTCTGTTCGAACAACCATATGCTAAACATGACATTACAATTTTAAATTTTAATTTTTTAATGATTATAATAGTAATAGACGACCCGACAAATGTTGCTTACCATGCAAGGCAGGCGAACGATTGCAGAAAAACTGGCACGCACGAACACTGTGTAAAAGTATTGGAAGCATTTGCTCCAGTTGTTCTTCAGCTCAGTGGTCTTGACAAGAAGTCCAGGTTGCCAACGGATAAAAAGAAACTCTACCCCCGTCATCTTTCATGATCAAGCAACCAGCCAACCATTCAACCGTTACGTCACTTCCGGTTTCCTTCTCCACCTCCTATGACGTCACTTCCCACCCTCAAAGCGCTGGGCTTACTACTCTCCTATATATTTTCCTTATTCGGCTTAATACTTTTTAACACCTGAATTTAAAAAAAAAAAAAAAAAAAATCTTCTCTTTTTATAATTTATTTATTTATGTTAATAATATTCTTATTTTTATCTAAAACTAATGTGTTATGGCCGTCATAAAATTTTCTTTTATATATTCCTATACAAAGCGCTCAGTAGTTACATATTATATTTATCAGAATTATTGTTTTTCTAAATTATTTGCCATCATGAATGCAGATGATTTTTATCTCAGAGAAAGATAAAATTAATTTCTAAAAGAAATCAGTTTTTTGCTATACAGAAGATATCTTAGGAAATGTGCATTTTCACTCTCTCTCTCTCTCTTTTTTTTCGGTACCCATACTGAAAATTTTCACCCCTAAGTAAATGAATTGAAAAAAAAAAAAAAAACGATAAGTAACCCCCCCCCCCCCCCCCCAAAAAAAAAAAAAAAAAAAAAAAAAAATCTGCTTAACTATTACTATTTTAAATATATATGTACTTAATTTCACTTCGAAAGGTTAAAAATAACTCTCATTATGTACGTATATACAGAATTTTGTCCTATAATTGTCATGTTAAAAATTAAGAAAATTTATTAACACTGCCATCTGTTGAGCGATTCATTCCCAAACTTAGTCAGCACTGTAACGATTTTCGGCTGTTAGGTGGACAGCCAAAATATATTTTCACCCACTTATGATTCAAATACTAAAATGAATTTTATTTAACTTTTAATGATGATGATTTATATTTGCAGGTGAATATACACAGCAAAAATGATATAAGAAATATGCAGAAGATAGAGACCGCAGCAACACTATCGTTGCACACTTCGTGATGAGGGAGTATCCCAATTTTCCGGGATTCCGAGACAGGTGTCTCCTCACAATCAGGGCCCGACTATGCTTTTTGAAGACCCGGGGCACTGATGCTATTCGGAGGCCCCCATACCCTGCTCTAAAGAGCTCACCAAAAGGACCCATTCTCAAAATCAAAAATAAATAAATAAAAATAGTGCGTTTTTTAATTTTTTCCTTCAATTATACCTTCTATTTCCTCATTTTTTTTTTAGCAACCTATAACAAAATCATTAGTTTTATGTTCAAGACAAATGAAAAAATGTAGTACATTAATCAGCCAATGTGTAGGAAATTAGTCACAAAATTTTATAATTGTTTAAGCTCTCTAATAAAGTATAGAAAGAAAAATGTAATCAATTTTTGTTTTTAATATACATATAATGAAGAAATTTGTACTATTACTTCTCAATTTTTGGAAATGAGGCCCCCTAAATTTGGAGGCCCTGGGCCAGTGCCCCGTGTGCCCTGCTCACAATAAATGTTTAAAAAACTCCTTTCCGGACCGAAGTCCTCTCCAAAAACCTCCAACTCTCTCTCCAACATTTTCCTCTTCAGGATGAAGGGGGTCAGAAAGACACGCCTCTTTTGGTTTAATTGGTTATAAAAAGTTAATAGTTAATATTGTTCATCTGACGTCATTTTTTCAGTTCTTGATTTGTCGGAGCACAAAGACAAAGAGTTTGTCACAACCCTTTATTTTTTCTTTTAAAAACGGGAAAGTCATTTAAGCATCGAACGGCTAATCATAAATAAATATGTCAACAGGATAATTTATCCATTATAGCCGTATAATTAAATATATCATTTCTTTGAATTATATTGTAAATACATTTCACTTTAAATGTGTCATGATTACCTCGTAATAATCATCACATACTTCAAAACTGTCGATTGTCAACAATCAACATCTATTTATGTGAAATAAAAGTATAATAAATTCGGAGGCTGTCAGAATTTTGTAATCGAAAAACTAATTTTTTTTTTTTTTTTTTTTTTTTTTGAAGTGCTTAATAATCTGTAATGTGATAAAAGGAAGTCAAGGACAGTTTATAATATAAATTATGAAGGGTGTCCGTTACAGCACCAATTTCAATCAAAATGCAAGTAAATACAAATTTGGTTAACTTTCACTGGTTCGTGCGACACAGTTTACACAAATTTTTTTATGCACGACAGACATTTTCTAAAAATGGTCAAATCGTGTTCAAGATAGAGATTTGCACAGGCCGGGTTCAGGCCAAATTTTTCAATCTGTTCTCGGGCCGGGCCCGAGCTTAAAATTTTTTTGTGTATATTCTTTTGTGTATACTCGGGCAAATTTTTTTTAATTTATTTTTTTGTGTATACTCGGGCCGGGTCTGAATGAAATTTTTTCCGGGCCGTGTCGGCCCGAACCTTTTTCTGATTTCATCGTTAATCAACGAAAAAGGAAAATGATAAAATATTTCTTCAGTCATTTATTTCACATAATTTTACAGGCTCGTATATCACATAAAATTTTACTTTCTTAAAAAATGTCTGTAACTTCAATTTAATTGCTTATTCGCTGTTCGCGATATGATTTTCCACAAATATTTTTAGCATGTCTCGAAATTAATATATTTTATTTCAAGTAATATTAAATGGTTACCTATTAAAAATAGTATGCATGTCACTACTAGTTAGCGCACATGTTCAAACAAAAGAAATTAGATACGTTACTGTGTATAAAGCTTTGTGCCCTATGGTCTGTAAAGTTTAGGTGGTATGAAGGCTATAAAATTCCTGCCTCTGAAGCTTTTTGTCTAAACTCCATTTTCTTTTCTCAAGTGCACTGAATGAAAGAAGCATCATTTTTAGCATGTACAAAAGCCTCTTTTCTATAGAATATGGTTGGATTACCATTAAAATTTTGTTTACCGTATCACATGAAAGATTCGTATACGTTACGGTACATAAGAGGAAAATTGTTGAACGTGCATTTTTAGTAGTAATAACCATTTTAAATAGTCCTGTATTGTTTGATGAGTGCTAATATTTTCGATTTGACTTTCTGTCTGTCTTTGTGCCTTCTGTACGTCTGTAATAATGAACTTTTGATTATATATATAATTATCTTGTAAAAGTTCAGCAGTTTTGTTAAAGAAGATTCCATTGCTTCGCTATATAAAACCTCTGCAAAACACATACTAAAATCTTTTTCATAGAAAGGCATGCATTTTTTTTTTTTCATATTTTTGAATCAGGTCGGGCCGGGTTGGGCCTGATTTTATCGTTTTTTCTGCGGGCCAGTCGGGCCCGTGCCTCAAAATTCCGGCCCGTGCAGACCTCTAGTTCAAGATATCTTAAAATGTGTAAATGCATTGAAAACCAGTGTTCAAAAATTTGCACGAATCTAATTTTTTCCCCCTTATATATACAGAAGAAAGTAAAAATTCGATTAGAGTATAAATAATTTCTGGTTTAGATAAGAAATTTGGTTATTTTGCCAATTCATAATAAACAACAAAATCAAAGTAGGCCGCTACAATTATTTGAATGCTTAAACCTGGAAGAATAGGTCAGCCAAGGTCAGGCACCAAACTCATGAAGCTTTAAACCTAGAATAGTTGTGTGGTCAAATTACCAAGGAGATGGAAGCATACATTATTTTATCTTTCAGACAAGATTGCTTTAATTTTCTATTATAATTCTTAAGAATGAGTTTAATTTAAAATTTCCTGCTTAATATTAATATTAAAAGAAACGGTCATAATTTAAATTATCGAATTACGTGTATGTAGGAGATTTTAAATATCGAAAGATCAAAGTATATATTTTTTCTTTTAAACTTAATATATAATTTCTTTTTAAAGACTTTTTTCAGCGTACTTTCTCTGTCATATAAACCTTCTGCCGAATCCGGGTTAAAAACGGAAAAAGGGGGAAAATAAGTTAGAATATCAGACCTATCGTTACAAATTCGGTACCAAATGAAAGGGGCGATTTTTCTGAATACAGGGGTGCAAACAATTTTTCGACATGACAATTAGATTTTTAAAATTAACTAAAGTATGAAATTTAGGTGGCAACAGAAAAGTGGAATTTTTATTGTGAATTTTTAACACACGAGACCAATTGGCAATGTAAGATTAATTTTTACTATTATTATTATTATTTATTTAGCTTACATTCTCTTTCATAAACCTTCTGCCGAATCTGGGTTATAAGCGGGAAAAGGGGATAATAAATTAGAAATGTCAGTCCTATCTTTACAAATTCGGTACCAAATAAAAGGGGCGATTTTTCTGAAACCAGGGATGCAAACAGTTTTTCGACACGACCATAAATTTTTTTTTAATGAACTAAAGTATGAAATTTAGGTGACAATACTTCATTCTAATTCTTTTCTGTCATTTTATAAAGTACGTGGCTCGTTACAAACTCATATACCAAATGAAAGGGGCAATTTTTTTTTAATCTAGGGGTGCAAACAGTTTTTCGACTCGACAAATAGATTTTTGAAGTGAAAACTTCTTTGGACGCGTTGAGCACTTTTGGCTGAACAAAAATCATGAAACTTTTGTCATCGTCAGCGAAGGCTTTCCACGAGAAGAAACATATTTTTTAACAATTTATATTATCGAAAATGGAATTCGAGGTTTCAGCTGATTTACACGTTCTGAGGTGTACTGAATCGGTTTTCTTTTGTATCTCAGCTACTAATTAAAATAATTTCATAAGTAATACATCATTAGAAAGCTTTGTTGATTTGGAATCGAACAGTAGCTTACAGAAATTTCTACCGCCAGATGGCGCTGTAATATTTTAAAATTTTAAAATTTCAATTTCTAATTATGATTAAATTATTTTTAATACATCATTCAAAAGATATTTTAAAGTTCTTTTATATTATCGAAAGTGGAATTCGAGATTTCATCTGATTTACACGTTCTGACGTGTACTGAATCGGTTTTCTTTTGTATCTCAGCTACTAATTAAAATAATTTCATAAGTAATACATCATTAGAAAGCTTTGTTGATTTGGAATCGAACAGTAGCTTACAGAAATTTCTACCGCCAGATGGCGCTGTAATATTTTAAAATTTCAAAATTTCAATTTCTAATTATGATTAAATTATTTTTAATACATCATTCAAAAGATATTTTAAAGTTCTTTTATATTATCGAAAGTGGAATTCGAGATTTCATCTGATTTACACGTTCTGAGGAGTACTGAATCGGTTTTCTTTTGTATCTCAGCTACTAATTAAAATAATTTCAAAAGTAATACATCATTAGAAAGCTTTGTTGATTTGGAATCGAACAGTAGCTTACAGAAATTTCTACCGCTAGATGGCGCTGTAATATTTTAAAATTTCAATATTTCAATTTCTAATTATGATTAAATTATTTTTAATACATCATTCAAAAGATACTTTAAAGTTCTTTTATATTATCGAAAGTGGAATTCGAGATTTCATCTGATTTACACGTTCTGAGGTGTACTGAATCGGTTTTCTTTTGTATCTCAGCTACTAATTAAAATAATTTCATAAGTAATACATCATTAGAAAGCTTTGTTGATTTGGAATCGAACAGTAGCTTACAGAAATTTCTACCGCCAGATGGCGCTGTAATATTTTAAAATTTCAATATTTCAATTTCTAATTATGATTAAATTATTTTTAATACGTCATTCGAAAGATATTTTAAAGTTCTTTTATATTATCGAAAGTGGAATTCGAGATTTCATCTGATTTACACGTTCTGAGGTGTACTGAATCGGTTTTCTTTTGTATCTCAGCTACTAATTAAAATAATTTCATAAGTAATACATCATTAGAAAGCTTTGTTGATTTGGAATCGAACAGTAGCTTACAGAAATTTCTACCGCCAGATGGCGCTGTAATATTGTAAAATTTCAATATTTCAGTTTCTAAGTATGATTAAATTATTTTTAATACATCATTCAAAAGATATTTAAAGTTCTTTTATATTATCGAAAGTGGAATTCGAGATTTCATCTGATTTACACGTTCTGAGGTGTACTGAATCGGTTTTCTTTTGTATCTCAGCTACTAATTAAAATAATTTCATAAGTAATACATCATTAGAAAGCTTTGTTGATTTGGAATCGAACAGTAGCTTACAGAAATTTCTACCGCCAGATGGCGCTGTAATATTTTAAATTTTCAATATTTCAATTTCTAATTATGATTAAATTATTTTTAATACGTCATTCGAAAGATATTTTAAAGTTCTTTTATATTATCGAAAGTGGAATTCGAGATTTCACCTAATTTACACGTTTTGAGGTGTACTGAATCGGTTTTCTTTTGTATCTCAGCTACTAATTAAAATAATTTCATAAGTAATCAATATTTTTACCTAATATAAGGTTTAGTTCATTTAATATGGGTAGCTTGTGCCGAATCATATAATACAGATCATAAACACTTCTTTACAAACCAAAAATAATTCGAAAATAATAATCTAATAATTCGACGATACAATGCACAAGTTACTTTGTTTTTACTTCTATCGGCAGTCCTCAAAGACTGCTTTGAGTTATTTCAAAAGTAACTAAAATATGAAATTTAGGTGGCAATATTTCATTTTAATCTTTTCATGCCTTTTAGTGCGAATCAAGCTAATAAAAATAGTCTTTAATTTAAAAAAAAAAAAAAAAAAAAAAAAAAAAAATATTTTATTTTATTACAATTGCATTTTCATTTTATGTACCTTTAGTACTTTTAAAGAATGTTTAAAAGTTATTATAATTTGAATTAATCTATTTGCCTGTTTTACTGTCAACCTAATTGTCCTATCTGTCCGTTTTCAGCGTCCCTTGTAACGATTTTCGGCTGTTAGGTGGCCAGCCAAAATATATTTTCACCTACTCATGATTCAAATACTAAAATGAATTTTATTTAACTTTAACTTTTAATGATTGATTTATATTTACAGGTGAATATACACAGCAAAAATTATATAAGAAATATGCAGAAGATTCACATAATTCAGAGACTCTTGTCTCTAGTTAAACCACAGCAACACTATCGTTGCACACCTCGTGATGAGGGAGTATCCCAATTTTCCGGGATTCCGAGACAGGTGTCTCCTCACAATAAATGTTTAAAAAACTCCTTTCCGGAACGAAGTCCTCTCCAAAAACCTCCAACTCTCTCTCCAACATTTTCCTCTTCAGGATGAAGGGGGTCAGAAAAACACGCCTCTTTTGGTTTAATTGGTTTCTAAAAGTTAATAGTTAATATTGTTCATCTGACGTCATTTTTTTAGTTCTTGATTTGTCGGAGCACAAAGACAAAGAGTTTGTCACAACCCTTTATTTTTTATTTTAAAAACGGGAAAGACATTTAAGCATCGAACGGCTAATCATAAATAAATATGTCAACAGGATAGTTTATCCATCATAGCCGTATAATTAAATATATCATTTCTATGAGTTATATTGTAAATACATTTCACTTTAAATGTGTCATGATTACCTCGTAATAATCATCACATACTTCAAAACTGTCGATTGTCAATAATCAACATCTATTTATGAGAAATAAAAGTATAATAAATTCGGAGGCTGTCAGAATTTTGTAATAGAAAAACTAATTTATTTTTTTGAAGTGCCTAATAATTTGTAATGTGATAAAAGGAAGTCAAGGACAGTTTATAATATAAATTATGAAGGGTGGCCGTTACACCCTCATTCATGTTTGACTGGCCTTTTCTACTGTGAGTATGCAAGGAAATCTAATATTAGATGAAGTGGGCCTCTCTGGATGCGATTATAGTAGAAGTTATTAGCGGTCCGACTTCGCAGAAGTGATTCGCACTTCCGTCTATGTTTTTTCTTTTTCTTTATGAAATATGAGATCTCACTCAGCACATTCGAAACCGCATCAAATTCTTTTTAGAGTTAGTTGCGAGAAAATTATGTCTTAGTTGGCCAAAAGCGTTTGTTAGATATGAGACGATAGACTAATGTTTTGTTGAATTATTTGTGCTTGATTTAGACTGAAAACATAAAATTACTAAATTTGGAATACTTAAGGAGAATCAATTCAGGTATGATTTATATTATTCTGAGAGTAAACTAATGGATACAGTCGTCGACATTTCTGTACACTAATATCAAGGCTGTAGCCAAATGAATTTTCCAGAGGAGAAACAATATTCTAGAGGAGTTGAAAAGATCTCTGGAATATAGTTTTTCCGTTGGAAAATATATTTATCTTGTATGTTTAATCTAAGAAAATAGAAACTGATTTTTGACTCTTTTTTTTAAGTCGGAATGACTTTATTTATTTATTTTTCAAATTGAGTTTAGTTTTTAAGCGTGTCAAGAAGTGAAGTTGAGAACATGTTAAAATAATCTGGTGTGTCACTCGCACGACTTTCTCTTACCTTGAAATTTAATACAATAAATACAGGTTGCAGATTAATAGGTAAGATAACGAGTACTGTTATGTAAACCTATGTTAAACAATTCATATTAGGCTTCTGAAGAGTTTTATATGATAATTAGTTCTGTGTGAGGGGGGATATAGAATTTAATTCGGTTATTAAAAAATATGTCTGTTTTTAAAAAATAATTTATTAAAATTATTATTTAAAAAAATTATCTTTCATGATAATGCAGACGATTTCCATATTAGAGAAGTAGTATAACATAAAATATCCAAAAAAAAGTCCCATTTTATTCTCAAAAAAAAAAAAAAAAAAAAAAAGTACGATTTTTTTTTTCAAAGTTTTTTTTTTTCGTTAAAAGTAAAAAAAAATCGATAACTTTGTTTTAAATTATCGCAGATCGATGGTTCAACCATTCGTTTTAAAGGTATTGGCGAGCTCTTTTGAAAGATACCCATCATGAAAATGTACTCCCCTCGAGAGGGGACTTCCCCCCCAGGGGGGGAGGCGAGGCTCCTACATACACAAAAAAATTTTCCCAGTTCACTATCTCTATTACAAAATATATATATTCATTTCATTTGGTTTAGTGCAGTCTATAGACGTTAAACTCTACTTTCCTGCAATTTCCCCCATAGACGTAATGTATTAGAATTCTCTTGATTGACCCTGTACACAAACCATTAGCTTGATCTTAACGAAAAGCTTACTGTAGCATCCCTATATGATACACATTTAGAATACCAAGTTTGAACTTTCTGCCATAATTTGTTTTTGAGATATGCTGATAACAGACAGACACACAGACAGACAGACATACACACAGACCATTTGCTGAAAACATGATTTTCGTATTCAGGGGACCTCAAAACGTGTAAATATAACAAAATCTCGCGTTCGAAAATTTGACCCAAAAACAATACTTTCTCTACCTTATGGGTAAGAGAAAGTAAAAACTCAATATTAAGCACAAGTTTGATAGAAATATAACTGCATAGCATAACTGATGTATGCATGCTAAATATGTCCATAATTACGACATAACCAAATTTTTATAGTAAACTTCGTATCAGGCACCCGCAATATCAAAGGTTTCTATTTAATAGACACTTTTTCAATCTCTAGAGTAATTTTTTTTTTTTTTTAATTCTTCTGAACTCTCTGAATTATATATATGTATATGTATATATGTAACTATTCAAATACAGTGTGATTATAATTAAAGTTACGATTTCAAAACGCAATAATTATAAAAAAAAAACCCAGAGCGATTTCATATTTTACCAGAGCAATCGTGAGGCAATGAAATTTTGTTTGGGGAAGGAAAAAAGTAGTTCCAACATGTTCCTATAGGTGGCGCTCTCGTGGTAAAGTCAAGAGAAACGCCTAAATGGGCTTATTAAACACAGGAATGTTGTTAGCTAAACAATGGAATTGCAGGAAACAATAGACTTCAAGAGTTTACTAAAATTTTTTTAGTAAAAAACAAAAATACGTGTTTACAGCGGAAACAGTCATAGGAAAAAGAGAAAAAGAGGAGCTTCAGGAAACGAATACTTTACGGAAATTAACGGCACATTTTGGAACTCTTTTTGGCAAAGCTTTACTATACGGCTTTACTATATAGCTTTACATTGCTTATTGTCGTTGCCGATGTTTTGATCACGTTATATGATGGTGATTTGAGACCCGAATCAGAGTATCGATACTTTTTTCTGTTGTATCGAAACGTAACAAAAGGCTCTTTAATTGTAGGCTCTTTAATTGTTAAGATCGTTTATATCTTCTCTTTTACTTTTTTTTAAAGGTATATGTAAGTAAGATTAATTCTAGATTTTACTGTTTTTAAGTGATTTTACAAAGTTTAAAGCAAAATTTTTTCAGTGTATTTATATATATATTTTAATAAATTTACGAAGAAAAAAAAGGGTAGAGCATAATAGTTATTGCTTCAGTACAGATTTTTTTCATGCACCGTGATTTAATTAGGTGCATTCAGTGATTGTTTATTTATTTATAATGCTTGCGTAGCGATCTACCATCGGAATACTCACCGTTACAGTATATTTTTCATGCATTTTCTGATTCATGCTCCTCGAAATAGGGGTGTCCAGTGATGTTTGTTTTCGGTACAGCAGCTAGTGTACTGATCGCGGTTTATACAAATTTTCATGCATTTACCGATTCATGCATCGCTAATTAGGGGTATCCAGTGATGTTTTTTTTTTTTTTTTTTGTTGTTGTTTTAATGCTCGCGAAGCGAGTAAACAGCAGAAAACATAGTGACCGCGGCTTCATGAATTTTCATGCTTTTACTGATTCATGCTCCACGAATTAGGGGCGTCCTTTTATTTGGTTTTAATGCTCGCGAAGCGAGCAAACAGCACAAAACATAGTGAAACCTAAATAAAATGTTTCATAATAATGAAAAGTATTGTTTCATGACATTTTGATTCGATTCACGACGTTGTGAAACTATTCGCAGTACCGACTCACAAACCGAATCAAAACACCATCATACCACGTGATCAAAACATCGGCAACGGCACTAAGCAATGGGTGCCGTATAGGCTGTTCCCTATTTTTACTTTCTTCTATATGTAATATAGAGAATGTATTGGATTCGCGAAAATTTTCGACCTCCGTTTTTTGACGGATCTACACGTTTTGGGATGTCCTGAACACGAATTGATAGTTTTTAGAAAATGTCTGTCTGTCTGTCTGTCTGTCTGTGTGTCTGTATCATTTTTTTGTGGACGCTGTATCTCACGAACATATGAATGAAATTTAACCAAACTTGGTATTTAGTTGCACCCTAACATGAACTGGTGCCCATTAGATTTGGGGATCAATAGCTCAACAGGTGGCGCTGTAATCGCATTTTATGCAAATTTTTAACATGGCAGCATAGGAGAAAATTCCGTATAAATGGGCATAATGAGAGTTATTTTAAACTTGTGATTGTAAAATTAATTTGAATTATTGATGATAGTAGTAGTTAACTAGGAAAAAAAATTTGTGCATGGGGGGGCATCGGTTCCCCCCCTGGGGGGGAAGTACCCCCCCCCCCCCCCCGGGGGGGTTAAATTTTGAAGATGGGTATCATTCGAAAGATCTCGTCAATACCTTTAAAACGAATGGTTGAACCATAAATCTGTGATAATTAAAAACAAAGTTATCGATTTTTTTTACTTTTAACCAAAAAAAAAAAAAAAAAAACTTTTTATTTTTTTATTATTGTTAGTGATTGAATATGTATTAATTTTCACAAAAAAAAAAAAAAAAAAAAAGGAAAAAAAAAATCTTTTTTTTTTTTTTTTTAATACTGTTACTGAGTGAATTTGTATAGGAAAATATAGAAGAAAGTCTTGTGGTGGCCACAACATACTAGTTTTTCGTTTGCCAAACAAAATTTCATTGCCTCACGACTGCTCTGATAAAATATTAAATCGCTCTGTGGTGGGTAGTTTAAAATTATAGCGTTTTGAAATCGTAACTTTAATTATAATCACCCTGTACTTTAAAATTATTAAACCTATTCAAGTTAACTAATTACCTAATTTGCCTTTGTGGATTTTTGTGGTGAATTATTCAACTGTTTAGTTTTCGTTCTCATTCTTTTCATTATACTCATGAAAAATTATATATATATATATATATATATGTGTGTGTATTTATTTATTTATATATTAATAGCCTGCCTCGCTGGTCCGTATTTTTAAATGAATCACTATAATTGCTGAATTCTCAAAATTGCATTAATTTTTATCACGTGAGAAAAAAAAAAGAGAAACAAAATCTGATTGAGAAAAATGTCGCACCGGGTTCTCACTGCCTTCGGAAAAAATTCCCAAAATGCTCTAACTCTTATTTCTATTATTTTCCCCCTTCGCCCCCCCCCCCTCCCGTCTATCCTAATAATTTTACAAATTCGGAAATATCCGCGATCGATTTGTAGGTATCAAAAACCTCTATGCACCAGTTTTGAACGATCTATCTCTATTTTTATTTTCTTCCCCCTCCGCTCCCCCCCCTTCCCGACCCTCCCAATAATTTTAACAATTCGAAAACCTTCGCAATCAATTTGTAGGTTTAATTTGGAGGCTTAATTTCTAAAATTCCAGAAATTGGTTTTTAGATATTTGCATTAGCTATATTTTAGAGCAAAAATTTCACGTATATAGGATTATATACGAGATATATAGGATTATGTGAAATCACGCTTAACACATGTGAAATCACGTTTCGCCCCCTTCCCCACCTTGGGGACCGAATTTCTAAAATTCCAGAAATCGATTTAAAGACATTTGTGTTAGCTATATTTTAAAGCAAAAATTTTACGGATATCTGTTTTTTTTTTTTGAGATATGGAGGATTTTGTGAAATCACGTTTTGCGCTCCCCCCCCCCTTCCCCCTTGGGGGGCGAATTTTGTAAAATCGCTTCTTAGTGGATGCCTACGTCATAGAAAGAACATTGTCACAAAATTTCATGCTTCTAGGTCCAGGGGTTTGGTCTGGGCGATGATGAATCACCCCCTCACTCAGGAAGAACGATTTTATATATATAGATTAATACATATTGTATAGACACACAAAAGATGCTGAATATATTATAGTCCAGTAAATAAAGGGGAAAAAATGGCCAATATCTGAACAAATTTGGATAAAGCTAAATTTTTTTTCTATTGATAGATCATGGTGAAAGGTACATTCTCTCAAAAGTCCCCACTTCTCTCCCCCCCTCCCCCCAGCCCCTAAACGTCAAAATATGAAGGTTGTCAGAAAAATTGCTTGGAAATGAAAAAGTAACTTACTTTGCAATTTAATTTTTTCTTTATATTAATGCTGAATGTATTTTCTATAACTTTCCTAATTGCAGCTTTGCTCTAAAATTAATATTTATGCCAGTAAAGGTAGAATTCTCAAAAATCTTATTTTTTTTTTTTTATTGTGTAGTTCTTGAAATTTTCTTCTTCCCGTTAAAAATATGAAAAATTTGAAAGAGTGTTTTACATTCAAAATTTGCTTATTTTACCCACTTTAAAATTATATGTAATTTAATGGGGTTATGTGAAAGGGAAAAGGCTGTAAAAGTATTTAAATTGTGACAAGCAGAGTAATGACGGAGTTCCTTTCCGCCATTTTATCCCAGTAAGCAAACTATTATTTCTGAATCAAATTCATATAAATAAAGTTTAAAATCTTTGCAGTAAATAAGTATTGTGGAGTAATATTTTCTTCAGAATATAGTGATACTTTAAATCTAAGAATGCCATAAAATTAATTATTTTAAAATCATCAAAAAATTTTAGAAAGTTCTTTCTTTTATACTTTTCTTTTAACTATTTTTATGAAATTTATAGTACAAGATTTTCTACTTCCATATTCTTTCCTCATTATTATTTTAATTCTCAAAAAATAGAAATATTAACATTTTAACTCCTTTCACGCGGGAAAAAAAAATGTCTTGCCTCTTTATTCCTATTTTACCATGTTTTTGTTAACTTCGATTCTTGTTTGTGTGTTTGTCAGGGACAAATCTTGCAATCGATTTTTAACTAACTTCCCGACTAGCTAGATATTTGAAATTTTCAGGACAGCTCACAACACGGTGACAATATATTTTTCTAATAATTTTAGTCAACTATTTCAAGTACCGCTGCCTTCGGCAGCGCTTATATGATTCGACAGAAAATTTATTTAACTAACTTCCCGACTAGACATTTGAAACTTTCAGAATGGTTCAGAACACGGTGAAAATGCATTTTCTTAATACCTTTATCCAACTGTTTCGGGTTCCTGCTGCCTTCGGCAGCGTTATCAGTACGAAGCTTGCAATCGATTTTTTCACTAACTTTCCGACTAGCTAGACATTTGAAACTTTCAGGACTCACAACACGGTGACAATACATTTTTCTAATAATTTTAGTCAACTATTTTAGGTCCCGCTGCCTTCGGCAGCGCTTATATAATTCGACAGAACATTTATTTAACTAACTTCCCGACTAGCTAGACATTTGAAACTTTCAGAATAGTTCAGAACACGGCGGAAATGCAATTTTTAAATATTTTTAACCAACTGCTACGGGTTTCTGCTGCCTTCGACAGCGTTACCAGTACAAAGCTTGCAATCGATTTTTCACTAACTTCCCGACTAGCTAGACATTTGAAACTTTCAGGATAGTTCAGAACACGGTGAAAATAAATTTTTTTAATACCTTTAGCCAACTGTTTCAGGTTCCTGCTGCCTTCGGCACCGTTATCAGTACAAAGCTTGCAATCGATTTTTCAATAACTTCCCGACTAGCTAGACATTTGAAACTTTCAGGATAGTTCAGAACACGGTGAAAATACATTTTTTAAATACCTTTAGCCAACTGTTTGAGGTTCCTGCTGCCTTCGGCAGCGTTATCAGTACAAAGCTTGCAATCGATTTTTCACTAACTTTCTGTCTAGCTAGACATTTGAAAATTTCAGGCTAGCTCATAACACGGTGACAATACTTTTTTAAAAACTTTTAGTCAACTGCTTCAGGTCTCTACTGCCTTCGGCAGCGTTTATATGATTCAACAGAAATTTTATTTAACTAACTTCCTGACTAGCTAGACATTTGAAACTTTCACAATAGTTCAGAACACGGTGAAAATGCATTTTTTAAATATATTTAGCCAACTGTTTCGGGTTCCTGCTGCCTTCGGCAGCGTTACCAGTACAAAGCTTACAATCGATTTTTCACTAACTTCCCGACTAGCTAGATATTTTAAACTTTCAGGATAGCTCAGAACACGGGGGCAATACATTTTTTTAAATACTTTTAGTCAACTGTTTCAGGTCCCTACTGTATTCGGCAGCGTTCATATGATTCAACAGAAAATTTATTTAACTAACTTCCCGAGTAGCTAGACATTTGAAACTTTCGGAATAGTCCAGAATACGGTAAAATGCTTTTCAAAAATATTTTTATCCAATTGCTTCGGGACCCTACTGCCTTCGGCAGCGTTTCCAGTACAAAGCTTGCAATCAACTTTTAACTAACTTCCCGGCTTAGTAGCGTATCCAAGGGGGGGGGTGATGGGGCTGCAGCCCCCCTCCCCCCCCCCCCCGAAATTTGAGGGAAATATCATGTCTAATTGCTAAAGTTTTATAAGAAAAAAGTACATGTGGACAAAAAAAAAAAAAAAAAAAAAAAAAATACAATTAATTTTAGTTGTTTAAGCAAATTCCTGCAATTTTTCATTAGTTTATGAGGATTTGGTACCATTATGTTAAAGTTTAGCACAGACAGAGCAAAAAATCTATTTCTACACGAAAGCAATTTCTTACCCCGGCTGGCGAACATTCGGAAAATTCAAATATTGGTATTAAATTACATTAATAAATATACTTATCTGTATTACAAGCCATTTGTGTGACATAATAAGCACAAAGAAGTATCCAGCCCTATTTGTTTTAGTCATATATAGACAGGGCCCGACTTAGACTACCTGCAGCCCCGGGGCAAGCCTATTCTGGGGGGCCCCCTTGCAGTGGCATAAGAGATCTTTAGGTTGCAGAATTTCAATATTCGTCTGTAGGGGGGCCCCTTCCAGAAGGGGGGCCCAGGGCATTTGCCCCGTATGCCCTGCCGTAAGTCGGGGCCTGTATATAGAGAGCATGAACTGAAAATTCTTAAGCTTTTTTTTTGCTGGTATGTTTCCTATTTATAGTAGTATAAATATCATAACTGTTTAGTGTACAAAGGCACCCAAAAGAATGTCAAGGCATTGCATTTTATGAGAGGCATGTTTATGTAATATATTTAAAACATTGGTACTGTTTTAAATCGTAATAAAATTACATCTATAAATGATATGCTAAAAAAAAAAAAAAAAAAAAAGTTTTCTACAGTATATATGCTTAGCGTTAAGAGTTAAAGGGCTACATTAAAATAATCCGACACATTAAGTGTTACAGTTGGAATTTGCCAGAATGGAATTTCTGTCTGTGTTAAGCATTTTTAATGCTTTTCAACAGTGTTTAATAGTGATTATAAATTCAGTTAGTCTCCTGGAATTGCATTTACGTCTATGTCAAGCATTTTTAACACTTTCCAACAATGTTTAAGAGTGATCATAAATTCAGTTAGTCTAGCTGTCTATTTTTCTGTCATTCGCTCTGCCCGTTATATGATCACGTAGGCAACATCCTGAAAGGTTAACAATGCAAAAATTTTAATACAATCTTTGCGAACTGCATGATTTTTTGTTCTTGTTTAATTTTTGTAAGTCCTTCCAGAAAATTACAATACCATGATTGGAGACTTTATGAAAATTTGTGTTGATTTAAAAAAAAAAAAAATCTAAGATTATGTATTAGTTTATGACTAAATATAATCTTTATTTGCGTAAAAATGGGATTTCAGAGTTTAAACTCTTCAAATTTAGGGAGAAAAAAAAATATTTGTCTCGTATGTTAATCTAACTTACAAATAAATTACCCGTTTATGAATTAAATCATTCAAATCTGTAGTCAGAACAGAACTGTTTATCTTGATTTCAATCAACTACTATATTGAATTAAATTCTTTTGGACAAATGTGATTACGTTTTCAGTTAAACAGTAGTTTTTCGCTTTTAAAAATAAAGATTTTTATAATTATTTCAGAATAAGAAATCTCAAATATTCTTTGGTGCCTCTTCTTTTTGATCATTTTCTATCGCATTATCAGTCCAGTGACCTTGAATGTCAATCTCATTAAAGGGAACATCTTTTTCTTTTTGTTTGCCTTTTTTCCTAAATGAGATTTTAACCCCCTCCCCCTTCCCCTATCCAATCCGAATCATATTTCAGAAAACCGCAAAACATAACCATAGATCTAGGGATTCTGTTGTTTTCAGCAACTAGCTTCCTGCCATTAATTTGTTTTTAAATTGTTCTCATCTCAAATCAAATATTGTTAAAGCCATGTAACGTTCTAAAGCAGTATACGGATTTTCTATAGTCTTCATTAAATCCAGGTATGTCTTGAAAATATATTTAACACATTTGTACTTTTATAGCAATAGGTAATAGATAATTAATTTTTATAGCAATAGATAATTACTCAAACAAAAACCCACTATTTTCTGACAAGCATTAGAAGCTATACTAGGTCGTAAAAAAGAGAAATGTACATACATATTTTTTCTTTAACTAGAAACTCGAGTGTTTATATTTTTAAATAAAGACAATGGATTTTTAAGAAAATCGTTCGGTCTAAACTACCAACTTTTTGATATAGTTTTGGACACATTTTCATCCGTAAATATTCGTAGATTTTCTTCTATTTTTTTTTTTTTTTTTTTTTTTTTATATATATATATAAGAAAATTGAATAGCGTTTTTATTTATTTTATATCATTAAAAACAGATTTTTTCTTTTAAATGAAAAGTACATTAAAGTTGGCCATTTTTCCGATTTTCATCGTTTTTTCGCAATGTGAAAGTTTATAAAATTTATTAAGGTTTATGCTATTTTATAACACAAAAAATATTTTATCTGTATGAAAAAAGAAAGAAAGCGTATTTCCCTTCTATAGAATTCGTCATTAAAAATTGATGCATTTCTATCCAACATTGACTTTGTGAACGCGTTCAAAAGATTTGCGGTAATGAAAAGATGGATTAAATCTTTGAGAAATTATTACGTTAGTATGTTCATCATTATTAGCTTTTTTTTTTTTTATTTGTTTTTTCTATGACTAGAACAGTGCATATTATACTAAATATTTCAGTGATTTAAAAAAATGTAGCACTTTGTTTTTTCATTTTCTTTTTTTTGAACATGTATGTTACTGTTCCTTACAACTTACATGTTTGTTACATATGTATTATGTAAAAAAACTAGTATGTTCTGGTCACCACAAGACTTTCTTCTGTATTTTTCTATGCAAAATCACTAAGTGCAAATAGTTTATTCAAATTATTTAACATAATGAATGCAAAAGATTTTCATCTAAATTTACACTAAATATCCAAAGAAAGACAGTTTTATTGCCTATAAATAACATCTTTAAAAATGCATTTTTATAATGGTTAATCATATATCAAGTTTCATATTGTTATATGCAATAGAAACTGAGACATAGCTTTGCCATTTTCGAGGAAATTTTCAGCATAGTAGCGCCACCTATTCGCCGATAAGCATCCAAATTGAATCAGCATAATGTCTCATAATGGCCTTCTTGCATATCAAGTTTTGTTTGATAGTGCGCAATAGAACCTGGGATATAGCGTCCCCTTAAACTGCGGAAATCGCTATATAGCAGCGCCACCTGTTGAGCGGTTGACACCAAAAGTTGATAGGCACTAATATAGGTCAAGGTGCATCTACATATAAATTTATATATATTTATGAGCAGTAGTTCCGGAGATAAAGTTGCCACAAAATTTCTGTCACACACAAACACACAGACAGACAGACATTTTCTAAAAATGGTCAAAATCGTGTTCTAGGCCTCTCAAAACATGTAAATCCGTCGAAAACCGGAAGTTGAAAATTTTTACGAATCCAATACTTTCTTCTATTGAATATAGAAGAAAGTAAAAAATAGTAATCTTGAAAAGAAATCTATGATATTTTGCTGCACTACCATTTGAGGTGTTCTGAATTCATTTTTGCCATTTTTACGCTGGTATGTGTATGTGAATATTACGATAGTTCTTGATTAGTGCTGTTGATTTAGTTCAAAATATATTTATTATAGGTTATGTTGTACGAATTGTATAGATTTTAACGAGTGTAGCGCCTTTTTACTTTCTTCTATCTTCAATAGAAGAAAGTATTGGATTCGTAAAAATTTTCGATTTCGGGTTTTTGATGGATTTACACGTTTTGAGAGCTGTAGAACACGATTTTACCATTTTTAGAAAATGTCTGTCTGTCTGTGTGTGTGTGTGTGACAAAATTTTGTGGCAACTGTATCTCTGGAACTACTGCACAGAATTTCATACAAATTGGTATGTAGTTGCACCTTCACATAAATTAGTGCCTATCAACTTTTGGTAAAAATCGTATTACAGGTTGCGTTGCCATCCCGCTTTTTCTAAATTTTTAACAGGGTGATATAGGGCAAAAATTTTCAAGATGGGTATCTTTCGAAAGGTCTCGTCAGTACCTTTAAAACGAATGGTTGAACTATAAATCTGTGATAATTTAAAACAAAGTTATCGATTTTTTTTACTTTTTACGAAAAAAAACTTAGAAAAAAAATCGTTTTTTTTTTCTCTCCCCTTAATTTCATCAAACTCCCACGGTTTCTGTGTTCTGACAAACTTAAACTAATTTTTACTTTTTTCCTCTAATTTTGTCAAAGTCCTACGGTTTCTGTGTCTTGACAAACTTTAACATATTTTTGCATTTTTCCCCTAATTTTGTCAAAGTCCCACGGTTTCCGTGTTTTGACAAACTTTAACAAATTTTCACATTTTACCCAAAATTTTGTCAAAGTCCCACTTTTTTTTTTTAATTATTGTTACTGAGTGAATTTGTATAGGAAAATATAGAAGAAAGTCTCGTGGCGGCCACAACATACTAGTTTTTTTTTTTTTTTTTTTTTTTTTTTTGGCGGGGTGTGCGCACGTGTGTGTTTATGTCAAATTTTTAAAGCAAGTAAATTCTTCACAAGTATATCTCAGCCCCCCCCCTTCCCCGAAATGATAAGTCTGTATACGCCACTGTCCCGGCTAGATAGCCATTTGAAACTTTTATAATAGCTCAAAAGACGATAGCAAGGAATTTTTTTAATACTCTTATCCAATTGCTGAGGTACCGGCTGCCTTCAGTAGCGTTTTTATGATTCAACAGAAAATTTAAAAACATGGTGTATAAATTTTTTTTTTATCTTATAATTATTTACTTTCTCTTACCCATAAAGTAGAGAAAATATTGTTTTAGGGTCAAATTTTCCAACGTGAGTTTTTGTTATATTTACACGTTTTCAGGTGTTCGAATACGAAAATCCTGTTTTTAACGAATGGTCTATGTGTGTGTGTGTGTGTGTGTGCCTGTGCGTCTGTGTGCCTGTTATCAGCATATCTCAAGAATAAATAGTATCAAAAAGTCCAAATTTGGTATTCTAAATGTGTATGATATAGGGATGCTACACTAAGCTTTTCGTTGAGATGAACCAAGTGGTTCGTGGTTCGTGTACAGGGACACTCAAGAGAATTAAAATACATTACGCCTATGGGGAAATTGCAGGTAAATAGATTTTAACAACTATAGACTGCACTAAACCAAATGAAATGGAAAAATATTCTTTATATGCGTAAAATCATGCATCATGTAGAACATGGTAGGGTAATCATCACTTTTCGTTTACAGAGCTACACAAAAGTAGTTGATTATAGTGCGACAAAGCTGAAAATTAATGGAAGTGTATTTCAGGTTGGGCCATGTATTATTACTATAGGATTATATATAGGTGCACCATGTGGTCTGTACATAATCTTCAAAATATATACAGGACTGCAAATATTTAAGCGATAACATTCTTTTTTTTACTGTTAGTGGAAGTGCTTTGATATGATATTTTACTGTATACAGGAAAGCTGCACAGAAATTGAAATGAATTCCTCATAGACATGTGGCATATAATGTATATTTTTAAGCTGAATATTCATTGCTTGTTTTTTTAATATTTACACGTTTTGAGGCTTCCTGATTACCGAAGTCAAGTTTTTTAACGTTTGATCTTTGCCTGTGTCTTGTTAGAATAACTTAAAAATGAATAATTTTAGGAGATCCAAATGTTGTATTTTGAAATTAATATAAGTTTGTTGCTGGAAACGTTCGATCAAGATTGATAACTTTCAAGTAGAGTCCTGCATCGGGTCGGGTTGAAAGATCTTTTTATCTTGCGGGTCGAGTTCGAGTCGGGTTGACTGAATTTTTTTTTCTTGGGGGTCGGGTTTGGGTCGGGTTTAGCTTTCTACGAGTCAGGTCGACTTGAGAACACCTTTCAAAAAAATTTTACAATTGAAATCATAAATTTGTAGGCATAATTAATAATTATAGCTTTTTAACTAATTTTAGACATGTGTCGGAGCTCCGTATTCCTATACGCGGATATCCACCTGAAAAAAAAAAAAAAAAAAAAAAAATCCGTATAAGCATGAGAAAAAAATATCCGTATACGTTTTCTTTTCTTTAACAAATCTAAAACTGATCATCTGTAGAAATTGTATGAAAATTTTAAAGTACCGTATAAATTTTTATTGGCTATCGTTTATATATATATATATATATATATAATTTGAATAATTTAATTCCTTTGCAACACTCAGTAAATGAAAGATGATGAAAATACTAACTTATAAAATTTTAAATGAGATGTATTTCGAATAAAATAGTTGTCACGATAATTTAATTTGATTACACTGGTTAGCAAAAGCATGTTAAAGTACTTACGCAGAAGGGAAATGACACAAACATAACACATAAGCCTAACGATGAGTTAATTTGCAAAAACCATTAAACCAATATATATATATGTAAAAGAAATACAACATAACCTCGCTTTTACGTTTTGGGAATTTCTCAATTTACATTTTTGTTTTTTAAGATATCTTTATTTTCAATGAATTTTAATCCTCACTTTTATGTTTACAAAATTTTGAATTTCCTTCCATTTACATTTGTATATACAGCGTATATACAGGGAATACTTGTACTGATTTAATTAAAAAAGTAATGTAAAGGAAACACACAAAGGAAACGAATACCGTGAAGGGTCGTTTTCTCTAGAACAAATAAATAATGCACCAAGCAAAATTGAAACCGGAGGAAACTAAGTTGCTGATTATGCGAATTTAAAGTGATCAGTGATCCTTGAAAAGCAGATGTTTAACTACTGTTGAGAATTATATATGAATTTATATGTAGAGGCACCTTGACCTAAATTAGCGCCTACCAATTTTTGTCAACCATCAACAGGTGGCGCTGCTATAAAGCAATTTCCGAGATTTAAGAGGAGGCTATATCTCGCGGTCTCTTGAGTATAATCAAACAAAGCTTGATATGTGAAAATGCTATTATAAGACATTATGCTGATTCAATTTGAATTGTTATTGGCCAACAGGTGGCACTGCTGTACAGCGATTTCGGCAGTTTAAGGGAAGGCTATATCTCAGGAACTACTGCATACAATTGCATATTAATATATATGCAGATACACCTTGACCTAAATTAGTGTCTCAACTTTTGGTGTCAACCGCTCAACAGGTGGCGCTGCTATACAGTGATATTTGCAATTTAATGGGAGGCTATATCTCAGGTTCTATTGTGTATAATCAAACAAAACTTGATATCTGAGAAAGCCATAATGAGACATTATGTTGAATCAATCTGGATGCTAATCGGCCAATAGGTGGAGCTGTATACTGCAATATACCTCGATAATGGGAAGGCTATATCTCAACTTCTATCTATGGCATAATACTGTACGAAACTTGGTATGTGAGATAGCCATTATAAACACGTACTTTTTAAGATGCTATTTATAGGCAATAAAACTGTCTTATTTTGGATATTTAGGGTTAGTTGTCTCTAAGATGAAAATCGTTTGCATTCATCCTGTTAGATAAATTTAAAAAATAGTATTTTTAATAAATTATTTGCACTTAGTAAAATATAGGAAAGTATAGAAGAAAGTCTTGTGGTGGCCACAATATACTAGTTTAATCTTGAAGTTCACATCTCACATAAATGGTTAAAAATTATTATTGATCTATTTTTCAGATTTTTTAATTTTTAAATTAAACAATTAGTAATTAGATTTCAAATTCTTTTTTAAATAATTTGCCAAATGTATGACAATGAAAATTTACCTTATTTTTATTTTATAATTTAAAAAAGTTTTGTATGATTTTTAGATGAATAAGTAATTTTCATTTAGTTTTCAGAGTTCGGGTCGGGTGCGAATTGTAAAAGTTTCTCTACTGTGCGGGTTCGGGTCGGTTTTCGGGTTGATGAAAATTTTTTTGTCGGATTTCTCTAGTTTCAAGGAATGATGCGTGTGAAAATTGTCTGAATAATTTTAAGTGAAATTTTAATTTTAAAAACAGATTTAAATTCTCTATAGATGTAGGTGCAGTAATGAAGTTGGGGGTTGAGGGGGGCGGTAGCCCCCCTAACACAGAACTAATTATCATATAAAACTCTTCTGAAGCCTAATTCGAATTGTTTTAACATATGTTTTCATAACAGAACAGGTTTTCATAACAGAACTCGTTATTTTAACCCCTTAATCTCCAGCCTGTATTTATAATATTAAATTTCAGGGTAAGAGAAAGTCGTGTGAGTGACACACCAGATTATTTACTTTCTCTTACCCATAAGGTAGAGAAAGTATTGTTTTAATGTCCAATTTTCAAACGTGAGTTTTTGTTATATTTACACATTTTGAGGTCTCCTGAATACGGAAATCATGTTTTTATCGAATGGTCTCTCTCTCTGTGTGTGTGTGTGTGTGTGTTATCAGTATATCTCAAGAACCAATAATATCAAAATGTCCAAACTTGGTATTCTAGATTTGTATGATATAGGGATGCTACACTAAGCTTTTCGTTGAAATGAAGCAAGTGGTTCGTGTACAGGGACACCCAAGAGAATTAAAATACATTACGTCTATGGGGGAAATTGCAGGTAAGTAGAGTTTAACGTCTATAGACTGCACTAAACCAAATGAAATGGATATATATTCTTTATATATGCGTAAAAACATGCATCATGTAGAATATGGTAGGGTAATCATTCACTGTTCGTTTGCATGGCTACACAAAAGTAGATGATTATTGTGCGACATTAGCTGAAAATTGATGAAAATGTATTGTAGGTTGTGCCGTGTATTATTGCTATAAGATTATATTTTGGTGCACCATGTGGTCTGTACATAATCTTCAAAAGATATACAGGACTGCAAATATTTAAGCGATAACATTCTTTTTTATTGTTAGTGGAAGTGCTTTGATATGATATTTTATTATGTCCAGGAAAGCTGCTCAGAAATTGAAATGAATTTTTCATAGACATGTGGCATATAATGTATAATTTTAAGCTAAAAATTCATCGCTTGTTTTTTGCATATTTACACGTTTTGAGGCTTCCTGATTACGAAAGTCAAGTTTTTTAACGTTTGATCTTTGCCTGTGTCTGCTAGAGTAACTTAAAAACGAATAATTTTAGAAGATCCAAATGTTGTATTTTGAAATTAATATAAGTTTGTTGCTGGAAAAGTTTGATTAAGATTGATAAGCTTCAAGGAATGTTGCGTGTGAAAATTGTCTGGGTAATTTTAAGTGAACTTTTAATTTTAATAACAGATTTAAATTCTATATAAATGTAGGTGCAGTAATGAAACGGGGCTCCTCACACAGAACTAATTATCATATAAAATTCTTCCGAAGCCTAATTTGAATTGTTTTAACATAGGTTTTCACAACAGAACTCGTTATCTTAACCCTTTAATCTCCAACCAGTATTTATAGTATTAAATTTCAGGGTAAGAGAAAGTCGTGTGAGTGATACACCAGATTATTTATGTTAAAAATATAAGAAAGTATTTTTACAATTTAACTTTTATCAAAAGGTCGCTTAATAATTGTTTTACTTTTCAAAGCTGAAATCCCTATATGTTCAAATTCATTAAATTTCTGTTAATAGATTCTTTTTTCTTTGACCTAATTAAATTATTTTGTATATGTATTATAATTTTTCGTATTTGTTTATCAATGAAGTGGTGAAAATATAAAAAATTATGTTTTCTATAAACAGCATCTGTCATACTTGGGGCCCTGAGCATCATGTCGTCATGTGTAGGGTGCCTCGATAAGTAATATAGGCACCCTAGTCATGTGTAGTGCATCGAGCTTTAATTTAGGTAGTATATCTGCTCGATGGTGTAGTGTAAATGACACGTGACTGAAATTTGCTATCCTATTTCTTATCTTGTAGTCTCCCTCATTAACCATTTCTATCCCTGTTAGTTCTCATTCTTAGTACTCTTCGGAAGCATTTTATCTCTATGTGATTTTGCATCGTTTATATTTACAATACAAGCTAGTGAAAGCATATTTTAGTTGTTTTTTCATATTTTAAAGAGTTTGAAGCATTGTTATAAATTTTGTGTCATGAAAGAAAAAAGAGAAGAATATGGATAACGTAGATGAAATCTGCATTATCTGTAAAAAGGAATTAAATTCTTAAACAGTAATTTTGCAGAAAGGTTTACCAACAATATAAAACGCGAGTATCAGTCGCATTGATGGAATTCATGAAAGATTATACGGAAGAACGAAACTAAAAGGTAAAAGTACACAAAGAATGTTGACGGAACTATACTAGATCAACTTCCATCAAAGCTGCTATCAACTCGTCTCGTCATGATATTGTAATAACTGTAAATGTTAACTGTTTTATACGTAACCGCTAACTGTGTTCTGTAGACCTTGTATTGTTTACGTGTGTCACGGAGTAAAAAGACAGGAGAAGAAGGTAACGCTGAAATTTTGTGATGTTGTTTTCTAATGTTTACAGATGGCGCCAGCGTGCAATCCTTCCTTCTCTCCAGCTTCCGCAATGTTATTCAATGGGGAAATGTCTCGTTTTAATTATTTTTTTAAAAATAATATCAAGCTGAAAAAATTTCGATTGAAAGCAAATTTCATTAAATAGAGTATTCTAACCAACATGTTTTTTTTAAGAGCCATTTTATACTAATTTTACTTTGAAAGAAAGCTTTTAAAAAATGGCGATTCTTATGAACCGAAGCTAGCTAAAACAGACAATTGGGAGGAAGGAGAATGGATGAAATTTTGTAAGGGAAAAAAATAAACTTACTTTAGATGCAGAAAACACGAACTCGGACTTTATTTTTCTCCTATGGCTTTTTTTTGTTTTTCTTATCACGATCATAGCCTGTTTTACAACTAGGAACGAAGCATTTATTTGAAACATCTGAATTATGCAGTTTTAAGAACTTACAAACAAATTAAATTGCTTAAAATAAAAAATTTTAAATGTACTTCAGCAAAATTCTATTGAAAACAACAGTATATCCGCGCTGAAGTAGGGAGGAATGACAAGTGGCGCCCTCAATATTTACCAAAAATTTAGATCACAGTTTCGTAGCTTTCTCCCATTGGACCTTCAACTCCTATTAATATTACTCCGTGACGTGTGTCAATCTGATCCTTTACCTAATTTTTATCTTTGTTTTGATTATTTATCATTTCAGTAGATTATGATTGCAAATGGCAACAGTTGAATATTCTGTTCTTGTTCCTTTTTATTAGGAGAAAATGGCAACAGTTGAGTATTTTGGTTTTGTTGTTATGTGTGACCACGGAGTTATTTCTTACTCCGTGTGTGTGACAAAACAATGGCTTAGAGTTGCTTTTCATGTGTTTTAGAGAGTGAATGAGAGTTTTTTATGCCATGTATAATTTTGTGAGTACTAACTGAGACGTCAAAACACAAGAGAGTATCTATTGAGATCTGTAAATAATCTGTAATTAAACTGTGTGTCACTAGAAGTTTTCATTGAATAATGGATTTACACTGTTTAAACCAACGAGATATATAAAGTAGAATCTAAATGGTAACCCTTGAGAAGGTCCAAGATGAGTAATGTGACATGCTCTCCTTGCACCTACGTATTCGGTGGTTCCCTTGGTAACAGCTTATTTTCAGTAAATTTCTATGGCAACGGTTTGGAGATTGTTCTTCGCATAAGCCATAACCGCCAATGTTTTTGTTTACTTACGTAGTTTAATATTCTTCTGTTCTAAATTATTTTGATTTTGATTTTACTTCATTTTTATTTCGTGTAGTTGAACTTTAACCGACAAAATGCTTAAAGATAGTTGAAAAATCATTATTTGTTGTTAAATTTAGCTCTTTAAAAGTTTAAATTTTCTTTTATAAACACTTTTAAACTTTGTTGGAAAACGATGAAAAAAAAGGTATTTTATTATTTATTAAAATGTGAAATATGTGTAAAATTATTTTAAAAACAATTTATTTTGGTCATAGGACTGCCATGTTACCTAATAATAATGATAATTTGTCGAACTGATATTTTAAACGCAAAAATAGCGATAAAGGACCAAACATAGCAACCTATTGGAGCATGTCACGTGATTCATCTTGAACCACGGAAAGCTAATCCTTCATCCACTGAATCAGCACTCTAATTTATATATCTCGTTGGTTTAAACATTCGATTCTTGATCTCTTCTGATTTCGAAATTGCAATGGAACATTTGGCGTGTAATCATTATAAAACAAACCACGTGAATCGGTATACTTCGTGCTGATTGGACACAGTTTCCTCCATTTTCGTTTGATTATAACGTTCGAAGTGCAAAATCGCTCTACCGCTGAATATCGTTATGAAAAAAATTTCGATCGTAAAAGCAACGATTTTTTTTTTCCCCAGAAGAAGCCAGAATAGAGCCCCTGGGCCGTAAATTTATCGTTCTTGATCTTGGCCCTTCGCAATATTCTCGAAAATCCCTAAAAGAGTTGACGATTTGTAATGGGAGTAATGATGATTTGTAATCCCCCGGGAGAGGGGAGAATTGGAGGCTCCGCGATGTAAAGTAAACGGCAAAAACGCGGCAACCTTCGTACTCGGCTTCCGAGAAAATATGTTCAGCCTGCTTAGTCCTCATGTTAACTTGGAATTTGAGCTGTAATTTGCTTAAAGACCGTCAATAAAACGACTGTGTGAACCAAATGGATGTGTTATTGTGTGAAAGCCTTTCTTCATCATGGATGTGACAGCAAATAATGTCGTCCCATATATATCCAAACATTTTAAAGAATTATCACTGGAAAATCAATATATTTTTTCAAAGACTTCTAATCGTTCGTTATTACTCAAATTATAATTATTATAATAATAATATAATCATAGACTTCTTTCTTTTTCAAGATAAAAAGATAAATAACAATAAAATATCTCAAATATTTTATTTTATTTATTTTATCTATTCCCTTTCTTCTTCCCTAGCAAAAATCACTCATGTGGTAAGAGAAAAAAAAAAAATAATAAAATATGGAATAAATAAATAAATAAGCAGATTAACTGAATATTATTTGACTTTTTTTTTTTTTTTTTAAGATTAAGATAAAAATATTCTCCTATTTAGTGATATTTATTTACTATTTTTAAAAAACACATTTAATACCATTTGATAAATAATATAAGTAATGATATTATTACGGTAAAAATAAAAATTTCTCTAAGATTAAAAAATAAATAAAAATAAATTTATTTCAGTTCAAGTTAAACCTACGAAAGTCAATTTTATTATTTCAGATCAAAACATTGCTCTCAGGCTAAGGCATTAAAACTTGTTCTCAAAATAGAAAACATGCATTTTAGTCTTATATTCTTAAAATACCTCATTATTGGGATACCGTATGTAATGGCACCAGGCACCTCACAACTTCACATTAGGCGTGGGAATGCTGTGCCGCTGTAAAGCAAAGGCAGGATTAAAGCGTTTACCAGGGGCTTTCACACAGGTACACTGTTGTCATCACTATATTTATATAGTAATGAGTGATGGCATTGAATGATTGACTCTTCGCTCGGTTGTGGTCCAATTCTGTTAAGCGGGACATCACTTCAGACGGAGACGACGATGGTAGCAAATAGGTCATCGGTATCGTAGATAGTACGCGTAATGGGCGCCGTGATACCAAACGTCTTTCAGAAAGACGCCTTGCAGCGGTACGGACAGACGCAAGGTCTGTAGTGAAGGCATTGTTTGTGTTTGGGTATGGAAAATATCCGTTCTTTGGGTTTGAGGACAAATCATACCCAACATCTAATTTCTAATTCTGCATTTACCTTATAAATTTCCCTATAAGATACAAATATTTCCCTAATTATACAAACATTTCCCCATAGAATATAAATAAAAACATAATAATTTTGCATTTTTCCCTACAGTGGTGACGTGCCAAGGATTTTTTGAAGTAGTACGGATAAAGTTCATTGGATACTGATGAATTTGGCGCTACGCCTGCATGACGGATGAATCTTCCCTCCTACTTGTCTCGCGAGGGCATCTTGAGCCTGGACGACGTGTATGCGACTTCTTTCTTATCTACTGGCCCCAACTTCTCCTCACAGTGGAATCAGAACAGCTTAGATGACTGACTACCACGGATTAAGAGAATCTATAGGATGATAAACGAGATAGGGCAGCCAGCGCGGACAACGGAGCTTTCTTTTCCGCATTAATTCAGCCGAGTAGAAGAAAACGATCCGATCGCCGCCTGGTGTAGTATCTTTGAAACTTATCGGAAGAAAGTGAAGCCCGCCCCTTCGGCTTCTGTCATCATCCGATTTCTGAGAACGACCAATGAACCGCTACAAATTTAAACAAACGCGCTGATTGGTGGATTCTCGAGATCTGGTAGCCCTCTATATGTAAGATGAAAATTACTACCTTTCCGTAACATTCGTTTTATATCCTATAGACTCTCCTAATCCGTGCTGACTACTCACCGACCTAATAAACCAGCTTCCATCATCCCGATGATTCTTCCTCTCTAGAACTCTGACAGCTAATCGTATTATTTTCGATAGTGGTAGTACCCATTTGCAACAACTCAGTACAGGCAAAATGTTTCTGCATACTCTTTACCAAAGTGATCAAAGTTCAACGCCCTCTGGTCGTATTACGCAATGCACAATCGCGTTATATTGTTAATCATTTGCATATCTTCCAAAAAGTATTTACTCGCTAAGTCTCATTATGAACCGGCAGTTACTTCTTGGTGCGCTAAGTTTTATGGCATTGAGTGTAAAGAATGTCAGAGTATCAGTATAATATACAGGCATGAGAGTGCAGAAAATTCAAAAAAGAGGAAACACGCGTGTTCATAAAATTAATTTTAAAAGAAAAGTAACGCGCGCAGGGAAAACTATACAAATGTACGTTCATAAAATTTATTTCAAATGAAAAATAATGCGCATAGGAAAAACTATACAAAATATTTTAAAAGTGACAAGTTAAACTAAAAGAATAATGCACAACACAATAAAACATGTGTTTAAAAAAAAAAAAAAATAACTGTAAGCTAGCAATCAACATTTAATCATTGGCTGGTGGTGGAAAATGGGAAAAGGGGGGGGGGGGGGTAAAAAGTAGTTCATGAGAGAAATATTAAACACAATTCTACTTCTTAATGGGTTCTAGAATATCATAAAGTAAGTTTAAAATTAATATTGTGGATGGATAAATATTCAAAAATAAAAGGCTCCCCACGTTTGATCAGCAATGGTTAGAGATGAAAGGAAAGAGGGGGGGGGGGGGGGAGGTTAGGACAAAAATAATTACATGAGTGAGAAATATTGAATAATTCTGTTCTTTTATATGTTATAGAATCTGATAAAGCATGTTTAAAATGAATATTGACATTAATATTTTGGATGGAAAAAGATTGAAAAATCTAAAGTTTTTCGTGGAGCGTTTGAACACTGATGGTTATTAGAGTTTGATTTTAACAAAATAAAAAACCGCGAAATTAACGAAAATCGCAAAAAAGCGGTAAATCGCGGATCCGCGGAAAATTCTCATGCCTGAATATAAGAATATATTTATAAATTATGAGACTATTTTATTTTTACATACTTTGTATTTCTTTTACTAGATTAGAGAAAGGGAGAAAAAATGGCGTCGGCGTCCATGATATCAAATTCTCTGAGGAACCTTTCAAATTTTCTGCAAGACCACCAAGTGTCGTTCTCCAATGGACTGCTGATCCTTTTCACCATTGGAGGCGAACAAATCTTCCGATTTAATGCTTTTCGGTGTCCATGCAATCACGATGAAGCATTCAACTATGCACTCCTCTTTATGTTCGCACCGGCACTGATACTTGGTGCTATAGGTAAGCTTCATCTTTAATATTTATTACAGGGTTAGTTTTCTTATAATGCTAAGCTGAATTAAGTAGCACTCCACTGATCTACAAAACCACATGTTAATTTGGGGAAGGGGGGGGGGGTGTTATTTAAAATTAACTTTAAAACTCATATGTGATATTACTGGCCAGAACCTTATTAGATTTTAACATTCTGCCATATGAAATTCCAATTACATTTACATCTTCCTTTGATAACTTCTTGAATTATTGGAAATGAAAGATTTTTTATAACATAGCAGAATAGAGGAATATTTTGCATAAACTTGCATTTTGATTATTGCGTGGGAAACAGTACAAAAGTGCGTGAAAATTAAAATATGAAGCTGACACCAATAAAATTACGCAGCAAATTAGTATAATGCGAATAAATCAAAGCAGGTCGAGAAAGTATTTCGCCTATTGGGTGCATAATCAGGTAAGTTCATCGCTATTATCACGCATATAATATGATCTATGGTACAAATTTGTAAAACTTCGTATTTAACAGATATATGAGGGGAAACAGCTGAGTCCAACTAGATTACTTTTCGTTATAAACTTGTTTCTATACGCTATGCTTATTGAAGGTTTTTTTTTATTATTATTATTTAATCCTAGGTGTGGCAGTCAGTAACCTGACTTGGCGTGTATTTCATGGCTGCAAACATAGGTCTGAGAAAGCAGCAAACAGTTCTAGCAAGACTTGCAAATATCTGGTCATTGTCATAGCGAGAGCTGCCGTCGTACCTTTTGCGTGGTTGTTTATTGCACTTCTCGATGGCAAGTAAGTTTTTCCTTCTTTTTTAGAATAAAAGCTTTCACTTCAAGGCTTAAAATTGTCATTTGTAGCCCTCTCTCTGTTATCATATATCATCAAATTATATTTATAACGTTTATGGGATATATATTAATCAGAATTAATGACATTGTATTAGTATAAGTACAAAAAATATTGCTTTTTTTGAATTATTAAAACAAATATATTACTGTTTATTATTATTATTGTGTTGTTTTAGTTTCAAATAAAAAAATAATTAATTAAATGATAAAAAAGCATTTAAATTTATCCATTTGGGAGATATAACAGCACAGACAGACAAAGACTTCAAGCTTATAACACCCCTCTTTTTTAGTCGGGGCTTCAAAAGAATAATATTTGTATAGTGTCCCCTCGAATGTGTAAAATGCTTTTCAGGAGGCAAGGAATTTGAAATAAACACTAGTCAAAACCTCACCTCATACAATTCAAGTGTAACTTTAAAGTTACACTTGAGATAATTGAATGACATATAAGAAAATCTGTAGCAGGTAGACCACATTTTCTGAAAAATGTAGACCAACCCTTATTTTATCCAACAGGTACAACTGCGAACTGTTTCAGCAGCAAAAAGGAAAGGTATGATAGGTTTATTCCAGGGGTGGCTTTTTCCCGTCCAAAACTGGTTTTTCCCATCCCACTGGGAAAAACTGGTAAATACCGGGTATAACTGGTAAATACCGGGAAAAACAAGTCAAAAATACATAGTTATTACAAATTTTCCTTAGGTTTAAAATTTTTCTCCAGGAAAGGAATATAAATAAATAAGAATTATTGCATAAAACATTTGCTCATAAAATTTAATAATAATGAATTTCCTAAATATATATTTTAGAACACAATAGAATAAAATTACTAACTTAAAAATATCAGTGTCACCAAGAGAAGCAATAAATATTTTGTGTTAAATTTAAATAAAAATTTTATTACTGTTTAAATAGACCTCTATTAAACACAAAATGTATTAAATTTTACAAGTTTGGTATTTGGTTTAGTATAATATTAATATTTATGCAAAATGTTCTTTTACATCATTAGTACCAAAAGTCCTCCATATTTGTTTACTTTTTTTGTTGCCAGATTCTTGTATAGTCTATAATAGAATTGAAGAACAAGTCTTTTAAGACTGATACAGATTTTCTTTAAAATAAAATCAAACTGCATACACAAGCTCCATATAAAAACAATTATCAAAAAAGATATACAGCAAAGTGAAATCTAGCTTTGATAAACCAATAACCCCTGTCCATTTTTTGGCACACCTGATGAATCCAAAATATAAAGGTGAAAAATTATCACAAGATCAGGCGGAATCTGCGTGTGAATATTTGAAGGCTTTAAATCCGAAGTACTTACAATACACATTACAGTTCAAGTCAGAAGATGCACCTTTTCCGGAGACATTTTTCTCTGAAGACATTATAAACACTATTTCACCTGCACTAAGGTGGAAGAATTTAAACAAAACTGGAATAGATGCAGACTTTCTCCAATTAATGGAACATCTCCAGGGATGTCCTGCTTCATCAGCATTTCTGGAGCGTATTTTTTCTAACTTTTCTTTCATCCAAAACAAACTTAGAAACAGACTGGGTTTAGAAAAAGCCTCTAAATTAGTATTTTGTTACATGATGCTAAAATCCAATGTAAAAGACGAAGAATATGATTATGATTAATGATTATGATGATTGGTAAATATTGAGAATGTATACAGTCTGTAAATATTTAAATAAATGTAATCCATCATTTGTTTTGTAGATCTTTTTTTTTTCTATCTTTCAAGCTATATACTTAGAACTCATTTTTAACATTTTCAAAAGGTTGCTTTGAATTTATATTTGTGTTTTTAATAATCAGTTTTTCCCATGTGGGAAAAACATAGTATTTCCCAGGACGGTAAATACCGGTTTTTACCACGGTATTTACCGGGGGTGGGAAAAACCTTGCCAACCCTGGTTTATTCAAAGTCATTCCTCCCAATAAACATGATCACAATAAAAATTTAAAGACAAATCGACATGCCAGGAGCTCAAATACAGATAACGAAAAAGACATCATTTATGTTGCTAATGAATCGGTTAAAACAAAGTAATAATACATATAATATATCTATATGTAACAGTTATAGAACTTTTTTCTGGAATCTTTAATAATAAGAAGAAAGAAATTGATGTGGACATCACATGACTTCTTTATACATCCATTGAAATATACATATTACGACGAAAACACTAACATTTTTGTGTGGGGTGATTGATTCGTAAATAAACAGGCAGATTACAATCCATGAAAACTATTGCTCCAATTCAACCGCAAAAGTCACGATAATAGGATTATATACACCGCAGAGAACGAATATAGCTTGTTCAGGAATAATATTCCACAGCTTATTACAAAAACTCTCATTGCCAAATGCACGGCTGAGAATTCAATGAATTTCATTCGAGTATAGATGATTGACTTTTGTACTCTTTGGCGAAAAATGATACATTATAACAAAAAATTAACTCCTTTAAAATAGAAAGAGCTTACTTATTCTGGCAACCCTGAAGTACTGCTTTTACACAAGACCTTAGTTCGCGCCCCTCACAAATGCTCCCCAGCTCCAAGCTCCGACGGCTCCTTCTAATGCGCATGCGCGCAGACTTGTTCGCCGCTCCAAATGTTCCCTGAGAGCTTTTGACTTAACGCGCATGTGTAAATTTCAGCGTGTTTACACTTACAGTTTTTCCGTGCCTGTTTATGTTTTCATCCTTTGAGTCTGTTCCGTTTATTTTCTTTCGATTTCTATGGTGTTTGATATTTCTTTATTAAAAAAACGGCCCTTTTCAGGGCCAGCTTATATTATTCATAGTGTTGATAATTTATCTAGTGTTCTTGATGATAATGTATCTTCTATTCAAGATAATAATTCAGCTTTAAACATGCCGCATAAGTCAGTGCCAAATAAAAGCACTGCTATAGAGTCTACTGCTGCTCATATTCAGTGTTTTGAATGCAAAAGTGTATTTGCATATCGAAAAAATTTGAAGCGGCATTATATAATGGCTCATCCTGGAAAAAAAATTTCACTGGAAAAGTCAGAAAGAAGTCCAGATTTTCATCACATAAAAAAAGAAAAAAAAAAAAAAATCTCTCTCTCTCTCTCTCTCTCTTTTTTTTTTTTTTTTTTTTTTTAAGTATCAGAAATTTTGAACATATTTTTCCACATGTAGTGCAGATTACAATTATCCTGAAGTTGAAAGTATTTCAGATCAAAATTTAATCTCAGATCACACAAACTCGTATTTTTTTATCAAAATCATTCAAGTAGTTTCTAAGAAAACCAAATCTCTGCTGTATTTTACCTTGAAGGTTAACAGTGAATCATATGTTTTAATTAAAGTTGCTAAATACATTCTTGAGAAAACCAAGTTTCTGCCATATTTTACACCAGGTTAGTCAGGGTTAATTGTAAATGTAAACTTTCCTGTAAGCGAAGATAATTCAAAGGAAAAATTGTCTTCTCAAAAGGTCCAAAATTTGAAATATTCATTAAAATTGTTTGAGCAGTTTTCAAAAAAACAAAATTTCTGCGATATTTTGTCATGAGTGGAATGAGGGTAAACATAGCTGTGAACGCTAATTCTAAAGATGAGAATAAGCCCAATCAAATTTTCAACCCCCCCCCCTCCAAAAAAAAAATTCTTAACCCTGAACTGTAATAAAAACTGATATATCCATTTCTGATAAACCCAATTTCTGCCATATTTTGCAACTGGGAAATGAAAGGTTAATAACGAGCGCAAATTTTCCTGAAGATGGTATGTCCAATCACTTAATCTTGCTGACGGTTACAACCTATGGGGAAATTTGATTCCACAATTACTCATTACCTAAAGTCTTTTTTTATTTTTTTTTTATTCCCAAGTTCTGTTTTCCCATTCAGAAAATTTCATAACTGTTAAATTAATATTCTTTAAAAAAATTATATTCTTCTAGAGTTAAAAAAAAAAAAAAAAAATTTTTTTAGTTTAATTTAGTTTATGAATTCAGGTGGCAGTATACTTTAAATGATCCGGATTGTCTTGCACTGCAAAGGGTTAAAAAAGAAAATGATAATAAGTAACTGAAGGTTGTGAATTTTCTGAATGTAAAAACAAAACCAAAAAAAAAAAAAAAAGAAAGAAAGAAAGAAAGAAATGGTAATAAGTAATTGAATCACTGAGAAGGAGAACAATCATCAAAAATTAAATTTTTATTTATTTATTTTTTACTAAATTAAAACTTCAAAAAATCCAGATTTTATGCACAGCAAATTCCCTCTTATGATTTCAGTTAATTATGTTTTTCACATTTTTCCAAAAACCCAAATATTGCACTACTAGTTTCCTTCTTCAAACTAGGGATTTAATTGTGGAAACAAATTTCCCCATAGAATAACAAGGGTTGTGGCTGTTGGCGAGATTAAGTATTTTCCACTGTTAACCACAAACCTTCATCAAAGTCATTATTTTTATTTCCAAGTAAACCAAGTAGGTGTCATATATGCAAAAAGAAGTTAAAGGGTTAACAGCTAATGCAGATTTTCCTAAAGATAAGGATAAGTCCAAAGTCCAATAATGATTTTTTCATTACAAAAAAAAAAAAAAAAAGACCATGTGAAAGAATTCATTAAAAAAAAAAAAAAAATCTAGTATTTTATTAGATTTATTAGCTCATTAAAATTTCCAGTGATAAATTATATTGCTTATAATAGTAGGAAATTTCAATACAACTATAAAAGCTATCGCCATCTAAAAATGTTTGCCTGTATAATTAGTATTTTCTGTATGTAGATATGCAATTTTTTAAATATATATTAAACATCTTGTAAGCTGTAAAGTGCGAAAATAAATTAAAAGCCTTTGTTGCACTTAATAGCTTCAAAATGAATTATTAAAAAATCAACTTTTGTAAAAATAAGAACATTTGGAGGGTTGTGCATTTTGTAATTGGGAAATTTTTAAATGTAAAAAAGTACATTTGTCAATGAGTAGCTCTCAAGACAAATTTCTCCACAGAATAACATTGGGTTAGGTTATCTGTTAAATAATGTGAAGTATTTCCTTAAGTATTTTCCAAGTCCACCAGCGGCCAAGTGGTTCTGCGCTCTAAGCTGGTAGACGTGAGGTGCCGGGTTCGATCCCAGGTTTTCCCCATCGGCCTAGTCGTTCAGAGTTTTCTCCGAAACTTGTATATATACAGCTTAGAACCATTTAGAAAGACCCCCAAGGAGGGCACTTCTCCCATAGGCCTAAGACCCTAGAGCAGTCAATCAACTTTAACCCTTCCCCAACCTTAGGTACTTTCTAAATCTAATAAAATTCTGATATTGGTATGAGTATGTGAAATAATTCTTTGTAAAATTAAATATCAGTATATTAAAATTATGGCAATACTTAATTTTTCTTTGTCTAAGGAAAATGCATTTATGCATAGCTGATTATTGAAATTTATTTTCTTTAAAATTTACAACGTTAATGTAGCGCAATTTTAAAATTAACTACTTCTTTTTTAATGTAAAAATAAACTGGTAACAATAACAAAGAATATTAATAAAAAGGATAAGAAAATGTACATGTGTAATTTAAATTTATTTCATCAATTAGTTTCTATCAATTTTAAAACTACATATTAAATATGTTATGTGGAAAAATAATATAAAGAAAAACACAAATGTTAATAAATCTGATTTTAAGTTATAAGATCAAGCTCATCCTCATGTCTTATCAATTTCTGTTATTTTAAAAATATGTTTTTTATAAGATTATTGAATAAAAATTTCTGCAAACATTTTTCCCATAAATATTTTCATACTAAATAAAAAATATTTTACATATTTTTTTAAATTATTTCTTAAACCCCCTTTTTTTAATTAATGAAAGTTAACTTTATAAAAATGAACTTTGAATAAAAAACTTAAAAAAAAAAAAAAAATAGTTTATAGAATTGTTTATTTAAATTAATCGCTGCAAATAGTGCAATATGACGAATTCAGTATAGAGATTACAAATGCATGCTATCTTCACAGTTTCTTGCTTCTGCCGTAAGTCTGCGCGCATGCGCATTAGAAGGAGCCGTCGGAGCTTGGAGCTGGGGAGCATTTGTGAGGGGCGTGAACTAAGGTCTTGTCTGCTTTTACCAAATTTGGTTGCTAATCTCACCAAGTTGCCTAGTTTTTCGCCAACGCAGATTTTGACCTTGGCGTCGAATTTGGCGACTTGGTGTCAAATTTGGCAACATGGCGTTAAAATCTTGCAAAAACTGTAATTTAGTGCAAACAAATTCAGAAATTCTTACTTCAAAATGAACAAAGTTTATAAAATTTCCGGAGTAATATATTTTTTTTCTTCTTCAAGCACAGAACTAACTTTCTCGAAAGTTATTTAAATCACTAATGAGATTATAAAAAAGGAAAAATCATTATTGATGATTGTAGGCTAGAATTTGTCTACGTATTACTGTCTACACGACGATACTATATCGTATTGTTTTCTGCACGATATTACAGTAACAGTGTTATTCACCAAATTTTTAACACTGGGATTAACCCGGGAATATGCTAGGTTATCTCAAAATCGGAATTTACCACGCTAACTCAGTGATTTAACACTTGAGTTAACTCTGCTGTTGCGGGTCAACACATGAGCTATGAGCATGTTATAGTTACAGAGAAAAAACTTTTGCTTACTGTGATGCTCGTTCCCCACACCCAATAGCCGGCGCAAACGATTTTAACTCCGCAGTTTGTTTTCAATTTCTGTTTTGTAAAGCTGAACACTTGAAGAATCAGATTTGATTTAAACTCAAATCCAGTTTAATAATATGCACAAAATGACTATCTATATACACGGTACCACAAGATAAAATAATAATAATAACACAAGGGATTAGTTATATAAAATACGAAGTACTCATTACACCTCCACTCACGGCAATCACCGCCCTCCTACTGAGAGAGAGAGAGAGAGAAAAAAAAAAAAACCTTAGTGTGCTTCCTGCACCTGTTCGTTCGTCAGGTGGCTGTGACGTCACTGATGACATCACACCCTCCACCAAAGATTGAAATTTGTCTCACAAAATGCAAATCTGAAATTACGTCAAGTGACGTCACAGCTACTTCAACTACAATGCAAAACATAATAATAATAATAAAAAAAAAAAAACATAAATTATTGTAACAGATTTCCATACTTTCAGGCTTCTGCCTTTGAGCTAAAATATATAAAAAGAATATATATATAGATTATACACAGCACAATATCAAAAGATTACCAAATATGATGTTTAAATAACGTAGCTGAAAAAAAAAAAAAAAAAAAAAAAGTCTAAATGTTCAAAACACATTTTTATCAATTGCTCATGGTCCCTAACCTGGATAAAGCGTCTGTATTACTTAATTTAGATCCAGGACAATGCGATATTGAGTAGGATTTTTTCTTTGGAAGGTTGGCAGGTCTGAGTTGTACATAGCAGATGAAGAATAATGATACTATACAGCAATATGGTTATTTATTTAGTGATTGATTATCATGTGTGTTAGTGTTCGATTACAAATTTTAAGAATAGTTGACAAGTCAATAATGAAGAAATTGAATATTTTAAGAAAAAGTAAGAAATATATTTTCATGCAAAGTAAATGCGATAGGCATTCTGTTCTTTTCTTTTTAAATTAATATATAATTCCAGAATCCCACCCAACCATCCAGCCAAACACCACCACCCATCCTCCGTAACCAAACATCATATATGTATGTATAATTATTTCCCAATGTGATTCTGCTATAATTATACAGACCTTTCTGAGCAGTAAAATGTTGTCACAATAATAATTATAATAATAATAATGTAAGAATTTTTCCGTACACGCAGAATGATAAAATTAAGCAGAGTTAGTTTCTTTTTACTATCATAACTATATTCGTCAAAATTATATATTTTTAAAGTTAGCTTGAAAAACTCATTGTTAAAAAGATTTAATCATTAGTTTGTAATTTCATTACAATATTAAGAAACATATAGAAAAATTCCAAACTATGAACAGATGGAAAAAGGTCAGAATAAAACGAAATAAAATAAAATAATGGAAGCTTACAGAATTTATAAGTTCATCTGGAGCATTACTCGAATAATCCGTGCAAGCACAGAGCATACGAATACGCAAGCTACAGCAAATAAAAATGCCGAGATACAAAAGAGAATCCCAGTACAGATCCATATTAGTTTCTGTCAACAAAACAATTCAAGATGGCATCTCTGGTGATACAATTGTCCACCAAATGATAACGTGGACTAATAAAAGTGTAGCATGATATTAGTTATAATGGTTTTCCCTTAATGACAGGAATATGAAAACAAAAACAAACAGAAATTTCCATACTCTTTTCATATGATAATCTCTATAATGTAAATTTATGCAAAATACCGTTCTATTCAGCCTTGCGCTGAAAATTTTTAATTCGGAATAAGGTATTAAATTATAAAAGTGGAGTATTCAGATTCAATAATACTTATGTCAGTATTACAAACTGATATTTTAAAACTAACTAAATTTCTTTACAATTAAAATGACCCTCATAATGCAAATTTATGTGTAATTTTGCCATATATCTGCCCCATTTTATGTTAAGAAAACATTAAATTTTATAATAACTTACAAAATTTTAAAAGAAGAAAATTAGAGTTGAGTAGAATGACACGTAATATAACTTGATATTTTAAAACTTGTTCGATTTCTTTGCATTCATTCGTTTTTGAGATAACACATAAAAAATGACTAACCTGCAGACGATCATCACATTAATGGTTTTGGGATTTCTGTTATCTTCAAATCTCAAAACCTGTGAAAACGTCAAAAGAAACTGAGATAGAAAATTTTCACGAATGGTGAAATTCCCTACACTCATGCAGGAGTTGCAACATCCCCTTTCTTCTTCTTTTTCTAACCTGTGTTTTATTATGCAGCTATCACTATTTTAATTTTAAAATGGTATTTTTTTTTTACGTACTATCACAGCATTAAAATATTTACAAAAATGTGTATTTAAAAATAGGGGGCGAAATAAAATAAAACGCACGCAAAAATGTAGAAACGCTGGAACTTCTGCTTATGACATGGGATACTACTGGAGATGTGAGCGGGGAAAAAACCCGGGTTTAAACCAGGGAATAAACCCGGTTTTTTGGGAAGGGAATTTTGAAAGTTTCCAAAACAAGGGAATTTTGAAAGTTTTCAAAAGTTACGAATTTAGCTTTTTTTTTTTTCTGAGATTAGATATGCTCTAAGGCATTTCAAAATGTTATCTCACATTTAGATGTTTTTTTTTTATGATCTTTCATTTTTTAAATAGTGCTTTTAACGTCTATAAATTTAAAAAGTGCAAGTTTCAAATTTCCTTAATTAACAGACTAATTTTCTGTTATTGCAGTTATTTATATCTTAGTTCTGACTGTATCCGCGATTGTAATGAAATGCTCGCCCTCTGGTGGGCTAAGGTGAAATTACAATAAACATGGTTTAATTCGAATTCCATACAGCGGCCATTGCTTGCCGATATTTAGTTTCACATATATTTATTGAATAAAAATGAATAAATACGGTAAAAAAGATAACACATACTTTTGTGTGCCACAGTGTAAATCCAAAGCATCAAGAAATCCAGAATTGAGCTTCCATTTATTTCCAAATGACGAATTTAAAATTTCAGTTGCTTCGGCTAATGGAAGTAAAGAATTAATCAGATGATTTGAAATTAATATTTGTTCAACTTCAGTTAAAAATCTACTTCCGATCGAACTTTGAATAAACTGAAGTATTTTTTCCAAAAGCAATCAATTTTCCATAATGTAATGGCGGAGAAATTATAGTACGAATATTAAGTAGAATAACTAATGGAACACACGTGGCTAATGTTTACTAACAACTGCAGTGTTCACAAAGCGCCGTCTATCGATCATTACAAACGCGGATACACACTGAGTTCAATATAACACTTCTTTTCTTTCTTTCTTTTTCTTTTTTTTTTTTTTTTTAATCGCAATCGGAGTTTATCATGTTTCAGTTGTATTATATCTTTAACATTTTATTTCAAAAATAAAATAAATGCTTCAAAATTTTCTGCATTTACTAAAACAATCAATAATATTACAATGGAAAATATTATTTCAATTAAAATTTCAACAATATTAATATGCAAAAAATAAAGAAAGAAAGAAATAACAGCCAAATTATTAATTATTAGCTATTGAATATTTTATGTATTGATTTGATGTATTAAAAAATTATTGCTCTAATTCTTAATATCCGAAGAACTCATGTTCGATTTTGTTGCCCGTGCTCTTTAACTGATTGTAACGAAATTTCATGAACTATTGTGAAATTTTGTTCGATGAATTATAATAAAATTTAATAATTTTAAAGTATTCTAACCATAATTTAATTTTATTGTATTATTTTTTATAACATATTTTATTATGGTATTCATTAAAAAAAGTTCTAAAGTTATTTAAATAGGCAGACAAAACTTCATCGTTTATTATTGTCAATAACGTAAATGTTTAATTTTTTACAATTTTTTGTAAAATAATCACATAATTTTTTATATCACTTTTATTTAAGCAAATAGAATAAAAATGATATTGAAACAAGTTGTTTGTACACTTAAAAGAAGTGATATTAAATCTAAACATTGAATATTGGTTTCTTCCCATCAAAGTTCCCAAAATTCCCACGTTTATTCCCCTGAAGCAAAATTCCCGGGTTTTTTACATCTCTAGATACTACTGGGTAGAGTGACCACTTATGTCTACTAGCTTAATAAAAATTCTGCGATACTTAGTTTCACATAGAAATATTTATCTCTTTTAACAGACGCGCGCTGTATTTCAAATAAAATGTCCATTTTCATGTCACACAATGCAATAAAACTACCAGACTTTCTGTGCGTTTACATATTCAGACGAAAAACACTACCCTTTTGTCCTGTTAGCTTGTTATGACTGCTTCGATGCAGTTGAAACAAGCACTTTTCCATTGTTTTCTAAACAGACAAATCTGTCTTTTTTGTTTCAGCTATTACGCGTGCATGATGGCTACTAACCCGTGCGAGAAAGTATCGGATGGAAGAAGCGAAAGAGAAAGCGAGGAAATAATCCATTTGAAATCAGTATCCCAAAACATCGCTTGGATAAGTCTAGGATCGCTTATACTGGTGTCTTTTATAGGTTTGTATTGCATTGCATTCAGGGTTTTTTTAAGTTAAAACTTGTTGTATGCATGCAGAATGAATAGCGAGAAAGATTTATTAACGATATACAGGAATACTATATATCTGTACTGATAAGTATAAAGGATTCAAGTCCAAAAATGTCGATTTTGAGTTAAGTACATAGTCAGACTCAGAAAAAAATTCTCTATCGATTCGTATAAAGGATTTTAATCCATGTCATTTAGTCTTTGAGAAAATCCATTGGTAAAAAAAGATTCAAGTCAGAAATTTAGCCTTAATCTTTGGTATAAAATATTTAATTCATTTTTTCCCTTTATTAAATGAAGGTGGACAATCACTGAATGGCATAAAGCGTATAAACCAACATAATCCCTTTTTCCTAATCGATTCTTCTGATTAGTTTTTAGTTAGTTTAACTTTATTTTTCGTCTCCTGAAAAATCAAGAATATGGACTTAAATCCTTTATACTTATCAGTACAGATATATCCTATGGCTAATTGAAAATATTTATTTATACCTGTAATAAGTGATGTTTGGGGAGTTTTTCAGTACATTATAAGGCAAACAAATGATTCGAAATAAGAGATTTAGGGGAAAAAAAAGTAATTTAACATGAAATGTACCCCTGAGAAAGTTTCACGCCTGTCATATTTTCTCATCCAGAATAAATCCAACTTATCCCTTGCTAAAATAATTTTATGTTTATCGGAATCATCATCTAGTCAGCAAAACCGGTGACCTGATTGCATTTAAATATTACAAAGAAAGGTTGCAGATTAGAGGGGTAAAATAAGAAGAACTGTACTTAGCATAATTACGTGTGAGCGCTCTTCAACCCTTTTCCCGTTGGAATGTAGTAAACACATTTACACTGAACTCAAGAATGTTAGCTTATTTTAAGTTATTCAAAATTAAAAATATATAGAATTCAAGACTGTTAAGTTACGCTGATAGTGATAACAGACATACACAAGATCAACAGTTATAAAGCTTGAATTTTGTATCCACGAAACCTCAAAAAGCGTTAATATACAGAAAATGGAGACAGAAAAATTAAGTTAAAAAATTATTTCACTTATTAGATGGGTATGGCAAATTGATTTTTATTCAGAGCAGTTTTCCTGACCTCGACAAGGTAAAATATAGTAGAGCACTTCCACCAATTACATTCAATAAAAAGTATAATTATTGGGAGACATGTATGTCATCTGTAAATTATGTACACACTAGATTGTGTACTTAAATATAGTCGTACATTAATAACACGCAACACAACAACACGCATTTCCAGCAATTTCTAGTCCCATTATATTCTAGCTATTTTGGGTAGCCCTGTAAACGAATAGTGGATGATTTTCGTATCATATCTACACAAAACATGCTTTTAAGCACTTAAAAGATATTTCTTCATTTCACTTGGTTTAATGCCGTCTATAGATATTAAATTGAAACTACCAAAAATTTCATCCATAGACTTAATGTATTTCAATTCTGTTGGACAGTGGTGCCAACTTTTGGAAAAGATTGGGTGGGCTCAAATATTTTTGGGTAAACGGAACAATGCTATAAAGATTTTTACTTTTCAAACATACTATGTAAGGAAAGTATTGTAATCATGAGAAAAATTTTAATTCGAGATTTTTGTGTAGCTATACGTTTTGAAGTCCCCCGAGTTCATTTTTGCTATTTTTACGGTGATGTATGAATGTGCGTGTGTGCATATGTTTGTGCATGAACACGATAGCGTCTAAATGCTTTGTTCATGATAGATGTGTCATCATCTCCATAAACTTTTCATTCATTTACCGTCATTTATTCCGGAACTATAAACAAAGTAATATCTTCTGTAATTAAATATGACCTTGAACATCGAAAAGCGCGTAGGCGAAAAGAATTGATAATGACTCATAATAACTTTTTTCTCTCTAAATAAACATTTTCAAACCATTATTTATTTTACAGAACTATTAATTTCAAACTTTATGGGAAATCATGTTATTCTAAATTACTGTTTTATTTCTTTCAACAATGTAATTTAATGATTGTATAAACAAAACAAGACATTAATTTTATCTCATCAAGTGTCATAATATAATATAATAATTTATGATGCATAATGATACACTCAAAATTGTAATTTAAATTCTTCTTGTAGTTTGTAATGTAATTTCAACCAGAAAGGATGTATAAAAATGCATCCCTTAAAATCTATCCTAAGAATTTGCACAATAGTTCAAATAAGCTGAAAATTGGTATATATGTTGTAGGTTTGTAGATCATCGTATCATGAACCCTAGGGCTAGGATCTTTTAGAAAGACCTCCACAGAAAACATTCCACCCAAGCCTAGGTCCATGGCGTGGTTTGACCCTTACCCTCCCTCCCTAATTTTATTATCATTTGTTTATTTTAATTACTGTAACCCTTAAAACAAATGAAAGCAGTAGGAAAAAATTTTACTTTTAAAATTTATCATTATTATCACTGAATTATTCCATTTACTCATACATGTATTTCTTTGACAACTGTAGTGATCTGCTTCGTTCGTTGCTGCGATAACGTCACTTATGTGCAATACAAGTACCTCAACTCTTACGTCGAAGCTGAACAAGAACTGATGGACAAAGTCATACAGGTAAAAATACAAACCGGCATAAGTTTATTAGGTCCTTTCCCCTTTCCTATTGCCCTTTTACCATAACAATAATCTCGCATGTCGTACTACTTTTTCTTATCCTGTTTTAGAATTTTTTTTTTTTTAGCATATATATTTGTATATTTGTAAAAGGGGTGGCTAACACCCTCCTCAACACCAGTTTGATATGGTACCCACACTCGTAAAACACTTAAGTTTGTTATTAAATAGAAAAAAAAATAGTTAAATTTAAATAATTAAAACCCTATTTTAAAATCTAGAAATCGCTAATAATTCGTAAGTGCGCCTTTAAACTTTGTTTCACGGCAGAAGATTTCATAACGCGAAAATCAGAAAAATTGAACAACTTTCAGAATAAAAAGTGCTGAGTAAAGTGCAATCTTCCTTTTCTTGTGGTTAAGTAATGCATGTTAATTAATCCTGGGGATCCAGGCCTGAGCTGGACTGTCAATCATAAAGTTAATAGCCAATGATTAAGCAGGGCAGGACTAAATATTCCCCCCGAAATAGACTGTATGTAAGCTGGGACACACGAGAAATCATGGCTTTTTCCGATATTAACTTGCTTAATAAATCTATGTTTAATATTACTCTTATCATGTAACAGCTCGCTAACGAAACCCGCGGGCCCGTAGGGGTACCGCTGCGGAGAAGAGCCGACTTTCGCTGTACTTACGGGACTTATGACGCTCAGGATGTCTAACATTCAGGCTAAGACTGCCACTGCATCTTGAACTTAATAAAGGATTATTAGTGATTCTGGACTCCTCATCCTTTCTAAGATGCTCACATGACTGGAATACCGACCCACGTAATATTACGGCACCCCGTTTTACGTTACATATATAAATATAACACATCGTTCAATAAGTCCCGGGATTAATCCCCAGACAGCGTTGCTAATGTAATATTTCTGTGTGGGTAAAATAAACTTAATTTTCAAAAGATACACGTTAAACTTTCATGATATTTCGATCGTTTGTTGCCGAGATATCAAAGTTTTAGTGACCCAACTTCTGATATTTTCAAAATGAAGGATAAAGCTGAATTTCGTTTGTTGTTTAAACATTGTTTTTTGATGGACAAAAATACTGTTGAAACTGTTAAGCCATTGCGAAATTTCAACAATATTTTTGCCTATCACAAAGCAATGATTAATCAACTCATGAAATTCAGCTTTGTCTCTCATTTTGAAAACATCCAAAGTAGGGTCACTAAAACTTTGATATCTCGGCAACAAACGATCGAAATATCATGAAACTTTAACGTGTATCTTTTGGAAGTTAGGTTTACTTTACCCACATAGAAATATTTCATTTGCGACGCTATCTGGGGATTAGTCCCGGGACTTATTGAATGATGTGTTATATATATGTGTATAATATGCCAAGTGTCCCATAAGTCTGTAGACATTTTAAAAATTCATAAAAATTGAAGGAATTGGTAGAACTTGAGAAAAAGTTATTCTCGTGAAATGGGATTTCTTTCTTTCTTTCTTTCTTTTTTTTTTTTTTAAGTAAAGAAAAAAAATAGTTAAAATTTTCTTCGATAAAGGGCGCTGTACGGATACGTAACGAAAGATATACAAATCAAAATCCTACAAATTACACGTTTTTACGATTAACACTGCTTATTTCTTATATTGTCTACTACTTGCACATATATGAAGTTTTAATTGATTTGGTGGATTGTTTTGCTGATTTAGTGGATAAAGCGTTATTGGTGAAGATGTTTTCCCTGAGGTAAAAACCGCCGACTGAACCTGCAGTTAGCGGTGGTGTAATCATGTAACTATAATTTATGGTGATGGCGGACACTTAGAAAAGGATTTATATACCTTTAAACATTTGCATGCAAATAAATATAGTTTTTCATGGAAATGTGTGATTTGCTGACATACAACGCCCTCTATAGAAGAAAATCTTAATTATTATTTTTTCTTAAGGGGGAAAAAAATCCCCATTCACGAAAATGACTTTGTCGCAAACCACGTTCAATACTAATAATTTCTTCAATTTCTATGAATTTTTGAAATTTCTACAGATTTATGAGACGCTCAGTATATATATACACTAAGCGACAAAAAAAAAAAAAAAAAAAGCCGCACTTGAATATTTTCCTTTTCGCCTTCTACAACCACCAGTTTTATCGTTTAAAAAGCAAATTTTCGAACAGATTTTATTATGTTGTCCTCCACATACACCTTAGCTTTGGGTCCAGCGTTAAAAACAAAATGCAATTGTCAGAAAAATTGTAATTTTAGAAATTATTTCCAAAATGGTAAGAATAAGGCAGTTAACGATGCCACAAAAAGATTAATTTTTGAATGAAAATCAAAAAATATTTTAATACGTGAGATGGCAAAATAATTAAATGTTAACGAAATATTAATAAAAGGGTTTTTAGCAAGATATACAATTTTTTGGCCGTTTAAACTGGAAATTTGGTTTTAGGCGGCCATGTTGCTCATTCAAGCGAGATGACAGTAAGTTAAAAAGCAAAGCCATTGGTTATAAAATCGGTTTGTATTACATTTAGAACATAAAAGAGATTCAGAAAAAGTGTTTAGCAGCATAATTTCTTTAACTACAGTACAACAACTTTTAAACAAAGCAGCTTTAAATGACAGAAAATTGGAAAAAAAATTCCATTCCTAGTGAAGAGATTAGGAAAGCAAGACCTCAGATGGTTAAAAAAATAAACAAAAATGATTAGTTAATTATTGGGCTGAATTGGTTCTCTCTGATGAGTCAAGTTTAACTTATTCCGAGCTAAACAAAACAAGCAGATCTGACAAAAAAAAAATATGACCGACTTAATGAAAATCGCACTTTTAAAATAGTGGCACATTCTCCGTACATTATGGTACGGAGGTGCATAACTTTTCAAACAGTCGGGCAAATTTTTATGCTCAAGAGATCAATTAACTCGAAATAAAACACAATCTTCATAAAAGTGGTGCCTGACCGACTATTTTGGAGGTATCTTGGACGTTTCCGCAAACAGCATTTCAAGATGATAATGCATCTTACTACACGGCGTCTGTGGTAAATTTATTCATTTAAAATTGTCAAAATTTCCTATACATTCCCATGAGAACCTATAATTCTGTAAGTAATCCTATCTGTTTTCACTTTAAGTTAAATCCCACAAAGGATATAGTAGAATTTCTTCTTTACCAGACTTGGCAATAGTCCTAATCGTGATCCGCTCGAAAATGTTTCGTCTATAAAAAAGCGGGGGAGAGGGGAAAGGATTCGAAATTTGCAGCCTATAACTCTGCCAGAACTAGAAAAAATTATTTGTGATATTTGGTACAATGAAATTTCTGAGATTTATATTAAAACACTGTATAAAACTATGCCATTACGCATTAAAACAGTGATTCCATATAAAGGTGCAATTAACCCAATGCAGAATACATATTTTTAACAAAAAATTGCTTAGATGTAACAAATAAATAGTTTTATTTCATATATTAAAATATAACTTACGATGACGAATCGTTATCGTAAAAAAATAAATGCATGTATTTAGTTTTCGTTGAGGTATGGCATTAATATTTGTATTAAATAGTTTATTTTATTTTATATTTTTTTTTCTTTTAAATATACTACAGAAATTGAAAGAGTAATTTACCAGAATTACTTATAAAACTTTCTTTTTTTCTTTTTATAAATTCCATTTTCACAATCAGAAAAAATCTCACCTCCGTTAAATGACTAACTGTACTTTAGAAATGACTTTTTTTTTTTTTTTTTTTTTTTTTTTTTAATTATTACTAATTTAATTTTGAAGCTGTAAGCTACGAAGATTGCTCTTAGTTCTCTTTCCGCACTGTATTGCTTAAATAAGAAATAACAACAACAACAACAATAAATTGAATAAAATAAATTTCTGGAAAGCAAGACACATTTAAAGGTTATGAATTTTCTGAATGTGAAATAAAATAATAATGTCATGATTAATTTTGATGACAAATTTCCAGAGAAATATGAAGTTTGGCTGACAACGGTTGTGAGATGCCTTAATCTTAAAACCAGCCAATAATCCTTCAGACTTTTCATTGAATTCAAAATTACTTAAATTGATTATTATTATTATTATTATTATTTTTTTTTTGCAATATTTTTAGGGTAATTGTGTTAGTAAAAATAAATAAATAAATCACCATGAATCACATATTTCTTAAAAAATAAAATATTTATTGCAGGAATCCACAAAGAATTTGGCCGAATCCAACGTCAAAGAGTTCATTACCAGACATGAGCTGAACAAAAGTCACTGGGATAAAATATCTCAAGTTTCAGATTATACCTTAGTGAAGAAGAGTACAGATACAAACGGTGAAGATGAAGGAGACCACAAAAGAAGTGAAGATGAAAACAAAGAGAAAAAGTCTGCGGTGGTTGTCGTGGGCTTCCTTTCCCCTCTGCATGAATGGGTTCGGGAACAAGCCCAATTACAAAATCCAGCAGTAAAAACAGAAATCGGGGAAGACAAAAGACTGCAGGAACATGCAGTCCTTCAAACGAAAGTTATTCCATAAATCATAATCACAAAACCAGTCACTTAGGGAAGTAGGAGGATTGTCTTACAAATACTTCCCTTGCTAAGCAATGGGAATATCTGACATAACTGAAAACAAAAAAATACAATTATTAATTATAAATGCTATAGTTAGTAACTTTTGGAATTGCTATGGTCTAAAAATGAAGTCTTAAACACATATTTCAAAAATATTTATTAAAAAAAGAAAAAAAAAAAAAAAAAAAAAATGATTAACTTTTCATATGAGGGGGAACCTTGTTATACTTTTAGACAAATTTCAATATGAATATATGTGAAGCATTTAGATAACGTACAGATGAAAATAATCTTGCAAAGAAATAGAGTACAATAAATTTGTATTTGAAAACAGCAAGAGTGAAAATTCCATTCCAAAAATTAGGTAGAAAGTAAAATAGTCTAAAGTAAAAAGTAAAATATAGCACTCTTACAAGGTCTTGATTGTAGCGTATTACAAAACATAGACATGAAAATATGCGTTATTTGACTAAAAAGACAGTATACTCTTCTGTTTAACAGTTTTCGAAACGTAAAATATATCTTTTAGTCAATTTCTTATGCAGAATGTATTTTCATAAGACATTAGAACTAATTAAATGTAAGAATTGAATTATTGTAAGGTGAACTATTAGAATTCAGTAATTTTTTTATTTTTTATATTTGAGATTCATATATGCAATGTAATTAAAATTTACTAAAATAATTAATATTTAATTAATTATTATTAATATTTAATTAATTAATAATCTTTTTTTTTTTTCAAAAATTTTCTCCCTCTTGTGAGGGCATCGTCAGGAAAAATTCAGTAAGACATAGTTTCACAACAAATGCAGCAACACGTTCATTATTAGATTACAAGAAAAAACACCCGACAGTTACGGTTAAGTTTTATAAGTCAGTCTGAAATCAAAAATAGTAGAAATTTAGTTGGAGCTTTACTGGGGTAACATGGAGCGACTTGAAAACTGGAAATGTTAAGGAACTTGCATGAAAACTTCTGTGGGTAGGGCCTGGGAGGGTGTACTGGCAGTAATAGGACATATGACCGAAGAAACAAGAAGTCAGTCTGGAGCTAAAATTCTGCAGTTGGTGCTTTTTTAGAGGGCAATCTGGAGTCATCTTGAAAGCTTGAACAACCGAAGAACTTTCTTTGAGAAGTCTAAGTAGAAACTGGAGAGGCTTGGACTGGCAGTAACGTCGACAGGAAGTTAAGACTGGTCAAAGGCTTGAAGGGGAGTATTTAAAAAAAAAACTTTTGCTTTTTGAACCTATTGAAATCATGCAGTCCACTGAAAAGATAAATTAAAATTAAAATTATGGTTGTATAAGGAAATGCCAAATTTTTGGTAGGAAAGCAGCATCTTTAGAATTAATTGAATTATGTTATTTTATTACAGTGATTGCTTCTGAAATTATTAATTCTGATATAATTGGTGGAGATGAGATAATTGCTGCTTGATCCCAAAGAGGTGTAGCAGAGTTATCGTAAATAAAGTTGACTAAAGCTGAACTTTTTTCTTCCTTAACCTCTTGAATTCTTTTGCTTAAGGTTCTTTTAGTTTGACCAATATAGAAAAAACAAAAAATTCATTATTCAGTTTTATTGAAATTTTATAACCTCCCCCAAGTGGGTCTAGTTTGATCGGGATCGTTTAAACTTAAATATTTAATAGTTAAAGGAGAACTGAAAGGGATTAGAATATTAAATTTACGAGAAATATAATATTTCAAATCATCAAATTCGTTACAGAAAGAAGGCTATTAGTAAATTTAATTTTAGGGGCTAATGAAGAAGTACTCTTTATTGGAGAAGAATTAAGGTTATTTTTATTTTTGTTGATAATTTTAATTTTAGTAGTTTTTTTGTAGCTAGCATCAATGCCGATTTGCAGAATTTTGTTCAGCTGTTTATTTTCTCTAAATTAGAATGACGTGTATTTAAGGGCCCGAGATATGTAGGAGCTGAAAAACGAATTTTTAAAAACAGTTGGATGAGCAGATGAAGCAACTTGCTTCATCTGCTCAATTGAACTTACTCACTCCTGATGTAAGGTTTACAATGTTGGCGTCTCTGAGCAAAGATAGAAAAGGGACAAAAGAGTTTTTATAGTAGACGTCAAACCAAATAGCCGAATTGTTTTTATTATGATGTATAGAAAGGCCTAAAAAAGGTAAGGTTTGATTTATTTCACATTCGTAAGTAAACTTTATGGAAGGGAATTATTTATTAAAGATATCAATAAAGTTAAAGAGAGAGTTTTTGAATATGGCCAGGCAATAAATATATCATCTACATAATGTAAATAAATTATTGGTTTAAGTATTGAAGTAGCAAAAGAGCGTTCTTCAAGTTCAATATGTAAAATATCGGCAAGAATAGGGCTGGGGAGGGGGGGGGAGGGGCTCCAAACGTTTGTTTATATATAACTCCATCAAAAAGAAAATAATTATTGTTGTTGATGTGATGGAACACTTCGGAAATAAAATTCAGAAAAGGGGCAGGAGAAGGGATATTGTTGCATTTTTTTTTTTTTTTTTTTTTTTTTTTTTTTTTTAAATGGATAAAACAGTATCTAAGGATATCTAAAACAGTAGTAATAATTTCAGAAGCAACCAATATAATAAAATTTCGTAATTCAGTTAATTCTAAAGATGCTGCTTTCCTATCAACAATTTGGCCTTTCCTTATACAACCACAATTTTCATTTGAATTTATCTTTTCAGGAGACTGATTGATTTTAATAGGTTCAAACAGCAAAAGTTTTTTTGAATACTCCCTGCAAGCCTTTGACCAGTCTTGACATCCTGTCGATGTTACTGCCAGTTCAAGACTCCCCAGTTTCTACTTAGACTTTTCTAAGAAAGTTCTTCAGTTGTTTAAGCTTTCAAGATGACTCCAGGTTACCCTAAAAAAGCACCAACAAATTCTAGAATTGTAGCTCCAGACTGACTTCTTGTTTCTTCCGTCATATGTTCTGTTACTGCCAGTACGCCTCTCTAGTCCTTACCCACAGAAGTTTTCATGCAAGTTCCTTAACATTTCCAGTTTTCAAGTTGCTCCGTGTTACCCCAGTAAATCTCCAACTAAATTTCTACTATTTTTGATTTCAGACTGACTTATCAAGCTTAACCGTAACTGTCGGGTGTTTTTTCTTGTAATATATAATGACCGTGTTGCTGCACTTGTTGTGAAACTACATCTTACTGAATATTTCATGATGATGCTCTGACAAGCAAGGCGAAAAGCTTTGAAAAAAAAAAAAAAAAAAAATATATATATATATATATATATGTGTGTGTGTGTGTGTGTGTAATTTTAAACGATTTTAATAAAATATGGCTTTAGAAAAAAAAAATTACGTGTTTTAAAATGTTATTTTCTAATAAATAAGTTATATATATATATATATATATCAGTTGAAATTCGAATATTTTGTTCATCAGATGTTCTACACATTAGTTGCTAATTGCAGCGTTTCATTTCTGAATGTGAATTATTTTAATTTGGGAATTCTGTGAAATTTAATTGTTATGGTAAGTGATGAGGCATATAAGTGTGTAAAGTTTTTTATCTGAATTCAGAAGAAACTGCTTTTTATACTTGTAAAGTAAGCTTAAAATAATGCATTTTTTCTCTATCATTTTTATATCATATTTTTAAAATTCGATGGGTTTAGTTGTATTTCCCGGCAATGATTTTTTTCTGGCAACAAATATAGACTTTTATCTTGCTATTTTTGTAAAAATTAGTTCCGCATTCTTCCGCTTTTCAAAGTAAAGGCTGTTCAAAATTTGCAGGCCTAAATTTTCTTCAATGCATTTCGAGTGACTAGTTATAAAGCTTCTAAATTTTTTCATTGTATAAACTTTAATGAGAAGCAAACTTTTCGAGATAATAATAAAACGATCATATGCGTATATTTTTCAGACATTTTCATTTGAATTAAAAAAAAAAAAAAAAAAAACATTTTTGATACTATCCTTTTCGAAAGTGATTATTATTAATTTTCTTTTCCTAAGAAGAAAAGAAAGAAAAAGAAAAAATGATTTTGATGAAATTCTGGTAAAAGCAGAATTTAGTTTAGTATGGAGGACTTAGGTTTTTTTTTTTTTTTCCAAAAATTATAACATCGCTTTCAAATTATTCAATTATATTATTGATAAATTTTCAATTTCGATAAAAGTCCAACTATCGTAAAACTGGTATCATAAAAATCCGTAGATTGAGACTAATAGTCCTCTGTCCTAAAAAATATTATTTGTTTAAAGCTGTAGTGTATCAACTATGAAAAACTGAACTCCATGGTTGCATTCATTAAATGACTTTATTAACTGTAACCAAAGAACTGAATTAACGGAGTTGATGTTATGCACAGTTTGGTTTTGGATATACCGGCATGTACGCATCACGTTAAGAATATGCATATGAGCCGTAAAGCTATTTGACACAATATGATAGCTACTATGGCAAATCCCCTTAATAATTTTACAAAAAAGATACAAAATATGTGTGGTCGAGGGATTGCCGGGAAGCTTTTGAGAAAATCAAAAAAGAGATCTGATCTCCTATAGTTTTGGTACATTATGATCCAAACGTACCTCTGATTTTAGCTACTGATGCTTCACCAGTTGGAATAGGCAGTGTATTATTTCATGTTTTTCAGATGGTACTGAACGACCTATTGCATTCGCTTCCAGAACGTTAACAAGTACAGAAAAAAAAAAACATGCACAAATTGATAAAGACACCCTAGCAATAGGCTGGGCTGTACAGAAATTTTATTTGTATTTAAAGGGTCGTAGATTCACCTTAATAACAGATCACAACCCTCTGTTGGCTATCTTTGATTCGAAACGTGACTTACCATAACTAAACGCGACAAGACTTGGATTATGCTCTCATTTTACAATCATTTGAATTTAACATCAAACACAGAGATGCAAAAAGTCATGGAAATGCAGACTGTCTTTCTCGTTTGCCTACATCATCAGAATCAGAAGAATTGGAAATAAGAGCTGTTATTGCCATGGAACAAATAGAAACCTTACCTGTCACATCTACGAGAACTAAGGCAAGCTAAATTGAAAGATCAAGAACTGGGTCCACTTTTAAATGCTCTTAGAGAGGGCCAAAATTTACAGGGGAAGGAAGAACAATATGTAATAGAAGATGGTTGTATAATGTATGGCCAAAGGGTTTGCGTTCCAAAGGTCTACCAAAAAAGGATTCTCGAAGAGCTGCACCAAGGACTCATTGGTATGGTCAAAATGAAGGTGATTGCCAGATCTTTTGTATTTTGGAAGAATACCGACAAAGATATTGAAGAGGCAGCCCATAACTCTGCTGAGTGGGTAAAGTATAAAGCTGATCCAGCAAACCTTGGGAGAGAATACATATAGATTTTGCCGGTCCCATATTTGAGCATGTGTTTCTATTAATTGTTTTACCCGATGAGAAATGATTTTTTAAAAATTCCTTTTCTTAAGAATAAAAGTTTAGGAGTAATATCGTGGAATTTTGAGAAATCATAAGAGTGGCGCGCGCTCACGGGTCTACGTTGCCGAAGGCTGTGGGACTCGGCGCGACATTTTTTCCGATCAGAATTTTTTTTTCTTCACATGATAAAAATTAATGCAATTTTGAGAATTCATTAATTATAGCTATTCATTTAAAAATCGTGACCAGCGAAGCGGGCGTACCCTGCTAGTGTAAAAAATATAAATCTATAATAATGAAAAAAAAAGGTTTTTCTGTCTGTCTGTCTGTTCTTCTATACTTTCAGCCCCTATTGAACGCAAAAGTACAAAAATTGACACACGGATGCTCAAAAGCCTTCCTGAGGGGCTCCTGAAAACAGAATTTAAAAATTTTAATTAGTTTCAAATATATGAATTGAAACGTCGACCCATGTCGTTCGAAAAATGACCAAGAATGCACGGCTAATTGCTTATAAAGAGATATTCTATCGGCAGACAATTTTCTCCGCTGCCTGGAACGGAAACAAAACATCTGGAAATCATTAATGTCACATGATATTGAACTGGGATTAAAAATTGCAAATTTCAAAATTCTTCAAATTTTCTTTCTCGATCACAAAACTTAATATACAACCTAGGCATCACAAGATCAACTTGCAATTCAAAATTCACCATTTTGGATAATAAACAATAAATTTACATTTTTTTTTTTTTTTCAAATTAAATTTTATTCTAACACTTAATATATCTCTCAAAAGACGATAGGAGTTTCCATAGCAACGAAGTACATTTGGAGGTGCTAAAAAAATATTTTTCTTTTTACTTCTATTATCCGACTACCGTAGGTAATGCAATTCGAGATTTCACCTGATTTACATGTTTTAAGTTGTCATGATTAGGTTTTCTTTTGTATCTCAGCTACTAATTAAAATAATTTCATAATTAATACATCATTTGAAAGCTTTTTTGATTTGGAATTAAACAGTAGATTACAGAAATTTCTACCGACAGATGACGCTGTAATTTTTAAATTTCAAATTCTAATTATGATTGAAATATTTTTAATACATCATTCGAAAGATATTTTAAAGTACTTTTATATTATCGAAAGTGGAATTCGAGATTTCACTTGATTTATATGTTTTAAGATGTCCTGATTAGGTTTTCTTTTGTATCTCAGCTAAACACAAACTTGCAGTTCAAATTCCATCGACTTCAGTCATTAAACAAAAAATTTACATGTTAATTGCAAATTAAATTTTATTCTAACAAGCGTAAAAGATATCTCGAAAGAGGATACCAATTTCTATAGCAACGAATACACTTAAAGTAAAAATATTCCTTTTTCTTTTTACTTCCATTAACCGACTACCGTAGGTAATGGAATTTGAGATTTCACCTGATTTACAAGTTTTAAGGTGTCCTGAAGGGGGGGGGGGGATCTGAAATCGAGTTAGACCGTACAAAATTGGTTTATATAAGTTTCGGGGGCCTACGAGTCGAATGAGGATATTTTCGAAAATGTCAAATTATTATGGGGAGGGGGAGGGGCAAAAAATTAGAAATTGTGTCCGACCGTTCAAAATTGGTATATATAGGTGTTGGGGGACTGAGACTGAAGAGTACATATTGCAAATCTCTGTCGCCAGAGGGCGCATTGACAGTTTATTAATTTAATATCTCCAATTCTGATTATGAGTAAATTATGTATAGGGAGAAGATTGGAAGACCGTTGGCCTCACCGGGTTGCGGATTTGCCACGATCAGAATTTTCAGAGGTCCTTTACATGGTGAGTTAACAGGCTATTTCAAATCATGAAACGTAAAGCGGCGCCTTAGTCGCCACAGAGCGAAAATTTGCTACAGTTAAAACTTTCAAAGCTATTTGTGGTATGAGTGAGCAGGTTGTTGTAAATTCTAAAACGAAACTAAGGCGTCGCAGGCGCCACTGAGCTGGACTTTGCTAGTCAGAATTTTGAAAGATCGTAACACGGTGAGTGAACACAGTTTCAGATATTGAAATGGGAAGAACGCGCCGCATGCGTTACCGAGCGGGAATTTACTGCAATTAAATTTTTGGTGTATGTAGGTTTATGGGGATTACAAATCAATTGAAGATATTTTCGAAAATGTAAAATTATTAGGAGGGGCAGGAAGGGTGGTGAAGGAATACGCGCGCACGCGTCTACGCTGCCGAAAACAGAGATGGATCCGGTTTGAGTTTTTACCCGATGAGAAATGATTTTTTAAAAATTCCTTTTCTTAAGAATAAAAGTTTAGGAGTAATATCGGGGAATTTTGAGAAATCATAAGAGTGGTGAAGGAATACACGCGCGCAGCGCGCTCACGGGTCTACGTTGCCGAAGGCTGTGGGACTCGGCGCGACATTTTTCCCGATCAGAATTATTTTTTTCTTCACATGATAAAATTAATGCAATTTTGAGAATTCATTAATTATAGCTATTCATTTCGAAATAGTGACCAGCGAAGCGGGCGTACCCTGGTAGTGTAAAATAAATAAATCTATAATAATGAAATGAAAGGTTTTTCTGTCTGTCTGTCTGTTCTATACTTTCAGCCCCTATTGAACGCAGAAGAAAAAAAATTGACACACGGATGCTCAGGGGCCTTCCCGGGTGGCTCCTGAAAAGAGAATTCAAAATTTTTAATTAGTTTCAAAGATATTAATTGAAACGTCGACCCATGTCGATCGAAAAATGACCAAGAATGCACGGCTATTTGCTTATTATTCTATCAGCAGACGATTTTCTCCGCTGTCTGGAACGGAAACAAAACATCTGGAAATCATTAATGTCACATGATCCGCGTTTGTAATGACCGATAGATGGCGCTTTTTCAGCTTTTGTTGTTAGTAAATATAATGGCCACGTGTATTTATTATTTTTCTTTTTGTTATTCTACTGAATATTCGTACGATAATTTCTCCGCCATTGCATCATGGAAAATTGATTGCTTTTGGAAAAAAATATTTCAGTTTATTCAAAGTTCGATCGGAAGTAGATTTTTAACTGAAGTTATCTAATTAATACTTTACTTCCATTAGCCGAAGCAACTGAAATTTTAAATTTGTCATTTGGAAATAAATGGAAGCTTAATTCTGGATTTCTTGATTCTTTGGAGTTACACTGTAGCACACAACAGTATGTGTTATCTCTTTTACCGGATTTATTCATTTTTATTCAATAAATATATGTGAAACAAAACATCGGCAAGAAATGGCGGCTTGATGCATGCCGAATTAAAGCACGTTAATTGTAATTTCACCTTAATCCACCAGAGGGCGAGCATTTCATTACAATCGCGGATATTGAACTGGGATTAAAAACTGCAAATTTAAAAATTCTTCAAATTTTCTTTCCCGCTCACAAAACTTAATATACAACCTATACACCACAAGATCAACTTGCAATTCAAAATTCATCCATTTTGGATAATAAACAATAAATTTACATTTTTTTTTTTCGAATTAAATTTTATTCTAACTCGTAATATATCTCTCAAAAGACGATAGGAGTTTCCATAGCAACGAATTGCATTTGAAGGTACTAAAAAAATATTTTTCTTTTTACTTCTATTACCCGACTACCGTAGGTAATGCTATTCTGCAATTCGAGATTTCACCTGATTTACATGTTTTAAGTTGTCATGATTAGGTTTTCTTTTGTATCTCAGCTACTAATTAAAATAATTTCATAATTAATACATCATTTGAAAGCTTTTTTGATTTGGAATTAAACAGTAGATTACAGAAATTTCTACCGACAGATGACGCTGTAATTTTTAAATTTCAATATTTCAAATTCTAATTATGATTAAATTATTTTTAATACATCATTCAAAAGATATTTTAAAGTACTTTTTTTTATCGAAAGTGAAATTCGAGATTTCACATGATTTACATGTTTCAAGGTGTCCTGATTAGGTTTTCTTTTGTATCTCAGCTAAACACCAACTTGCAGTTCAAATACCATCGACTTCAGTCAATAAACAAAAAATTTACATTTTAATTGCAAATTTAATTTTATTCTAACAAGCGTAATAGATATCTCGAAAGAGGATACCAATTTCTATAGCAACGAATACACTTAAAATAAAAATATTCCTTTTCATTTTTACTTCCATTAACCACCTACCGTAGGTAATGGAATTTGAGATTTCACCTGATTTACAAGTTTTAAGGTGTCCTGAAGGGGAGGGGGGATCTGAAATCACTAGCGTCTCGCCGCAGCGCCGGCTCCCTACGAAAAAGTTGAATAAATTGCCTTGGCAGGTTTGGCATGCTGTAATTTCGCGATGCAATGCTACAATTCTGAAGGGTTGTAAGATTGTTTACTTTTTGTGTTAATGCGTGAGATGTGTAGGGTAGTTCCTATTGAATTGAATGATTTTCGGAAGCTGTTTAATAATTGTTGATAATGAATAATCTAATTTCTTATTCATCTTGTGATCAGATTACTCATATTTCTTCTCTTAAAGATTTAACCAGAAATGGGCTACGTCACAGGAGCCTAAATCAGTTGACCCTTATGGCTCTGCCTTAGTCAGACCCTTTATCAGAATAAGAAGATATGATTTAAAATCTTGATTAATGTAATACAACATAAATGGGGAAAAAATTACATATATGTATCTTTGTTAGAAATAAAACCAATATCAGATTATAAAAGTCTTGAAATAATTTATTATAATCTTAATACAGTGTCTTTTTTCACATTTCTGTTCAGTTTGTTTTTTACCTATGTGACTTGTTTGATCCACCTTCTTTTTTTATTTGTGAAACTTTTAATAACTCTACCCCTTATTTTCCTGCAATAATGTTTATGGGGGAGAGAATAATACATAAAATACTACTGTATTTTTTATATCTTTAACTTATCTCAAATAAATTGAAAACTGCTTTTAAATTTAGAATTGACTACATTTATATGTTCTAAATTATATGTATAATAAAGTTACAAAATAAAATCTGCTATATCAAGGTGCATGCCAGAAATAGAAATTTTGTGGTCCAATAATATAAAATGGTAGATAAAGATTAATATAGTATATATACAAGAGAGCACTTTTTATACTTATTTTTACTGCATATATCAATTCTCTTAATGAAAAGCAGCGTAAACACTTTGAGTTTACATAAATGCAAATTGTCTAACTATGTATACATTTCTTTTTATTTAATCCTAATTCCTGTGAAGATTAATAATAAAAAAAAAAAAAAAAAAAAAAAAAAAAACATTTTTATGCGAGTCATTTATGTTAATTTATTAATATGAAGACAATTAGAAAACCCCTCAAATTGTAAAAGCATTCAACAATTATTTCAACTTTAATAAAGCATGACTCACCATCAGACCAAATGTGCAGTATGAATGCATCAGCACATTGCAGCAACTTTTCTACAGAATCTAAAATTTTGTTTCTGAATGCGGGATTATGCCTGAGAGAGCTGTTCTCTGGGCAGTCTTTTTCAGGTGCCCTGGCACATTCTAATGCGAGTTTCTGAGAAGACCATGGAAAAGTCGCACAGCCAGGTTAACAAGTGTGTACCTGATTCAAACCTAGCGCATACCATCTATCAGATTGGACAACAAAATCTCTTTGCCAGTGCAATAAATTTAGGATAAGAAACTTGTTTGAAATACAGATTTTAAATTCTAAAAGGACTTTTTTAAAATTGATATTTTAGTAGTATTTTTATTTATTTATTTTTTTCCCATATAAATAGAAATTTAAAAAAGGTTTTAGCAACAAATTTTCGTCTATAGTCAAAGTCTGACTATAGCATGGGAACCTGGGGTCCCTGCTCTGAGCACCAAGATAATGTACTAAACTCATAAATGTTTGTTGAGACTAATTTTTTAAATTTTAAAAAGAAGTAATTTAAATAAAATATTCAATAAATTTAAACAAGTTTAAATAATAATTAAAATTTAAATAAAATAATTTTTGTTTACTATTTAAACATAAAAATTCTATTTTAAATTTTTATTGTAATCCAAGTTTTTTTTTAAGTGAATAAAATAAAATAAACTGTATAATGCATTTAAAAAAAAAAAAAAAGGCAAAAACTTTAAACCTGTATTGAATATATTTAGGCAGTAAAAAAATAGAAATAGATATAAAAGGCAGTTTCGTTTTTAAGAAATTTTTTAACCCCCCCCCCTTTTTTTTTTTTTTTTTCATTATCTATCAATTTTCCTAACAAAAAAAAAAAAAGTGCTATTTTTTAATAAAACTTTTTTACCTGTTTTTTTTTTTTTTTTAATTCTCTATGTAGTGTATTAGTTCATAAATTGCAGTTATTTTAATAAAATATGGAAAGAAATATTTAGGGATGGGGTGGGGGGTCATTCGAAACATCTTTGCATTAAAGGAATTTTAAAAAGAAATATATTTAACAAATGTAAACAAGTTGAAATAATAATTAAAATTTAAATGAAATAATTTTTGTTTACTGTTTAAACATAACAATAAATGTTTTACAGATTTAAAAATTCTATTATAATTTTTTATTGTAATCCACATTTTTTTTTTTTTCTTTTTAAGCTAAGTAAAATAAAATAAACTGTTTAATAGATTAAAAAACAGAAAAGAAATGAAATAAATTTAAATTTGTATTGAAGATATTTTAAGAAAATGGCAGTTTCGTTTTTAAAGAGTTTTTTTTTTTTTAATTATCTATTAATTTTCCTTTAAAAAAAAGTTATTTTTTAATAAAACATTTTACCTGGTCTATTTTTTAAATTCTCTTTGTAGTCTATTAATTCATAAATTGCCGTTATTGTAATAAAATATGGAAAGAAATATTTAGAGGAGCTCTTTGCATTAAAGAAATTTTAAAAAGAAGTAATTTAAACAACATATTTAGCAAGTTTAAATAATAATTAAAATTTAAATAATATAATTTTCGTTTACTATTTAAACATAAAAATAAATATTTTACATATTTTAAATTTGTATTGTAATGCAAGTGCTTTTTTTTTTTTTTTTTTTTTTTTTTTTGTCTAAGCTAAGTAAAAAATAAACTGTATAAGAGATTAAAAAAAAAAAAAATGCAATAAATTTAAATTTGTATTAAAGTTATTTAAAAAGAAATGGCAGTTTCTTTTTCTTTCTTTTTTTTTTAAATTATCTATTAATTTTCCTAAAAATACTGTTAAAAAAAAAAAAAAAAAGAAAAATATAATAGGGGTCGGGATGTTTTTTGTTATTTGAAACATGTTTGTATTAAAGGAATATGCATATATTAGAAAAATGCGCCAAAAGGGTGATGCCTCCCCAAACTCTGTTTAACTTGCCTGAATCCAATAACTTGCAAAAATCGAAGTCTGTACGCATGCTCAGTTAGCATTTTTGTAGGGAGCCGGCGCTGCGGCGAGATGCTAGTTCTGAAATCGAGTTAGACCGTACAAAATTGGTTTATATAAGTTTTGGGGGCCTACGAGTCGAATGAGGATATTTTCGAAAACGTCAAATTATTATGGGGAGGAGGGGGGGGGGGGGGGCACAAAATTAGAAATTGTGTCCGACCGTTCAAAATTGGTATATATAGGTTTTGAGGGACTGAGACTGAAGAGTACATATTGCAAATCTCTGTCGCCAGAGGGCGATTTGACAGTTTATTAATTTCATATCTCCAATTCTAATTATGAGTAAATTACTTATAGGGAGAAGATTGGAAGACCGTAGGCCTCACCGGATTGCGGATTTGCCACGATCAGAATTTAGAGAGGTCCTTTACATGGTGAGTTAACAGGCTATTTCAAATCGTGAAACGTAAAGCGGCGCCTTAGTCGCCACAGAGCGAAAATTTGCTACAGTTAAAACTTTCAAAGCTATTTGTGGTATGAGTGAGCAGGTTGTTGTAAATTCTAAAACGAAACTAAGGCGTCGACGCCACTGAGCTGTACTTTGCTAGTCAGAATTTTGAAAGATCGTAACATGGTGAGTGAACAGACTGTTTCAGATATTGAAATGGGAAGAACGCGCCGCATGCGTTACCGAGCGGGAATTTACTGAAATTAAATTTTTGGTGTATGTAGGTTTATGGGGATTACAAATCAATTGAAGATATTTTCGAAAATGTAAAATTATTAGGAGGGGCAGGAAGGGCGGTGAAGGAATACGCGCGCACGCGTCTACGCTGCCGAAAACAGAGATGGACCCGGTTTGAGTTTTTACCCGATCAGAAATGATTTTTTTTTTTTTTTTAAATTCCTTTTCCTAAGAATAAAGGTTTAGGAGTAATATCAAGAAATTTTGAGAAATCATACGAGTGGTGAAGGAATACACGCGCGCAGCGCACTCACGGGTCTACGTTGCTGAACACAGTGGGGACCCGGTGCGACATTTTTTTCGATCAGTTTTTTTTTTTTACACAGGATAAAAATTAATGCACTTTTGAGAATACTTTAATTATAGTTATTCATTTAAAAATAGTGACAGGCGAAGAGGGCGTAGCCTGCTAGTCTCCTTATATTATTAAAATCTGTGCGCATCTGTCTGTCTGTCTGTCTGTGAGAAATGCCTTGTCATAGCTAAAGCTCTGGCGCTAATGGTCGCAGCGCTTCGAAACCGGTGTCGACAGACGCAGAATTTCTTCATCTCGACATCGCGATAATTCGCTAAGCGATGCGACCCTAATTAGCAAAGATATTAATTAAAACGTCGACCCATATCTACCGAAAAATGACCCAGAATTCATGATTAAATGCTTAAAAAGCGAGATTTTTACGGAAAAAGTGGAAAATAAATTAGAAATATCAGTCGTATCGTTACAAATAAGATATCAAATGAAAGGTCCGATTTTTCTGAATCCGACGGTTTAAGTAGCTTATCTATAGGGCAATTAGATTTTTTAAAATTAACTAAAGTATGAAAAAAAGGTGGCAACAAATCACAACAGTTCTATTAATTTCGCAATAGACGTATTTCGGTTACCATGGCGCCGGGCGAAAGAATAAATAGATTTTACTTCCAGCTTTACTGATTTTGTACTGGAAATAAAAATTGCAAATTTCAAAATGCTTCAATTTTCTTCAAAATTAATTGAAACTTGCTACAAACTTTTAAAATCACAAGACGAAGTTCCAGTTCAAATATCATCGGGTTTCGAGAATAAATAAAAAATGTACAATTTAATTGCAAATTAAATGTTATTATAATACGCGTATTTCAAATTCTAACTATGATTAAATTATTTTTAATACATCATTCGAAAGATATTTTAAAGTACTTTTATATTATCGAAAGTGGGATTCAAGATTTCGCTCCATTTACATGTTTTGAGGTCTCCTGAATCGGTTTTCTTTTGTACCTCAGCTACTAATTAAAATAATTTCATAAGTAATACATCCTTAGATAGCTTTGTTGATTTGGAATCGAACAGTAGATTACTGAAATTTCTACCGCCAGATGGCGCTGTAATATTTTAAAATTTCAATTTCTAATTATGATTAAATTATTTTTAATACATCATTCGAAAGATATTTTAAAGTTCTTTTATATTATCGAAAGTTTTAACCAGATTTGCACGTTTTGAGGTCCCCTGATTAGGTTTTCTTTTGCATCTCAGCTAATTCAGTTAGACCGTTCAAAATTGATATATGTAGGTTAATTAGGAAGGGCTGAAAGGGTGGGGAAGATATAGGCGTGCACCGCGCGCACGGGACAGCGCTGCCGAAAGCAGTGGGGACCCGGTCCGACTTTTTAACCGATGAGAAATGATTTTTTTTTCATTTTCTTTTCTTAAGAAAAAAATTTGATTTGAGAAGGAATATGTGCGCGTAGCGCGTATACCTTCACACGTGCGAGCGCAGCGCGCATGGGTCTGCGCTGCCGAAGGCAGAGGGGACACGGTGTGAGTTTTTACACGATCAGAAATGATTTTTTAGGGGGCACGAAGGGTCAGGGAATACGCGCGCGCAGCGCGTGTATTCCTCAACTTAAACGCGCGCAGCGCGCACGGGACTGCGCTGCCGTAGGCAGTGAGGACCCGGTCCGACTTTGTACCCGATGAGAAATGAATTTTTTAATTTTCTTTTCTTAAGAATAAAAATTTGATTTGTGCGCGTGCGCGCACACACACGTTGTCCTCACACGTGCGCGCGCATCGCGCATGGGTCTGCGCTCCCAAAGGCAGTGGGGACCCGGTGTGAGTTTTTACCTGATCAGAATTTTTCTTTTTTTGAGGGGGGGCACGAAGGGTCAGGGAAAGAATACGCACGGGGCAGCGCTGCCGAAGGCAGTGGGGACACGGGCCGACATTTTACCCAATCAGAAATGATTTTTTTTTTTTTTAATTTCTTTTCTTAACACTAAAAGTTACTGTTAGTGATTCATGAACTTTAGTGATTCATTTGAAAATACTGACCCGCTAGCGGGTGACGCTCGCTAGTCTCCTTATATTATTAAAATCTGTGCGCATCTGTCTGACTGTCTGTCTGTGAGAAATGCCTTGTCATAGCTAAAGCTCTAGCGCTAATGGTCGCAGCGCTCCGAAACCGGTGTCGACAGACGCAGAATTTCTTCATCTCGACATCGCGATAATTCGCTAAGCGATGCGACCCTAATTAGCGGAGATATTAATTAAAACGTCGACCCATATCTTCCGAAAAATGACCCAGAATTCATGATTAAATGCTTAAAAAGCGACATTTTTACGGAAAAAGTGGAAAATTAATTAGAAATATCAGTCGTATTGTTACAAACAAGATACCATTGGAAAGGGCTTTTTTTTCTCAATCCGATGGTGTAAACGGCTTATCGATCGGACAATTAGATTTTTTTTAAATTAACTAAACTAAAAAAAAAATGGTGGCAACAAATCACAAGCATTTTAACTTGGCAGACGATCTTGAACGGAAAGAAAAAACATCTGGTATTTAATGAGACCACGTGTTTTTGTACTGCGATTAAAAATTGCAATTTTCTATTTTCTTCAATTTTTCAAACATTTCAATTAGTATACAATCTTAACCCCACAAAACAAACTTGCATTTCAAATTTCATCGATTTTGGTCAATAAACAAAAGATTTACATTTTAATTGCAAATTAAATTTTATCTTTACACGCCTCACATTTTAGCTGTCGAAAGAGGATGCGAGTTTCAAAACGACACAAATACACTTAAGGTAAAAATATTTCTTTTTCTATTTAGTACTTCCATTAACTGACTACCGTAGATAATGGAATTCGAAATTTCACCTGACTTACACATTTTGAGGTGTCATGGCGCTGTAATAATTTAAAATTTCAATATTTAAAATTCTAATTATGTTTAATTTTTTTTTTTTTTATATGTCATTCGATACATTTTAAAGTACGGTTACATTATCGAAAGGGGAATTCGAGATTTCACCCGATTTACACGTTTTGAGGTCTCCTGATTAGGTTTTCTTTTGCATCGCAATAGTGGAATTCGAGATTTTAGCTTATTTACACGTTTTGAGGTCTCCTGAATGGGTTATCTTTTGTATATCTGCTACTAATTAAATTGTCGAAAGTGGAATTAGAGATTTCACCTGATTTACACGTTTTGAGATGTCCTGAATGGGTTTTCTTTTGTATCTCAGCTGCTAATTAAAATAATTTCATAAGTAATACATCATTTGAAAGCTTTGTTAATTTGGAATTGAATAGTAAATTACAGAAATTCGATATTTCGACATTTCTCCTGATTTAAACGTTTTGAGGTGTCCTGAATGGGTTTCTCTTTTGCCTCAGTTACTAATTTAAAAAAATTTCATAAGTAATACATCATTTGAAAGCTTTGTTGAGTTGGAAACGAACAGTAGATTACAGAATTTTCTACCGCCAGATGGCTTTTTAAATTACAATATTTCTATTTCTAATCATGATTAAATTTTTTTTAATGCGTCATACGATACACATTTTAAAGTACTTTTACATTATCGAAAATGGAATTCAAGATTTCACCAGATTTACACGTTTTGAGGTCTCCTGAATCAGTTTTCTTTTGTATCTCAACTACTAATTAAAATAATTTCATAAGTAATATATCACTAGAAAGCTTTGTTGATTTGGGAACGAACAGTGGAATACAGAAATTTCTACCGCCAGATGGCGCTGTAATATTTTCAAATTTCAATTTCTAATCATGATTAAATTATTTTTAATACATCATTCGAAAGATATTTTAAAGTTCTTTTATATTATCGAAAGTTTTTAGCAGATTTACACGTTTTGAGGCGTCCTGATTAGGTCTTCTTTTGCATCTCAGCTAATTGAGTAAGACCGTTCAAAATTGGTATACGTAGGTTAATTAGTAGGGGCTGAAAGGGTGGGGAAGAAATAGGCGTGCACCGCGCGCGTATCCCCTAACTTGCGCGCGCGCAGGGGACTACGTTGCCGAAGGCAGTGGGGACCCGGTCCGAGTTCTTAACCGATGAGAAATAATTTTTTTAATTTTCTTTTCTTAAGAATAAAAATTTGATTTGAGAAGGAATACGTGCGCGCAGCGTGCGTATACCTTCACACGTGCGCGCGCATGGGTCTGTGCTACCGAAGGCAGTGGGGACCCGGTGTGATTTTTTACCCGATCAGAAATGATTTTTTTTAGGGGGCACGGAGTGTCAGGGAAGGAATGCGGGCGTGCAGTGCGTGTATTCTTAAACTTGTGCGCGCGCTGCCGAAGGCAGTGGGGACCCGGGCCGACTTTGTACCCCATGAGAAATGATTTTTTTTCTTTTCTTTTCTTAACAATAAAAATTTGATTTGAGAAGGAATATTTGCGCGCAGCGCACGTATACCTTCACACGCGCGCATGGGTCTGCGCCGCTGAAGGCAATGGGGACCCGGTGTGAGTTTTTACCCGATCAGAAATGATTTTTTTGGGAGGGGCACGAAGGGTCAGGGAAGGAATACGCGCGCGCAGCGCGTGTATCGCTTAACTTGTGCACGCGCAGCGCGCACGGGACTGCGCTGCCGAAGGCAGTGGGGACCCGGGAAGACATTTTACCCGATCGGAAATGATTTTTTTTTAAATTTCTTTTCTTAGGACTAAAAGTTACTGTTAGTGATTCATTAATTATAGTGATTCATTTGAAAATTAGTAATAATAATAACAGCTGGCACTGATTGAGAATCGGAGGTATTTTGAGTATGATAAAAAGTACATTTTTAATTGCAAATTAAAATGTCGCTTTAATATTTTCAAATATCAATATTTCAATTTCTAATTATGATTAAATTATTTTTAATACATCATTTGAAAGATATTTTAATGTTCTTTTATATTATCGAAAGTTTTCACATGATTTACACGTTCTGAGGTCTCCTGATTAGGTTTTCTTTTGCATCTCAGCTAATTGAGTTAGAACGTTCAAAATTGGTATACGTAGGTTAATTAGGAGGGGCTGAAAGGGTGGGGAAGAAATAGGTGTGCACCGCGCGCGATGCGGGCGAGATTTTACCCGATTTACACGTTTTGAGGTGTCTTCATTAGGTTTTTTTTTGTATTTCAGCTACTAATTAAAATAATTTCATAAGTAATACATCATTAGAACGCTTTTTTGATTTGGAATCGAACAGTGGAATAGAGAAATTCGAACCGCCAGATGAAGATGTAATATTTTCAAATTTCAATTTCTAATTATGATTAAATTATTTTTAATGCATCATTCGAAAAATATTTTAAAGTTCTTTTAAATTATCAAAAGTTTTCACCAGATTTACACGTTTTGAGGTGCCCTGAATTAGTTTTCTTTTGTATCTCAGCTACTAATTAAAATAACTTCATAAGTAATACATCATTAGAAAGCTTTTTTGAATTGGAATCGAATAGTGGAATACAGAAATTTGTACCGCCAGACGGCGCTGTAATATTTTCAAATTTCAATATTTCAATTTCTAATTATGATTCAATTATTTTTAATACATCATTCGAAATATATTTTAAAGTTCTTTTAAATTATCGAAAGTTTTCACGAGATTTACATGTTTTGAGGTGTCCTGATTACGTTTTCTTTTGTATCTCAGCCAAATGAGTTAGATCGTTCAAAATTGGTATACGTAGGTTAATTAAGAGGGCCTGAAAGGGTGGAGAAGAAATAGGCATGCACCGCGCGCGTATCCCTTAACTTGTGCGCGCGCAGAGCGCACGGGACTGCGCTGCTGAAGGCAGTGGGGACCCGGTGCGAGTTTTTACCCGATTTACACGTTTTGAGGTGTCTTGATTGGGTTTTCTTTTGTATTTCAGCTATTAATTAAAATAATTTCATAAGTAATACATCATTAGAACGCTTTTTTGATTTGGAATCGAACAGTGGAATACAGAAATTCGAACCGCCAGATGGCGCTGTAATATTTTCAATTTCTAATTATGATTAAATTATTTTTAATGCATCATTCGAAAAATATTTTAAAGTTCTTTTAAATTATCGAAAGTTTTCACCAGATTTACACGTTTTGAGGTGCCCTGAATTAGTTTTCTTTCGTATCTCAGCTACTAATTAAAATAATTTCATAAGTAATACATCATTAGAAAGCTTTTTTAAATTGGAATCGAACAGTGGAATACAGAAATTTGTACCGCCAGATGGCGCTGTAATATTTTCAAATATCAATATTTCAATTTCTAATTATGATTCAATTATTTTTAATACATCATTCGAAAGATATTTCAAAGTTCTTTTAAATTATCGAAAGTTTTCACCAGATTTACACGTTTTGAGGTGTCCTGAATTAGTTTTTTTTTTTTGTATTTCAGCTACTAATTAAAAAATTTCATAAGTAAGACATCATTAGAAAGCTTTTTTGAATTGGAATCGAACAGTGGAATACATAAATTTGTACCGCCAGATGGCGCTGTAATATTTTCAAATTTCAATTTCTAATTATGATTCAATTATTTTTAATACATCATTCGAAATATATTTTAAAGATCTTTTAAGTTATCGAAAGTTTTCACCAGATTTACACGTTTTGAGGTGTCCTGATTACGCTTTCTTTTGTATCTCAGCCAAATGAGTTAGATCGTTCAAAATTGGTATACGTAGGTTAATTAAGAGGGCCTGAAAGGGTGGAGAAGAAATAGGCATGCACCGCGCGCGTATCCCTTAACTTGTGCGCGCGCAGAGCGCACGGGACTGCGCTGCCGAAGGCAGTGGGGACCCGGTGCGAGTTTTTACCCGATCAGAAATGATTTTTTTTTAGGGGGCACGAAGGGTCAGGGCGCGCGTGTATTCCTGAAGTTGTGCGCGCGCATCGCGCACGGGACTGCGCTGCCGAAGGCAGTGGGGACCCGGGCCGACTTTTTAAACAATCACAAATGATTTTTTTCAAAATTCTTTTCTTAACACTAAAAGTTACTGTTAGTGATTCATTAATTATAGTGATTCATTTGAAAATACTGACCCGCTAGTCTCCTTATATTATTAAAATCTGTACGCATCTGTCTGTCTGTCTTTCTGTCTGTGAGAAATGCCTTGTCATAGCTAAAGCTCCGGCGCTAATGGTCGCAGCGCTTCGAAACCGGTGTCGACAGACGCAGAATTTTTTCATCTCGACATCGCGATAATTTGCTAAGCAATGCGACCCTAATTAGCGGAGATATTAATTAAAGCGTCGACCCATATCTACCGAAAAATGACCCAGAATTCATGATTAAATGCTTAAAAAGCGACATTTTTACGAAAAAAGTGGAAAATAAATTAGAAATATCAGTCGTATCGTTACAAATAAGATATCAAATGAAAGGTCCGATTTTTCTGAATCCGACGGTTTAAGTAGCTTATCTATAGGGCAATTAGATTTTTTAAAATTAACTAAAGTATGAAAAAAAGGTGGCAACAAATCACAACAGTTCTATTAATTTTGCAATAGACGTATTTCGGTTACCATGGCGCCGGGCGAAAGAATAAATAGATTTTACTTCCAGCTTTACTGATTTTGTACTGGAAATAAAAATTGCAAATTTCAAAATGCTTCAATTTTCTTCAAAATTAATTGAAACTTGCTACAAACTTTTAAAATCACAAGACGAAGTTCCAGTTCAAATATCATCGGGTTTCGAGAATAAATAAAAAATGTACAATTTAATTGCAAATTAAATGTTATTATAATACGCGTATTTCAAATTCTAACTATGATTAAAGTATTTTTAGTACATCATTCGAAAGATATTTTAAAGTACTTTTATATTATCGAAAGCGGGATTCAGGATTTCGCTTTATTTACATGTTTTGAGGTCTCCTGAATCGGTTTTCTTTTGTATCTGAGCTACTAATTAAAATAATTCCATAAGTAATACATCATAAGATAACTTTGTTGGTTTGAAATCGAACAGTAGATTACAGAAATTTCTACCGCCAGATGGCGCTGTAATATTTTAAAATTACAATATTTCAATTTCTAATTATGATTAAATTGTTTTTAATACATCATTCGAAAGATAAATTAAAGTTCTTTTATATTATCGAAAGTTTTAACCAGATTTGCACGTTTTGAGGTGTCCTGATTAGGTTTTCTTTTGCATCTCAGCTAATTCAGTTAGACCGTTCAAAATTGGTATATGTAGGTCAATTAGGAAGGGCTGAAAGGGTGGGGAAGATATAGGCGTGCACCGCGCGCACGGGACAGCGCTGCCGAAGGCAGTGGGGACCCGGTCCGACTTTTTAACCGATGAGAAATGATTTTTTTTTCATTTTCTTTTCTTCAGAATAAAAATTTGATTTGAGAAGGAATATTTGCGCGTAGCGCGCGTATACCTTCACACGTGCGTGCGCAGCGCGCATGGGTCTGCGCTGCCGAAGGCAGTGGGGACCCGGTGTGAGTTTTTACCCGATCAGAAATTTTTTTTGAGGGGGGGGGCACGGTGGGTCAGGGAAGGAATACGCGCAAGCAGCGCGCACGGGGCAGCGCTGCCGAAGGCAGTGGGGACCCGGGCCGACTTTTTACCCAATCAGAAATGATTTTTTTTTTTTTTTTTAAATTTCTTTTCTTAACACTAAAAGTTACTGTTAGTAATTCATTTTAGTGATTCATTTGAAAATACTGACCCGCTAGCGGGCGAAGCTCGCTAGTTAAATATTATTAAAATCTGTACGCGTCTGTCTATGAGAAATGACTTGTCATCGCTAAAGCTCCAGCGCTAATGGTCGCATCGACTCGAAACCGGTGTCGACAGACGCAGAATTTCTTCATCTCGACATCGCGATAATTCGCTAAGCGATGCGACCCTAATTAGCGGAGATATTAATTAAAATGTTGACCCATGTCTACCAAAAAATGACCCAGAATTCATGATTAAATGCTTAAAAAGCGACATTTTTACGGAAAAAGTGGAAAATAAATTAGAAATATCAGTCGTATCGTTACAAATAAGATATAAAATGAAAGGTCCGATTTTTCTGAATCCGACGGTTTAAATAGCTTATCTATAGGGCAATTAGATTTTTTAAAATTAACTAAAGTATGAAAAAAAAAGGTGGCAACAAATCACAACAGTTCTATGAATTTCGCAATAGACGTATTTCGGTTACCATGGCGCCGGGCGAAAGAATAAATAGATTTTACTTCCAGCTTTACTGATTTTATACTGGAAATAAAAATTGCAAATTTCAAAATGCTTCAATTTTCTTCAAAATTAATTCAAACTGGCTACAAACTTTTAACATCACAAGACGAAGTTCCAGTTCAAATATCATCGGGTTTCGAGAATAAATAAAAAATGTACAATTTAATTGCAAATTAAATGTTATTATAATACGCGTATTTCAAATTCTAACTATGATTAAAGTATTTTTAGTACATCATTCGAAAGATATTTTAAAGTACTTTTATATTATCGAAAGCGGGATTCAGGATTTCGCTTTATTTACATGTTTTGAGGTCTCCTGAATCGGTTTTCTTTTGTATCTGAGCTACTAATTAAAATAACTCCATAAGTAATACATCATAAGATAACTTTGTTGGTTTGAAATCGAACAGTAGATTACAGAAATTTCTACCGCCAGATGGCGCTGTAATATTTTAAAATTACAATATTTCAATTTCTAATTATGATTAAATTGTTTTTAATACATCATTCGAAAGATAAATTAAAGTTCTTTTATATTATCGAAAGTTTTAACCTGATTTGCACGTTTTGAGGTGTCCTGATTAGGTTTTCTTTTGCATCTCAGCTAATTCAGTTAGACCGTTCAAAATTGGTATATGTAGGTCAATTAGGAAGGGCTGAAAGGGTGGGGAAGATATAGGCGTGCACCGCGCGCACGGGACAGCGCTGCCGAAGGCAGTGGGGACCCGGTCCGACTTTTTAACCGATGAGAAATGATTTTTTTTTTTCATTTTCTTTTCTTCAGAATAAAAATTTGATTTGAGAAGGAATATTTGCGCGTAGCGCGCGTATACCTTCACACGTGCGTGCGCAGCGCGCATGGGTCTGCGCTGCCGAAGGCAGTGGGGACCCGGTGTGAGTTTTTACCCGATCAGAAATTTTTTTTTGAGGGGGGGGGGCACGGTGGATCAGGGAAGGAATACGCGCAAGCAGCGCGCACGGGGCAGCGCTGCCGAAGGCAGTGGGGACCCGGGCCGACTTTTTACCCAATCAGAAATGATTTTTTTTTTTTTTTTTAATTTCTTTTCTTAACACTAAAAGTTACTGTTAGTAATTCATTTTAGTGATTCATTTGAAAATACTGACCCGCTAGCGGGTGAAGCTCGCTAGTTAAATATTATTAAAATCTGTACGCGTCTGTCTATGAGAAATGACTTGTCATCGCTAAAGCTCCAGCGCTAATGGTCGCATCGACTCGAAACCGGTGTCGACAGACGCAGAATTTCTTCATCTCGACATCGCGATAATTCGCTAAGCGATGCGACCCTAATTAGCGGAGATATTAATTAAAATGTTGACCCATGTCTACCAAAAAATGACCCAGAATTCATGATTAAATGCTTAAAAAGCGACATTTTTACGGAAAAAGTGGAAAATAAATTAGAAATATCAGTCGTATTGCTACAAACAAGATACCATTGGAAAGGGCTTTTTTTTCTCAATCCGATGGTGTATACGGCTTATCGATCGGACAATTAGATTTTTTTAAATTAACTAAACTAAAAAAAAATGTCGGCAAAAACTCACAAGCATTGGCAGACGATCTTGAACGGAAAGAAAAAACATCTGCTGTTTAATGAGGTCACGTGTTTTTGTACTGCGATTAAAAATTGCAATTTTCTATTTTCTTCAATTTTTCAAAATTCGCACATTTCAATTAGTATACAATCTTAACACCACAAAACAAACTTGCAATTCAAATTTCATCGGTTTTGGTCAATAAGCAAAAGATTTACATTTTAATTGCAAATTAAATTTTATCTTTACACGCCTCACATTTTAGCTGTCGAAAGAGGATGCGAGTTTCAAAACGACACAAATACACTTAAGGTAAAAATATTTCTTTTTCTATTTAGTACTTCCATTAACTGACAACCGTAGATAATGGAATACGAAATTTCACCTGACTTACACGTTTTGAGGTGTCATGGCGCTGTAATAATTTTAAATTTCAATATTTAAAATTCTAATTATGTTTAATTTTTTTTTTTTTTTTTTTTTTAATATGTCATTCGATACACCTTTTAAAGTACGGTTACATTATCGAAAGGGGAATTCGAGATTTCACCCGATTTACACGTTTTGAGGTCTCCTGATTAGGTTTTCTTTTGCATCGCAATAGTGGAATTCGAGATTTCAGCTTATTTACACGTTTTGAGGTCTCCTGAATGGGTTTTCTTTTGTATCTCAGCTACTAATTAAAGTGTCGAAAGTGGAATTAGAGATTTCACCTGATTTACACGTTTTGAGGTGTCCTGAATGGGTTTTCTTTTGTATCTCAGCTGCTAATTAAAATAATTTCATAAGTAATACATCATTTGAAAGCTTTGTTAATTTGGAATTGAATAGTAGATTACAGAAATTCGATATTTCGACATTTCTCCTGATTTAAACGTTTTGAGGTGTCCTGAATGGGTTTCTCTTTTGTCTCAGTTACTAATTAAAAAAATTTCATAAGTAATGCATCATTTGAAAGCTTTGTTGAGTTGGAATCGAACAGTAGATTACAGAAATTTCTACCGCCAGATGGCGCTGTAATATTTTTAAATTACAATATTTCTATTTCTAATCATGATTTTTTTTTTTTAATGCGTCATTCGATACACATTTTAAAGTACTTTTACATTATCGAAAATGAATTCAAGATTTCACCAGATTTACACGTTTTGAGGTCTCCTGAATCAGTTTTCTTTTGTATCTCAACTACTAATTAAAATAATTTCATAAGTAATACATCATTAGAAAGCTTTGTTGATTTGTGATCGAACAGTGGAATACAGAAATTTCTACCGCCAGATGGCGCTGTAATATTTTCAAATTTCAATTTCTAATCATGATTAAACTATTTTTAATACATCATTCGAAAGATATTTTAAAGTTCTTTTATATTAGCGAAAGTTTTCAGCAGATTTACACGTTTTGAGGCGTCCTGATTAGGTGTTCTTTTGCATCTCAGCTAATTGAGTAAGACCGTTCAAAATTGGTATACGTAGGTTTATTAGAAGGGGCTGAAAGGGTGGGGATGAAATAGGCGTGCACCGCGCGCGTATCCCCTAACTTGTGCGCGCGCAGCACGCACGGGACTGCGCTGCCGAAGGCAGTGGGGACCCGGTCCGACTTTTTAACCGATGAGAAATAATTTTTTTTAATTTTTGGCTCTTCAGTGCAGTTTGTAAAGAAGGTTCGAACTTCGAATGCACTTTTCGACTATTTTTACAGTCCCGATTGTGATTTAAAGAAATTTTGAGACTATCTGCGTCAGTAACATATATATGAATTTTTCAGGAGAATATCACACCGAAAAATTCCAGAATTCTTCTTCTATTGAAGATAGAGCTTCCAAATATTGGTAACCGTAAACTACCATTTTTTTTTTCGGGAAATTTGTTCCTATGTCAAGTTTAAAAGTCAACATTAGTGAAAGGGAAGACTTCCAACTTTTTAAACTTTAACTTTACTGTTTCTGCAAGAGGTTTAATCTTTTACGACGATATTGTTGCGAAAGATAGAGCTTCTTCCCTGCATCAGAAGTATTATTGATGAAAACTTAGATTTACAGTTACAATGGAAGCAATGGCAGCTCATTGACATTCTCTAAAATTGGCCTTAGCTACTTTATTTGGCAAAAAATGGTAGTTAAGTTTTGTCAAAATCTAGTAGCTCTATTTCTCAGTAATAGCCGAGAGAATGCCATTGAACTCCGAGCTGTGCGTCAGTCAACGAGAGAGTCAGTTTCACCAGCCGCACACTTTTGAAATTACAAAATTCAATTATGTCATTCGAAAGTACTCCGTTAGTACCGTTTAGTACCGCAAAAATTTTCGTTAGTACCGACATCAGTACCAAGTACTGAAGAGTACAAATATTCGGGCTGGTGAAATGGTAGCCCACACACTTTTGAAATATCAAATTTCAACGATGCCATTCGAAAGTACTTCGTTAGTACCGTAAACATTTTCTTTAGTACCGACACCAGTACCAAGTACTGAAGAGTACAAAAATTCGAGCTGGTGAAATGGTAGCCAGCACACTATTGAAATATCAAATTTCAACGATACTATTCAAAAGAACTTCGTTAGTACCGGTTAGTACAGCAAAAATTTTCGTTAGTACCGACACCTGTACCAAGTACTGAAGAGTACAAAATTTCAGAAGCATTTCACCAGCCCGCATACTTTTGAAATATTAAATTTCAACGATACCATTCGAATGTACTTCGTTAGTACCGATTAGTACCGCAAAAATTTTCGTTAGTACCGACACCTGTACCAAGTACTGAAGAGTACAAAAATTCAGGCTGGTGAAATGGTAATACGCACACTTTTGAAATATCAAATTTCAACGGTGCCATTCGAAAGTACTTCGTTAAGTACCGAAAATTTTTTAGGTATTAATAACCGGTACTAACGAAGTACCTTCGAATGACATCATGGAAATTTGATATTTCAAAAGCATGCAGGTTACCATTTCACCAGCCCGAATTTTTTGTACTCTTCAGTTATCGGCACTGGTGTCGGTACTAACGAAGTACTTTCGAATAGTATCGCTGAAATTTGATATTTCAAAAACATGCAGGTTACCATTTCACCAGCCCGAATTTTTTGTACTCTTCAGTACTTGGTACTGGTGTCGGTATTAACGAAGATTTTTGCGGTACTAACCAGTACTAACGAAGTACTTTCGAATGGTATCGTTGAAATTTTTATATTTCAAAAGTGTGCGGGTGGTGAAATGCTTCTGAAATTTTGTATTCTTCAGTACTTAGTACTGGTGTCGGTACAAACGAAAATTTTTGCGGTACTAACGGAGTGCTTTCGAATGACATAATTGAATTTTGTAATTTCAAAAGTGTGCGGGTTGGTGAAACACATAACATGCAGATAATATGAAATATATTATATATGCTGATATATAAAACTAATAACATGCTGATGACTTTTCCTGAGCAAGCGGTATTCTTGCTCTGTGGTGTAAATAAAGGAAGTATCCTGACTTTTGTTGAACGAGTAATAGTTTTATTGAATAGTTTCGGAAATATTCGACTAGGACAGAAGTGTTTAGTTACAAGCCACTTACCACACACGAAAATGTAAAATGCTTTCGCAGCAATATGCGTGATTAAATCAATGTACGAGAAAGGAAATCCTGCGGTGTCCACATTAAGGGTTTTTTTATTATTAAAACACTGTAACTACAATACTACAAACATAATAGATATTTTTTACAGTGTAAAAACAATATATATATATATATATATATATATATATATATATATTTTATAAAAACACATTATATTTTGTATACATGTAGATTTGTAGTTTCCTTTTAAAACTGTATGATTGCTTAAACTGGAGAACATATTAGTTGTTAAATTAATCTTTCATAAATATATTATATAGATAAATTTAATAAAGTTGTTTAACTACAAACATAAAATATTTTTTACACTTTAGCAATCTATATATAATATATACATTACATACATACAGATATTCGACTATTCGACAAAATAATGGAGACACTTTCGCTTTTTTGCAGAATATCTTGAAAAATACTGTATGTGTTGCTCTTGAATTTTGGAAATAAAGAAAACATGTCTTTCCTCATATTTTTCAGCAAAGATTTTGTTACGAAGGCCTCTAGAGTATGAACAACAAATCCAATAAAATAAAAAGTATTTGTGTTTACAGTGTATCTGGAAAAGCATGGATTCATCTGCAAACATGAATTTTTTAAATTCATGTTTTTTCGATTTTAAACATTGGCTTTTATTTTTTATTTTTCATGAATTTATTCTTCGATTGTAATCGCCTGCGTATCTTAGCAACGGATATTATGCAATTCATTTTTTATTTAATGCATTCATTTGAAGGCTATTTTCTTTTCTATTCTTTTTTTTTTTTTATTATTATTATTATTTTTATATTTATTGAAAATTAAATGGTAATGCATAGAAATAAATTGTTACGTTTATGTATAAATTTTATAGTATAGCAACTTTTTATTTTTCATTTTTTTAATTAATTCCTTTAAAAGAAAAATCTTTATTATTATTATTATTATTATTTATAATATTTGTTGGGTGAAAAAAATGGTAGTTTATAGTAGAAAGGATTAAACTGATTAAAATTCGTTTGTTTTTCATGTATTTAATTCCTTTTAAAAGACAATCTAATTTTTTATTTCATTTTATTGCACTGTTCGGAATCAAATCGTAATATAGTGTAAATAACGGGGACTATAAAACACATGGTTCAAAAACTAAAATATATAATAGATGCTGAGATACAGTCATCTTTAAAATCGTAGTTCTTAAGTAACAAAATCCACAAGTCGTCGATAACTACCCAGATTGAAGTGCCCGGGAAAGACCTTTCTGTAGACAGTGGGAAACAGGACCCGATGCAGTACGGGCAGAAAAAAGAGCTGCCTTAGGCAACGGGTACCCGAAGAAGCGAAATCTAAAGCGATTTCAGTGTTTTTTTTTTTTAAGCTTTATTTGTAATGTGATGTAAAAAATAAATACTGATCCAATTCTTTTGAAAATTCATTTAAATATAGTGACTAGCGAAGCGGGCGTATCCTGCTAGTAGTAAATAATTTATTACTATGCATGCGCGGACTGTAGTAAAAAAAACTTTCACATAGTTCAATACTCAACTGTTTAGAGCACCTTATAAAAAAAAAATAAATAAATAAAAAATAAATCCGGTTTAATGTTATTAAAATTCACAGAGATATTGGTGATCAAATGTGTTGTTTTTCACCTGCTTTTCCTTCACAAATGAAAATTTACATCAGAAAAAACTATGTTACACAACGAAACTTAATACAGTAAGTAGTATTTGCGATTCATTTTTTTTTCCCCTTCTTCTTAAAAAAAAAAATAAATAAATAAATGTATGTATTACATATCTACAAAAAAAAGAAAGAATATTATAGTTTTAAAAAATTAAAGAACACGCTTTTATAGAAATGTGAACTAAAAAGCACAAAATATCTATCTTAGTATTAAAATGCAGGGTAAGAGAAAATCGTGTGAGTGACACACCGTAATATTTACATACATTTGAATCTTTAATTAAAATAACTTAGAATTAAACAAAAACCATTTTTTTTAAAAATCTCCCCCGACAGGGATCGAACGCTAGACCATCAGGTTCGTAGCGCGGTGCTTTACCTCACGGCTACAGCGTTCACGTAGGGAATTTCTTTTTTTTACAATATAGATTTTTGTTTGTTCCCAGAGCGGTTACAAACCTACATACATACAGGTGAAGCTAATAAAAGCGTGTTAAAAATGAAATTTTTTTCTGATACAAAAGTCATTTGTCCTCATCGTAAAGACTTTATTAGAAATCAGCTGATAAACAGCTCCTTTAATCACCGATATCTCTATGAATTTTTATGATATTCAACTAGATTTTTTTTATAAAGTGCTCTATACAGTTGAGTATTAATCTATGTCAAAGTTTTTTTGCTTCAGTCTGCGCATGTGCAGTAATAAATTATTTATTAAAACTGTCCATATCTTGTTGAATATTAAATATATTTGTTTTAAACTATAGTAGTATAATGATTGAGGCATATGTTGTCATGTTTTCCAAAAATTTAATGAAATTTGGAGAAAAGCCTTTGGAGTTATAAAGTAAAAACTTGCAAAAAAAAAAATTTTTTTTTCATTTTTCAATAAAACAGTAGTTATTCTTTTATCTATCCTCATTAAACTGAACACACCTATAAAATATAACATATAAACCATATATAAAATTTGGAGATAAATCGACGTTTTTCCAGATACAGGATAATGACAAATATTTTCTATTTTATTGGATTTGTTGTTCGTCCCCGAAGGGCCTTCATGACAAAATCTTTGCTGAAAAATATGAGGAAAGACATGTTTTCCTTATTCCCAAAATTCAAGAACAACACATTAAGTATTTACCAAGATATTCGACAAGACGCAAAAAAGCGAAAGTGTTTCACTTATTTTGTCCAACACCTGTACATATATATATAACATAATAACTACAAATGTAAAACATATCCTTTGCAGTTTATAAACAACTTTCTTATAAAAACACATGTATATTTTATATGAATATATATTTGTAGTTTGATATTAAAAAAGCAAAATATGCATGAAAACAGTTATACATGCTTAAACTGGAAAACAAAGATGTTAAATTAGTCTTTCATAAAATAAATAAATCCCCCCCCCCCCAATAAAACACTATAACTGCAAACATAAAATAAAACTTTTAGACTCTAGCAACACTATTCTTATACAAACACATATACTTATTTTATAAATATTAATTTGTAGTTTCTACTTTTTATTGAACTAGCATAAATGAAAACATAGCTATTAAATTTGTATAATTAAAATAAAATTGTGTAAATTGAAAACTTGTATTATTTTCTTTTTCCAAAGGGAGACAGCATAACATACAATAGAAAGAAGGGCTTATCCAAATAAACGCAATAGATATACCGTGTTTTTCAATTTTTTAGATTATCTGTAGGATCTAGATGGAAACCGACTGACGCTTTATAAGGAAATAACATAAAATCAGACATGATTTTACGTACAGTATTATAGCTACTCTCATGAAGAATTATTTTATTAATATAATTTTTCTAGTTCAAAATAACGAGAAAAACATTGGACTATCTCTAGTAAATTAGACTATATACATCTGGTACTCCTTACAGCATAATGAGTAAACCCCGGTAATCAAAATATTACAGAATATATACGAAAATTTACATGACACATCATCAACTTATTGATCAGACACTAAAACATTTTCCCCCAAATATAACTTAAAAAGATAATCTTTTCTAACAGCTTTTCTGAATATGCACTCATTTAAAGATAATAATAAAATCCAAAATATTAATTTCTAAAATAAAGTACAAATAAGAATGAAGAAATGTCAATACATATTAAAATGAACTTTTTGTATTTCTCTTTTGAAAAGGGACAAGCAGTTACAATTTCTTGGTTCATCTTTTACGGTAATAGCATAGACTTTTATCTAATGAAACATATTCTTTTGTATTTAATACTATTTCAGTCATTAATTTTTCTGAAAAGCAGTAATCCAAATTTGTCGTACATTATACATGCCTTTTTACAGCATGTTACACTATCAAGATTTCAGGCCATTTGTTATTGTTATATGCTTAAATTTTTGAAACAGAGGTATTTTCTTAAATTACAAGGGGCTGTAGTGTAAAGAAAGTTATTTACACTACAACTACACCAAAACAAAGAAAATGAGATTGAATTAACAAGACATATTTAAAACTTAAGAAACAAAATGAAAAATTATATATATATATATATTTATAATTCTCCAGTCTTGTTAGCTTGAATGAAAGCCAGACCGTGACTTCTCATGTGCCTTTTCAGAGCTAAATCATTAGGAAAGGATGTAAAGCAAACACTACATTCTAAATCATCGACTTTCACTTTTTTATCAGGGTTTTCTAACTCGGGCATATAATTAGTTCCTTCCTCCGCAATGTACTTTCTACCGTCCCGTATCTTGTGTGCCATAATGAGATGCATGAGAAGAGATGATTCCACCACGTAACACCTCCCACACTCTTGACACTGGTAGGTACTGCGATGTCCCTTATGTTTCCGGATGTGTTGCTTGAATTCTTCTCTGTTCGAAGATTTGAAATCACATTTAGCACAGCTGTTACCTTCCTTTCGTTGTATTATAACTGCCTGCTCGGCTGATTCTGAGGTGCTACTCTCATTAACATTATGAAAATGCCTAAAATGAATTCGCAAATCGAAAGGTTTACCTGAAATAGAATCCATAAATAAATATCCATGTCAAAAGAGAATACAATATATTATATATATATAAACTATTTAAGGTATATATATATATATATATATATATTTTAATGTGGTGGATGGACGGGTAGATGTTTGATTAAGGAGGATAGGTGGTGTTGTTTAGCTGGTTGGTTAGATACTAGATTCATGTTCATGTTAAGAGAAATGAGTTTGACCGATTACTCCACACGGTGACAGACTAAAATACCTAATCTAATAGGCTAGCCACCATTTAGCTTGATGCATTTACCTTATCCTAATTTGTTAATTTATTTTATTAAGGTTAGTTTTGTTGTTTAGTTTCTATGCAATTCCATACTATTTCCAATGCAATAATTCCCATAATGCAAATTTCTAGGAAATATTGCTCTATTCTCCTATGATGAGAAAATTTGAAATTTCGAATAACACACGAAATTTTTAAATTAGAATATTTGTATTCAATCATGTTCAATCAGTATCCATAAATGATATCTCACAAGTAGTCTGTCATCTTTAGGATGAAAGTATCCCACAAAATGGACGTTTTTGCGAAATTTTGCCCTACGACGAAATTTTAAATTAGAAAATTCATAGTCAATGATGTTCATGTTAGTATCCTAAAACTAAATAATATTTTAAAAGTGGCCTGATATCTTTACGAGGAAAATATCATTCAAAATGGACACGTTTATGTAAAATTTTGTTCTTCTACCATGTTAAGAAATTCGTAAATTTCAAATAACTTACGAAGTTTTCAAAGCTGAATTTTCTTAGCTAAGTATGTTCGTGGCAGCATAACTGATATCTTAAAGCTGGTCTGACATCTTTACTATAAAAATATCTTTAAAATTTGCCTTATACTCCCAAGTTAAGGAAATCGTTAATTTCGAATAACTTATGAAATTAGAATGTTGTAAATCAATAAGGTTCTTTCCAGTATCATAAGTGATATTTTAAAACTGGTCTTACTTCTATGCGATTATTTGTTCTTGAGATATCGTGTATATAGACTAACAAACTAACACATTAACAAATTAATATACTTACAAACTAATACATTAACAGACTAACAAACACCCTACAGATGGACACCATATTGATTTTGTCATTTTAGGATTCTTAACACCTCAAAACTTGTAAAACAGTCTAAAACTCGAGGCTGAAAATTTCACGATTACCTGAGTTCCCCATACCAATAGTGTGATGGGCACTAATAAGTATTCAATTTTATCATTTCCTTATCATGCTATAGGCATGAAAAACTTGGGTATTCATGAAAAATTTTGAACTCGGCTTTTTAGATTTTTTTTTTTTTACGCGTTTTTGAATGTGAGGAATCTGTAAATAACAAAATTAATATGGTGTCCGTCTGTTAGGATGTCTGTAAGTATGTTGGTTTGTTAGTCCATGTACACGATATCTCAAGAACAAATGAAGAAAATCCGGACTAGTTTTAAAAGCATATTTATGACACTGGCAAGAAATCTATTGATTTACAATATTATCATTTAAAAACTTCATAATTTATTCAAAATTTACAATTTTCTTAATATTTGAGAATGGGACAAATATTTATTTAAACGTGAATCAAAAGGAATATATTTACTGAAAATATGTCAGACCAGCTTAAAAAATTATAATATTCTAATTTAAAAATTTTGTAAGTTACTAGAAATTTAAGATTTTCTCAACATAGCAGAACAGGGAAATATTTCATTTAAATGAACATTGATTATGAGGATCGTTGTATTTGAAGTATTATGTAATTGCACGAAAACTAAACTCCAAAACTGATAACAATAAAGTAAATTAACAAATTATAATAAGGTAAATGTATCAAACTGAATGGTGGGTAGCTTATTAGGCGAGTCAAATCAGTCTATCACAGTGGCGAGAGACTGATCAAATTCATTTTTCTTAACACGAATATGGTATGTCTTGTTCAAAAAATTTGAGTAATATATAATGTGGACTAGTTATTAGGATCTTTGCATACACAGTTGTTGTAATCGAGCAGAGTCTACCTATCCCAACAGTTTTCTAAGTAATTATTTACAAAATGTATAGAGAAAACTCGTTGGCGCACGCTCATCATACATTTATGCAGGGTTGTTATTTCGTCCACTTTTTCGTCAAAAGTCCGGGACGCTGGACAAAAGTGGAAAAAAACCTGGACAAAACTGGAAAAAACCACATGAAACTGGACAAAATAAAATCCACTGAACTGTGCATGTTCAGTGTATAAAATTATTCTGTTAAAACAATAAATTGCGATTTTAACTTTAAATTACAATTTTAGCAATAGAAATATTTTGTTAAAAATTAATAATTTGATTAATGAAAAGCATAATTCAATTTTAATCACGATTAAAAAAAAAAAAAAAAAAAAAATCATGAAGAAAATGCTGATTACATTAGTTTACAGTTTGTAGATGCAACAAAGTAAGTCTGTTGTGCTGGACTATTATAACATTATCATTCTGGATATTAAGAGAAAAAAAAATTATTTAACACTATATCTAAATCTTTAAAAAAAAAAAAAAAAAAAAAGAAAAAGAAAGAAAGAAAGAAATACACACAGCTGTTTAGTCAGAAAAAGATTTCCTGCACAATGTTGAGTTATCTTCAGTACATAATGTTGACAATTAAAAATAAAGAATAACTTAATCCTCCCCCAACAACCCTAAGAGACTATTTTCAATATTAAAGTTTTTCACAAACGATGTGATTGATTAATACATAGACGATTATAATCTTAAAAATTATTTAAGTTGTTTCTTTGCTATTTTGTACTTAACTTGGAAATATCTTATTTAACATTTCTATACTAGGTAAAAAAAAAAAAAAAAATCACATAAATGTAGATAGAATGTTTTTATCAATTTATGTCCACAAGTCCTTTCAAAGCAAAGCTTTCATTTCTATATAACATTTTATTTGCAATACCGACATGTCATTTTTCAATCCAATAATTTAAAAAATCAAATTTACATACTAAATCATTTAATAATTTTATTTTCTTATTTTAATTTTGTAAAAAAAAAAAAAAAAAAAAAAATTACATATTACCAAATAGAAATGCCAAATGAAAAAAATAAAAAATTAAATTTTACTTCCACAAAGTTATTTATTTTTCACAAAAGTAATATCTTTAATAATATAAATGTGACATATATGTATATGACCGTGTGTATATATATATGTGTGTGTGTATATATATATATATTTATAATCAATTTCATAATGCAGGAACTTAAAGAGAAATAATAAAAATGTTGAGTGACTCCAGTTGACTTTCTGAACATTAAAGCAATTCACTGTTGTTTAATAAAATAACGTAAGAGAAGTCATTAAATAAACAAACGAGAAAATTATAATAAGTGTTTGATTATTTGCTCCCAAATAATACTGTTTAATGAAACGGAATGCATCCAAATTCTTTTGTGTATCTCTGTAAAAGAACTAATAGTGTTAGATTCACCAAAATGTATACAGTTTGTGTGACATTAATTTGTATGTGAATTCAAAGCTCAATCAAATGAGGCATTCAGATGCCATCACAGTTTAAATAAATTCAGACTATAGGCCACAATATTACAGAATTTTTCGTTATTTCCCTGTAAAAAAACTATAAATGCTAGATTTACCAAAATAAATCTATACGATTCATTCGACAGTGGCCGATAACATGTATATAAAAGTTTCAGCTGAATTGAATAAGGAATTCAGATGCTATCACACTTTAAATTATTTGAACCCATAGGCTATAATGATAAAGAATTTATCTTCCTGTTAAAAAAAAAAAAAAAAAAAAAAATAAACTGTGCTAGATTTCTCCAAGATGTATACAGTTTGAACTACAATAACCTATAACATATGCACCAACTTTTAGCTCATTTGAACAAAGCATTTAGACTGTATTGTGTACACTCTTCTCAGATATACATACATCATCGTAAAATAGCAAAAATGAACTCATGGAACCTCAAAACATGTAGATACACCAACAACACAAGTCCAATTTTTGTCACGATTACAATACTTTCCTTACCTATGCATTTTCAGAAAGTAAAACATTCCATGAAAGATATGGGAACCATTCATTTCATCAGGCTTAATAACAAATTTTTTAAAGGTGTTTATTACTATGAGGGAGGAGATGACAATGTAGTTGAAAGCAGTAGGGGGGGGGGGGAGAGGGGAATTAAAATTGAAACTATAAGCTATCACTTTTGCATCCAATCCACCCTTAGAAATAGATATATTTATTTATTAAATATTGTTAACTTTGCATGTCTATTTTGAAATATTTAAATTGATTTTATTCACATACACAGGATTCAGGAATTTATAAAAAAAAAAAAAAAAAAAAAAAATGGTTGCCAACAAAAAATTCTGGTAGCCCATAAAAAAATATTCTCCACTGTTTTCTTTCTTTCTTTCTTTCTTTTCTTTTTCTTTCTTTTTTTTTTTTTTTTTTTTTTTTTTTGTTCCATTTCAAAATTTACTTGAATACAGAAATTAAGATTCTATATATCAGTTGTTATACCAACTAAAAACCAATTACTTATTAGGCTTCAATGATTCTTTTTTTTTTTTTTTTTTTTTTTTTTTTAACATCAGGAAACACCTGTTTAAATTTAACATCATATAACTGGTTTTATTATTTCCACTAAATCAATACACCATTGGTAATGATACATCATTACACAGGTACAACAATTCAGCACCAGGTCGACAGCATGTGCAGACAGGAGCAGTGTACACCAATTCCCAAAACGGTGCAATAATTTAACACCGAGTTGTGAAACATGCACGGAGATGTGTAAATTCCCTAATTCAACACAGTGTCTCAAAAAGCTGTGAGAGAAGCAGAAATCAAAATAGCGAAAGTAGAATTGAAGCCTGATTCTGGGACCAATTCTTTCACCAAAATATATATTAAAAAAAGAGTTTCTTAAAGTTGAAAACATTATTGCTAGTTAAAAAATATTGGTGGCCAATGGCAACCGTATTTCACGAGCTCTCACATACACATATTGATAAAGAATTGTTTTATATATAGGAAAAGAATAAAGGTAATTTTTAATTTAGTACTCGCAAATAATTAATAGTGGACAAAATGATATTTTGTCCGGGACGGTTTTAACCAGGTTTTTTCCAGTGGTTTTTTTCACTATGGGAAAAATCGAACAACCCTGCATTTATGTTATACTCATAAATAAAAAATATATATAGACAACAAAAATGTTAAGCGAAATTTTCGTTTTTCTGGCATTGATAATTCAAAAATAACCATCTGAAAAAATCAAATACTAGGGGGAGGAGTTCCCTCTCATAGGAGAGAAAAAGTATAGTATTTCACTACATGTATTTAAAATATATATATATATATATAATGCTGCGTTATTATATTGCTGTTCTAAACAAAATTGCTAAGTTTCGCAAAAATTTGTAAAAAAATATTCTTAAATATGACAATTTAGGCGAAATTTTGTTCTATGCTTCCATGTTAAAAAAAAAAAAAAAAAAAAAAAAAAACTAGTTGGCATAGGTGGACTCTGCTCAGTTCCCCATCATATTTATGTTCTCATAAATTTCCAGTGCGAGACATATTATAATCATGTTAAAAGAAATAATTTGACCAAAGCTTGATACAGTGACAGAATGAAATCCCCGCCTAATAATGAAATCCCCGGCTATCCACCGTTCACTTCGATATATTTATCTTATTCTAATCCATTAATTTATTTTATCAGGGTCAATTCCGTTGTGTTATAAAACCATTCTTCTGAATGGCTTCAAGCGAATCTTCTCGATTCTTTGTAATATAAAGATTGCAGGCTATTGCATTTAATCAAATTTCTTATTTAATAATTTCAAATCATTTTATATTTCAAAGTAATAATCTTCAAACTGATATAATATTCTTCTTACCTGTAGAATTCTTCGACGTAAAAAAATGAAGACTAATAACGGACACTTGTTTTTCTAGAAATAATAGCTTCTTCTTTAAGATGAGAAAAATATATACAGTTTATTAAATAAAGTATTTACATGAAGAAACACTATTTACAAAAGGTATTTACATATTCGAAATTTCACGAAAACAATTTTCTATTCGTAATATTTTAATAACTAAGCCACCAGTTTTCTATTTCGTTATGACAATGGTGGTTCCATAAAAATAAATTAGGCCAAAGGTGGCCTGAGAGCATTCTATTTCATTGTGTTGCTCTCTTCACTAAAGCGAAACTAAAACTAACTAATCTATGGGCTACCTTTTCTATTTCTTCAACGGTAGCTCCATGAATAATAGAATCAGGCCAAAAAAGCCCCGAGAGCAAAATACTATTTCATGACATTGCTCTCCATTCTAGAATAGAACTAAAACTAATGTCCCACGAGAGTCAACAAAAAAATGTTCTTCGAATTTCATCTCAACGGGACCTCTGGCGCCCTCTAGTGAGACAAAAGTATATCAATACCTAACATCCTCCCACCTTTAATTTTTTAGGTGAGAGCTAAAAAATTAAACAGTTAATTAATTAAGAAAATTTAAACTTATAAAACTACATACTAAGAAAAATTAAAGCTATAAACTACAAATAGTAAAAATTTAAGTTACAAACGAATGAAAATAAAGAAAAATAAGAATAAAATATTTTAAAGTTCAATGCAATTTTAAAACAATTGTGATTGTCTTTCGAAAAGTTTTTTATAGTTTTTGACCACTTTCAATTTATTGTCTCTTTTGCTGCTTGTATCACTGGATCCTCAGCATCTGATATCTCTAAGGGATAGAGTTTTTGAAGTGGTCTAATCAATGTCCAAGAATGCATTTTCACTTCCACAACCCTGGCACGGCCATCTCGGCTGGGAAAAATTTTCACTACTCTTCCTATTGGCCAATGTAGTCTTTTCACACTGTTGATTTCTACTAGCACAATGTCGCCTTGTTTAACAGGCTTACATATCTGTCTACTTCGTTGTACTAACTGCGCTAGATACTCTTTTCGAAATCTACTTTGTAGTTGCCTTCGAACACTTTGGCAGTGCTTGTATCGTGCTCTCAGTTTTTTAGCATCAATGGCATCCAGATCTGTTACACCAATTTCTTGAATGTCTTGCATAAAACAAGAAGGTGTCAAAGGAATGAACTTGTCTGGTTCTTCTGATAGGTATGTTAAAGGTCGACTGTTCATTATGGCTTCAACTTCACACAAGATAGTAGAGAGATCTTCAAAATTGAGGGAAGATTTTCCAAGAGTTCTCAGTAGGAGGTTTTTTACACTTCTAATGAGACGCTCCCACCATCCGCCCCACCAAGCAGCGGTTGGGGGGATGAACTTCCATTTTATTGGAGCTATGTCATCCGTCTTTTGAATTTGATTCCAGTCAAGAGATCTAAAGAGATTGTTGGCACCGCGAAAGTTAGTTCCATTGTCACTGTAGATTGTTGAAATTCTTCCTCTTCGGGCAACAAATCTTCTTAGCGCTTGTATGAATCCCTCTGTTGAAAGATTCGTCACTAATTCCAAGTGTATGGCTCGATATACTGCACAGGTAAAAATGACTATCCATACTTTGGATTTATTTTTCAGGTAAAGAGGGCCACATAAGTCGATGCCAACAACTTCAAAAACTTTTGAGTCTCTGACTCTGTCAAAAAGTAAATGGATGGGAGGAGTAACAAATGGTTTACAAGAAAAAATTTTACACTTTGTGCATTTTATCAATTCACTTCGGATGTTACGCTTTGCAGAAACAATCCAGTAATGTTCACGTAAGATCGAACCAACTGTCTGAAGTCCAGCATGGCAATTCTTCAAGTGGCAGTCTCTAATTAGGCACCTTACAACATGATGTTTTGATGGCAACAATATAGGATACTTGAAAGAAAAAGTGTCTTCTCGATCTAACAACTTTGTTTTGACTCTTAGAATATTGTCTTGATCTTTCATAACAACAAGTCCTTTTATTGTTTCTCGCACATCACCAAAACTTTCTAACTGTATGCGTGACCAGAGAAATTTTTCCGCCTCTTCCTTTTCTTCTGCCGAAAGTTCAGCTGGGAAAATATGATTTCTATTTCTACATTTTGTTCCAAATCTTCTTATCCAACAAATAATATTTACAAGTTTACTAAATTTCGAAGTTCTTTCATAATTCATAAATGGATCTACATTTTGACTCGAAAATAATGACACTGCAGTTTTCTTTCTTTCCGACATAACTAAGACTTCATTAGGGGCAATCTTCGGTTGGGGCCAGTTACTTTTTTCATCTGCTAGCCATTTAGGACCCTCCCACCATCCCGATTGTAGAAGGTATTTAGGACTACAACCACGGGAAGGCAGGTCTGCCGGATTTTGACTTCCTGGAACTAAGTACCACTGTTGAGGGTTCGTAAGTTGGCATATTTCTCTGATTCTGTTGCCCACAAAGGTACCCCACTGGTCATTTCTTTTAATCCAGGCCAAAACTGTCGAAGAATCAGTCCAAAAGTAAGTTGGTACTGTAGGGATGTCCAAAGCTTCTACGACATACTTTGATAGTCTGGATCCCAACACACAGGCAAGCAGCTCAAGGCGAGGAATCGTTAGAGCCTTTTTTGGAGCCAACCGCGATTTTGCTCCCAAAAATTGAATTGAAACTCTTTTTTCTTCTTCGCACCGTAGAAAAATTACTGTTGCATAGGCACTTTGACTTGCATCGCAGAAAATATGTAGGGTCCAATCTTCTTTATTTCCATAACCTATTCTTCTCGGGATCTTCAATTCTGTTAGCTGTTTTAATTCGCTGTACTATTTCTGAAAGTCTCTTTGAATTTTCTCTGGAAGCGGAGTGTCCCATGCTGATTTGCTGGACCAAGATTCTTGAATTATTATCTTGGCTGGTAACAATGCTGGAGCTAGAAAACCGATGGGATCGAAAATTCCTTGAGTTATGGATAGAATTTGACGTTTTGATGGATTCACTATTTCTAAGTCAAATTTATTGCAGACTCTCAAGCTATCATCTGTTCTGTCCCATTTAATTCCTAAAACTGGAATTGGAGTTGAGAAGTCTTCCTTTTCATTTTCTAAAGACAACTTTTCTATTTCATTTACAGGACCGAATTGCCACAATCTTAGGTCCATTTTAGCTTCAGCCATGATTTCTGTTGCCTTAGATTTAAATTCTTCCAATTCGGACGTGTTGTTTACAGATGTGACGCAGTTATCTACATAGAATGACTTCTGAAGTTTCTGAGCAATTGCCCTAAGTTCTTCTGGACACCCATTCAAATGATGTCTGATAACTGCGCCAAGTAAAAATGGACTGGAAGTAATACCAAACACCACTCTATTATGCTGATAGACTTTAATTTCATTCGTCTTCTTCCACCACAGGAACCTTAAAAAATGCCGATCTTCCTCTTTTATTTCGATCTGAAGGAAGGCTCTTCTAATGTCGGATACAACAGTGATTGCCTTTTCTCTGAATCTTAACAATATTGCGGGAATCTCTTCTAATAAATTTGGTCCTTTAAAGAGACAATCATTCAGTGACGGTGCTCTTCCGACTTTGCATGATGCATCAAAAACTGGTCTGATGGAGGTGGTAGAACTATCAGGCTTGATGACTGGATGGTGGCATAAGTAGTGTTCCCTAACTTCTTTCAGTTCTGTCTGAGGGACTTCCTGTATGACATTTTCTCTTTGCCATTCCTTGAAAATTAGATCGTAATCCTCAAATTTATTTAATTTCTTTAAACTTCGGGTAGTACTGAATAATCTTCTTTCCGCTTCATTTCTATTTGAGGGAATATTGACATTGTTGGAAATCCATGGAAGGCCCACTCGATAACGACCATCTTCATTTCTGGTGAGTTGCCTAAGAAACATATCGTGGGCTTGCTCTTCTTCTTCTCTTTTGGACAAGGTTTGTGCAGGGTCGTTGATTCCTATCGTTTCGAGTCGCCACAAGTCTGGAACATTCCAATCTTTTATGTACAGATTTGTCATTAATACTGATGTACCGCTATTCAAGCAACCCTGAGATGGAAGCCCTGTTTTTCCACAAACTGTCCACCCAAGTTTGGTTTCTATCGCTGTGAGTCCATTTTCTAATTGCTTGACTCGACCCGTTAACAGTTGACCGTAAACGTCACTCCCGATCAAGATTTCTATTTCTGTACTACCAGGGCCGATATCGGACAACCACAGCTTATTTTTCTTGAGTTCTCTGCACAGATTTCCCTTTGGAATTCGAGGAATTTCACCACAAATTTTTTCTTGTTCTAGAAGATCAAGTTCATGCATGGAATTGACCCGATTATTCGATGCACCTACAGCAACTCTAAATATATTATGCTGTTTAGCTTCTATCTGTGCACCTCCAAAAACTGTATGGGCAATTATTTCTGTACCAATGGGTTTTAGCTTGAGCTCTTTTGCAGTTTTCTTTAAAATATAACTTTTCTGGGAACCACTGTCCATAAGACAACGCACCCTTTTTTGGCCTTTTTCCCCTTTTATATTTATTTCTAACGTCATAAGGGCTATTTCCTGGGAGCATTGTTTGGCGACAGTGTTCTGTATTACTTCGGGAGGTTTGCTTCTACTATTTTCACCCCCTTTCCTTATCTCTGGACAAAATAGTTCTGTGTGTGGTTTCGAACAAACGTGGCACTTAATAAAAACCTTGCACGTTTTTGCCCGGTGTCCAAAACGCAAACATTTCAAACAGCAATTTTTTTCTTTTACTTTATTTTTCTTTTCGTCAAGGGAGAGCGATCTGGCTGTTATGCAGTCTTTACTCTCATGCGTTTTTCCGCAAAATATACAGCTTAATTCTTTTGCAGCGAATAAGCCTGTAGCAGTGGGGACCCTGTTATCTCTCTTGTGGAATTTATTTTTAACATTTTCCTTGGGTGAATTAATTTCAAAACCCGACCTGGCTAATTGTAATCTTTCTTCACCTGCCACTTCCCTTTTCAAAAAATTCAGCAATAGTGACAAGTTCGATTTCTGTGTGGTTTCCTTGTCATCTAACTCAGTAGAATCTTCCCTGGCCCCAACATTAAGTCTCTGAAATGTTCTAATAATATCTTCGGGTAAACAGGATTCTACCATTGGGTACAGCCACGCAGAGTTCTGATCAATGTTTACACCCATGCTTTCCAGCGATCTCAAGTGTGCTTCTATCTTGGTCACTAAATTACACAAATTTTTGCTATTTCCCCTAGTCTGTACATTAGCTGTAATTAATTTCAAAAATTCCCGAACATATACTTCGATTAAGATATCTTTATCCCCATAGCGTTCTTCAAAAGCCTTTACTGCCTTTAAATAATTTTCTGATGTTACGGGGTAACTTTCGAGTAATTCTCTGGCTCGAGTTCCTGGTTCTACGCACTGTAAAAGGTACTGAAATTTGTCAGCGTTGTCTAATTCTTCATCCTCATGAATTTTCTTAAATTGGGCCCAAAAGGGCAAATAATTTATTAATTTTGAATCAAATTTCTTGATAGCTAATTTTGGTAATTTATATCGCTTTGTTTTCAAGTTTGTTTCGCTTTTTATTTTATTTTGGCCTGTGCAATTAAAATTTACACTTGAATTCAATTTTTCATTAATTAGTCTTTTAACTGTGATAAATTCATCAGAGTATGCTTCGCTTTCTTCGGCTTCTTTTATAATCAAAGCTTCATCGCATTTACTATCTTCCGACATAATGTCTAATATTTCATTGTCGAGTGTCTTTAATTCTGTTATTAAACCCTCTAATTTATTTAAATTATCTACAAGTATACCCCTCTCAAGATCTTCTTTATCTAGTTCTGTTTTTAAAATATTTAAAGTTTTAGTAAAGGAAGATCGTAATGGTGTTCTACGTCTTTTTATTTTTTCCATTTCTGATTTTTAAACAAAAACAGAACAGTTTTATGTTAATTAACCAATTACTCGTTATTTATGCCTTTTAATTTAAATGTAAAAACCTTCACTCTTCTATTTACCAAGAAGATTTTATTCTAAGAACAACTTGTAAAAAATTCTATTTGGAGAGCCATTTTCTTTTCGTGAAAATGTAAACAAAAGAAAATAACCATTTATTATTTTTTATTTTACTCTTATAGCAATATTTATTTTCAACTGAATGATAATTTTTATTTATTTAATAACTGTAAAAATTTATTGAATTAAACAATCACCAAATGTAATCCAAAAAATAAATTAAAATCGAAGCTTCTATCTTGCACATTCTGTTTTCATTCATAAATTCTAAAATAATACTTTATTTCATAATCATTGCGAAACAAAAAATAAAACAATAAAAATTCACTGCAATCAGATTTTGACATCATCTAATATTTACCATGAAAAAATGCTTTTTTATTCCTTCTTTCATCAAATGATGCTTCCTTTTCAAGGTCAACTCAATACTCAATTGCTTTTTTTTTTTTTTTTTTTTTTTTACTTTTATTTATTTCAATCATAAAAAAAACAACTATCTTATTTTGACCTTGATAAATTTACGTTTTAAATGTACAAATAATAGAACGAATAAAAAATCTTGTTTTATTTCAATCAATCAGTCACTTTTAATTTTATTTACTTTGAAAAAGGAATATTCTATATTCTAAATAATTTCAATCTTAGATATCTTTTGAAAAACATTTCATATAATAATAATATAATCTTTAAACCATTTATTATTTCAAATGAAAATAATTCTTTTCTTTTCAGTTAATATAAACAATATATCCTGTATTTAATATAAACAATACATCCTGATGTGGCGGACGCCATAAAATTATGTTATAAAACCATTCTTCTGAATGGCTTCAAGCGAATCTTCTCGATTCTTTGTAATATAAAGATTGCAGGCTATTGCATTTAATCAAATTTCTTATTTAATAATTTCAAATCATTTTATATTTCAAAGTAATAATCTTCAAACTGATATAATAATATTCTTCTTACCTGTAGAATTTTTCGACGTAAAAAAATGAAGACTAATAACGGACACTTGTTTTTCTAGAAATAATAGCTTCTTCTTTAAGATGAGAAAAATATATACAGTTTATTAAATAAAGTATTTACATGAAGAAACACTATTTACAAAAGGTATTTACATATTCGAAATTTCACGAAAACAATTTTCTATTCGTAATATTTTAATAACTAAGCCACCAGTTTTCTATTTCGTTATGACAATGGTGGTTCCATAAAAATAAATTAGGCCAAAGGTGGCCTGAGAGCATTCTATTTCATTGTGTTGCTCTCTTCACTAAAGCGAAACTAAAACTAACTAATCTATGGGCTACCTTTTCTATTTCTTCAACGGTAGCTCCATGAATAATAGAATCAGGCCAAAAAAGCCCCGAGAGCAAAATACTATTTCATGACATTGCTCTCCATTCTAGAACAGAACTAAAACTAATGTCCCACGAGAGTCAACAAAAAAATGTTCTTCGAATTTCATCTCAACGGGACCTCTGGCGCCCTCTAGTGAGACAAAAGTATATCAATACCTAACACGTTGTTTAGTTTTCATGCTACTATTTCCAATGCAATAATCATCAAAATTCATATTTATATGCAAAATTTACAATTTCGCTATGCTGGTAAAATCGTAAATTACGTATAATTTACGAAATTTTCCTATTAGAATATTTGTATAGAATCATGTTCAAACAAATATCATAAAGATAATTTTAAAGTTGTCTAATGTATTTATGATCCTCAAAATAGAAGTTTATGCTCAAATTTGCCTTATTCTGACACGTTAAGTAAATCGTAAATTCCAAATAACTTACGAATTTTTTTAATTGGACAAATCATAGCCTACGATATTCATGCCAGTATCCTAAATAATATTTCGAAAGTGGTTTGACATTTTTACGATGAAAATATCCCCCAACATTGGCGTTTATGTGAAATTTTGCTCTATTCTGCCATGTTAAGAAATTCGTGAATTTCCAATAACTTACGAAATTTTTATATTGGAAAATTCAGTCATTAATATTCATGCCAGTGTCCTAAATAATATTTTAAAAGTAGTCTGACATCTTTACGATGAAAATATCTCTCAAAATTGACGTTTATGTGAATTTTTGCTCTATACTGCCATGTTAAGAAATTCGTAAATTTCCAATAACTTGCAAAATTTTCAAAGTAGCATATTTATAGTTACTGATGTTCCTTCTGGCATCAAAACGGATATTTTAAAACTGGTCTGACGTTTTTACAGTAAAAAGTTTCCATTTAATGCACGTTTAAGTGAATTTTTGTCCTATTCTCCCATGTTAAGAAAATCGTAAAATAACTTACGAAGTTTTTTAATTCGAATGCTGCAAATGAATAGGGTTCTTGCCAGTGTCGAAAGTAATATTTTAAAACTGATCTGACCTCTCTGCGATAATTTGTTCTTGAGATATCGTGTACACAGACTAACGGAAAAACACAAACTAACGGACACCCTACAGACAGACACCATACAAATTTTGTCATTTTCGGATTCTTCACACCTGAAAACGTGTAAAAAAGTCAAAAAACCGAGGTCGAAAATTTTCACGATTACCTAATTTCCCCATACCTATAGTATGATGGGGAACTAAAAAGATAGAGAGTGTCAGAGAGAGAGAATTTTAAATAACTTTCAAAATTTTCAAGAAGATATTTTTTAGTTCCCCATCAATCATTAAAAGGTATTCAAGAAATCAAACAAAAGGTATTCAACTTAAGTATTCAAGAAATTTTTCGACCTTGAGTTTTTTTTACTTTTTTACACGTTTTGAAGTTCGAGCAATCAGAAAATAACAGAGTTAATATGGTGTCCGTCTACAAGGTGCCTGGTCTGTAAGTTTTCTAGTCTGTGTACACCATACCTCAACAACAAATTATCATAGAGAGGTCAGACCAGCATTAAAATATTAATTGACACTGACAAGAAGCCTATTGGTTTACAACATTCTAATTTAAAAACTTCGTATATGTTATTCGAAATTTACAATTTTCTAAACATGCGAGAACAAGAGAAATTTTTCACCTAGACGTGCATTAAAAAGAATATTTTTACTGCAAAGATGCCAGACCGTCCTGTAAAATTTCAGTTATGAAGCTGGCTTGGCATAATTAAGCACGGAAATTCAACTTTGAAAACTCCGTATGTTATTCGAAATTTATGAACACGGCTGAATAGGGCAAAATTTTGCTTCCATTTTCAGGTAGGGGAGCGTGGGGCTAGTTGTCACAGGGGTAAGAAGTAACACGCAATTTACGAAATAGTTTGTAACAATTGTGATTAAATATTTTTATAAACATGATTCTTATGACGTGCATTATAATGTAAGCACAATCGGTGCTCCACAAAAATGGTTAATGAGAGGTTCTGTACACGTGCTTCATTTTAGCTGATTAGTGGGGGGGGGGGGGGGGGAGATTTCGTAAATTTTGATTAAAGGTATGCTAATTTATACTTTAATTTAACAAAATGTTTATAGCTATTTATTTAGTCTGTGCGTTGAGTTATAAAATGCATGTTTAATTTTTTGTATAAATCGTTATATATTTTTATAAATAAACAAAATGTCCAAAATCATACGATGGGGCATGTTGAAACAAAATTTTTGGGCAAGTTGTAACATGTTAGAGGAGTGGCTTGGGGAGATGGCTACAGCCAGAGCTGGAAGTGTCCGCCCATTTTCAGGAAACTTTCAGAAATGAAAAATTTTTGGCTTCCTTACTATTACTATATTTATACAGAAATATTTTCTGTGTTTTTATATCGTAGTACCGTGATTATTTAACGACGAAATAGAATTACGATTTAATCACGAATTCGAGAATATTGCATAAAAATAGTGGTAGAAATAAAGCAGAAATTTCTCATCAATGACTCAATGAGAGTGTCCTGAAAAAAGGCGGAGAATTCGAGCTCTGCTAAATGCTATCTGTGGCATAAGAATGGGTATAATGCTTAATTTGCAAAATGTGTGCACACATTAAATACATGAGAAGGAACAAATTATCATTTGCTTGAATTAATTTAAACTTTGACTAAGATTGACTTCTATGTTGATATTATCTTTAATTTTCTCTTTATTTTACTATAATCCATTTGATATAATTCATTGTTACTAATACTATAACAAGAAGGTTATAATTTGATATTAGTTATTAATTGCGTTTTTTATTAAATTAATAAATGATTGGTGACAAAAAACATTTTGAAATGTTGTCGTTTTTGTTGTTAGAGTTCCTTCTGTATCCGTTACAATTTACCCCAAATCCTGGGGCAAATTGTAACAGGCAAATAATTTTGAAGAAATATTTTTTGTGCTAAAATTTGAAAAATTAACGAAGTTTTTTTTTTTTTTTTTTTGAATATGCATGCTATGGAAAACAGCAATTATAAACAGGAAAACGTAAATACATTTCAAAATACACCTAATTTTCCAAAAACTGTTACAACCTGCACCACGCTCCCCTACACAATTTTAATAGTAAAAATATCAGATTCACTTTTAAAGTATCATTTAGGATACTTGCATGAGCATCACTGACAATGATTTTTTCTAATTAAAAAATTTCCATTTTGAGGTACATTCTAATAGTAAAGATATCAGATCCAGTTTTAAAATAGCTTTTAGAATACTGGCATAAACCTCATTGACAACGATATTTTTAATTTAAAAATTTTGTAAATTGTTCGAAATTTACGATTTTCTTAACCTGGCAGAATAGGGCAAAATTTCGCATAAAAATCCATGTTAAGGATTAAGAGGTCAGACCACTTTTAAAATATCATTTATGATACCAGCTTGAATATCATTGACCAGTGGCGTATGCAAGGGGGGGGGGGGGGTTGGGGGTTTAACCCACCCCTATTGACAAAATGTATGATAAGAAAAATTAGGCTGTTCCTTACATTTTTTTCACATTTCAGGCGGAAAAAATGTATGGCAAGCGTAGAATATTTTTTTCTACGAAGTGGTTTAAAATTATGACTAACTTTTTTTTTCATTACTCTGGGATAAACACTCCTGAAATAACTAAACCACTTCATTTGCGCGTCGCGAAACATGTTTCCCCTGAAAACAATTCTCTGAAAGGATTTCACCTTTACGAGTTCATACTCAAGGACAAGAGGGGTCGACCATATGGGGAAGGGGTGACCATTGAAGTAGTGACCTTGAAGGAGTGATCCAAACAATACCCCAACAGTAGAAGACATTTTAAATGAACTAGCGAAAACTTCTCGTCGATTAGACTTCGCTCTGTAAATAAGAAAATTCAATGAAATATTTTGCGTAACTATGTATTGAATTTTATGTTTTATGTGGCAGTTTGTACAGGCTCTACGTTATTCGTCGCTAATTAAAGATTTTTTAGTTTGATCTTCTAATTGGTGAGTTTGTTTTACTATTTTTCATTTTCTTGCTCTTATTTTCGGCAAGTAATTATGATATTTTAAAAGATTGTTAAACTTAATTAAAAATAAACTTAATTAAACCTAATTAAACTTAAATAAACTTAATTAAACGTAATTAAACTTAATTAAAAATTCGTAAGGACGAACCCCCCCCCCCTTCCTTGGAAAAATCCTGGATACGCCACTGTCAATGACCACAAATATTTTAATCTGAAAATTTCTTAAGTTATTCGAAATTTAATATTTTCTCAATTTAGCAGAAAAGAGTAATATTTTATATAATTTGCATTGCGGGGATTATTTCATTGGAAATAACATGGAATTGCACAAAAACTAAACTATGAAACCGGCTCCAATAAAATAATCAAATTATGATGAAGTAAATGTACAGAACTGAACATTAGGTAGCCCATTAGGTGGGGATTTCAGTCTGTCACCATGTCGAGCGATCGGTTAAATTCACCTCCCGTAACATGAATATAGTATGTATTCCTGTTCTAGAAATTTATGAAAGTATATATATTATGGGATATTGAGCAGAGTCCATTTATGTGAATTAGTTTCTCATTTCTCAGTTTTATTCATTTTAGAATTAAGATAAAAATCCTTTTTTTTTTTTTACTTTTTTTACACGTTTTTACAATAGTAATATGTGCTTTGCTGATTGTTACTGACTATTAGAAACCCATACAGTAATACTATATTAAAGAATTGGTGTAAACTTGAAAAACTTCTTCCCACACCGTAAAATTAAAGGAACTATGAAACTAACCCTAATAAAATAACCAAATTTGGAGAAGTTAAGTATATCGAACTGAACAGTAGGTGGCCTATTAGATGTCGCATTTCAGTCTGTTACCTGTTACCGTGTCGAGCGATTGGTGAAATTCATTTCTCTTAATATGAGTATAATATGTCTTGTACTAGAAATTTATGACAACATATATATACATAATGGGGAATTTAGCAGAGTCTACCAAAGCCAACTAGTTTCTTTAATTTTTTAATTTATTTCAGAATTAAGACAGATATCCAGTTTTCTTTTTTTCTTTTTTTTTTTTTTTTTTTTTTTACAAGTTATCACAATAGCAATGATAAGTTATTTGCCGTATGTTACTGATTATTAGAAACCCACAGTGTAAACTTCACCTGACTGATATAGCACTGACTGCTTACTGAGAGTTATAAATGTTACATTTTATACTTGAAACACATTCTAACATAAATTAAAAAATTCAGAATAAATATAAAGTTTAATTAAGCTGATTTAAATCAACAAAAAAATCCTAATTTTAAAATATCTAAATGTTTAAGATGCACTTTGATTCCCCAGATTTTCTTACAATCAGTTTTAAATACTAGTTATTTACCTTTCGCATTTTCCCCTAATGAAAACATCATTGTAAAAATACAGTTAAAGCATGTAAGATAGTGACAAAATAGGTTAAAATGAAAGTTTTGTAGCGCCGCCATCAACGCCATTCAAAGGGTAGATAATCCTGTACGCAAAACAAAAGTCTTCAGCCACTCTATGAAGGACCATATAAAGTAGTACATCGCAGTGAGAAATATTTTACTGTACTTATCGCCTTATCGGAGAGAAACAAATCAACATTTCCATCGATCGGCTTAAGCCTTGTTACTTATTAGCTGACGATCAAACTGTAAGTCAAAATGTCAAGATTCTACCCGCCACTGCCAACCCTACGGAAAATAAGATTATCAAGGATAAGGAAACTAAAACTGTTTCGTTTTATCTGCCAAGCAAGTCTTCACCAGAAGTGGAAGACGAGCCAATCGACCCACTAGATTTACCAAAAACTTTTTGAACTTCATTTGAAGTTTGAACTCTCATTTTACGTTCACCAGTTCATTGGCGGGGGAGGGGAGTCATGTAGCCATCTGGCAACACTGCCGATAGTAAAAAATACTTTACGCATCTGGCAACAAAAAACATTTTGTTTCCTAGGTAGCGATAAGAATATAAGAAACGAGAACTTTCGTGGAACAATGTTTACTTTGTCTCTGAGCTAGAATATTTGTAATAACGCTTGCTTATATTTCTATACATGGTACTGCAATAATTAATTCACCCTTTGTAACATTTAGATTGTAAATAGGATGTAAATGATACTAGTTTTATAATTTGGAGTCTTATTTATGCAGCCCACACGGGGTGTTATCCAACTGCACTCGAAATGTCGAAATATACCAACTGCATTCGCTAGTCTTAAACCCCTTTCTCTTACTCTCTTGCAAGTTTCTATCTTACCACCCCTTCGCTCTGAATAGGAAGAACCCAAAAAGTTTGTTGGTGGAATTATACTAACTGCCCTTGCCCTAGCTGGAAGTTTATAATTTTATTTGTAACTAGCAGGAGCAGGCTTTGCCCGCTTCGCTGAGCACTATACTTAAATGAGTTGTCAAAATTCCATATCATTATTAATAGCTTTAGTTAAAGTTTCCTCTGTGTTCCGTAGAGGTTTTTTCCGCTCGCAACGTGAGGAATCCGGGTCCACACTGCCTTCGGCAGCAACTTACCCGGTTCTTACTTCCCTTCCCCAGCGGCTAAGTTAGAAGTTTTGCGAAATCTCACCAAAGTACATAATGCGTACACCTAATCAACATCCACACACCAAAATTCATCATTCTAAGATAATGTAAGGCGAATTCAAACAGGATAACGTGTTTTTACGCGTGTTTATTGCTCCCCCCCCTACCCCAAGGGGATAAGGGGGCGAATTTCGTAAAATACCGTTACAATAAGTGTCGGATACATATAAACAATTTGCGCACCAAATTTCATGACCGCAGATCCCATAGATTTCCCAAGACAAATGTAGCGCTAAAAGAAGGGGGGGAGGGGGTCTTGAATTTGCTACTTCGTAACAGCCCCCCCTCCCCCAAAAAAAGAAAAAAAAAGAAATCGAAAAAAAAAAAACATCACTGGACACCCTTACTTCGCTGTGCATGAATCTTAAAACGCACGTAACTCGGTTCTGCGGCAATCATGAGAACGCTCATAACTCGCCTCCGTGGCAATCACTATCACGCACGTTAAATGGTTGGTTGGTTGCCTTTTATTGGCGCAAGGTCCACAATGGGACATACTGCGCCAAACTGTGATGAAAGAAAAACAAAGGTAGCTTCTGGATGGGTTTACCCATCCAGAAGCACGCACGTTAAAAAAAAAAAAAAAAAAATATCACTGGTCACCCTTACCTCGCTGTGCATGAATCTGAAAACGCACGTAACTCGGTTCTGCGGCAATCACTATCACTCACGTCAAAACCAAAAAAACATCACTGGACACCCCTACCTCGCTGTGTATGAATCTGAGAACGCCCGTAACTCGCTTCCGCGGCAATCACTACCACGCGCGTAAAAAAAAAAAAAAAAAAAAAAATCACTGCACACTCCTACCTCGCTGTTCATGAATCTGAGAGCGCCCGCAACTCGGTTCTGCAGTAATCACTATCAGACACGTAAAAAACAAAAAAAACTTCACTGGACTCCCTTACCTCGCTGTGCATGAATCTGAAAACGCAGGTAACTCGGTTAAATTACAAATAAAATGATAAACTTCCAGCTAGGGCAGTTAGTATAATTCTACCAACAAACTTTTGGGTTCTTCCTATTCAGAGCGAAGGGGTGGTAAGATAGAAACTTGCAAGAGAGTAAGTGAAAGGGAGGGGGGGGGGGTTAAGGCTAGCGAGTGCAGTTGGTATATTTCGAGTGCAGTTGGATAACACCCTTTAAAACATCACTGAAATACATCTTCGCAAAAGCATGACATCATATAAATTTAAAATACATTAGACCGATGTATAGAGTAATCATGTCTGTCTTTCTAAAATATGTAGCAGAAAACTAGAAAAGGCTTTTTATAGCTAAATATATTATTGTACCATACTTATTTTTTCTAGCAAAATACAAAGAAAAATTTTAGGCGGTTTAAATTCTGTCTTAATGCATTAAAGTTACCATGACTGACTTTATTTAAACGAGCTAAACAAAAGTTGCAAGTGCAATCCAGATCACGTTCTTGGTGTCAAAATACGTTTGTTTACATTTACAAATACCCCTGGCGACTACTATTGCCGGTAGTCCAATTAAAGTAAAAATTATACCATTATAATTCTAAACGAAAGTATATTTTTTAATCAAAAAAGTTTCCCAGTTATAAAAAAATGTTAAAACACCAGTGTTCGTTAGGGATGACGAACACAAGTAAAATGTGCAAAATATACACCAGTAGCCGTCATATCTTAAAAATCTTTATTTTATGTTAAATTTTAAAAAGTCGCACATAAATCATATTCTACATTTCATAAACATTACATACAACGGGCTTTACTTTATGAGCAATGTCAAATACAGCAAACAACAAAATATATCAAAAAATGTATACTGCTTTCCTTAGCCGTTTGCTTTTCGTTGACTCAATACATTTGTCATTATTTAACGCATACTTCCCTTACCTTGTTTCCCCCCACTCTTCTCGAACACTTGAAATCAAACTTTTTGTGTTATAAGAAGCAGAAGGCTTTGAAGAATCTTGTGCGAGTGGATTCAAATTCATACAGGTTATTAAACGCTTAACATTTCTTGAGAGGGGGACGACTACTGGTGCAGATTTTAGGGGTGACGAGCACTGGTGTCAACTTATTTGAAGTTATTAATGTTCGTGCCAGACACATAAATAATAAAATCTGGTTTGACATCTTTACGATGAAAGTAATGCATATATAAGCGAAAATTTGCCCTATTCTCCCTGTCAATGAAGTAGTAAATCAGAAAGTTTTCAAACTAGAAATTTGAAAACAGAGTTCTTGTCAGTATCGTAAGTGACATTTTATAACTGGCCTAACCTCTTTACGGTTATTTGTTCTTGAGACAATGACTACACAAACAAATTAGTGAAAAAGCTGACTAAAATACAGGAGACGCGTACATTTTGTGATTTTTGGATTTCTCACACCTCAAAATACGTAAAAACATAAAAACGAGGTCGAAAACGAAGTTTCTCACAACTAAAGTATGGTAGGAATCTAAAATGATATAGACATTTCTAACAATTGTTCATACAAATAATATGAGAAATAGTGTGGTAGGGATCTAAAATGATATGGACATTTCTAACAATTGTTCACACAAATAATACGAAAAATAACCTTACCAAATGATTTACTGCCCAAATAGCACTTGTTAACAGTTGCATGTGATGATGCTAGATCCTTTTCAATCTCAGCAGTTGGCGTGATTACTTTAAGAGGTAAATAGTGTTCGAAACGCAAGTGATTCAAAGATTCTTGTAAGTCTGAGAATTGTGTATCACAAATTGGGCAAAATGAGAAAAACTTCAATCTTCTGACATGATTTTCTAGATGTGCATCAAGATCTTTAAGGTTAACGAATTTCAGGTTGTTGCACAGAAGGCAAACTGGGGCTTTTTCTTCTAAGTGCATCTTTCCGTGGACAACCATGAATTTTCCATCGCGCATAACTCTAAAGCAATAAGAGCATGCTTTATTCACATTTATGTGAGATTTAGAAAGATGTACACTGTATTCTTTTTTATTATAAAATGTAGCTGAGCATATAATGCACTCAACTGTTCCCCTGTATTGTTTAGCTGCTGTAACAGGTTTTGTGGGAGCTGACCCCGTTGAAATGCGTTTAAGATATGCTGCATGATGGTTTGATACAATATGAATTTTTAGACGAGATTTACTTTCCAAAAATTTTCCACACTGTATACATTTAAAAACATATTCGCACACTCGCCCTTTTAAATGCATGGCCGCATGAGATGACACTTTATCCTCACTAACAAATGCTTCGTCACACAAAGGGCACTTATAGATTATGGTGTAGTAAACTTGTCCTCCATTATGACAGGTATTATAATGCTGTGGGAATGCATCTAGAGAACTGCATTTCACCACCCAAGAACATTTGGAACGGGAACATTTAGCATATTTTACTGTATGCAGTTCCATGTGTTTTAGAAGTAAATCATTACTTGGTTCAACATACTTGCAAATAGGACATTTGTAAACAACTACACGGCTACTATGGAAACATTCATAATTTACATGAAGAAGGAAATTTGTCCAACGAGGATCAGGAGTTTCACCACATTCGGGACACACATAGGGACTTGCCTGGTTATGTATTCTTCGATGAGCGTTTAAGCTGCATTTTGATGGGCATAATAATCCACATATATTACACCGTGATACGAGTTCAGATATTTTATCGCTATTCGTTAAATGCTCTCTCCGATCTTTAGGAGAATCAAATTCTTCATTACAATCTAAGCATTTAACTTTAGCAAAGCTGATATCCTTTTCTTCATTTACATTTTGCTTAAGTTCGCTTTCGTCAAACTCTTGTAAAGAACATTCAAACATTTCATTTGGTTTCTTATCATCAGTAATATCCATTGTATTCAAGTCATCATCCAACGTATTGATAAATTCTCTATGAATACCATCCATCAATATGCGAGGTAAAACAGAAACAGTTGCTTTCTTTATGTCAGACTTTTCATTTTCATCGTGATGAGCTCTAGCATGAATCAATAGCTTGCATCGATTGTAAAATATAAGAGTATTTTTGCAAGCATCACACGGAAATTTAATTAAAATAGAACGTCGATTAAGATGAGAAACTAAGCTAGCTTTTATGGCATATACATCACCACAAGCATAACATGGGTGTGTTCCAAACTTCTTGTAAAATTTAGGAGGCGATCCTGGTGTATATTGAGGTAGTGCACTAGTAGTTAACTGATGTAATGAATCAGCCTTAATGAGTTTGTCAATTTCATTCAGTATTGAAGAGCAGGAAGTCGAATGGTCATCTTCCTGTACACTATCAGTCTTACTTTCACTCTTTTCTCTGGGTGAAATATTTGATTGCCCTACCTTCCTGTAAACTGGAACACTGTTCGATGAGATATTATTAGATTTGTTCAAACCTTCAGCAATTTCCTCAGAATATAAGGCTGGTGGCGATGTTTCAGAAGTTTTTGCGTCTTCAGCCATATTGTTCAAAGAAAAGTCTGAAATAGAATCGAATGATACATTAATCTTACTAAATGACGAAAAAAATAACGATAATCAAAGCAATTAGGTAATTTCGTATTATCTGATTGATCATTTCACCCAGTTGAATCCATGGACAAATGTGTAGCTATACATCCGATAATGAAATTTAAATGACATTTAATTACTTAGATCTCGTTATTTTAATCTTTATATACATAAAAGGCAATGCTTGTGTGTGAACAGCCTAGCACAAAGACGGTAGCTCGGGCAGTCACGTGTTTCGACATGAATGTGCCCTCCGAGTAGAGATGTGAGCGGGGAAAAAAACCGGGTTTAAACCAGGGAATAAACCCGTTTTTTTTTTGTTTTTTTTTTTTTTTTTTGGGGGGGGGGGGGGGGAGGGAATTTTGAAAGTTTCAAAAAAAAAAAAAAGGGAATTTTAAAAGTTTTCACAAGTTACAAATTTATCTTTTTTTTTTTTTCTTATATTAGAGACGTTCTAAGGCATTTCAAAATGTTATCTCACATTCAGATGTTTTTTATGATCTTTCAGTTTTTAAATAGTTCTTTTAACATCTATAAATTTAAAAAGTACAAGTTTCAAATTTCATTAATTAACTGACTTATTCTCTGTTATTGCTGTATATTTATATTTTAGTTCTGACTGTATACACACTGAGTTCAATATAACACTTTTTTTCTTTTTTAATCGCATTCGCATGTTTCAGATGTATATCTTTAACATTTTACTTCAAAAATAAAACAAAAATGCTTCAAAATATTCTGCATTTACTAAAACAATCAATAATATTACACTGGGAAATATTATTTCAATTAAAATTTCAACAATATTAATATGCCAAAAATAAAGAAATAACAGCCAAATTATTAATTATTAGCTACTGAATATTTTATGTATTGATTTAATGCATTAAAAAATTATTGCTTAAATTCTAAATAACCGAAGAACTCATGTTCGATTTTGTTCCCCGTGCTCTTTGACCTTTGAGTGATTATAACAAAATTTCATCAACTAATGTGAAATTTTATTCGATGAATTATAATAAAATTAAAATGATATTGAAACAAGTTGTTTCTACACTTAAAAGAAGTGAAATTAAATCGAACACCGAATATTAGTTTCTTCCCATCAAAGTTTCCAAAGTTCCCAAAATTCCCGGTTTAAACCCGAAAATTCCCATGTTTATTCCCCAGAAGCAAAATTCCCGGGTTTTTTACATCTCTACCTCCGAGGGGTCCTTGTGCACCTCGAAGCCCGATTTTCGAATTTTTGATTTGTTTTCTTTTAAATAATGAAAATATTAACTTCATAATATCTGTAAAAGAAGCCATTAATATTTTATCCTTAATTTAATTGTTGCCAACAAAAATTTACGAGTTCATTTTTTTTTTTTTTTTTTTTTTTTTGACAGGAAAATAAATAAGTTTACTTAAATGTGAACAATAAAAAAATGAAAAAAATTAAATTATGCATTTCATAAACATTGACGTCAGTATCAATTTGAAAATTTTATACACATAGATAAAGTGTTAATGTAGTTTATGGTACTATTATATGTTGTTCTTTCTTTATTATTTTTTTTTTAAACTATTATTTTGTAGATTTTTACTGTCAAGTTATTAAAAAAAAAAAAAAAAAAAAAAAAAACTGCCCATGACGTCACATTTGACTGCGTAGCATTTCTTTACTGCAATAAACTCTATTAACTATAAATTTATTGTATCAGTTTTATTTATAGATCCTACTGGCCGATTTTTTAAATTTTGGTGATGAAATAAACCGAATGTTTTTCGCCAAGTTTAGCAACAGCCATTTCAAGGTATCTGCCTAGATACGGAGCACTTTTTTCTAAAAAAGCACACTATGCATTAAGTAATTATATTTTTAGTTATAAACGGACATAGAATTATGAAAAATAGTCAAATATTTCTTTATTTTGCAGAAAAATAGGTGATTTTGTGCAAAAAATGAGCAAAATTTCACGTTTACGCCAAACCTCATATACTCGATAAAAATTAATATAATTCAATATCCATTGAAATACATAATGATATGACCCTTATCTGTGTATTGAACTAAAAGTTAAGAGATATTCTTAAAATTGACTGAAATATGGTAACTAACAGAGAAAAAAACCCAGAAATTTCCGAAAAAAAAATCTGTTTTTTTAGAAAATAAACACATGTAAAATCTTTAAAATAGTACATAGAACATATCTTTTAGTTCATTGCGTGACTGGAAATCTGTTATATACTGTAAAGAAATTTCATAGAAATAACTAACAAACTTCTGGAGAAATCAGGTTTATCGCATACACAAAAATCGAAAAATATAGTTTTTCAGAAAACGCATTTAAAGATTTTACTTAATGTGTAATTATTTGTTGAAAAAAATAAATAAATACATGGGGTATAATAATAATAAAAAAAAAACCCCTGAATGATTTAAATTAAAGATAAATGTGAAATCAACGAGATATATAAATTAGAGTGCTGATCTCCGTGGTGCTGATTCAATGGATGAAGGATTAACTTTCCGTGGTTCAAGATGAATCACGTGATATGCTCGAATAGGTTGCTGTGTTTGGCCCTTTATCGCTATTTTGGCATTTAAAATATCAGTTCGACAAATTATCATTATTATTAGGTAACATGACAGTCCTATGACCGAAATAAATTGCTTTTAAAATAATTTTACACATATTTCACATTTTAATAAATAATAAAATACCTTTCTTTTCATCGTTTCTCAACAAACTTTAAAAGTGTTTATAAAACAAAATTTAAACTTTTAAAGAGCTAAATTTAACAACAAATAATAACTTTTCAACTATTTTTAAGCATTTGTCGGTTAAAGTTCAACTACACGAAATAAAAAATCTGATGTGGGCACCACATGACTTCCTTATACACTTTTAGAAATATACATAATGTTAAAAAACATTGACATTGGACCCGAAACAGTTGGCTAAAAATATTTTTAAAAAATGAATTATCACCGTGTTCTGAGTTTTCTGAATGTTAGCTAAAAACCGATTGCAAGATTTGTACTGGTAACGCTGACGAAGGCAGCAGGGACCCGAAAAAATTGGCTAAAAGTATTAAAACAAGGAATTTTACCATGTTCTGAACTATTCTGAAAGTTTCAAATGTCTACCTAGTCGGGAAGTTAGTTAAATAATTTTTTTGTTGGACCATATAAACGCTGCCGAAGGCAGCAGGGACCTGAAACAGTTGGCTAAAAGTATTAAAAAGATGCATATTCACCGTGTTCTGAACTATTCTGAATGTTTCAAATGTCTAGCTAGTCGGGAAGTTAGTTAAATAAATTTTCTGTTGAACCATGTAAACGCTGCCGAAGGCAGCAGTGACCCGAAACAATTGGCCAAAAATATTTTAAAAATGCATTGTCACCGTATTTTGAGCTTTTCCGGAAGTTTTAAATGTCTAGCTAGTCGGGAAGTTAGTTACAAATCGATTCCAAGATTTGAACTGGTAACGCTGCCGAAGGCAGCAGGGACCCTATACAGTTGGCTAAAAGTATTTTTAAAATGCATTTTCACCGTGTTCTGATCTAATCTGAAAGTTTCAAATGTCTAGCTAGTCGGGAAGTTAGTTAAATAAATTTTCTGTTGAATCGCATAAACGCTGCTGAAGGCAGCATGTATCGGAAACAGTTGGCTAAAAATATTTAAAAAATGCATTGTCAACGTGTTCTGAGCTTTTCTGAAAGTTTCAAATGTCTAGCTAATCGGAAAGTCGGTTAAATTGCAAGATTTGTCTAAACCGTTTTTGAGTTATTACCGTTTTTTGATACATTATGGCCAAATTTTTGTCATTATGAACCTAATTTTCCTAAATATCTCCAAAACGGAAAATCATAGAAAGTCCAAAAAGGGAGGTGCACAACTAGATGTTATAACAAACCTATGTACCAATTTGCAACTTTCTACGTCCAACCGTTCTTGAGTTATGCGACATACCCACACACAGACACACACACACATACAGACGTCACGAAAAATCGTGTAAAATCCCTTATATCTCTAAAACGAGAGCTCGTGTTAAGATGACACTTGCAGGTGTGCAACTAGACATCATGAAAGTCACACGTATAAATTAGCAACATTCAGCGATCATTCGTTTTCGAGCAATGTGAAATACAAAATCCATTTCGCAAATCGGGATTACTATACTTCCTTATACTTTGTATAAGGAAGTAAAAAGAAGTAAAATAAAAATCAAAATGGTTTAGAACAAAAGAATATTAAACTACGTAAAGTAAACAAAAACATTGAAACCGTTGCCATAGAAATGTACTGAAAATGAGCTGTTACCAAGGAAACCACCGAATACGCATGTGCAAGGAAAGCATGTCACATGACTCATCTTGGACCTTCTCAAGGGTTACCATTTATCACTCTACTTTATATATCTCGTTGTGTGAAATCAAGCCTAATTACCAATGTTTACCTATTGCCCCAGCTCTTTAAACTGGCGAGATCGAGTACTTCCTGTCTTAAAGAATCTCACTTCCGGTTTACTTAATTGGCTATAACTTCAGTTCTAATTAGCGTACAAATAAAAGTAAAGGTGTTTTAGAAAGCTAAAAGTCTATTCTTTAAAACCAAATAAAAAAACAGAAAATTGATTTTTTGTCAAAAATGGTCATTTTAACCTAGGCAGATAGATACCTTAATCCATTTTAATTTAGCAACAGGCATTTAAAGAAATTAAACCGAAATAGTAGTCACATAAATGATCTATTTTTATCTCAATAGATAATTTTATAAGGGAAAAAAATGTAGTTTTAAAAATAGAAATTTTTTTTCAAGAACTATTTTAAGCCTAAAAAACCATTAAAATATAAACAGAATATGAAGAATTCTTACAAATTAACAAAAAGGTGTGCAATAAAAGTATCAACAAAATAGGATTCCCCCTTTTATACAAGAAATTATATTAAAGAAAAAAAAAATCATCACTAATATGGTGACAAAAATTCAAAAGTCGCCAAGGGAGAGATTTAATAAAGTTGTGTAGCATGGTAATGTTTACATATTTATTTACATAACAATCACTACGCTAATTTAAATACAAATATACGAGCTGCTGTGTGTGACTGTACATGCACGCTGTCCGGCAGAAATATTTGATTAATTTAAATTAATATTTAAATAAATAAATAAAAATAAGAACACGTTTAATGGGAAATAGGTACAACTATAGTATCTCCCCACAACTGTATATGGCTGAATATCACATAAGTGTGCATTTTGGATTTTTTTAAACTTTTTTTTCAAACTTTAAAAATAAGTCCGTAAGTACATCTTAAATAAATTCTGAGTTTGACAGAGATCGACAATAATTTTTTAAAATTTTATTGAAATTTTTCAATAAAAATTTATAATTTTAATTATCTTATAAAATCAAAATTACCATTTAAAATTTTTTTTTGTGGTTCAGATTCATTAAAAAATACAAGACTTAGGCTTTTCTAAAAAGTTCTTCCCATTTAAAAAAATAAAATAAAATAAAATAAAATAACCCAAAATTTTTAAATTTAAAAAAATAAATAAATAAATAAATAAATTTAAATTTAATTTTTTATAAACATAAATTATATCAATGGGAAATATCATAGACTGCATACCTCTTGACTATAAACTGGAAATAATTAGTTTACTTGCATTAAATTTTTAATTATAGCATTTAAAGATGTCAAAAAATGATGTCACTGAAATGACTGGTTTGTCACTGAAATGACAATGTTTGTCACTAAAACGACTGTTTGTCACTGAAATGACAATATTTGTCAAAATGACTATTTTTCACTGAAATAACATTGTTTGTCAATGAAATAGGACCATATAATATTAAAAATGGAACATATTAGAACAATAGAGAAAAGATTGTGAAGGGAAAAGAAAGCGCAATAATGAGAATATCAAGCAATTTTATTGTATTAAAATCCTTGTAGTTACAAGTTTAATGATTAACTGAATTAAATTCAGAAAAAGCATTTTGAACATTATTAAAATCTTCATCCTGAAGTTTAAAATATCTATTTGAAGCAGGTTCAGGAAAATTCCTAATTTTGCACAGAATATGTGGCACTTGAATTTCATGGACATCCTCTTTCTCAGGCCATGCAAACTTATTTTTTCTGCATCTTGCCATAAATGACACAAGTAAAACATTTTGAGTAACATTTTCAATGACACCTTAAAGGGGGCAAAAAAAAAAAAAAAAAAAAAATTAAAAGTTTGTTTTTTTAATTGTATCTTAATATTAATGTCGTATGTAATTTTTTTATATTTACCTGGATACCGGAAAGTACTTTAAATATTTAAATATAAAGCTTATCCTACACTAACAAATCTTTTAACTCAAAATAAAAAATTATTTAAATTCAGGGCTTACAAAATAGTAAATCTGCAACAAATGTCATTTTCGTGACGTCGCAAAAATGACCGTCACGAAAATGACAAATCGTCAATAATTCGTTCTGTACTGAAAAACATGCTTTCACTAAGCCGATATCGTCACATTTTCTTCTTCTGGTCGTTATTCTATATTAAAATAAAACTTTGTTCTAAATTTTATAATAATATTTTTTTATTTTTTATGCATCTCGAAAATGACAAGCAATAAAAATACGCACAGCATGTAAACAATAAAAACTAGTATGTTGTGGCCACCACAAGACTTTCTTCTATATTTTCCTATACATATTCAATCAGTAACAATATTTAAAAAAAAAAAAAGATTTTTTTTCCCTTTTTTTTTTTTTTTTTTTTGTGAAAATTAATACATATTCAATCACTAACAATATTAAAAAAAAAAAAAAAAAAATAGAATTTTTTTCTAAGTTTTTTTTTTTTTTTGGTTAAAAGTAAAAAAAAAATCGATAACTTTGTTTTAAATTATCACAGATTTATAGTTCAACCATTCGTTTTAAAGGTATTGACGAGACCTTTCGAATGATACCCATCTTCAAAATTTACCGGAAGCGATGCCCCCCCATGCACAAAATTTTTTTCCTAGTTACGTACTACTATTATCAATAATTCATATTAATTTTACAAACACAAGTGTAAAATAACTCTTATTATGCACATTTATACGAATTTTTGTCCTATGCTGCCATGTTAAAAATTTAGATAAAATGCTATCACAGCGCCACCTGTTGAGCTATTGATCCCCAAATATAATCAGCAACAGTTTATGTCGGGGACCAACTAAATACCAAGTTTGGTAAAATTTCGTTAAAAAAAAAAAATACGATATTTTTCTAAGTTTTTTTTTTTTTGTTAAAAGTAAAAAAAATCGATAACTTTGTTTTAAATTATCACAGATTTATGGTTCAACCATTCGTTTTAAAGGTATTGACGAGATCTTTCGAATGATACCCATCTTCAAAATTTAACCCCCCCGGGGGGGGTACTTCCCCCCCAGGGGGGGAACCGATGCCCCCCCCATGCACAATTTTTTTTCCTAGTTAACTACTACTATCATCAATAATTCAAATTCATTTTACAATCACAAGTTTAAAATAACTCTCATTATGCCCATTTATACGGAATTTTGTCCTATGCTGCCATGTTAAAAATTTGCATAAAATGCGATTACAGCGCCACCTGTTGAGCTATTGATCCCCAAATCTAATGGGCACCAGTTCATGTCAGGGTGCAACTAAATACCAAGTTTGGTTAAATTTCATTCATATGTTCGTGAGATACAGCGTCCACAAAAAAATGATACAGACACACAGACAGACAGACAGACAGACACACAGACAGACAGACACACAGACAGACATTTTCTAAAAACTATCAATTCGTGTTCAGGACATCCCAAAACGTGTAGATCCGTCAAAAAACGGAGGTCGAAAATTTTCGCGAATCCAATACTTTCTCTATATTACATATAGAAGAAAGTAATAATGTTAACTCTTACCTGTTTTTAATTTTCTTGAGATTTATTTTCCCCACATATCGTCAATGTTGATTTCTGATCTTAAACTTTAAAAAAAGTGAATGGTGGCACCATCCCTTGATGATATATGAAGTTTATTTTCACGTGTCACGAAAATGACGTCAAGACTTGCATACAAGCATTTTAATTAATTACTCATGCATGAAAATTAACGTAATTAAAAAGAAAAAAAATTTCCTTTGAAAACAAATAGTTTTTTTTACATGAATTAACAATTATTATAATTATCATTTTATTTTTTTTAGTAAAAAACATACTTTGTATGTAAACATTTGGTCTTGGAGACAGTCACGAAAATGACGATTTTAAGGTTTAAAATTTTCTAAAAAATACTGAAATTGCTATAAACTCACATTTTATGATTTGATGCTTTTTTAAAAAGGTACTTCTAAAGAATAATAATAAAATTTTACAATTTATTTGCTTAAAATTAATAATAAAGACCTGAAACACTAAAATGCACATTTATGTGATATTCAGCCATATGGCGATTTTTCTTTGGCGCCGTTTTGAACGATAACGATGTCGTTCTGGACTCTTTGAGATATAATATGACAGCCTGCATGCTGTTTATTTTGGATTTATGATTTTGCTTATGATTTTATCATTTATGATTCGATTTTTAGATTTATGATTTAGCCATAATCACCAAAAATAAATCGCCAAAAACAGTTGTGGGGAGATACAATAGTTGTTCCGGGAAATATATACATAACCATAAAAATATTAGTTGTCTAAAATGCGGTAGACATAGTGCTCATAGCATATTGTTATAAGGAATCAATTCTTTGCCCCCGCATCATTAGCACTGCTGCAATGAAAGCAGTTTTAGAGGCGAATTCAGTAAGGTCAGTCTTGGCGACAGTTTTGGTGAGAGGGCAACCAAGTTTTATGAAAAATGGTACTTTAGAATTCCTCAAGTTTCGAAGATCTCCGATACACGGGAGCACAGATCTCGAGCTTTCCATGGGATTCTCGACGGAATCATCGCAAAAAGTTATAAATTGGAGTGAGTTGATTTATGCGAGAGAGTATGTACTCACTGCGAATCTACGTCACTGCGAATCTATTCTGAGTGATTGCACTTTAACGATTGAGCTCTAATCGAATTAACATTTTTGTTTAGCTTGCGAATTTTTATGCTCCGGAGTATTTGATGTTATTTGCTTTACTCCTGTGGAACAAGTGACTGTTTTTCAGAATGTTCCAGAACATTCATAGAATAGTGACTTTTGCTTTATGAGTAACAGCTTCAACTATTTCCAGAATAGTCGAAGAATAAGCTTTACTATTGGACTATTTTCGAGAATATTCGTTTTAATAATAATGTTGTATAGATTCGATAAGCTTTAAAAAAATATTTAATATCACTGAGAAGATCCCATACTAAAGATGTGTCGAAAATAGTCGCCAGTCGAAATATATTTATTTAAACGTTTCCATTATTCAATTAAAAAGAAATCATTTTAATATAGTGACCAGCGAAGCGGGCAAAGCCTGCTAGTCATTTAAATAAATAAATAAAAACTTGTTATGAATACATATAATTTAATTTATTTAAATAAACTAGAAGGCTCTGCCCCCTGCTCGCTTCGCTCACCAACCCCCGAGGAAGGCTTTGCTCATTAACTCTTGTGGGATTCTACCGACTATTCGCAACTTGCCTTCCATTGAATTGAAATATTAATAATACATAATACAAGAGAAAAGTTGAACAATATTATAGAAATTCACCATACTTAGTATCACATTGAAATACACAATATTTAATATTATATCATTTATAATATGTGAAAAATCTGTTTTGACAATCGACAATTTAATAACAATTTGCCATTATTTTGAGAGAAAACATATGATAGACAGCTAGGCACACAAAATAAACAACGATAGTGCAAACTTTTTAGAACAGAGAGAAATTCTTAACATTTTGACCATTTAGCGTTACAGCTTTAGTATATGATTCAATTGTTAAACTTTTGTCACTGTTTGAGAATGAATTTTTTGTGTATTATTCATTGATTAAATAAATTATGAACTTATTTTTTCTAATGCCTATATTTTTTACTATCGAATTTTTTTAGTTAATTTAGGACAATATGTAACACTCTGCATTTATTTCCAATGTACCGCTAGGTTTAAAATGGTGCTTATAACACTAAAGATACAACTTTTTAAAGTGCATTTTTTCTAGAATATGATTTAGTCAAATACGTTGAAAGTAAATATCTTATGTGATTAATGCAAATATTTTAAACATTTCATTAGTAGTAGTAGTACCACGACAGGACAATTTCTTTCAGATAGTGATTTTACATTGTCGTCATTTATTGTATTGCGCTTTGAATGTGCCAAGATGCCCGCCAATATCTGATATTACCACTTAATTTCTTAAACTATATTAAATACTAAGTTAAATCGAGGGACTTTTTTTTTTCACATTTTTCGAAACCTACTGATAAGTGAAATATTCATCCTTGATTGTATTGCAAAAATGAATTGCCGGTTTCAAGTATTTGAGACAAACCATCACCATTCATAAATTGGATGGCTTTTGAATATTTGTTGAGAATATTTTCTGAATAAGCATCGATGATCGCTCCTGAATACTTATTGGCGATATCTTCTAAATAATTATTATTGTTGGCGATATCTGCTGGATATATACTGATCATGACTTCTGAATATTTATTGGCTACATCTTCTGGATATGTACTGATTACACCATGATTTTTTTACATATATATATTATGTAACATTGAATTTAGAAAATAAAAAATGCGCGTTGAGAATGAAATATAATGATACTCGAAAATTTAATTTCATTTAAAGAGACTTCAATAATATAGGAAAAAATACTTTAGACATTTTCTTTCTAATAATAAACAGAACGAAAAATGGATAATATTTTACCTGGAGACATTTTGTACATTTAGACCAAATAAAAAATGTTCTTTTTTCCCCTCTTGCATTAAGTTAAAAATTATTTAAAGTAAAAAAAAAAAAAAAATCGTGCTAATGCAATGATACAGTTTAACCTCTTGGCGAAATTTGAAATTTGGCACCGAAGTTGCTTCGAAGTCAAAAATCTTGACATGCATAATTGCGATGGATAGTTTAAGTCATCGTAAAAATACATCAAAATTTTAAAATCTGCCAGTGGGTTCCATTGCTAAAATATATTAGCTGTAACTAAAATATTTTAGCAATGCAGTTACTGCATGCCTTTACATACTTGCCAACCAATTTTAATAAAAAAAGGGAAGATTTTTGTTGAAAAACCAGAAGATTTCATAAAAAAAGGGAAGTTTTTTTTTTTCTTTTTGACGTATTAAACAATACAGTTTTACAATTTTAATATTTAGAAGCAATCTATAAAAACGTTTTACTATAGATTGATTATACTAAATATATAAAAGTTTTAAAAGATTATGAAGTTTATTTTTTATAAAGTTATTCCTCTTCAACATATAAATATCTACAAAACAGAATCTGTAAGAAATTTATTTAACAATAGACAAAAAAAAAAAAAACTTAGTTAAGTTACAGTATAACTAATTTTTTAAATAAATATAGAAGATGATTTTTCTGTATGTACATTAATCATACATATAAGAAATAGTAGCAGTAGTTAATTATCAGTTTCAAATGTGCATAAAACCAACTGAGTATTAATATTCTTAAATTGATTTGGGAAAAAATTTCCTACTTGAAAAAATTATTCTTCATTTTTTTCCCATGTTTACACATTTGGTATAAATATGACATACAAATATTTAATTTAATTGAGGAAAAATAAACAGATTCATTAAATTCAGCAATAAAGATCTAAAAATAAATACATATGTGAGAAATATTGAGCACTTCCATTGTTTGTATTATTGTTCCATTATTGTTTCTAGAATTGATCACAATCCGGGGAAAGGATGGGGGGGGATACAAAAATAATTACAGAGTAAGAAATATTTAAACTCTTTCAACTCTACTTCTAGAATCTAATGTAATAATTTTAAAATTAATATTATGTTGCAGATGGATAAAGATTAGGAAAGAAAAGACTTCTGCAGAACATTTGATTGCTGATCACTAATTGTAGATAAATAAAGTGTGGGGGGGGGGGGGAGGCAAAAAATAATTACATCAGCAAGAAATATTTAACAATTCTATATCTTTAAATGTTCTAGAATCTCATAAAGCAAGTTTGAAATGAATATTGACATTTATGTTGTGGATGGAAAAAGATTGGGAATCAGGAGTTTTCGTAGAACATTTGGGTTTCTTTTTAAAACGAACGATATCCGCGATTTTTTTAAAAACGGAAGATTTTATCATCTGTCCGGAAGACCGGAAGATACGTTAAAAAACCGGAAGTCTTCCGGGAAAACGGGAAAAGTTGGCAAGTATGCCTTTATATGGTAAAATAGACCAAAAAAAAATTCTGTCGTATTAAATTAAATTCTGTTTTCTGCAAAGTTTTATATCAATGCTTAAAAAAAAACAAAAATAGATTGCAGATTTTATTATTATTATCATTATTATTGCACCATTTTATAATTTATCTCTATATTTAAGGCATAGCTAGAGTTAAAATGGTTATTGTGACTGCGTAAATGAATTCCTTGGCGAAAAACGTACGAGCTTTTTCATTTCTAAATTTTAAAAATCGCTAAATTGATCATAGTAATGATCTATCCTTTTAAATATGTTTTGAGTTAAAAAACTAAATCTTTATATAAAATAATATAAATTTTTGTCTCTTAATTTCATTTTAAAACTTTCTGGGCTTAACCTCTAACTCTATACCAATAGTTGTTTCACATAATCATGATATTCATTACTAAATGTTTTTCGCCTAACGTTAAAATAAAAACTAATAATATAAACTAAACTAATAGTATAAACTTGTAGCGACGCCATCAACTCGCCATTCAAATGTAGATAATCCTAACTTACTGTGATGTAAATAATTCATTTACCTTTTATGTTTTCATATTTTAATTTATTTTATTAATATGTTTAATTTTAATTATCAAAGAATTTCGTTATTGAGGAATCAAAAACCTCATGGCGTACATTGCATTTTGACCGCTAACCCTTTTGTTCTTTGGGTCAGAATGTCAAATATTTTTATTTACTTAAGAGAAAAGAGGAATAAATTTACTTATTGGCTAGAATGCTGTAAAAAGAAAAATGCATACAAAAATAATGTTTGTAATAAAACAAAACTGCTGCATCAAAATTAATTATTTTTATTTTCAAAACCACACTAGTAATTCCAAACTAAGTAGGATATAAAAATTAATGGTTTTTAAAATTTGAATATGTATTCATATAAACTAATATATATATATTTATTATTAATAAGTAGGCACTCTCTCTCCAAACAATAAAATGGTCATTATTTTAAAACAGAAGAAAAACAAATCTTTCTCACCCCATGTTCTTATCTTGAGAGCTGCTCAAACCCAACTGAATTTTAAAACTGCCGGGATAACAGAAGGTGGGGTCAGAACCATCACCCTATTGGTTCTTAGAATGGTGTGAGATGACATCACCACTAGTAAAGAAGAACCAATTTTTCTCCTGTGTGTGTGTTGCAGTAAAGCAAACACAACAGGGTGAGTTGAGCCAGTTGAGAGAAACAATGCATTTAAGTGCAGAAAAACGATCTTATTTAAAATTTAAAAAGAAGTGATGTTTTTAACATCACACTTACCGATGGACAATGGGTTAACCTTTTGTCCAGAGGTACGGCTCTGGATTACTACCCAAACTAACTAATAGTATAAACTTAACTAATAATATAAAATAATAATACATACTAAGATAAAAATATAAACTGATTTTCATTACATCTTTATTAAATTTTTACTTAATATTTTTAAAATATCGGTTATTTTCAACTGTTTCGCTATTCTAAATAATTTCTTTCTTCTCTCGAGCATCTCAAATAGAGTTGTACCGAGTACTCGGTATATACTCGTTACTCGGCTAATTTGCCGAGTACTCGGTACTCGGCCGAATTTGGACTAAGTATTCGGCCAATACCGAGTAATTGTAAGAATTTCATTATTTTTATATATTATTGAAAGAAACGTAACATTCATAAGAATTGTTTATTAATAACTAAACTAAAAAATTATGAAAATATAAATATAAAGTCATTAAATTTTGCTGCAAACAGTTTTCGCAGTTAAAATGGGCGAGTATGCCACCAAACTCGGTATAGCAAAAATTCATGGTATGAGCTTATCCCTTTTAGTTACAAGAATTTAAGTATAACCATCTTGTATGTGTGTAATATGCAATTTTTTTAATAAAAACTTAGTACATAAAATTGTATCTGTAAAACAGACAAAAATAAAACATTTTAGAAAGAAGAACCCGTATATAATACTAAAATAGTAGATAAAACATTAGTTATATATTTGTGCAAATAAAAGTAAGACACTTTTAAAACTGTAAGAAAAGATTGATTTTTAATTTAAAAAATAATAATTATGAAAAAGGTAAATACAGTGAAATGTTATTAAAAATATATTTTAATAATCAAATTTGTTGTTTTGCAAATTATGGCCCAAAACCACCTATCATTTTTACTCTTCTAGAATTTGAAGATTAATGAAGTCTATCATGTTTGAAATGATAAAATATTTATTTTAATGTTCTCATTTCATATGTAAATTTTCATGCATCTTAAATTAAGCCTGAGTGTATAGGAACTTCTATATTCTCTAAGAATTATCAAGAATGGTTCGCATCTGAGAAAGACTATATAATAAAGAATGCAATTATCAATTATTATGGTTTTAATAATCCACTTAGCTGGACATATCAAATATAACAATGAACCTAATTGTGTATACTATACACTACAAAAGTTCTGAAACATTTCATGAAAACATGCTGTTTGCCATTTAACTTAATTTTGTGTTCAAAAGGCCTTTTTTTAATTTTAACATGTGCAAAATTCTTCATATATATATCAATTATTCATTCTTTCTTACAACTATTCGGTACTCGGCCAAAGTGCTACTCGATGCAGCACTAATCTCAAACATGCCATTTTTTTTTAAATTTTTCTTATTTACATCATTGATCACATTTTAATTTTTCTGAGGAAAGTGACGTCAGAGACAGAGAAAAAAACGTAATAATATAGAAACTTTTTGTACGGACATATACTAAGTGAATTTAATTTAAATTTCTAATGTCTAATTTTTCTTATAAAATTTTACTTAAAATCAGTACTTTCTATAAAATATATTTATAATATTTCTATAAAAAATTCAATACTTTTTATTCATAATACAGATATTTGTATGTGATGGAAAATTTATCACGATCACGACAGTCAAATAAAGCTCAAAATACTTCCTTTTTTAGCAATAATGCGACTATTTTTCATTGTAGTATATGTTACGCAAATCGCAGGTGCCATTTTTACCGGTGCCATTTTTATCAGGTGCCATTTTTACCGCCTTCCAAGTTATATATATAAAGATTTTTTATTTTTATTTTGTATTTATTAGTTGGCTACATAAAGTATTTCTGCTACAAAAAGAAATAGTGGCAACATAAAAATTATTGGTTTTAAGTAAAATCGTTGTTATGCAGGTTCTACATACAACATATAGTCCAGTCAATAAATACATTCTACCTTGCAAAAGGTGGGGTAGAAGATTTTGTTTTTTTAATTTGTATATCTTAGTACTAATATGCAAAAAACGAGTTATCCAACATGGTCGGCCCCGGGAGAATTTTTGTCGGCTGAAAAACCTCGAAAATTTTCTAGTTTTTTGGCTTTTTTCAAAATATCTCAGAAATGGCTGAACTTAGCGATATTTTTCTATTGTAATGTTTAAAGAGGATTAAATTTCCTACAATTTCCTTCATTACACCTTTTTTGTAGTGCTAATAGTCAGTGCGTAACAGAGAAACAACATGTTTCAAGCAGTAAAAGGCGAAAGTACCAGCCAATATAACTATTTCAGGATTAAAAAATATTATATTGAACAGTGAAGAATACAAGAAAGATGCGGAATTTGTTCAAGTACTATTAGGAAATGCTGTTGCCGAGCGAAAATTACAAGAGCAAGAAGAAAAAGAAAGAGAAGATAAAAAGGAAAAAGTGAAGCGAGATAAAGAATTCGAAAAAATAAAACAAGATAAAGAATTTGAATTTGAAAAAATGAAATTTGAATCTGAAAAAATGAAACTTGAAGCTGAAAAAGAAATCGAGCTCGCTAGAATTCAAGCTCAAAGTCGAGGTGAATCTGTTCCATTAAATTATTTACCTGATTTAAGTAATTCAAAAAGGAAATTTACGTTGCCAAGATTGGAATTTAGACAATTTGGCGATGACTTAAAAGATTGGCTTCCTTTTTGGAGTCAATTTGAGCAGGTGCATAAAGATGAAGATATCGCACCGGAAGATAAATTTCAGTATTTAGTGCAAGCCACGGTTGCCGGTTCCCGTGCAAGAGAAGTAGTTGAAAGTTTTCCGCCAACTGGCGCCAATTACGAAAAAGCCATTGAAAGCTTGAAATCACGCTTTGGAAGAGAGGACCTCTTAGTCGAAGTATACGTTAGACAGTTACTAAAATTAATTATTTATGTTCAAATTAAGGAAATGTTTTCATTAACTTCTCTATATGACAGACTTGAATCGTATCTACGTGCATTGGAAACATTCGGTGTAACCACGGATAAATGTGCATCTATATTGTATCCCATGGTTGAATCTTGTTTCCCAGCTGATTTAAGGGCTTGGAATCGTAACATTTCTCATTCAAACACTGATGCTAAAGAGAAGTTAAATAACTTAATGCAATTTCTCAAAAAAGAAGTTGAAGGCGAAGAAAGGATATCTTTGGCTGTAGCTGGTTTTGGTTTAGAAAAGAGCCAAGAGAACAAACCTTTAAAAAGGAAGCAATGCAATTTTGAAAATTTGAAAAGTAAAGTACCTACTGCTGCGGGTTTATTAACGGCCACTTCAAATAGAGAGGTGAAGAAATCTTGCGTTTTTTGTGATGGCAAATATTCAAGTTCAGATTGTTTTTCAGCTCAGAAAATGAGTTTAGCAGAAAAACAAAAAATAATTAAAGATAAACGTTGTTGCTTTGCCTGTTTATCGCCAATTCACACTGTTAAGAAATGCCGAACAGTTCTAAAGTGTGTGATCTGTTCTAAAAAGCATTTTCCTTTAATGTGTGATGTACTTGATTCACAAAAAAAAGGCTGTAGAAAAGAAAGAAGAAAAACCTGCAGAAAATGATGTTAGTATGTCCAGTTTCAACAAACGAAGTCCAAAGATATTTCTTCAAACCGTGAAAGCCAAATTGGTCTCTGGCAATAAACAGAAAACTGTGAGATTGCTCTTTGATTCCGCATCGCATAAGTCATATATTCTGGAAAGTGTAGCCAAAGAAATGGATTATATACCTATTCGCCAAGAGAAAATGGTTCATTCCCTTTTTGGCGGCGTTATCACTAGCGAGGTCAAGCATAACTGCTATAAAGTGACATTGAAACATTTGAAAGAAAATTTTGGCTGCAATTTCGAAGTTTTGGATCAGTCTACAATATGTGAAAATATTAGACCGGTTTTTAAAGGCCCTTGGATAAAGGAGTTAGAAGAAAATGAGATTAATTTAACGGACATTGGCGACAAATGTGAAGCAATCGATATTCTCGTCGGAGCTGACGTTATGGGAAGAATGTTGACACTGACAGGAAAAAGAAAGGTCTTATCATCGGGTCTCGTGGCTTTAGAAACATACTTAGGTTGGACCTTAATGGGAAAAGTACCGCCTGGAAAAGCCTCGGAAGAAAACTTGGCGATGTCAGTGTTATCGCTATATGTAAATGAAGCTGAAATCTCAAATCTATGGAAGTTGGATTTAATTGGAATCTATGATCCTATTGAGAAGAAGTCCAAACATGAGACTGATATTCAGACTAAAGAGAATTTTTTAGAAACAGTGGCAGTTAATAGAGAGGGCCGCTATGAAGTTTGTTTGCTATGGGCTGATGATAAGTCGCCTTTACCCGACAACTTGAGTTTGGCGAAGAAACGGCTCGAATACACAACAGCAAAGCTTATAGCGATGAACATATTTGGAAAATATTAAGATGTTCTTCTGAGCTGGATTAATGAAGGCATAATTGAGGAAGTTCCCAAGAACGAAGTAAACTTCTATGGCAATTACTTACCTCATCGTGCTGTAATAAAACCTAGTAGCAGCACTACTCCAATTCGCCCAGTGTTTGATGCCTCAGCTATATTAGCAAATTATCCTTCTTTAAATCGATGCTTGGAATGTGGTCCTAATCAAATGGAGCTTATCCCAGCTATTTTACTTCGATTCAGAGAAAAAGAATTTGGCGTTATCGCCGACATTAGGAAAGCTTTTCTGCAAATAAGCATTCGTAAAGAGGACAGAGATTTCCTGCGTTTTTTATGGTGGGAAAACTTAGAAGGAAAGAAACTAAAGTTTTTCGCCATACAAGAGTTGTTTTTGGTGTTAAATGCAGTCCTTTCCTTTTGGCTGCGGTAATTGAGTATCATATTCGGCGTTGTAACGGATTTGAAGAATCTTTAAAGAAAAGGCTTTTAGAGAGTTTCTACGTAGATAATTTCGTTACCAGTGTTAATAACAAAGAAGAATTAGATAAGTTTATCGTTAATTCTAAAGCTTTAATGGCCAAAGGTTGTTTTGATCTTAGAGAATGGGAATGGTCTGGCGACTGGAATGAGACTAGTTCTAAGAAAGAGACTCAAGTCTTAGGTCTTATTTGGAATAAAGAGCTGGACACATTGAAAATTAACATGAAATGGTTAGACAACATTAATATGGAAAAACTAACCAAAAGAAGTATGTTGTCTGTCGTTCACAAAGTATTTGATCCTTTTGGCTTCACCTCACCAGTCATGCTTTGTCCAAAAATAATGTTACAAAAGGCATGGAAACTAGGAACGAGTTGGGATGAAGAGATAACTGGTGAGCTTCATAAAGAGTTTATGCAGTGGTTTCAAGAACTGAAGTATTTGACTGATATACAGATACCTAGGTTTATTCGAGTATCTTCCGAAGATTTAAGCAACTGCACTATTCACACATTTGTTGACGGAAGCAAAGATGCCTATGGTGCAGTTACATTCCTTAGAGTAGAGGATGATAATCAAATTAATTTATTTTTGCTTGCAGCAAAGTCTCGAGTGGCTCCGTTAAGAGGTGTAGTGTAACTATTCCTAGAATGGAACTTCTAGCTGCTGTAATTGGAGCAAGACTGACGAATTCGGTTATTGAAGCTCTTGGTTGGAGAAATGTTGACTCATTACTGGAGTGATTGTACAACGGTTCTTGCCTGGATACAGCGAGAAGAAAATTGGTCCGTTTTTATAAGAAATAGAGTGCAGGAGATCAGAAAACTGAGTGATCCTTCATCATGGAGACATATAACGGGGGAGAAGAATGCTGCAGACTTGCCCTCCAGAGGATGCAAAGCAAAGCATCTAGTCTCATCAAAATGGTGGGAGGGTCCACAATGGATGAAAGATGTTTCTGAATTTCGGACAATGATGGATTGTTCCAATCGCGATTGGAATGAGGAAGAAATTGAAAAGGAAAAACCTAGAAAAACTTGTATACTGACAAATACTGAAGCTATTGTTGATGAAGACTGGTACTATAGATACTATTCTAGTTATGACAGAATTATTCGTCTTGTTGCATGGATCCTTCGCTTCAAGCACAACTGCAAGAATTTAAATTGTAGGAAGCATGGTGAATTGACAGCCTCAGAAATTCATGAAGCAGAAATGAAGGTTTTACTTCTAATTCAGAATGAGTCTTTTTCTCAAGAAGACGAAAAGAGATTGAAAACTTTGCAAACGTTTAAAGACGAGCTTGGTGTCATTCGTTTGAAGACCAAAATTATTTATCGAAAGGATAGTGAAGATTTTCTTAAACCTATTGTTCTTCCATCAAAACATGAAGTGGTAAAACGGCTAATTTATAAAACACATGTTGAAAACTGCCATGCTGGTGTCCAGATACTATTAAATATACTTCGAGAAAAGTATTGGATCCTAAACGGCAGAAAGGCGGTGAAAAATGTTGTAGCCAGCTGCACTGCATGCAAAAGATTTCGGTCAAAGAACTTAGAAGTAATCAGTCCTCCACTTCCTGAAAACAGAGTTAAAGATGCTGCAGTTTTTCAGATAATTGGTGTTGATATGGCTGGGCCATTATTTCTCAAGGATAACAAGAAAAGCTGGGTTTTAATTTTTACTTGCGCAGTATACAGAGCAGTCCATTTGGAGCTTGTTACTTCTGCTTCAACAGATGCGTTCTTGATGGCTTTTAGAAGATTTACAGCTCGCAGAGGAAGATGCTCTACTGTATACTGTGACAATGGTTCAAATTTTGTAGGAGCAGCCAACTATTTCAAGAAACTAGACTGGGAACGCATACGAAAACATGGAGCTGTCAACTCTATTGATTGGAAGTTCAATCCCCCAACTGCTGCTTGGTGGGAGAGATTAATTCGAATTCTAAAAGATATCTTGAAAAGAGTATTAGGGCTGGCACGTCTCGATTACGAAGAAATGATGACGGTTTTAGCTGAGTGTGAGAGGGTAGTCAACTCAAGACCTCTTACTTACATCTGTGAAGAGGAAGCTGTAAAACCAATTTCGCCATCTATGTTCATCCAAGATATGCATGAATGCAGTCTTCCTGATTTGGATGCTGTTGAGCAAAATTTTTTGTGTAAAAGGCTCAAATACAGACAAACCATTCTCAAAGATTTACGAAGCCGTTTTAGATCTGAATATCTTGGTGCTCTTATTCTACGTAAAAGAAAAAGCAAAGAGTCAGCCAAACATACCGTTACTGTTGGCGAAATTGTTATGGTGGGAGCCGATAATAAAAAGAGAATCTACTGGCCTTTAGGTCGTATCACTGAGGTTATACCAGGTAAAGACGGACAAGTACGACTTGTTAAAGTGCAAACTTCCCAAAAGGAGCTCTTACGCCCGATTCAAAGAGTTTACCCCCCTAGAGATAACATCTTCTGAAGATCTTCCCACACCGATGAATCTCAGTAAAGTTAAAGAATCAGATAACATCTCCAAAGTTTCAGACAGTACTACTAATGAGCAAATGAAGTTTAGTAGAGTTGGCAGAAGAATTAAAGTGCCGGAAAGACTGAACTTGTAGATGATATTATATATTGTTGATCATTCTACAATTTATTTTACTTTTTACTTTTTATATTTTTTAAATGCAATGTTGCCATCTTTGTACCAGAGTTGTTTGACTAATAGTTTTTATGTTTTGATTATTATTTATAATCAAAAGGTGGGAGGATGTTGAAAATGTATTATTATGTCTATTATTTATTTTATGAATATTATTATTATTGGATGGCAACGTTAGTTAAAAAAAATATGATACTTGGTCTCGTTTTATCGAGAGCTCGTCTGTATTAAAATTTTTAGAATAAGTAATTTTCTGTTTTAGAGCAGTAGGTTTTTCCATTGGGAATAAAGTTTTTTTTGTATTTTTTAAATGATTTCTTTTTGTAAATAATATTCAACGTAGCTGCGTTCTTTTTTACTGATATTTGAATTTTTAGAAGAAACGCAGTACGTGTTATTCAATTGAGTAGCCGCTTTGAAGATAAAAATGTGAATATTTCATTTACTGGCGTCCGTAGATAACACTAGTTTTTAGAAAGCAGAAGGAAACGGTGATTTTCCTTAGGTAGCTTTAACAATAACTGCCAATGTATAGTATTCAATCACTGCAACGCATGGTACACACACAAACACATACAAAGAAAAATAAAATAAAATAAATGTTTGTATATAAATGTAAATGAATAAATATTAGGGGGCTAATAAGTAAAAACTCAATGCATTGATACATAAATATTTTAATTCTACTATTTATTAAATTACTAGCAGGCTTTGCCCGCTTCGCTGGCCACTAAATTTAAAAGAAACTCGTTTCTATATAGCTTTATAAAAATAAAATAAAATAAATTACTGAAATTGTTCAAAAGCTCGCTCCAGGTCCCTGCTGCATTCAGCAGCGATTTGGTCATCCACTGCAACTCGGGCGTTTGTCCCTATTACCTGCGACAATAGTTTACCAATGAGCTTCCATTTAGGTGCTTATTATATAACAGTTTCGAAATAGATAGTATCGAAAAAATTGGAGTTTCCCTTTTATATTTGAATCCCAGTTACATGTGAACAACACTATACGTGTTGTTCACATGTAACTCGGACTGCACTCAAATGTAACTGGGTTTAGACAACATAATATTTGCTTTTACGTTATTTCATGTTTATTTTGTTTATCCAATCAACCATTAAATGACAGCGATTTCACGCCAAATATTACAATATGCTGTGACCGGCTACGTCTGTCGTATGAGACAATTAATTCTTTGTGTTTATATATAATTCATGGGTTGTAAACCTGATAGTACAGCCTTAATATAGTTCTCTTTGGCGGCTTTTGAAATTTTGTCACCATTTTAGACTTAATCCATTGTAACAATAAGACTTAATCCCTTGTAACAATATGCTATGAGCGCTATTTCTGCTGTATTTTAGACAACTAATCTTTTTATGGTTATATATATTTCCCATTAAACATATTTTTATTTATGTATTTAAATATTAATTTGAATTTTTCAAATATTTCTGTTCGACAGCGTGCAAGTGCAGTAACACACAGAGGCTCATTTGTTTGTATGATAAATTAGTATAGGGATTATTATATAAAAAAATAAATAAATAGGTAAACATTATCGTGTTACACAACTTTATTATGTCGCTCCATTGGCGGCTTTGAATTTTTGTCGCCATATTAGCGATGGATTTTTTTTTTTTTTTTTTTTTTTGTATGAAAAGGGGAAGACTATTTTGCTAATAATTTTATCAGACTCCTTTTTGTTTATACATAAGAATCCTTTATATTCTGCTTATGTTTTTAGGTTTAAAATAGAGCTTGTTGAAATAAATTTCCTATCTTTAAAACTGCATTTGTTCTGTAAATTTTGTGTAAAAATAAATCATTTATGTTTATATATATTTGATGCGCTACTTAGATTAAAATGGCTGTTGCTATATTAAACTTCTTGTCGAAAAACGTTCGGTGTACTTCAACACCAAAATTTAAAAAATCGCCCAGCAGGATCAGTTAATGAAACTGATAAAATAAAATATGGTTCATAGAGTTTAATCTATTTAAAAAAACTTTTAAAACCTAAATTATTAATGTATCGTATCACATACATAGATATAGTAATATTATATAGATTGATCATTGGGGAGAAAAAAGTGATACCTTTTCACTCGGGAAAAGACGGCGATTTTACCAAAATATGGCTGCTGTCGTAGCGGCTAAGGCCTGCACGATGTTGGGTCGTCTTGAGACGGGACTGCATGGATACCCTCGTATCTGGGTCAGTCGATGATGGGGCGCGCTTGCGTGTCACCTGTCTTACCAAAATATGGCAGTCTTTCCCCGAGTGAATACACACGGGAATACACACGAATGTTTTAGCAAATAAAATTCATGAATAATTTATTTACTAACGGTGAATGAAAAGCTCCAGATATAGTTTCAAATTCATTCTTCTTTTTTTCCTTCAATACCACTTAATGGCTGATTCCAAAGCTTTTTTTTTTTTTTTTTCATCAAAAATCTTTGCACGATAATATGGGGATGATAGATCTATATATATTATTATATCTATGATCACATAAATCTTTTCGAAGATAGAATAAAACTTAATTTGAAAAAAAAAAATAATAATAATAACTTTTGTTTATTAACCAAAATAATTGATGAAATTTGAAATGCAGGTTGGTCTTGTGGGGTACAGGCTGTATATTATATTTTTGTGTTCGTGAGAGAAAATTTAAAAGAATTTGAAAACTGCAATTTTTAATCCCACCTAAAAATCATGACTTAATGTGAAGCAGATTTTTCATTTTTTTTTTTTTTCTCCTAACGGTTTCCATACAATCTTCTGCTGTTGCCACCTAAAATTCATACTTTAGTTAATTTTAAAAAATCTAATTGTCCGATTGATAAGCTGTTTAATGCATCGGATTTACAAAAATTTTCCCTTTCATTTGGTATCTTATTTGTAACGATGCGACTGATATTTCTAATTTATTTTCCTCATTTTAAATAAATGTACGTTTTTTTTTTTTATTATTATTATTTTGTCGAAAAAAAATTTGGCAACAATTAAATTATGGATAAAATGTTAAAATTTAAATGGCTTTTTTATCAGAAATTAGAAGCTTATTATTTTCACATTTTAATTAATTAAGAAAAAACTAATCAAAAATTCGAAAATATGACTTCGATGTGCACAATGACCCATCGGGGGGCACCTTTGTATTAAATCTCGTGACTGTCCGAGCTACCGTTTTCGAGATCAGTGAAATATACAAATATTGCTCACTTAATAGTATAAGATAAAACGTTAGGGGAGATTAGGGTGACTTGATCCCCTTGATCATTTTCTTGCAGTTTTTAATTTTTTTGGGGGGAAAAAACAGGTTTTTATTTGGATGTTTTGAATTATTATTAAAGCTCCTACTTTTTACTTATTTTTAGTATTTTTTTTACTTTTATAGAACCATTTTTAAAATTATGAAATTAAAAATAAAAAAACATTGAAAAAAGGATCAAGTCTCCCTAATAGCAGGGAGACTTGATCCCTTACCAAGGGAGACTTGATCCTTGAAACACAGACTCATTTAAATGTCTCAAATTTATTGTCACCTGATTTGTAAAAGAGGAAAAAAGAAAGAAAAACTTATGGAGAAAAATGTACATTTAATAAAAATCACTGTTTTCCATATGAATGATTGCAGTCACTCAAATTAATCAAGAAATATTTTCAAAGCATGAAAAATCAAACATAAATGTTAAAACTGTTGCAGTTCGAAGAGTTCCACCAAGCATGGATGTAAAGGGCAAAATTAACGGTCGCCACCGGCCACATGGCGACTAAATAAAAAAAGATGGCGATTAAAAATTATGCGTCGATCGCCACTAAAGTCGCCACTTTTTGTGATCATTAAAAGATTCTAAAAATTGAGCGATGATAGGCAATCGAAGCCTTGTGATTTCCAATCTTTTTCCATCCATGGCATAAATCCATAAATGTCAATGTTCATTTTAAACTTGCTGTTGGTATAAATGGGTCCACAGAGTGAAAAGCAGAGTCTTTTGAACAATCACAACATTTAATAATATATAGAAAAGTAGAATAACATAATGCGGGCATTTCTTGCCGCTCGCTTAGTAAAGCTTTCTCGTACAGACACCTGTAAACTTCTCTCTCAGAGAGGCGACGATGCGCCGTTGATTACGTAATACAGTTACGTCACATCTGACGTCATGACAGGTGGTGAGCTAGTTAACAGCTGATATGAGGAAACATGCATTGAAATCCTTCATTTCCCCCTTTTTCAATAAATGTTTCGAAAATAAAACATATTTATGCATTATAGTAGCAGATTAAAAATTACAGAAAATTATTTTTATGCAAAGGTGACTTAAAATAAGAAAAGTGTTAGTAAAGAAATATAATTATAAGCAAATAATTATGGTTAATATAATAAAATAAAATACGTAAAATATAAGCAGTTAATTTCTTAATGAAAACACAGTTTAAATATATATATATTTTTTAAGTTCGTCAGTCCTGAGTATTAAGTCCTATCATACCACAACATTTTTCATGTTTATATGCATTTAAACTTTTTGTTAAAATATCTGCAGGTTGTTCATCTGATGAAATATATTTAATGTCAATTAGTTTATTATTGTAAACTTCTCGCACAAAATGATGACGAATGTCAATGTGCTTAGATCGATTGTGATGAACAGGATTTTTTACTAATCTCAGTGCAGATTGATTGTCGCACATGATTGCAGTAGGACTTGATACAATTTCAGGATCCAATTCTTTTAAGAAATTTCTAACATGAATTGTCTCTTTTGCGGATTCGGACAGAGACATATATTCAGATTCTGTTGTGGATAGAGCAACGGTTCGCTGCTTTCTAGATTCCCAAGAAATAGGTCCACCGGCATACTTAAAGACGTATCCTGTATATGATTTTCTATCATTTATATCCGATGCCCAATCGGCATCAACAAATGCTGTCAATGGTTTATCGTCTCTGTAATACACAATTCCTAAATTTCTAGTGCCATTGAGATACCTTAGTATTCTTTTAGCAGCTATCCAGTGAGGTTTTCCTGGATTGTTATTAAACTGACTTAAATAATTTACAGCATGGGTGATATCTGGTCTGGTAGCAACCGACAGATACATAAGAGAACCAATTAATTGTCTATAAGGAATTTTTGACATATATGATTTCTCTTCTTCTGTATTTGGACACATTTGTTTAGTTAATTTTACACTGTTATCTAAAGGTGTATTTACCACTCTAGAATCTTCCATATTAAATTTATTTAATAAATCTTCAATGTATTTCTTTTGTGTTATAGTGATGCTGTCCCTATCTTGATTAAATTCAATGCCTAAGCAATAATGCAGAAGACCCATATCTTTCATTTTGAAAGATTCTGCTAATTTATTTCTTATATCAAAATAGTGCTCTTCACTTTTAGTGAGACAAATTAAATCGTCGACATAGACGATTATAATAGCATCAAAAGGATATTTTGAGTAATAGACACATTTGTCGGAATTCAAAGGGTTAAATTTCATTTTTCTCAATTTCTCATCTAATTTCTTAAACCACTGTCTTCCTGACTGCCTAAGGCCATACAAAGATTTTTTTAATAAACACACTTTATTTTCGTGTATATCATTTTCAAAAAATTCAGGAAGTTCCATATAAATTTCTTCATGTAACATTCCGTTAACATATGCCATAATGAAATCTAACTGGTATGCTGTGAAACCATTCTGGATAGCATACGCGATTGCAGTTCTTATAGAACTTAATCTGGCTACTGGTGAAAAATTTTCCTCAAAATCTATACCTTGTTTCTGTGAACACCCTTTGGCAACCAATCTGGCCTTAAATTTTTCAATTTGACCATCTGGTTTGAATTTTGTTTTTAAAACCCATTTACACCCAATTACCTTTTTATCTTTTGGTCTATCTACAATTTCCCAAGCGTTTTGCTTAACTAAAGAATCATATTCTAATTTCATCGCGTTTTCCCAATTTTTAGCATAATCTCCATTTAACGCGTCGATCACGCTGGGATTAATTTCATTAAATGAGTTATCAGCTAATTGAGAAGTTTCATCTTTATATTTTGTATCTGTAATACATTCCTTATGAGAGTTTTGAAAGTTCCAACTTTTACTTTTTTAGGTCTTCCGGGACCACGTTTAAAAATAGGATTGTTTTTATTAATCCTTTCCTCTTGTTTACATATATCGCCAGCACTCTCCTCCCCTCCACTCACATCTTCTACGTTCCCCCCTTCAGAGTGGCTCGCTTCCCCCCCTTTCCAAAAAGAGAAACTTTCTCCGTTGAATTCATGGGGATAGGAAATCGATCCGCTGTTTTTCCCCCTGTCTGCGGTTTGAGTAGGGATAGGAGTTTCATTTTTAATATTACAATCATTGCATTTATTCTCAGACGGAAAAATTAATTCTAATTGATCAGTAGTGGCTGAATCATTTATTTCAAATTCGTCTATAAATCGAACATCACGACTTATGACAATTTTTCTGGTATCCTTATTCCATAATCTGTAAGCGCGTGATTCATTTGAATAGCCAACGAATATATGTTCGTGTGACCTAGCTTCAAACTTTCCTTTTGATTTTTTATTTAGAACAAAACATTTCTGTCCGAAAATTTTAAAATAGTTAACAGTTGGTTTATAACCGAAAAACAATTCGAAAGGTGTTTTGTTTTCTTTAATTCCTTTAGTGGGACACCTGTTTCTAATATATGCAGCGCAATTTACTGCTTCAGCCCAGAATGTATTTGGAAGGTTTGATTGCATTAATAAACACCTCGCCATTTCGCATAATGTACGATTTTGTCTTTCAATTCTAGAATTTTGCTGAGGGGTCATTGGCGATGAAAATTCGCGTTTAATACCGCATTCTTCAATATATTTATTGAATTCTTCGCCACAATATTCCAAACCATTATCAGTATGCAGTATTTTAATTTTTTTTCCTAATCGATTTTCGACTGCTGCTTTATATCTCCGGAACGCGTTCTTAGCTTCATCTTTTGTTTTTAGAAAATTTACTTCAATGTAACGAGATTTATCATCCAAAAAAGTAATAAAGTAACGTGATCCGCCATGGGATTTAACATTTATAGGGCCACATAAATCAGAATAAACTACTTCTAATAATTCATCACTATGAAATTTGTTTTCTTTACAAAATGGTTTCACAGTTTGTTTAGACCTAATACATACTTTACAATCTTTTAAGGAATCTTTTTCATTAAAATTTAAATCTCTTAACATATTTTCAGATTTTAATAATTTTAAATCTTTTTCATTTAAATGTCCTAATTTTAAATGCCATTTATGAAAGTTGCTTACCTGAGTTGATGCAGCGATATCCACATGCGGCTGAAAAAAATATAAATCACCTTTTCTCGTAGCACTTATAATCAGAGAGCCGTCCTGCTCTGTGATTTTCGCACATTTTTCGGTAAATACAACTCGGCAGTTGTTTGCTGTAGCTTTTGATATGGACATTAAATTGCATTTCAATTTTGGAACGCACAAAACATTTGTTAACTTTAAATTGGTTACACCGTGATTACCGGGAACTTTTAATTTGACTGTTCCAACACCTGTGATCTCCGCTGTTTCATCTACAGCTAATTTTATAAATGATCCAATTCTAGGTTCGAAATCTGTAAACAAATTCTTGTCATGAGCCATATGGGATGTCGTACCGCTATCGAGACACCACTCGGAATGTTCTTGGAAAGAGTTACTGGCTGCCATCGTGAACTCTGCACTATCTTCAACCATGAAAGATCTATCTTTATATTTATTCGATGAAGTGAATTTTCTGTCTGAGATCTTCTTTCTGCATTCTGAGGCTTTATGCCCTACTTTTGAACAGTAATTGCATTTGAAGATTGCATAATTTCTTTCGCCATACGTGTTCTTGTTCTGCACAGGCTTTAAGATTTCTCTTTTGTTCTTTTCAGGAAGATTTTTCTTGTGAGTTGTAAAATACGCATTTGATGATTCTTGATGCTTTTTATTTTTTCTTGACTCGTATTCTTCCATCATTTTAATTTTCAGAGCTTCAGGCTGCGGCAATTCATCTCTTGCTTCTATGGCGCACCTGAAATTTTCATAGCTGTCAGGAATACTGTATAAGAGCAAAATTGATAATAGGTCTTCGGCTACTTGAATGTCCATTTCTTTTAGCTTGTCCACTATATCAAAGAAAATATTTAGGTGATCGGACATATTTTCACTATCAGACATTTTCTTAAAGAGTAGCTGCTTCAACAGGGTGGCTTTCTTTGCCGGTCCTCTCGATTCGTAAACTTCTTTTAATTTATTCCATACTTCATTTGAGGTGGTACAATGTTTAATATGACACAACTCACTTGGGATAATTGCTAGGATTAAATCGGCCCTAGCTTTAAAGTCATTTTCGAGCCATTTTTCTTCGCCTTCGGCGCCTTCATCGGGCTTAATTTTCGTTCCGTTAGCATAACTCCAGTGATCATTCTTGATTAAAACAGCTTCTATCTGCAGCTTCCATGCATCGAAATTGTTTTTCGATAACTTTTCTATATTTAATATTTGCGACATATTTAATCAGCTATAGTAGCTTCTTTATAAAAATAGAATCAAAAATACTTTCGATTTCAGCCCTTAGGCTTAACAGTAAGTCGCACTTTCGTTTTAACGAATGTTAATTTAAATTTTTAAAAAGTCCGCAGTAAGATGCGTGTCTCTGGGCCCATAACCATTGTTGGTATAAATGGGTCCACAGAGTGAAAAGCAGAGTCTTTTGAACAATCACAACATTTAATAATATATAGAAAAGTAGAATAACATAATGCGGGCATTTCTTGCCGCTCGCTTAGTAAAGCTTTCTCGTACAGACACTTGTAAACTTCTCTCTCAGAGAGGCGAAGATGCGCCGTTGATTACGTAATACAGTTACGTCACATCTGACGTCATGACAGGTGGTGAGCTAGTTAACAGCTGATATGAGGAAACATGCATTGAAATCCTTCACTTGCTTTATTATATTCTACAACCTATAAAGAAGTAGAATTGTTTAATATATCTCACTCATATAATTTTTTGCCCCCCCCCCTTTCCCTCCCCCTAACGATCTGTGATCACACAGCTTATAGAAAGCTTTATAATTTCTAGTCATTCTCCATTTGCTGCAAAAATATAAACATCTATTTTAAACTTACTTTATTAGATTCTAGAATCTGAAAAGAAGTAGAATTGTTTAATATCTTACTCATAATTCTTGTAATTCCCCCCCCCCTGCTACCCTCCAACGATTGGCAATCACATGCTCCACTGAAGCCTTATAATTTACAATCTTTCTCCATCCATAACAAAATGTAAATATTCATTTTAAACTTTCTTGATTAGATTCTAGAACCTATAAAGTATATAGATGTACCCCCCCTCCCCCCCCCCCACACACATACACATGTGCGCTCCATTTCAACTAGCAGTTAATGATCAAATGTCCTGCAAAGCACAATCTTTTTCCATTATTATCTACATAGTATTTAGTGTATATTTAACCCATTTAAGATATTTGACAAATGTGTGTATCAAAATTTGATTTGGCTTAAATGTGTATTTTTCAAAAATTTTTGTATTTGCTTTCTTTTGAGTAGAAATCTTCCTTTTTCCTTTCCATTTTAAAGTAGAAATCTCCCTATTTTTAAAGCTACAAATTTGGCAGCTAAATAAATTATTTTTAATGAAGCAGCTAAGTTTCCATATCTATACTTTTTAAGAGGAAATATTTTAACTCTATTGAAATAAAATCATTTTAAAAAGTGTGTTTCTAGAAATAAGAAACAATAATAAAACTGCTAACTGTATTTACACATGACCATGTAAAAAGTTGTGATGATGATGAATCAGCTGATTCATTTACTAGAAAATATCAATATGAACTGTGAATGATAACAGCTTATTTCACTTAAATAAATTGAAAAAAAAAAAAAAAAGTACTACTGAATTATCTGAAAGATAAAACTTTTGCTGTTATTATTACAGCACAGCCCTAAGCAGATTTTAATTTAGGATGTGCAATTTAGGATTTTTAAAAAGAGCATAATTACAAATTACAATTTCAGTGTCCCTGTGTTAATTTTATTATTATATTTTTCTTGTGGTGATTATACCGCAAAATGGTAACAATGCTTTTTGCAGTCTGAAAGAAATAGTCTTATCATGTGAAAAATGGCCACTAACTTAAAAAAGTGGCTACTAATGAAACTGACAGTACCGGCCACTGGCCACTAATGAATTTTCCCAGTTTTGCCCTTTACATGGATGGTTTTGGTAATTTTTTGACAATATCTTCACTATTCACAACACTTATGTCCACGTTTTCTGGATAGATAAATTGGTTGGTATTAAGCCCTCGTTTTCTTAAGAAATTTATTTCAAATTCAGACGGTGAAATCTTCTTTTCAATTTTTCCTACGAAATGAGTGATTTTCTTCTTTTCTCGAAATCGTACGATAACAAACTCATTTACATCAATGGAAAAAAATTTGTGGATCTTCGTTGGTTTCAAGAGACTGTTCATCAAATGTTTCTGGTCTGGTTGAATCATGAATGCTGTAATTATCATCACTTCCTGAAAATTCTAAGTAAAGCCAGTTTCATCTATATTCCACAAACACTGTGGATCCAGTTTTTCTTCTTTGTATATTTTTTCTAAATTTGAAAAAAACATATTAACATTATGCTTATTGAAACTAACTGCACGGTTAAGACTAGTTGCCTCTGGCGTACGAAGTGCTAATGTTTTATTACGATCCATGAGACCTCTGTACCAGTCGTATCCAGCACACTCTTCTGTTTTCCAAGATTCAGGAACTTTCTTATCATTATTCACAGCATATTGAAATGCTAACTTTCTCAACTGCATAGGCGTAAGTCCATGATGTAATTTACTGGATGTTTTTAAATATTCACATAAAAGATCTTCCGTAACAGAAAATATTTGTGAGCGCTTATAGTTCGATTCATAAGAAATGTCACTTTCTTCAACTTTTTGTTTCATGACATAGCGCTTTAAGGTCATCACTTTAATATTATATGATTTTGCTGCACCTTTTAAACTGGATCCATCTAATACAGCATTTACTGCTGCCCGCAAATCTCCAGCATTAATAGTTTTTCTGGGTTGAACACCTTCTTTACGTGTGTAAATACGTGGCATGCCTCCAGAGAGAAAATATAATCATTGCAATAAAATTAAAAAACTCTTATAACTAATTTAACTTAACTCTGGGGACACTTGATCCCCAGGATCAAGTCTCCCCGTACAATGGGGATCATGTGTCCCTACATGTGTATGTTTTCTAAAATTAATTCTTAAACCAAAAGTAAACAAACTATTTTGGTTTTAAATAGCATCATTTAAGCAGCAAACTATGTTAGTATATTATATCAATGAGCATTAGTAATTGAATATATGTAGCAAAAAATAAATAAATCAAACTGCTTACTGAAAAAAAGATCTGAATTTAAGAAATCAAAGATTCCTTCCTAACAATCAAAATAAAAATGGCTGAATGAAATTTTGTTGCCAGATTTGTTGCTAAGGAATAACGTTATCAGTGTTGACAGTTTAAAAAATATAATTGCTAATCAATTTTGATTTAAGGCCTGGGGATCAAGTCTCCCAAGGGATCAAGTCACCCTATTCCCTAATGATATTTAGATATAATACATAATATTGTAATAAACATTAATTACTGCTATATTAATACTGGTGATAATAACAAGATACAATCTTAATTTTAAACGAACTTCATAAATAGGCAAACTTGTTTGAAGAACAACAGCAAATAATTACAAAAGTAAATTGTAGAAATTTAACTTTATATGTAAATTATAGGGAGATTCATTTAGCCTTGAAACAAATAAAGAAACGTACATTAATGTATAATATACATGCTTATTTTCTTCGTGGTTATTTTGAAAGCCCGGGTTCTGAAATTTCAATAGTCATCAGAGGTAGGAAGAAGGTGTGTCGTCCTCAAATTGTTCCTCTCCGTCTTGCAGTAATCATAAAAGCTCTTAGAATAGCTTGTCATCTTCTTCAGCCTCGTCAAATGATTAAATTAGTACGACATTTTCCTGTTGAGGATCAGAGTCCTTGTTACTATACCAGTTTCACTGAATATTTTATAGCCAACATTTTGGAAGCAAACTGCTTTCTTGTTGGCAGTTTCGGCTATTAGAACATCTTCACCATATTTTTTGCAAAGGCGTGATGTAACCGTTCTGATGCCAGGACGAAAATCACCCTCTATTTTATTCATCAAATACTTTATTAGACTGGCACTCCTCCGAGTCGTTTTCAGTGTAGGAGTAAATTGATTCCATTGCCTCATCAGTGTTGCTTGCAGGGTAGTATCCTCGTTTCATCTCACTTTTAGGCCTCCAAAGCAGTTTTTGATGACAAAACCTGTGATACCCAGCATTTATAGCAACTAAACCTTTTACATTTCCGATGCATTCAAGTACTTTTTTTCTTCTCTCATCCCCACGATTGTCGGCACCATTTACAAGTGTTTCTTTCACACCAGTTTCATAGCATGGTGGATAAAATTTCTTTCATTCTCAGGAAGTCGTTCCTGTTTCACAAGAAACACTGATCTTTAAAACTGAAACCTTCAGTTCTTGATGGAAGATATGGAGCCGCACAGTTTAGGCCAGCTCCATCACCAGTTGTATGACGCTGTACATATGCTGCAATCATTCGCTCATTGATGTATCCTTTCCGTTTGTGACAGGCATTGTGAATTCTTACTTGCTTTAGGTTCTTCAAAAAACACTAATGTTCTTAATTTTGACGTTTTGCATTGCACTTTTACAGATTTACAGAATTTTTGTATACCTTTCTCCTTCAGAATCTTTACTTCACCTTTATCAAACTGATTTCGAAAATAAAACAAACACTCCGCTTATTGTAATAGAAAACGCTCACGGGTTGAAACAATACGTTCGCACGTTCGAACTGAACTGAATAACATAGATCGATGTTTACGAGGCGTACTACAGGAAGAGAAAAGGCGGGAGGAAAGGGAGAGCTTTTTGTGTAAAGGGGGGGGGAGGGGGGGAACAGTTTTTTTTTTTTTTTTAATATACTTTCTTTACTACGAAGCAGATGTCATTTCCTAAGGTCAGACAGCTGAATATGTCCCTTCCTTTCTTTCCGTTTTCTAAAAAACAATCATGCACCGACCCATTTCTTTGAGTTGTATTTTATTAGCTTGAGAAAAAATGCCGACTTTCAAGAGGCTGTAACACGCTTGCTATTAGTACTACAAAAAAGTTGTAATGAAGAAAAATGTAGGAAATTTAATCTTCTTTAAATAGAAAAATATCGCTAAATTTAGACATTTCTGAGAAATTTCAAAAAAAGCCAAAAAAGTAGTACATTTTCGAGGTTTTTCAGCCGACAAAAATTCTCCCGGGGTCGATCATGTTGGATAACTCGTTTTTTTTTTCATATTGACACTCATATGTACAAATTAAAAAAGAAAAATCTTCTACCCCACCTTTTGCTAGGTAAGCCCTTTTTTACATACCTATTGACTGGACTAATATGGCATATGGGCATGCCCTGACTTAACGGCAGGGCATACGGGGCAAATGCCCTGGGCCCCCCCTACAGGCATATGCAGAAATTCTGCAACCTAAAGAGCTCTTATGCCATTGCAAGGGGGCCCCCCAGAATAGGCTTGCCCCGGGGCTCCAGGTAGTCTTATTTACGTTTAAAATTTGAAACTCATAAATATTATACCAATTTCACCACCTAATTAAAACTCTAATTTACCAGGAGCAAAATTATTATTAAAACCAAATTAATATTGCACAATAGTGAAACCAAAATCGTTCAAAGAAAGGTTTCCAGATAAAATGCATGGTTCACGACCCAATTTTCATACTTCCACAGGCTGTAAAATTTTAATATAGGACTCCCACGACGCCTTTTAAATTTTTGTCGTCATGTTCACAATAACTTTTCATTAATTTTGGTGTATATATATACTTTTTTTTAAATAAATAAATAAAATAAAATAATTCCTATTTTGATTATATTTTTTACGATTATGTGTTTTAGTCAATTTATGACACAAAAATTCATATTCTGTATATATATCTTTAAAATATTGCTAGGTTTAAAATGGCGCTTGCAAAGATTCTGAATAAACAACTGTTAAAAATATATTTTTTTGTGAAATAATCTCATCAGACAAATGTCGTCAGTTTTTCTTATTAGTCCGCATGCTTAAATATTGTCCATGTATAAATATTTTTTTTTATCCTCGAGTATCGTATCGTTTCGATAAAAAATAATTGAAACTGGTCCACGTTAGAAAAATATTACATAGATATTGCTAATACTATATCAATTGACTTTATGGTTATGCACTAGTGCTGTTCTCCCACCGCCACACTACATTTTGCTTTCACATTACAATTGTGGCAACTAGAAGTGCTTTACCTTATGAAGAGACGTGCTTAAAAGTTTTAAACAATTTCTGCATGTTTCTGTAATTTATGGTGTTCATTTTTGTGCAGCAGTTTTTAGCACATATAAATGAAAGATTTTAAAAATCTCTTTTTCGTAATTTATATAAACTAGCAGGCTTTGCCCCTTTCGCTGGGCACTATATTTAAAGGATTTCTTTTTAAATGAATAATTAAAACGTTGAAATAAATGTATTTCGACTGGCGACCACTTTCGTGGCAGCTTTAGTACGAGACCGCCTTGGCAATATCAAACATTTTTTGAACTTATCGAATTTGTATAACAAAACTATTATTAAAAGGAATATTCTCGAAAACTGTCCAATAGTAGTGTTAATTCTTCGAATATTCTGGAAACAGTTGAATCTGTTACTCATGCAGTAAAAGTCACTATTCGATGAATGTTTTGGAACAGTCCAAAAAAACAGTCACTTGTTCTACAATAGTAAAGCAAATAACATCAAATACTCCAGAGCAGAAATTTTTGCTAGCTCGCGAAAAATGTACAGTCACTTAGAGCTCAATACTTAAAGTGCAATCACTCAGAATAGGTATCTCTGAATAACTCTGAATCGCAGTGACTACATACCCTTTCGCAGAAATCAACTCGCTCCTGTTTATAACTTCTGGCTATGGGGCTTGGCGATGATTCCATCGCGAATCCCATGGAAAGCTCGAGATCTATGTTCTCGTGTGTCGGAGAGCTTCGAAACTTCGGGAACCCTAACTACCATTTTTCACCAAATTTGGTCGCCCACTCGCCATGTTTATCGCCAAGGCTGACCCCACTGGAAGTGAATGAACTGCCCTTTTATTTTCACTTAACTGTAAAACTACTTTCATTGCAACAGTACAATTGATGCAAGAAAAAGGTTTAATCACGGCCCGACTAACAAAGTTTTGTGCCCAGGGCACTTTCAAATTTTAGTGCCCCCCCCCCAAAAAAAAAAAAAAAATAATAATAATAATAATAATAAATAGTAATAATAATAATAATAATATCTGTTTCTGTTTTTGGCTTTAATAAAATTATTTCACTCAGCCAAATATAGGTGCTGCCGGATTATAGATGCTTCTCCGTACGTTAATTGCATAATTTCATGTATTTCAAATGATCTGATGTACAGTACTGTGCGCCCGCCGAAGATTGATACCTGGTTGGCAAAGTGCCAGGACGATTCCACTTACGCTCTGGGAGACACAGCAATGAAGAGAGAGGGGAAATTTTTCTATTATTCTTGTTTCTTCTGTTATGTGTAGAATAATTAATACTCCTGCTTTGTTTTCTTTTATTTCTTTCTGTATAACAGTCTGTTTATATTGGAAATGGATCGTAAGAAGCTTTAGAAGGAGAAGCTATTGTTCCACTTTCCCAATCAGTGAAACGTACGAGTGAAATAACTAATATATCAGAAGCCACGATGAAAGAATACGTAGAGAATCAAAAGGAGAAGACAAGCCAATGTTTGTATCACCAAATTAGCGGCAAAAGAACAGTACCATCGAAAACATTTCTCTGGATAATTTTGATTGCTATGTTATTCGAAGAACAGTACATGAGTTTTACGCAGTAAATAAGATCGTACCTACCATTCCCAAATTAATTCCTGTACTTAAAGAAAAGATAAATTTTAAGTATCAAAGAGAAACTTTGAGAAAAATTCTTCACGAAATAGGATTTAACTTCCCCGTCAGGTACGACTTGCACATTAGTCCCCTTTAAATATAGTGACCAGCGAAGCTGGCAAAGAATTCGTTGATTCACTACCTTAATTTATTTCACATTTCGTCATTTTTTAAGGGATTATATACTAGTTTGTAAATAATAATTGACATAATTTTTAAATTAGTGTTACACACTTCAAAGAACAAAGTTAATATATCCCCACAACGACATTTGGCAATTTTTTGTTGGCGATTATGGCTAAATCATAAATCTAAAAATCATAAATGTTAAAATCATAATCTAAATCATAAAACCATAAATCCAAAATAAACAACATATTGGCTGCCATATTATATCGCCAAAGAAAAATCGCCAAATTCAGCTATGGGGATATACTAAAGTTATACCTTAAAACTATTCCCTTTATAATATTATCAGTTTTTCTTTCTTTTAATTAATCGTAAAATATTTATATAACCAGATATTCAAGAATCAGTTCAAAGAAGGAAAAGAAATAGAATCAGTGAGTTTATAATTTTTTCATACCAATAAACAAACGCATCCCTAGGTACTACGGAAATTCCTATTTTATAAATGGACCAACCCTTTTCACTCATGCGCAGATGACGCCAGGGATCATCCTTCTGCGGTTTAACAGTATCAATCAAGATTTTATTTTAAAATTTTATTCATAAAAATAAAACATAGTTGAATTAGAAAACGAAAGAAAAACTAGGGGACTTAGATCAGATATTTTTAACCATTAGTAAAATTTTGTGCCCCTCAGAAATTTCGTGCCCAGGGCACGTGCCCCGGGTGCCCGTGCGATAATCAGGCCCTGGATCCCTTGTAACAGTATGCTATGAGCACTATTTCTGCCGTATTTTGGACAACTAATGTTTCTACGACTATTTCCCGTAAAACATATTTTTATTTAGTTATTTAAATATTAATTTGAATTAATCAAATATTTCTGCCCGACAGCATACAAGTGCAATCACACACAGCAGCTCATTTATTTGCATGTTAAATTAGCTAGTATGTAAAAAAAAATAAGTAAACATTATCGTGCTACACAACTTTATTATATATCTCCCTTGGCGGCTTATGAATTTTTGTCGCGATATTAGCAATTTTTTTTTTTTTTTTTTTTTTTAACTAATGTCTTGCATAAAAAGGGAAAGCCTATTTTGCTAATACTTTTATCGGACACCTTTTCGTTAATATATAAGAATCCTTCATATTCTGTTTATATTTTTAATGGTTTTTAGGTTTAAAATAATGCTTGCTGATTTTTTTTTTTTTTTTTAACTGCATTTTTACTTTCATTACCCGACTACCTTAGGTAATGGAAGTATTGCATTCGGTCCAAAAATTCAATGTCGAGTTTTCATCTGATTTACGCGTTTTAAGTTCCCTAAGTCTAAAAAAGTAGTTTTTGGCAGTTGGTGAATGTGTGTGTATGTATGTGTGGAATCTTCTGGGTATCATATCTCCGAAACTAATAAAGATAGAACTATAAAACTTCAGAGTTGAGACATGACTGATGTACAGAGGAATTTTCCAAAATTTGATGAAAATTGGAAAACCGGATGTGGGACATCGGTAACCGGAAGTGGGACCGTAAGTCCATATCTCAAAAACGGCTCTAACGATTTTCTTCAGATTTGCTATAGAGTCTCTCTATTAGATGTCCTTTCGAATAATATAGTTGGTTGGTTCAGGAAAATTGTTAGACGCCCTGTATAAACAGCTGAATTTCAGGTCTCGCAAATGCGTTCCTTTTAAAACGGCTGCACAGATTTTTTTCAAACTCAACATATTAACTCCCTTTTAAATATCCCTTTGCATGTAATTATTGTTTTCCGGTCAATAATTGCGTATATCAAGTTTTGGTAAAAGTTGGTATCTCAAACGGCTCTAACGATTTTCTTGAAAATTCTTACATAAATCCATTTTAGATAGCTTTTCTTGTGCATTACGTGGTTATTATAGGAAAATTAACAGTGATCCTGCTTAGGTAGGTAAGTTTTATATCTCGGAAATTTGAGTTTAAAAAAACAATTATCATTTCCCCCCCCCCTTATTTTCTAACTCTGTAAACTCTGTAAATTAAACTATGTAAATTCTGTTTTGCATGTCTTTTAACAACTTTCTCTCATAGAAAATTTGTTAGGCAAATTTTATGTCTTCTGGTAAAAAGTGCATATAATACGTGTAATATCGGGTAATGGAAGTCGTGTGGTTGTTTCACACCAGATTTTTTTCTATAAAATTATCTACTCCGATTTACATACATATATATTAGTACAGCATGTATTAGAATTGTAAACTATATTAGCACTTTATCAATGTGTATAATTTTTTTTAGAGTGATAATGACGTGAATTTTGTGAAACGCATAATTTATATCTATCTTTATATATATATATATGTATGTATAATTTATTATTGTTCACGTTTAAGTAAATGTATTTATCCCCCCCCCCGCCCCGTTTTCGAGAACGGTGCACAGTATCTTGCTTGCTTTTAATAGTACAATATTCATGACAGCATTAATGGGAAATAGTAAACTTAAATAATACATATATATCAGTTTCAAAGAATTCCATGAATATTTACAGGAATTAGAACGTGGAAAGACAAACAAACAGAAAGGCATACTTGTATACTAAATGAATTCAAAATCGCTCTTAAACATTGTTGGAAAATGTGTTAAAAACTATTAGTAAAATTGAAAATCTATTTTCAGATATTTCCGGTTATAGCCCTTAAATTTATGTGAAACTTTTTGAGTGGCTCTGTAAATCTTAATGCTAATAATACTGTAATTATAGTTTTTTTTTTTTTTTTCCTGCATATGGATAATAACTGTCAATTTCATTATAATCTGTACAAAAATAAAGGTACTAAGAAGTATATCTCATAGAACGCAATGCTTTGAGATTGCTTCGGGTGTTCCTATACACAAACCAAAAATAGTATTTACTCCATTTTCAATAGGGTGCATTGCATAGTAAATATAAAAAATACATGCCAATTTCAAGAAATTCCATGAATATTTATGGAAGTTAAAATACGGACACGCAGATGAAGAGTCAAGCAGACAGAAAGACAAACAGGCTAATCCAACTCATAATCACTCTTAAACGTTGTTAATAAGAGTTAAAAATACTTAATAAAATCGAAAATTCAATTCCAAAAATTTCCGGTTGCAGCCTTTTAAAGTATCTGAATATTATGTGATGCCCTGTAAATCTAAATGCTAACCATATTTTATTCTATAGAAAATATTTTTTCTATATATGTATAATTAATGTCAAATCATAATGATTTGTACAAAATAAAGGTAATAAAAAGATGCTTATAGAAATCCCTCCAACAGAACTCAATGCTTTGGAATTTTTTCAGTGTCTCTGTACATAAACCAGCTATGGTATTCCTCCATTTTGAGTAGAGAACGTACTTGAATAACATATATCAATAAACTGGAATATTATATATAAGTTTCAAGAAATTCCATAAATATTTACGAGAGTTACAGCGCGGGCTGACACAGGCCCTGATTACCCAAAAGGCACGAGAAGCATGTGCTTCCCCTGGAAAATTTTGAAAAGGCCCCAAATTAAGCAAAAAAAAAATCTGATGTGGGCACCACATGACTTCCTTATACACTTTTAGAAATATACATAATGTTAAAAAACATTGGCATTGGACCCGAAACAGTTGGCTAAAAATATTTTTAAAAAATGAATTATCACCGTGTTCTGAGTTTTCTGAAAGTTAGCTAAAAACCGATTGCAAGATTTGTATGGTAACGCTGACGAAGGCAGCAGGGACCCGAAAAAATTGGCTAAAAGTATTAAAAAAAGGAATTTTACCATGTTCTGAACTATTCTGAAAGTTTCAAATGTCTACCTAGTCGGGAAGTTAGTTAAATAATTTTTTTGTTGGACCATATAAACGCTGCCGAAGGCAGCAGGGACCTGAAACAGTTGGCTAAAAGTATTAAAAAGATGCATATTCACCGTGTTCTGAACTATTCTGAATGTTTCAAATGTCTAGCTAGTCGGGAAGTTAGTTAAATAAATTTTCTGTTGAACCATGTAAACGCTGCCGAAGGCAGCAGTGACCCGAAACAATTGGCCAAAAATATTTTAAAAATGCATTGTCACCGTATTTTGAGCTTTTCCGGAAGTTTTAAATGTCTAGCTAGTCGGGAAGTTAGTTACAAATCGATTCCAAGATTTGAACTGGTAACGCTGCCGAAGGCAGCAAGGACCCTATACAGTTGGCTAAAAGTATTTAAAAAATGCATTTTCACCGTGTTCTGATCTAATCTGAAAGTTTCAAATGTCTAGCTAGTCGGGAAGTTAGTTAAATAAATTTTCTGTTGAATCGCATAAACGCTGCTGAAGGCAGCAGGTATCGGAAACAGTTGGCTAAAAATATTAAAAAAATGCATTGTCAACGTGTTCTGAGCTTTTCTGAAAGTTTCAAATGTCTAGCTAATCGGAAAGTCAGTTAAATTGCAAGATTTGTCTAAACCGTTTTTGAGTTATTACCGTTTTTTGATACATTATGGCCAAATTTTTGTCATTATGAACCTAATTTTCCTAAATATCTCCAAAACGGAAAATCATAGAAAGTCCAAAAAGGGAGGTGCACAACTAGATGTTATAACAAACCTATGTACCAATTCGCAACTTTCTACGTCCAACCGTTTTTGAGTTATGCGACATACCCACACACAGACACACACACACACATACAGACGTCACGAAAAATCGTGTAAAATCCCTTATATCTCTAAAACGAGAGCTCGTGTTAAGATGACACTTGCAGGTGTGCAACTAGACATCATGAAAGTCACACGTAAAGTCACACAGCAACATTCAGCGATCATTCGTTTTCGAGCAATGTGAAATACAAAATCCATTTCGCAAATCGGGATTACTATACTTCCTTATACTTTGTATAAGGAAGTAAAAATGGACCCCGAATTGTAAGCTTGTGGTCTTAAAGCATTGTCTGATTATAAAACGTCACAGTCCTACCTGGCTGCACAACTATCATTTCTAGATTAGGATATGTGCTAATAAAGCTTTTACACATTCATTTATAATAGAATAATTTATATATTGTGATGAAGATAGGCTTTCACCCAGTTTATATCTTGGTTCAAAAATCAAGTGAATTTGCTTGTCTATATTTTAAGCGAATTTACTTGTCCTCAATTCCAGGTAACTACAAAATTTAATGAAAAATTTATAAATTTTTCAAGATGTTTGTATGAGTCTTTAGACCAAGAAGTCAGTGGGGGGCCCCCAAATGGATTTGTGCTTCCCCTCAATTGTAAGGTTAATCGGGCGCGGGCAGACAGAGAGACAAATCATAAACACTTTTCAACTAAGTCATAAACACTTTTCAACTTTATTAAAAAGTGTTAAAAACACTTTTCAGCTTTGTTGGAAAGCGTTTTTAACACTTTCCAAAAGATTTACCTGCCATTTCGCTCCTTTTTACTTATTACTCACATTACCCCCACAGACCTCTCATTTTACCCCATGCCATGCACTCCATGGCGATTACGTGCTACTTCCGAGCGTGTGATTTCCGAACCGTGCTATTTGTGAACAGATCATTCACCTGGCAGCTTATTCCTTCCCCATTTCAAGATAAGAGGGTATCGTGCCAGAGAGCACAGTCATAATTCCCTAATCGATAAAGGGGATTAGCTACTTTTATTAAAAGCTGCCAGTAAAAAAACAACGATTAAGTGGGACTGTGAAAGTCCATCATTCCCATTTTTATTTGAGTATGCTCCCTCTTTCGTTCAAGATAAATTGGTAGCGAAAGCGAACGAACAGCTTTTAGGCAATCTCATTTAAATTTCTGCTAAGATACATGATTATGTTGTGTGGATAAATGTATATGGATGCTTTTAATTTGTATGAAAATACATTGTATGCGTGTATATATATATTGTGTGTATGAGAAATTTTTTACACTGTAATAGTGAAATTATATATTCCAATTAAAAACTATTGTTATAAAAAAAAAAAAAAAAAAAAATTATGACTGACATACACTGATTCATAAGGGGGGAAGGCAGATGTTTTCTTAATTCCTTTACAGTTGACTATATACATAAAAAAAAAAAAGTGTCATATTTATTGGTTTTATAAATAATCTCTCGGAAGAAAATAGTGTTATTTGCATATGCATATTGTATAACAGGTCCTCATATACAACGTGTTATATATATATATATATATATATATAAATATATATATATATATATATACATGTGTGTATTTGCACACATGTATAAAAAATTATTTTATAATGTTATTGTTAATTTTTATTTATTTATACATTATTTTTATTTTTTTACATCAAGTTAATTTTTATTTACATCAAGTACTGACTTATCATTACAATAATCATACATTATCAAGGAAGACTTGAATTAATAAATATTTGCATTTAGAAATAAAGCCTTTTACAAGGCAAAATATAATGAAAAATTTATTATGAGTTGTATATTGTTGTTGTTTATATACATGTAAACAAAATATGACAGAAAACAATAATCACTAGAAGAAGAATGAGCAACGGCCACAAAAAAAAATAAATAAAAAGCTTATAAAAAAAAATAAGCAAGCGAAAAATAAAATTTAATGGGAAATCTTTGAAAGATTTGATTAACATGTTAATTAAATGATAATAATGTAAATGAGATCTTAGACCATCTGCAAGTTCAGAAATATTAAGGATATTAAAAATTGTGTTAGGCAACATGTCATATTGTACTTTTAAAGACATTCGTTAAAATGAATTTCAATTTGATTCAATAATTTAACTATTATCTTAAACATCTTAATGAATAACCTTACTTTTTAAACAATATAATTATTGTGATGTTATTTTAAACTTATGTTATACATAAATTATATTTCTAACCTTTATATTAAAATTAAAATAGTTATTTAGATCCATAGATGTTGCATAACAATGTTAATAATTTATTATTATTATTATTATTATTATTTTATGCTGTTATACTTCTTTCATATTTGTTATCAGGGTTGGCAGGTTTTTGACGCATGACAATTTTTGACGGTTTAAACCATGGTTAAAACCGTCATGTCAAAAACCTCCTTGTCAAAAATGTCAAAAACCTATATTTATAATTTAATTGTCATATAAAAACTTAGTTTAATAAAATATAATTTATAAAGATTTTTTGAAAAGTAAATACATTGATGTTCTTTGAAAAACACATTGTTACAACATTTTGATTAATGTAAAAAACAAAACTTTAGGCTTTTAAAATTTTATTATGAATTAGTTTTATGCTCATTCGAAATATGCGGTGATACTTTTATATATTACTAGCCGCCTTCGGCGACCAGCTGGTTCGCGATCCTTGAAAAGTCCGACTTTACGAAACTCCCACTTGGTTGCGCCTTTTTCCCGTTTCAGGTCCTACAACAGCTCATTGACATATAGTGAAAATAACTTTATTAAAAAATTTAATCGCAATAACTTCTCGCTCGGTAGCGCCTACGGCGCCCTCTTCTTGTTTCAATATCTGAGACAGCCTGTTCGCTCACCGTGTTACGATCTTTCAAAATTCTGACTTTAGCAAAGTCCAACTCGGTGGTGCCTGCGGCGCCTTATCTCCGTTTTAGAACTTACAACGGCTTCCACGCTCATACCGCAAATAGATTTGAAAATTTTAACTGTAGCAAATTTTCTCTCTGTGGTGACTATATGGCACCGCTTTATGTTTCAGGATTTCAAATAGCCTGTCCGCTCACCATGTGTAAAGGACCTTTGAAAATTCTGATCGTGGCAAATCCGCAACCCGGGGGGGCTTACGGTCTCCCAATCTCCTCCCTATAAGTAATTTACTAATAATCAGAATTGGAGATATTGAATTATTAAAATATCAAAGCGCGCTCTCGCGTCAGAGATTTGCAATATGTACTCCTCAATTTCAGTTTAAAAGACTTTTAAAATGATTTTTTACCTATGATTTTATGTTAATTAGAGATACAAAGGTAATATTAGCATTGTTATAACAAAATTTGTGTCTGTTTTTTTCGTGGTTTTTCTTTGAAACTTGCGTGTTAAAAATCCTTAATACGAAATGTGAACGAAGTATCGGAATTCGAAAGCCTGCATCATAATTAGAATGTAATAAAAGTGTTCTGGCTTTTCTGTGGTTTTCTCTGAAACACCCGTATGGAATTTAACGGCTTATATTAGTTTAAAAGTCTGTAATATTTCAAACGATGTGTTATAAGTAATTTAAGCATAATTAGAATTATAGATATTGAATTATTAAAATATCAAAGCGCCCTCTGGCGACGGAGATTTGCGACATATACTCTTCAATTCCAATTCAAATAACTTTTTAAATGATATATTACTTATGAAATTATGTTAATTAGAAGCTGAGATACAAAGCTAATATAGACATCTTTATAAAAACATTTCTGTCCGACTTATCCATGGTTTTCTCCGAAACTTGCAAAATTCCGGCCTATATAACGTTAAAAATCCTTAGTACGATATGTCAGCAGAAATTGGAATTCGAAACTCTGCAAAATATTAAAGAATAAAGGTGTTCCGCGTTTTCCGTGGTTTTCTCCGAAACTCCCGTTCCTTTTCTACATCTTTGCCCCTCTCCCCCCCCCCCCCCTATCCGTTCCTACTAATAATTTCACACTCGAAAATATCCGCAATCGATTTACCTTGCCTTAAAATCTTAATATACCAATTTCAAACCCTGTAACTCTTTTTTTTTTTTTTGCCCCTTTCCCCCCTCCCTCAAGCCCTTCCTAATAATTCTACTCTTTCAAAAATATTCACAATCGAATTATCGGGCATTAAAACCAAATACTACGAAATTTCAACGGCATATCTCAATTCAAAATACTCCAAAATATAAAAGAAAACTTAATCTTTTCCCAATAATTTTTTTTTTTTGTTTATTCATATATTTTCATGAAAATTGAACAGTAGTTTTGTAATATGCTGTGTAATCCGAATATTAATTTAAATTCAACGTAAATGAAAATTTGAAGAATTTTGAAATTTGCAATTTTTAATTCCACTTCAAGAACATGTGACATTAATGATTTCCAGATGTTTTGTTTGTGTTCCAGACAGTGCAGAAAATCGTCTGCTGATAGAACGTTTTTTTTTTTTTTTTTAAGCAATTAGCCGTAGAATCTTACTCATTTTTGGATCGACATGGGTCTACATTTTAATTAATATCTCCGCAACTAATTAAAATTTTTAAATTCTGTTTTCACTATCCCCTCGGGAAGGCTTCTGATTACCCGTATGTCAAATTTTATACTTCTGCGTTCAGTAGGGGCTGAACGTATAGATGCTCAGACAGACAGACAGACAAAGAGACAGACAGACATCTTCTTTTATTACGAGCCGCCTTCGGCGACCAGCTGGTTCGCGATCCCTGAAAAATCCGACTTTACGAAACTCCCGTTCGGTGACGCCTGCGGCGCCTTTTTCCCGTTTCAGGTCTGATAACAGCTTATTGATATATCGTGAAAATAGCTTATTGAAATCGCAGTAAATTCTCGTGCGGTAGCGCCTTCGGCGCCCTCTTCCCTTTTCAATATCTGAAACAGCCTGTTCGCTCACCATGTTATGATCTTTCAAATTTCTGACTTTAGCTAAGTCCCGCTCGGTGGCGCCTGCGGCGCCTTATCCCCATTTTAGTACTTACACCTTCCTCGCTCATTAGAATTTGAAATAATGAAATTTTAAAGTATTACAGCACCATCTGGCGGTAGAAATTTCTGTAATATATTGTTCAATTCAAAATCAACAAATCTTTCAAATGATGTATTACTTATGAAATTATTTTAATTAGTAGCTGAGATACAAAAGAAAACCTAATCAGGACACCTTAAAACGTGTAAATCAGGTGAAATCTCGAATTCCACTTTCGATAATATAAAAATGAAATTATACTAATTAAAATCTGAAATACAAAGATAACAAACATTTTTTTAAAAGATTTGTGTCTGACTTATCTGTGGTTTTCTCCAAAACTTGCTTAATTCCGGGCTATATACCGTTAAAAATTATTAGTACGAAATGAGAGCGAAAATCTGAATTTGAAACTCTGTAAAATATAAAAGAATAAAAATTTTCTGGTTTTTCCGTAGTTTTCTCCGAAAGTTTCGTACAGAATCTCGAATCCCACTTTTGATAATATAAAAGTATTTCAAAATGTCTTTCGAATGAAGTATTAAAAATAATTTAATCATAATTAGAATTTGAAATACACGTATTAGAATATTAGAATAAAATTTTATTTGCAATTAAATGTAAATTAAAATGTATTTTTTTTTTTTATTATTATTATTATTCTGTGAAATTTCTTTCAGTAATCCTTATTATTATTCTGTGAAATTTCTTTCAGTAATCCGACTTATCCCTGGTTTTCTCCGAAACTTGCATAATTCCGTTATATAACGATAAAAATCCTTAGTACGATATGTGAGCAGAAATTCGAATTCGAAACTCTGCAAAATATTAAAGAATAAAGGTGTTCTGGGTATTCCGTTGTTTTCTCCGAAACTCCCGTTCCTTTTCTACATGTTTGCCCCTTCACTCTCCCCCCCCCTTTCCGCCGATAATAATAATTTTACACTCGAAAATATTCGCATTCGATTTACCTTGCCTTAAAATCTAAAGATACCAACCAATTTCAAACGCAGTAACTCTTTTTTTTTTTTTTTTTTTGCCCCTTTTCCTCCTTCTTCAAGCCCTCCCTAATAATCGTACTCTTTCAAAAATACTCACAATCGAATTATTGGGCATTAAAACCAAATACTACGAAATTTCAACAGCATATCTCAATTTAAAATACTGCAAAGTATAAAAGAAAACTTAATCTTTTTCCAATAAATACGTCATTTTTTTATTTATTCATATATTTTCATGAAAATTGAACTGTAGCTTTATAATATGCTGTCTAGGCCAAATATTAATTCAAATGTAACGTGAATGAAAATTTGAAAAAGGTTGAAAATTGAAATTTTTATCCCCACTATGAAGAACGTGATATCTTAATTGGTTACATTCATTTCCTTTTTTATCGCAGACAATTGTCTCCGTGTTTTGTTTCCGATCGAGACAGCTTAGAAAATCGTCTGCTGATAGAAAGTTTCTTTATCTCGGTCATTTTTCGATCGACATGGTTCGACATTTTAATTAATATCTCCTCAACTAATTAAAATTTTTAAATTCTGTTTTCACTATCCCCTCGGGAAGGCTTTTGAGCACCCGTATGTCAAATTTTATACTTCTGCGTTCAGTAGGGGCTGAACGTATAGATGCTCAGACAGACAGACAGAGAGACATACATCTTCTTTTATTATTATAGAAGACTACGAAATTTATTTGTAACTATGCTTAATATTGTATATGTTAAACATATTAATGTTTTTGGAGAAACATTATTATAACATTTTGATTAATATAAAAATAAAACTTTAGGCTTCTAAAAATTCATGACTTATAAATCATTGATAGATCATTTTGATTGACAAATCATTTTATTTGCAATACAACATTGTGTATTTTAATTTTTTTAGTATTGTGCTTTTAGTATTATATATTTAACCAGTAAAATAAAGCATAGCCTAATATTTTGCATTTTAATATTTTATAGAAAAATATAACTTTATAACTTTTTTTTTTTTTTTTTTTTTTTTTTTAAATGACTGTTGATATAGCAAGTTTTTAAGAAAAAGCAAGAATTCTGAATGTTAAACAAGCTTGAATTGTGTCTGAAATTCTTCTAATTATCTTGAAACAAGAGAAATAAGAACGCTCTCTGGACATGCGTAAATTGTAATAAATTTAATATTTACTCATATAGATTTTTTAAAAATTTATTATTCTAAGCTGTAGGGCCTACTAGCGGCCAAGTGGTTCTACGCCCAAAGCTGGTAGACGTGAGATGCCGGGCCGTCTGTCTGTCTGTTCTTTTATACGTTCAGCCCCTATTGAACGCAGAAATACAAGAATTGACATACGGATGCTCTGGAGCCTTTCCGAGGTCCTCTTCAAAACAGAATTTAAAAATTTTAATTAGTTGTGGAGATATTAATTAAAATGTAGAATCATGCCTAATCAGAAAGCGATCTCAATGACTGAGAATTCACTGCGATTGCATAAAAATAGATATTTTAACGGAGTTAAAAGCAGAAAAAGTGGTAAATAAATTAGAAATATTTGTCCGATCGTTAAGATTTCGATACCAAATGAAAGGGGCATTTTTTCTGAATCTAAGTGTGTAAGTGGTTTATCGGTACAACAATTAGATTTTTTAAAATTAACTAAAGTATGAATTTTTTGTGGCAACATCATTTCAAACGCCAGACTGACAAGGAGAGGTCACGACATGGAAAATTCAGATCGGGACGAAATTGCGCAGGATTGTAGTATATTATGAGGGTAACAAAATATTAAAGCAGTAGGACCCACTATCCACAAAATTTCGAGAAAAAAGCATTTAAAGTTTCAGTAATCTTTAAATACAAGTTATTTCGTAGACGAGTAAGCGCCTTAGTGGCGTGATCCTAAAGCGTGAGTTTCCCACCCAGAGGACTTAGGTTCGAGGCTACCTGCGGGACTACTCTTTATTTTTTTTCTTTAACTTTTTATGTAATCTTAACTTTTTATTTATTTTACTTTATTTTACAATTCAATTCAAAATTTGAAAATTTTAATAAAAAACTATTTAATTTTCTTGAGTATAAAATAACTTTTTCTATTTTTAATATTTATGACTTAAAAATACAATAAATTTCTATAAGACATAAAGTTTAGTTTTGCAAAATCCTGAATAAGAAACATAAAGAAAAACAGACAAATATTTAAATTATTAAAAAATAAACAAGCTGTAAACAAAGTGTAAAATAGTTAGCAGGTGTACTTAAATCTTGGTTTGAGCTTCCTGCTTTGGTTTGAATGTGTATAAATTACGCAAACACTTCTAGCTTGTTAATAATAAAAGGACAGGTGGAATTTTATTTTGTGCACAGAAGGATAAAAAAAAAGGAAGTCGTTATCGAAAAAGAAACGATGTTCATTAGCATTTAAAATCTACATTTAAAGATAACATTTCTTTACCTGTAATAATTTAATAGCGTCGAAATCCTATACTATAATTTTTAAGAAACTATTGATTGGAGAAGTAATTATTTAATTTGGATAGTAATTATATATGTAATTAAAATCATCATTTCTCTGTAATTTTTTTTTCTATTTTTTTTTTTTTTTTTTTTTTTTGTAATTTAAAAAATAAAATGAAATATACCTAAAATGAAATAAAATATTTAGATTAATTAAAAACAGTTTCTTTAGTTTTACCTTATTTTAAAGCTAAAATAAAACTAAAATTTACTTTTTAAGTTATATAAATTTATTGTATTTTTAAGTTATAAATATTAAAAATAGAAAAAGTTATTTTATACTCAAGAAAATTAAATATTTTTTTATTAAAATTTTCAAATTTTGAATTGAATTGTAAAATAAAGTAAAATAAATAAAAAGTTAAGATTACATAAAAAGTTAAAGAAGAGAGAGAGAAAAAAAAAAAAAAAAAAAGTAGTCCCGCAGGTAGCCTCGAACCCAAGTCATCTGAGTGGGAGGCTCGCGCTTTAGGACCACGCCACTGAGGCACTTTCTCGCCTACGAAATAACTTGTATTTAAATATTACTGAAACTTTAAATGCTTTTTTCTCGAAATTTTGTAGATAGTGGGTCCTACTGCTTTAATATGTTGTTACCCTCATAGTATACTATAATCCTGCGCAATTTCGTCCCGATCTGAATTTTCCATGTCGTGACCTCTCCTTGTGAGATGAAAAGGGAAATGATTCTAACCGATCAAGATGTCACGTGTTTTGTAGTGGAGAAAAAAATTGCAATTTTCAATTTTTTTTCAAATTTTCATTCACGTTACATTTTAATTAATATTCGGCCTAGACAGCATATTATAAAGCTACTGTTCAATTTTCATGAAAATATGTGGATAAACAAAAAAATTAGATTAAATTTTGTATTATATTTTTTTTAATTGAGATATGCCGTTGAAATTTCGGAATATTTGGTTTTAACGCCCGGTAATTCGATTCTGAATATTTTTGAAAGTGTAGAATTATTAGGAAGGGCTTGAGGGGGAGGGGAGGGGGGCGAAGGGGCAAAAAAAAAAAAAAAGATTTACAGCGTTTGAAATTGTTATTATTACGTTTTAAGGAAAGATAAATCGATTGCGGATATTTTCAAGTGCAAAATTATTAGAAAGGGGGGGGAGGGGCAAAAACGTAGGAAAGGAACGGTTGTGTCGGAGAAAACAACGAAAACCCCAGAACGCCTTTATTCTTTTATATTTTGCAGAGTTTCGAATTCTGATACTCCTTTCACATTTCATACAATGGATTTTTAACAGTATTTAGCCCGGAATTACGCAAGTTTCGGAGAAAACCACGAAAAAGTCAGACATAAATCGTTTTATAATGGTGTTTATATAATTTTTGTATCTCAGCTTCTAATTAGCATAATTTAATAAGTAATATGTCATTTTGAAACTTATTTGAATTGAATTTCAAGAGTAGACGCCACAAATTTCTGTCACCTTCCATTAACCGACTACCGTATGTAGCGGAATTCGAGATTTCACGTGATTTACACGTTTTAAGGTGTCCTCATTAGGTTTTCTTTTGTATCTCAGCTACTAATGAAAATAACTTCATAAGTAATACATCAATTGAAAGCTTTATTGATTTGGAATTGAACAGTAGATTACAGAAATTTCTACTGCCAGATGGCGCTGTAATTTTTTTAAATTTCAATATTTCGAATTTCTAATCACGATTAAATTATTTTTAATGCATCATTCGAATGATATTTTAGAGTACTTTTATATTATCGAAAGTGGGATTCGAGATTTCACATGATTTACACGTTTTGAGGTTTCTTGAATCGGTTATCTTTTGTATTTCAGCTACTAATTAAAATAATTTCTTAAGTAATGCATAATTTGAAAGCTTTGTTGATCTGGAATGGAACAACAGATTATAGAAATTTCTACCGCCAGATGGCGCTGTAATATTTAAAAATTTCAAATTCTAATTATTATTAATTTTTTTTAATACATCATTCGAAAGATATTTTAAAGTACTTTTATATTATCGAAAGTCGAATTCGAGATTTCACCCCATTTACACGTTTTGAGGTCTCCTGATTAGGTTTTCTTTTGTATCTCAGCTACTAATTAAAATAATTTCATAAGTAATACACCATTTGAAAGCTTTGTTGATCTGGAATGGAACAACAGAGTACAGAAATTTCTACCGACAGATGGCGCTGTAATATTTTTAAATTTCAATATTTCAAATTCTAATTATGATTAAATTATTTCTAATACATCATTCGAAAGATGTTTTAAAGTTCTTTTATATTATCGAAAGTGGAATTCGAGATTTCACCTGATTTACAATTTTAAGGTGTCCTGATTAGGTTTTCTTTTGCATCTCAGCTAATTGAGTTAGACCGTTCAAAATTGGTATATGTAGGTTAATTAGGAGGGGCTGGAAGAGTGGGGAAGGAATAGGCGAACACAGCGAGCACGAGACTGCGCTGCCGAAGGCAGTGGGGACCCTGTACGACTTTTTACCTGATGAGAAATGATTTTTTTAAATTGTTTTTTCTTAAGAATAAAAGTTTGATTTCAGAATATGTGCGCACACCGCACGTTATCTTAACACGTGCGCGCTCAGCGCGCATGCGTTTGAGATCCGGTGCGAGTTTTTATCCGATGATATATATATATATATATATTTTAATTTTATTTTCTTAATAATAAAAGTTTGAGTTGAGAAGGAATTTTCGTGCACAGCGCACGTATATCCTCACACGTTCGCGCGCATGGATCTGCGCTGCATAAGGCAGTGGGGTCCCGGTGTGAGTTTTTACACGATGCTAAATGATATATTTTTTTAATTCCTTTTCTTAATAATGAAAGTTTATGAGTAATAACATGGAATTTTGAGAAGTCATAAGGATGGTGAAGGGATACGCGCGCGCAGCGCACGGGTCTACGCTGCCGAAGGCAGTGGGGACCCGGTGCGACATTTTTCCCGCTCAGAATTTTTTTTCTCTTTTTAACAACATGATAAAAAAAATAATGCGATTTTGAGAATTCATTAATTATTGTGATTCCTTTAAAAATAGTGACCAGCAAAGCGGGCGTAGCCTGCTAGTCAATAATAATCAAGCGATAAAAATTTATTAATAAATGTAGATTATAAATATAATTATTTTCAAATTTATATTGATTTCGGCCCACATATATTATGTTTTACTTAAAGAAGAAAAAAAAAAAAGAAAAAAAAAAAAAAAAAACTCCAGTATTCCTGTATTTTTATGGCTTATGTTAAAAATCTTAAGCAAATTTGGAATTTTAAAATTTCATAAATATTAATATAAATGTATATATTAATATATTAAGAAAATGTACCTAATTTAATTGTTAAAAATTATGTATATATATATATATATATTATAATATTTTATTAAATACCTTTTTAACTAATTTTTCTAATTATAATAATCCTTACATCTATCTAACCCTATATATATATAAACTTTTAATATTAAAATTATTTTAAAACAGATTGTTTTTTTCACCCCATTGAAAAACGAAACATTACCATTAACAAGTAATCTCAATCAATTCATTAGAAATACATAATTTTTTTTTATTAATTAAATTGTTTATCTAATCGTTTTAGTTAATTTTTTAAAACTATTTTTATTTATTTAATTTCATTTTTAATCATTCATATATTTTTTCTTTTTAATTAAAAATATTTAAAAATTGGTTTTTCAATTAAAAGCTCAAATAGTTCTATTAAACAAATTAAGTATTAAAATATTTCACATTTGTGAAATAAAGTATTTTTTAATAATTTTTTTTTTAAATACTTAGAATATATATATATATATACACACACGCACGAAGTATTTTGAATACAGATTAAAAGCATCCATACACATTTATCAGCGCATATAACGATCAATAATCATGTTTAAAACACAAGCAAAATTTAAAAGATCTTAGCAGTTTATCTATGACCAGAGAGGGGACATACCCAAATAAAAATGAGAAGGGTTGACTTTCAAAGTCCGAATATATCATTTTTCTTCAAGACAACGTCTAACAAAAACAGTTAATCCCTTCATAGATTAGGAGAGGGAATTGGGCTCTCTGGGAGGGGAAAGAGGAGGGCAAGCTAACAGGTGTTCCATTCGGAAAACGCACGATAATCCCCTATTTCGGAAATCGCACGGTCGCAAGTAGCACGACACATCCATGGCGTGGGTATAAAACTTTATCTATTTCTATCTCAAATCATTGTCATTTATTTATTTTTAAATATTGAGTCAAAAATACAAGCTCATTCACTCATTATTCATTATCCTCAACACTTGTAATGTACATATTCAACAAAAAATTACTATATTTTTTGAAATCTTATATAATTTTTTTGCCACTGATTTTCAAAAATGGTGTTTTTATACCCATACTAGCTGTTACCCGCGACTTCGTTCACGTGGAAATTTTGATGTGTATGTGTGGGAACTGACGGTTTGAGCCGGCCAGGTGGTTCGGTCGGTAGGACGCTGCCTTCCGAATCTATTGGTCCCAGGTTCGAATCCTGGTGCGGGCATGGATGTTTGTGTTGTCTTATGTCTTCAAAATATTGTGTACTTGTTACTGTGTATTAAATAAAAACTTGTAAACCCTTGTGGTGTGGATATTTCGAGATATAAGCGGCCTTCGAGGCAAGCAAAAAATCTCAGTACTCATCAAACCAAACCAAACCAAACCAAACCTGACGGTTTGATCATAATATGTAATGAAATGAAACCTTATCATTGTGGTGCTGTGCAAAACAGAGTCTGATAAAGTACACTCAAAAAAATTTGTAACTCATTGAAAGCCAAAATAAAATGCCAAAATAAATAAATAAAAAGTTATCGCCAACATGGCGATAAAAATTTAAAATTCGTCCATAGGGATTCTGTACTAAAACAGTACTGCGTTGTGGAAGTATAAAAACTGGGTCGTCAATTATGAATTTTATTTCGAAACCTTTCTTTGTATGATTTTAGTTCACTATTGCACAATATTAATCTGGTTCTAATAATAATTTGGTGACTGGTTAATTAAAATTTTAACTATGTGGTGAAATTCATATAATATTTATGAGTTTCAAATTTTTTATTTATTTTTTTTTTACAAATAAATGATCTTTTTTTTTTTTTTTTTCTTCATTTCCCGGCGAATTGTTGAATAATATTTTAGTTCTTAAACAATTTTGGACGGCTTTGCCCGCTTCGCTGGCAAACTCTTTTCTATATGCTTTATGGAAAAAAAAAAAAAAAAAAAAAACTGAAATCGGTCAAAAGCTTGCTTTGGGTTTCCGCTGCCTTAGGCAGCGCCTTGTTCGTCCTTGCAATCTCCGGTGCCTGTCCCTATTGCCTGCGACAATGGCTTACCCGTGGGCTTCCATTTGGTTGCTTATCATACATAACAGTTTCGATACAGACAGTATCGAAAAATTTGAAGTAGCTCTTTTATATCTGAATCCCAGTTACATATGAACAACATTATATGTGATGTACATAATATTTGCTCTCAAGTTATTTCCTATATTTATTTGATTTAATCAATCAACCATAGAATGACAGCAATTTCAAGCCACATATAATATTACAATATGCTATGATCGGCAACTTCTATCGCATGAGACAATTATTATTTTGCGGTTATATATACTTCATGCTTAGTTAATAGTAGTTGGTATATAGAAAAATAAATAAATTAGTATGTAAACTTGATCATGGTACAGCCTTAATGCCCTTGGCGACTTTTAAATTTTTGTTGCCGTTTTAGACCAAAATATAATTTATGAGATTATTGTTCCTATACGCAAGCGAAGTGTGACGTCACTGACCGTCCGTGGATGCAAGAAAATGATTTCCTATGTCAATCGCCCATTGGATTTTTTGTAAAAAATGATTAAAAATCGAAGAAAATTATTTCCCGATTTTAATCCCCATATTTGGGTACACATGTCATATGTATTAGTTATCATGTGCATGTGTTAGATTGAGTTATTTTGCTGTCAAATTGACAAAATTTTAATTTTAAATTTCAAAACTCTGTCGTTCTTGGCGCTTATTGTATTTGGTGATCAAAAACGTAATACGAAAATATACATGCCACATGTATATTTTCGTAATATGCATTGTACGAAATATTGTTTCATATTATTCATTACTGCCTTAAAATAAGTTGTTAAAATAACCATGATTTTTGAAAGGAATTAAATTATGTTCACCAAATAATTTGGCGATATTTTATTTTTCTACCAAGGATGACCGATATCAAATCTATTCCGCTACAACATATTAGTATCTTATATCAGATACTTTATTTAGACATTTGAAAACAAATTTGACTTCAAATTATGATAGAATATTTATCATTTCCCTTTTAATCAGTATATTAGTTGGATATTTATTGTGTTAATATCATCCTTTGAAATTGAATGTTTGTGTTTTCAATCGAATATGGAAGTTTGCCATTTTTTTTCCTTCTAGAGTTTTGAAATTAAAAATTCAAATTTTGTCGATTTTACAACAAAAATAACTTAATCTAATGCATGGACATGATAACTAATACATATCTATACCTAAATATGCGGATTAAAATCGGGAAATATTTTTCTTGCATCCACGAACGGCCAGTGACGTCATCACTTCGCTTGCGTATTTCTTTCTATCTTTTCCTTGGCGAAAAATGTCCGATCTACTTCAGCATCAAAATTATAAAAAATTGTCAAGAATTATCAATAAGAAAATACCTTTACCATAATGCTGAATTAACTTTTATGCCAAGCGATACTAAAAAAAAAAAAAAAAAAAAATCTGAAGTTTAGGTATATAAAAAAAATGCTGTGAAATAAAATTCAGAAGAAATATGTTAGATTTGTAATATTGCTGTTTTATTTTAAAATTATAAAGTGTCATTTTCTCATCGACCAATTTAACATTTAGTAATTTCTTATTTTTCGCGTGAAAGCATATTTCATTTTATGCTGAAAACAATAAATAAATACATCTCGTAAACTTTTTTTGGCAACAATTAAAAATTTAAATGGCTTATATTAAGTCAATATAAGTCAATAATAAGTTTATTATTTTCATATTTTAATTAATTTTAAAGATTTTTTCAATTTTTTTTTTCCTAAACCATCCCTGACCTATAAGGAAAAAAACAAAAAAAGAATGATCGAAATCGGTCAAGCCGTTTACGATTTTATAAATAACATACAGACAAACATTCATTTTTATATATCAAGCAGAAACGGTCGTTTTGCCAAGCCAAGCTCAGAGAAAAGCAAAACAAACAAACTACCACTAACACAAAGCAGAACGCGCCAATAATAAAATCGACAGAAATAACCCAAGATCGTTAAATGCTTATTATACAGAAACCAACTTTCCCATGTTAAATCGACAGATATTTTTTCCGTAAAGTTTTAAATATTGGACGAACCAAATATCGCAGTAAAATGAAACAAAAAGTAAAATATTCCTATCAACGAGATCTTCAATTTGAGATAAAAACGAACTTTCTAAGTTAATAAGTAAAAAAATGGGAGCATTTTCAATTTAGCGTAAAATTAGATGTTTTGACAACTTTTTGAAAAAATTTCTTCTTCAAGAATTTTTTTTTAAAACAAGCTAGAGAATTCATAAATGTGCAGAATTCTTTGAAAACTGGTTTTTCAGATAGACAATTACTTAATCTAGGAACTTTTATAAAATTTAGCTTTTAAAAATCAAAATTTCCTATCTTAATTGCTGAAAAACTGTTAAATATCGCCAAAGAGACATAAATCGCCAAATATGAAATTGCTTCATCTCAGTTTACCCGAAAAATATTAATTTCAAATTGAGCTGCTTTTTCTTTTTATAAGTTATTTTTTTAACCAAAGAATCTTTGCTTTTATTATTTTGTACAATTTTAAATTTTATATCCCTGAAAACAGAAATGAATACATTTTTGAATAACATTTGTTTCAAATCTATAGCTTGAATTGCTGATTTTTTAATATTTTTCATACCTTAGAATAAGAAAGTCAGTACACGATATAGTATCCAATTTTAATATCCTTCAATTCAATCTGGCAATGATAATTATGATGCATAAAGATTTCTACTTCCTTCTATATAGTATACTAGCAGGCTTTGCCCGCTTTGCTTGTCATTTTATTCAAATGAATTTCAACTTTCGGTTTTTAATGGATTTACACGTTGTAAGAGCTCCTGAAAACAATTTGACTATTTTTAGAAAATTTCTATTTGCGTGTGTGTGTTCTATGTGTGTGGCGAAAGTTTTGTTCCAACTAGATATCAGGAGCTACTGCTCAGAATTACATATAAATTTATATGCAATTGAACCTTGATGTATAATAGCGTTTATCAATATTTGGTGTCAATTGCTCAACATGGTGCTGCTATACAGTGATTGCCGCAATTTCAGAGAAGGCTATATCTGAGTAACTAATACATGGAATTGCATAAATTTACAAATAAATTTACATTGTTACAAATTATAGTGCTTATCAACTTTTGTACCAATATCTCAACATGTGGCGCTGCTATACAGCGATTTTCGCAATTTAAGGAAAGGTTCTGTTGCATATAATGAAACAAAACTTAATATGTGAAAAGGCCATTATGAGACATTATGCTGATTCAATCTCGATGCCTATCGGCCGATAAGTGGAGCTCATATACTACAAGTTTTTTTTTAGAACTGAATGGATGCCATCTGCATGGTGAAAATTTACTTCCGTTGGACATTTTGTGCAACAATACCTCTCTGAGTTGATAATATTCAGCATTCATAATGAAAAAAATAATAAATAATTTGTGCTGCGTTAATAGGAAAATGTAGAAGAAAGTTTTGTTACGGACACGACATACTAGTCTGCATAGAAAACCCATGGATAATGTCTAGCAACCAAAATTATGGAAAGTTTAACGCAAAGAACAACATCGCACGAAAGCTGAGTTTAAATCCAGGACATATCTGATGTAAAGTATCAGGTTAATTCCTGTAAATATAAAAACTACTTAAAAAAAATAAATGATATCTACAAAAAAGACACTTAAAATGTATAAAAAAGCCAAGCTCAAAGAAAGAGAATTGATTAAAGTTGTGTTTAAAAAGGGTGTGATATCAAATTCCCAAGCTTACATTCAAATACTTATTTAATATTCCCTTTTAACTAAATTTTCACATGTGAATCAAGTGCCTTATGATATGTTGATAGAAATCCTTCTTTCCTGTACTAAATACATCATAGCGTGTTTCTGAAAAATATTATTATTTTTATTTATGTATGATGGGCTTGGCGGCCATCTTTCAAGTAATGAATAAACATTCACACAATTTGAAAGAAGTTTCTTAAAATATATCTCATATAAAATTAATTTTGCTATTCCATTCAGCAGAGACGGAAATATTTCGATAACATGATTTCTTATAATTATTTAGTATTAAGTGCACTTCCATCCTATAAATGCCGGGAATAAAGAATATAAAAATTTAAATTAACGTAAAAACATGAGGGAGAGGGGGGGAAGCATAGAAGCTTCCACCCCCCGTTATATTTACCAAATTTGAATTTAGCTTCTTGGAATAAATATTTCGTAAAAATAATATGGTTATTCCATTCAACAGGGGTTGAAATATTCAGATTAAAAAAGAAAAAAAATGCATTAAAAACATCGCAAAAGCCCCGTTAAGCACACAAGTTGAATCAATTTAAGTTTTAACAGTGTTAAGTTTGGCGCACTCCCATCCTATAATTATTTCTCATTGCGCAGCACTAGTGCGATATAAAACTCAATTAACCAACCAATCAACCAACTCATCCTATGATTGATGAGATTTATAGAATTCAAACTAACGTAAAACTTTGAGAGATGGCCGCCAAGCCCATCATACATAAATAAAAATAATAATATTTTTCAGAGACACGCTATGATGTATTTAGTACAGGAAAGAAGGATTTCTATCAACATATCATAAGGCACTTGATTCACATGTGAAAATTTAGTTAAAAGGGAATATTAAATAAGTATTTGAATGTAAGCTTGGGAATTTGATATCACACCCTTTTTAGACACAACTTTAATCAATTCTCTTTCTTTGAGCTTGGCTTTTTTATACATTTTAAGTGTCTTTTTTGTAGATATAGATTACCCGCATCTGACCCTAAGCAATAAAAACTATACTCATTATAGTAATTAATGAGGATTTAATACCGAGGTACTTTTTTCAATATGTACTATTAACACACTGAAGTCGGGGGGGGGGGGGGATTAGGAGAAGATCTTAAAAAGTATCTATTTATATAATTTGCAACAGAGCTGGCGATTCCGGTTCGTATTCCTCTATATAGCAAGCTGCAACCTAATTTTCATACTTTAGTTAATTTTAAAAAATCTAGTTGTCCGATCAATAAGCTATTTAGTCCGACGGATTCAGAAAAATCGCCCCTTTTATTTGGTATCTTATTTGTAACGAAGTTTTGATTAGATTTTTTAAAATTAATTAAAATATGAAAATAATAACCGGGTAATAACTTCAAAACTGGATATTTAAATTTATAATTGTTGCCAAAAAAAATTACCAGTCATTATTATTATTTTTTAAAGCGTAAAATAGATATTTTAACGGAGTTGAAAGCAGAAAAAATGGAAAATAAATTAGAAATATTAGTCCGATCGTTACGAATTTAATACCAAATGAAAGGGGATTTTTTTCCGAATCTAAGAGTGCAAACAGCTTATCGATACATCAATTAGATTTTTTTTAAATTAACTAAAGTATGAATTTTCTGTGGCAACATTATTTCAAATGCCAGACAAAAGTCTGCCATGAAAAAGGAAATGATTGTAACTGATCAAGATGTCACGTGTTTTGTAGTGGGGGGAAAAATTGCAATTTTCAAATTTTTTCAAATTTTCATTCACGTTACATTTGAATTAATATTCGGCCTAGACAGCATATTATAAAACTACTGTTCAATTTTCATAAAAATATATGAATAAATAAAAAAATGACATATTTATTTGAAAAAAAGATTTTCTTTTATATTTTGCAGTATTTGCAGCCGTTGATACTTCGTAGTATTTGGTTTTAATGCACGATAATTCGATTGTGAATATTTTTGAAAGAGTAAGATTATTATTAAGGGCTTGAGAGAGGGGGAAAAGGGACAAAAAAAAAAAAAAAAGAGTTACAGCGTTTGAAATTGGTTGGTATATTTAGATTTTAAGGCAAGGTAAATCGATTGCGGATATTTTCGAGTGTAAAATTATTATTATCGACGGAAAGGGGGGGGGAAGAGCGAAGGGGCAAAGATGTAGAAAAAGAACGGGAGTTTCGGAGAAAACAGCGGAATACCCAGAATACCTTTATTTTCAATATTTCAAATTCTAATTATGATTAAATTACTTTTAATGCATCATTCGAAAGATATTTTAAAGTATTTTTATATTATCGAAAGTGGGATTCAAAGATGTAGAAAATTAACGGGAGTTTCGGAGAAAACAACGGAATACCCAGAAGTCCTGATTTGGTTTTCTTTTTTATCTCAGCTTCTAATTAATATAATTTCATGAGTAATATGTAATTTTAAAAGTTATTTGAAATGGAATTGAAGAGTATATATTTCAAATCTCTGGCGGAATTGAACAGTAGATTACAGAAATTTCTACTGCCGGATGGCGCTGTAATATTTTAAAATTTCAAATTCTAATTATTATTAAATTATTTGTAATACATCATTCGAAAGATATTTTAAAGTTCTTTTATATTATTGAAAGCGGAATTCGAGATTTTACCTGATTTACACGTTTTGAGGTCTCCTGAATCGGTTTTCTTTTGCATCTCAGTTACTAATTAAAGTAATTTTACAAGTAATGCATCATTTGAAAGCTTCGTTGATTTGGAATCTAACAGTAGATTACAGAAATTTCTACCGCCAGATGGCGCTGTAATATTTAAAAATTTCAATTTTTCAATTTTTAATTACGATTAAATAATTTTTAATACATCATTGGAAAGATATTTTAAAGTTCTTTTATATTATCGAAAGATTTCACCAGATTTACACGTTTTGAGGTGTCCTGATAAAAAAAAATCACTTACGCCAATATACAAAAAAATTTTAACATGAGTGTACAGAAAAAAATTATATAGTTATATTGAAAAGGGAAGAGGGCGCTACCGGACGGGAATTTACTGCGATTAAATTTATCAATAAGCTATTTTCAATATTTATCAATAAGCTGTTATTAGACCTGAAACGGGAAAAAGGCGCCGCAGGCGCCACTGAGCGGGAGTTTCGTAAAATCGAATTTTTCAGGGATCGCGAACCAGCTGGTCACCGAAGGCGGCTAGTAAAATAATAATTTTAAGAAAGTAGCTACAAGATTGTATTAATTTAATATATATATATATAAATATATTTAATTAATATATACTAGCCGCCTTCGGCGACCAGCTGGTTCGCGATCCCTAAAAAATCCACTCCCGCTCGGTGGCGCCTTTTTCCCGTTTCAGGTCTAATAACAGCTTATTGATATATCGTGAAAATAGCTTATTGAAATCGCAGTAAATTCCCGCTCGGTAGCGCCTTCGGCGCCCTCTTCCCTTTTCAGTATCTGAAACAGCCTGTTCGCTCACCAAGTTATGATCTTTCAAATTTCTGACTTAGCTAAGTCCCGCTCGGTGGCGCCTTATCCCCGTTTTAGAACTTACAACACCTTCCTCGCTCATTAGAATTTGAAATATTCAAATTTTAAAATATTACAGCGCCATCTGGCGGTATAAGTTTCTGTAATATATTGTTCAATTCCAAATCAACAAAGCTTTCAAATGATGTATTACTTATGAAATTATTTTAATTAGTAGCTGAGATACAAAAGAAAACCTAATCAGGTTACCTTAAATAAAATTTTATTTGCAATTAAATGTAAATTAAAATGTATTTTTTTTTTCTTTTATTCTGCGAAATTTCTTTCAGTAATCCCCGAAACTTGCATAATTCCGGGCTATATAACGTTAAAATCCTTAGTACGGTATGTGAGCAGAAATTCGAATTCGAAACTCTGCAAAATATTAAAGAATAAAGGTGTTCTGGGTATTCCGTTGTTTTCTCCGAAACTCCCGTTCCTTTTCTACATCTTTGCCCCTTCGCCCTCCCCCCCCCCCTTTCCGCTGATAATAATAATTTTACACTCGAAAATATTCGCATTCGATTTACCTTGCCTTAAAATCTAAATATACCAACCAATTTCAAACGCAGTAACTCTTTTTTTTTTTAAATTTTGCCCCTTTTCCCCCTTCCTCAAGCCCTCCCTAATAATCGTACTCTTTCAAAAATATTCACAATCGAATTATCGGGCACTAAAACCAAATACTACGAAATTTCAACAGCATATCTCAATTTAAAATACTGCAAAGTATAAAAGAAAACTTTATCTTTTTCCAATAAATACGTCATTTTTTTATTTATTCATATATTTTCATGAAAATTGAACAGTAGCTTTATAATATGCTGTCTAGGCCAAATATTAATTCAAATGTAACGTGAATGAAAATTTGAAAAAGGTTGAAAATTGAAATTTTTATCCTCACTATGAAGCACGTGATATGAAGCACGTGGTTACATTCATTTCCTTTCTTATCGCAGACCGTTGTCTCCATGTGTTTTGTTTCCGATCGAGACAGCTTAGAAAATCGTCTGCTGATATAGAAAGTTTCTTTTTCTCGGTCATTTTTCCATCGACATGGGTCGACATTTTAACTAATATCTCCGCAACTAACTAAAATTTTTAAATTCTGTTTTCACTATCAACTCGGGAAGGCTTCTGAGCACACGTATGTCAAATTTTATACATCTGCGTTCAGTAGGGGCTGAACGTATGGATGCTCAGACAGAGATCTTTTATTATTATAGCTATATATACAGGTTCATAATTTGAAACTGGTAAAATAAAAGAAATGAAATGAGATTATAAATAAAGAAAACATATCATTATAATTCTACTTTATCACTTTGTGTGCGCAATTTAAGTTCCATAGTATAAGTTCTTTCGTAGTTTAGTTTTTAGGTTTTCGTTTATAACTTAGGGTTTAAGATATTTATTTAACCTTTTAACGTTCATTGGTTTCGTACTGAAACCAAATATTCGACACCATTTAATATTTTTTATGCAACATTCTTTCCTTGTTTTAATCAATTTTCAAAACTTCTGTTCCTTTTCTGTTAGACGGATATCGCACATCGGCACTACTCTTAAAGTCCAAACTTTATCAAATATTTCAAAGGAAGCCAAATGCACCGATGTACGCTACCGAAACTGCAGTCTGCATTTGACATTTTTTTACATTGGCATTTTTAACGTTGTGTAAATATTGATATTTCTGTTCTGCATAAAGTCTAGTTATTTATTCTAAGAGAAAGTTACTTAATTTATATGTTAAAACGTACACGTGTTAACTTGTGTAACTTTTATACATGTGTTAAAACGCACACATGCATACATATGCACACTATGTTCATAATGTATTCATATTGTAACTTTTAGTTTAAAATTTGGGCACCCCCCCCCCCCCGCTCGGAAAGCTGGCTACGCCTATGTGATATATAAGATACTAATGTGTTGCAGCGGAATAGATTATATATCTGTCATCCTTGGCGGGAAAAAAAATATCATTAAATTATCTGGCGAACATATTTGCCTAATTCCTTTCAAAAATCATGGTTACTTTAATAACTTATATTAAGAGAGTAATGAATAATATGAAACAATATTTCGTACAATACACATTACGAAAATATACATCTGCCATATATATTTTCGTATTACGTTTTTGATCGCCAAATACAAAAAAAGTCACGGACGACAGAGTTTTGAAATTTAAATTAAAATTTTGTCAATTTGACAGCAAAATAACTCAATCTAACACATGCATACGATAACTGATACATATCTATGTCCAAATATGGGGATTAAAATCGGGAAATAATTTTCCTCGATTTTTATTAATTTTTTACTAAAAATCCAATGGGCGATTAAGAAATAACACAGGAAATCTTTTTCTTGCAATAGACGGACGGTCAGTGATATCACATTAGAGGTCTGCACTGGCCGAAATTTTGAGGCCCGGGCCCGGCCCGGCCCGTACGAAAGCTTTGCTTACCCGGCCCGGTATGAAATTAAAAAATTCGACCCGGACCCGGCCCGGTCAAAAAACGATAAAATCAGGCCCGGCCCGGCCCGATTCAAAAAAATGTAAAATAACCAAAAAAAAAAAAAAAAAAAAAAATTTAAATGCATGCTTTTCTATAAAAAAATATTTTTAGTATGCGTTTTACAGAGGTTTTATATAACCAACCAACAGTACGTTATTTAACAAAACTGCTGAAATTTTACAAGATAATTATATATAAACAGAAATTCATTATTATAGACAAGGCACAAACACAAACAGAAAGTCAAATCAAAATATTAGCATTCATCAAACATAATATAGGAAGGTATTTAAAATGGTAAATACTAATAAAAATGCACTTTCAACTGTTTCCTCTTATATACCGTAATGTATCCGAATCTTTCATGTGATCCGGTAAACAAACTTTAATGTTAATCCAACCATATTCAATAGAAAAGTTGCTTTTGCCCAAGATAAAAATGATGCTCTTTTCATCCACTGCAGAAAAGAAAAAGGAGCCTAGAGAAGAAGTTACAGCGGAAGGATTTTTATAGCCTTCATACCACCTAAACTCTACAGACCATAAGAAACAAAGCCTTATACACAGTAACGTATCTAATTTCTTTTGTTATGTACTTGTACGCAAACTGGTAGTGACATGCATACTCTTTTGAATAGGAGACCATCTAATATTATTACTTTAAATAAAATACATTAATTTCGAGGCATGCTAAAAATATTTGTGAAAAATTAGATTTCGAACATACAGACTGATAGACAATTTAATTGAAGTTACAGATATTTTTTTACAAAATAAAAATTTGTGGCATACCAGCCTGTAAAATTAAGTAAAATAAATGATTGAAGAAATATTTTATGATTTTTCCTTTTCGTTGATTAACGAGGAAACCAGAAAAAGATTCGGGCCGACACGGCCCGGAGAAAATTTCATTCAGGCCCGGCCCGGCCCGAGTATACACAAAAAAAAAAAAACTGAGTCCGAGCCCGGCCCGGTCCAACTTGAAAAAAAAAATTTAAGCCCGAGCCCGGCCCGAGAGCAGATTAAAAATTTCGGCCCGTGCAGACCTCCATGTCACATATCGCTTGCATATGCAAGCAAAAGCGTTCATTTCAAGTACCTTTGACATTCTTTTTACAATTTAGATTTTAATCTAATGCTATTTTAAAGGTCGGTAGTGGTAGAAAAAGGGTTAATAATGGGGAGGGGGGGGGGAATTTGTATACAGGTGCAACTTTTCCACGGAGTAGTCTTGCATTTCTAATTATTTAAATTACTAGATACATAATGGGGGGGGGGGGGGGGTTAATGAAGGCGTAGTATTTCTAATTCTTTACATTACTATTTTGAACAAATTAAGTGATTTAATACTTAAAGTTACAAAAAATACAAATATTTTTAAAACATTTTGTTACTTACATCAATAAAATAATGACAGCCATCCACGAATGTAAAACGAAATGGCTCCACGTGTAAAATTCTCGAGTTGAGATGTCAATGTTTTCATACTTCAGAATTTCTTCTTATGAAGAAGGTTAAGAACTGATATTTTTAAGTAAAGAATAAAATGAAATAATTATAATTATAAGATAAAAAACTTTTTATAAACTTAGTTTTTAAATTTTCTGTTGAATCATAGCTATATTAGCACTTTATCAATGTGTATGAAGTAAATTTTTGTGAGATGCATAATTTAACTTTTTACAATTTTTTAACGCTCATGTTTAATTAAATGTATTTATTTTTATGTCGAAAGAAAATGAACTCATATTTTTTTTAGGGAAGTTAGTTAAAATTCGATTGCAAGATTTGTACCGGACGAACAAACAAGAATAGCAGAAGTTAATAAAAACATGGTAATAATAATTTTGATAATATTTTATGATATTTATTTTTAATTAATGGCAACGGACACAACTATCATTCTTTCCATAGATCAAGGAGCCGTCGTAGATAGAAATTCTTATTATTCTATGATTCTCTCACGAGTAGTGTCGCCATCTAGTAAAATGAAATGAACTAAGGATGTGTATTGAAATGTGTAAGGATGTGTACTGGAATGATTTTGAAATGAAATTTAATCATATTGTATTAGTCCTTTTTATTTTTGATTTCTCATAATTATCACCCTTCTACTTCTTTTTCTTTTCTTTCTTTTTTTTAAGACTGAAAGGAGAAAAAAAAAAAACTTTATATATTACAAAAAAGCACCAGATAACTGGCGTTTAAAATTAATACACCACAGTAATACGTGTAAATAGTAAAAATTCTTTTATCAGCTATTATTGGCGAAAATAGTAATTTTAAATATTTAGAAAACATTCATGACACTACATTCATTTTAAAATTCTTGATGATGATACTACTTTTGTTACATAAGAAGCCAAAGAAGGAGGGGGCGGCGTTTAATGCAAAATTTCACATTTAACGATTGCCATGTGTATTTATACTTTATTTTGATTCAACTCATTATTCCTAATTAATTAAGCTTTTTCAGTTCACATTGGATTATAAAATGAGCATAGAAATGTAAGTATTTAATATAAACTCTATTATCAACTTTTTACATTATAATTCTTTCATCAGCAGTGTCAGAAGTTTTTGAAAATTAAACTTAAAAAATAACTTTTGCAAATATGATATTGCCCGTTAAATACTAATATTCCTGGAACAGCTTTACTTTTAGACACCACCGGATGAGTCATTACCGCGAATCGCATCGTGAATCGATACTCTGAATCATGACAAAACATCAAAAATACATTTCAATGAAATAAATTATTGTTTCACTCTGGTGCTTGTTTTGAAATTAACTGAAATAAATTTAGCATGTTTAAGATTAATAAAATAAAATAAACATTTAAAATAGTAATTAATAGAAATTTGAGCTACTTCACCATATAAAAAAAAGAAAAAATCGGAGGGTTTGAAAAGCTTTAGCACATAAAATTCAGTGTTATGAATTATGTATAACTTGAAGATTTTCCACAATTTTCAAAATTACAACCTTGCATGAATCTGAAAATGTATGAAAATCTGTATAGAAATAATCACAAAAAAAAAAAAAAAAAAAATTATACAGACACGACATTACTTCATTATTTAAAACATGAAAATCTGACATTGACAGATTTTAATTTAGTGCCAGAGGCCTACTGCTAAACTTGTTAATATCGACAAATTCTTCTTTAGTTAATTCGTGACGATCTAAATTCCATGATAAAGTTTTCATTAAATCAAACCAATGTGTTTCAGCTGCAGATATTGTAATAAATAACGTTGGAAGTCAAAACTGTCTTATAGCCGCAAAACAACGTTTTTACTCTTTTTCCCAATGAGGGGGAGGTGTGCCTTGGGGGGGGACTCATGTCAAAGTTGTACCTTGGGGGGAACTCATGTCAAAGTTGGGCCTTGGGGGGACTCATGTTAAAGTTGGGCCTGGGGGGGGACTCATGTCAAAGTTGGGCCTGGGGGGGGCACTCATGTCAAAGTTGGGCCTTGGGGGGACTCATGTCAAAGTTGTACCTTGGGAGGAACTCATGTCAAAGTTGGGCCTGGGGGAGGGACTCATGTCAGAGTTGGGCCTTGGGGGGGACTTCATTCAATAAATCCCCATTCAATAAACCGATTGAAATAGGCCCTTAGCACTATTAAGAGTGTATTATAAAAATTCGACAACGCTGTACCGACTGAAATAGGGGTACCTTGGGGGGGACTCATGTCAAAGTTGTGCCTTGGGGGGACTTCATTCAATAAATCCCCATTCAATAAACCGACTGAAATAGGCCCTTAGCACTATTAAGAGTGTATTATAAAAATTCGACAACTGTACCGACTGAAATAGGCCTCTAGCACTAATAAATAAAATCACTGGATGCAGCTTATTCGTTGTGCACGAATCTGAAAATGCATGAAAATCCGTGCTACAGCGATCAGTATTCTAATATAAAAAAAAAAAAAAAAAAAAAAAAATCACTGGATACTCATAATTCGAGATGCATGAATCAGAAAATGCATAAAAAACTGTACTGCAAATTTTATTGCGCCACGTAAAAATCTATATATATAATTTGCAAGAGAGATGCCGATTACGGCTCGTACTCATCTATGTATAGCAAAGTTGCCATCCAATTTTCATACTTTAGTCAATTTTAATCCAATTTTCACACTTTAGTTAATTTTAAAAAATCTAATTGTCCGATCGATAAGGTGTTTAGTCCGATTCGGAAAATTCGCCCCTTTTATTTGGTACCTTATTTGTAACGAAGTTTTGATTAGCTTTTTTAAAAATTAATATACGAAAATAACTTCAAAATTGGACATTTAAATTTATGATTGTTGCCAAAAAATTTACCAGTTTTTATTTTTTTTATTTTTTTTTTCGGGGGGGGGGGGGAGGGGCATAAAATGAAATAATGCTTTTGCGCAAAAAATTATAAAATATTAAATTTGTTCATGCATATATAAAATAAATAAATAAATAAAAATATGAAAATGGAGTAAAAAAAACAACCATAACCTTTTTTTAAAAAACTTCAATTTTAGATTTTTTTTTATTTTTTGTTTTGTTTAAATAGCATGTTTTTGGCACGGATGAATCGTGCTTGGCATGAAAACCTATTCATTGATAATCCTAGGTAATATTTTAAAAGTTGATGCTGAAATAGATCGGACATTTTTTGCCAAGGACTCTACTTTTATAAAAGTCACTTTCAGCCAAGTAGCGCATCAAAAATATAAATAAATAAATAAAATATTGGAAAACAGAAAAGAAAGAAAAGGAAAGGAAAAGGAAAAGAAAAAAAAAGGAAAAGAAAAAAAAAAAAAACAGAAAAAAAGAATCGCATAAATTATCTATTTTGATCTAAAATGGCGATAAAAATTCAAAAGTCGACAAGGGGAGCTATATTAACCCTCGCTTTCCAAAGATGGGGTCATTTTGATCCCATTTTGTAGTTGAAATTTAGTTAAGGCTCTCTGTCAGTGAGTTTCAAGGCCACCCAAATCCCATGTTAACCTATGGGACAACAATTCCCATTATTACTCATTACGTAATGCATATTTTTAAATTCTGGTATCGCATTCGGAAAATTCATGGCCGTTAAGAGATGTCTTATTTTTCAAAAATTGATTTTTTTTTTTAATTTTTAAAATTTGTTTTTAAGCTGTAAAAGGCGAAATTTTACTTGATTTCCTTTATGGCCCTCAAATAATTAACAAGTTGTTACATCAATATCTAAAAAGTACTACACCTTTTTAAATGATTCGACTTATTATCATTACATTTCATAATATTTAAATTTAAAAAACATATTAATAATTTTGGGGATAAATGCAATTTTTAGCTGCAAAAACAAAATTTTCCCCCTTGCCGTTCTGCTGTAATTTATCACTGTGGTGGGAGGTAGAAAACGTATTAAGGATGACAAGTCATTAGTTTTCAGGTTTTGTGTGGAAATGCCCTAGAGTGTAAAGAATGCTTTCACATGTCAGTAGAAAATGGACCGAACTTTGTAGTAGTGATAATGATGCAGCAGATATGTGGTAAAAATAATTCTCAGTTTGCTTTTCTAGACATAACACATACACAACACCTATATGTTTGTTAAATAATTATTCTTTTCCATATAAGAAGAAAACTATAGTTTTATTTATTTATTATTATTATTATTATTTTAATAACTTTTTAATAGATTCTTGAAATAATTTTAAAGTACGTCGGAATCCCATTTTTTACACAAGTTTGAATCCTCCTAGCGAAGCGGAAGGTGAAGTAATAACTTCTATTGTTGTTTGTTTGTGGGTTTGTTTGTCCGGTACAAATCTTGCAATCTATTTTTAACTAACTTCCCTACTAGCTAGACATTTGAAACTTTCACAGTAGCTCAGAACCCGGTGACAACACAATACTTCGAAGTCAGATTTTCGAATAGTTTTCTTTTAATTAATTAAAATATGAAAATAATAATCTCCTAATAGCAATAAAAATAGTCATTAAAGTATTAGCTATAATTTAATTGTTGCCAAAAAAAAAAAAAAATACGAGTTCATTTTCTTTCGACATAAAAATAAATACATTTAATTAAACGTGAGCGTTAAAAAATTGTAAAAAGTTAAATTATGCATCTGGAAAAAATTGACGTCATTATCATATTAAAGATTTTCTACACATTGATAAAGTGCTAATGTAGTTCATGATGTTCTGAAAGGTTTAATATTTTATTTTTAAAACCAACTTTTTTTTTTTTTATTCAAATTTCCCGTAACTCTTTAACCAGTCACATTAGAACGTCCATCTTTGGAATATCGATAATAAGGATTTTCTCGCCAAAAGTCGCCAAAGGCAAAAATTTGCCAAATTTGGAGCTTTTAATGCGTTTTAAAGGGAAAAATTAAGTTATTTTAACGCGAAAAAGAGGGGGAAATGCAGAAAATTGACATGTTATCAACTTACTAAGACTCTTTGAAAGAATTTATACAAAAATAAATACAATTATTAATTTCATAACAATGCGCATTGATAAAGTGCTAATGTAGTTAGTTCGATAGCTATGATTCAACAGAAAATTTAAAAACATGGTTTACAAAAAGTTTTTTATCTTATAATTATTTTGACTTCAATTCAATATTCGTTTGAGCATTACAAGAGCATTCAACTGTACTATAAGTATTAAAACAGGAATAAACTACTACGTCAGAAACGCCAAAGAAAAATTATTCAGGTGCATACAGCTGTTTCGGTAGCCTAAAGCGTACCGTCTTCAGTGCAAAAAGAAATTTCTTGCATTCTTTTTGCACTGAAGACGGTACGCTTTAGGCTACCGAAACAGCTGTATGCACCTCAATAATTTTTCTTTGGCGTTTCTGACGTAGTAGTTTATTCCTGTTTTAATATTCCAACGCCAAGTCTCCTGCTATTATATGTACTATAAGTAGTTTAAACCGATTATTATGAACATTCATACTACGTTCTCAGTGTATACAAAGGAAGCTAACACTGGCTGCATAAGAATTTATAGAATATTGCCCATTCGTGAAACACAGGGCGGGTTCAGGCTCTCGACCGATCCAGGATCGATCAAATTGGTCGTGGAACAATGCGTCCAGTCTCATCGACCGGTCTGGATCAAAGTCGTCCAGTGTAATATGTTCCATGGACCGGTCGTGGATCAAATCGCCCAAGAACTTTTTCCGAGTCATTTGATCCATTTACAAATCCATTGCTCTGATTGGCCGTTGGTTATTGCTCTGGCTCTGCCATCTATCGGTCCTTACAAACGCGAATATGCATACAAGCATTTTTTTTTTTTTTTTTTTTTTTTGGTAAAGAACTGTATAATTGTTTTAGAATTATAAATATATTCATGCAATGGATTGAAATATAATACAACAATGCAAAAAAAAAAATCGAATATTATTTAAATTTAATAAAATAAAATTTTAAAATGCTCCCTGCTAACAATTTTTAAATTTTCAGTTTAACAAAATATTTCAAATATGCTTTGTACTGCTTTGTTAATATATTTGCATTAAATTTTAGCATTCAAACATAAAAGTAATTAACAATATTTAAAAATCAATATTTAATTTGTATTTAAATTTAAATATATATATATATATATACATATATATTAAACATTTAAAATATTATTGATTGAAATCATAATTAATTGAATTTACAAACCAATCAATGAAGTGATAATTTAATTATTTTTTTTTTTTTTTTTGTAATCATTGATTTAAACCAAAATTTAAATTAAACATTTTTTTTGGCAATGTGTAATAGTTTCATATTTCTTACTTTAGATCATAATAATAAAACTTGAACCTACTTCTTATTTACATCAAATATTTAATTGCTAAATATTTGCTTTAAATTTCAACATTCCAACTTAAAAATATTTAACAAAAATTAGCTTTATAATAAATCCATAAAATATTACCTAAAATTGTTTACAATATATCGTTAAAATACAAAAATGCATAATTGAGGGAAATAATTAAAAAAAAAAATTGCTGGAAAATTTTCTAAAATTAAAATTTTATTGTTGTTATTATTTTTTAAATAATTTTTGAAAAAGAATTATATAATTAATATTATATTGTATCTCATTGCATATGTACCCAACTATGCAGAATAGAAAAAAATAGATATGCATCTATCTTTTTTTATTCATAGTTAAATTACATTTTTGATAAATGAATTAAATTTTTCTTTAGCTAATTTAATTCTAATATTTTATAGCTAATTTCAAACTAAGCCTACAGGTGGCAGCACTGATTTTGATCCAATAGAGGGATCGGAGTCGTCCAGCCTTTTCTTTCGACCGGTCGTGGATCAAATGTCTCAGGGCCCAGTTGGATCGGTCGAAGTGTTCCAGAAGCTGGACTCGCCCACAGGATAGTCCTCTCAACCGAATTTCTTCCTACTAACCAACTGAAGGATGACAACTATAATAAACTTAGAAGCTTAGCTAAGGCATTTAAATTTGGCCAATGCAGAGATCTTTACAAATAAATAACGTACCAAAATAAATTATATTTACTTATCTTATATATTAAAAGAATTTATGAAAACTAAAGGCAGTCCGTCTGGCCGTTCTATCCGGGCGATTTCCTTCATTTTTTTTTTTAATGAAAGGTATTTAGATACAGATATGTCATCAATCATTGAAATTTACTCAACTCCCACCTTACTCAAGTTATACTCAAACGCGATTCTTCCCTGTACATTTCCTATGGGACACATTCACTCAAACAATTCGAATTCTCATAGCTCCTCTTCTATTGAATGGATCTTGATCGTTTCACTCTCAGAACACTCAGTGAATCAAGCTCTTTCTTTTGAGCTATTAACTGCTTAAATTCGTTGAGTCTGAGGAAAGTTATGCGTGCAGAATCAACTTTACATTCAATTTTTTCAAGATTTTCCTTTACTCAAACATCTATAACTAGAGTTCTAATTAATGTAGGCTGTTGACACAAGTCTAAGAACACTCAGTGGATCAAGCTCTTTCTTTTGAGCTATTAACTGCTTAAATTCGTTGAGTTTGAGGAAAGTTATGCGTGCAGAATCAACTTTACATTCAATTTTTTCAAGATTTTCCTTCACTCAAACCTCTATAACTAGATTTCTAATTAATGTAGGCTGTTGACACAAGTCTAAGAACACTCAGTGGATCAAGCTCTTTCTTTTGAGCTATTAACTGCTTAAATTCGTTGAGTTTGAGGAAAGTTATGCGTGCAGAATCAACTTTAATCAGTTTCCCCCCGGGGGAAACGGGTGGGAAACCATTTCCCACCCGTTTCGGGTTAAAAACACGTTTACGAGCTTAACTAAGCTTCAAATTGCTTCACGGTGAAGAAATTCTACATATGGGGACTAGAGTCGAATACTAAAAAATCAATATCTGCGAATTTGGAATTTTCGATTTTAAAGGGGGAAAAAGGGGGAAAGTAGATTTGGAGGAGAGGGGAAAGGGGGGAAATTAGTTTGAGAGGGAAATCCGTTCTAGACCCACACATGTAGCACCTCATTTTAAAGGTCTTGAAATTTCATGTCGATTGGGGATGTTTGTATACAGTATAATGCGACCCCTGGTGGTAAAAATGGAACTAAGTGATTTTGGAACTAAGTGAAATGGAACTAAGTGATCTTGGTATTTCCTCACCGTTGGTGATGTTCGTACAGAACAAACTGCGCCCCCTGGCGGTGGAAAGTGCAACTAAAGGATTTTACAGTTGACACCACCATGTGACACCTTATTTGAAAGGTCTTGGAAATTCAAGGTGATTGGTGATTTTCGTATAGAACATACTGTGCTCCCTGTTGGAGGAAAGTGGATTTTGCAGTGCGTAAGTAGCATGCCTGCTATACGGTGCCGCAGCCACAGGCAGCGGTAACACGAGTCAGAGGTTCGTTCGGTTCAAGGTTAATTTTTGAGAATTTTTTCATGTTAATAGCTGTCTGCATATACGTGCCACAGGCACTGGGATACGAACCCGAGTTCCGTTCTGTTTGAAGTAATTTTTATTTGTTACAGATAATGATTATTATTATTATTATTATTATTTTCTTTTTTTTTTTGTGATCTTTTCATTTAAAAATAGAAATTCAAACAAAATCGAGTTAAAGATATAAAACCATACAAATTTAAGGTGCATTTAAGGTTATTATCATGGGCCCGGGCAACACCGGGTGGGTTCTTTCGGTTGCAGGTTAATTTTTGGGAATTTTTTTTTACGTTATTAGCGGCTCACGTATGTGCTGCCACAGACACCGGTGTCACAAGACTGAGTTTCGTTCGGTTCGAGGTAATTTTTTTGTTACAGCTGATTATTTTTTCGCGTTGCCTTTATTTAAAAATAGAAATTCAAACAAAATCGAGTTAAAGATATAAAATCATACCAATTTAAGGTTCAATTAAGGTTATTATCATGGGTACAGGCAACGCCGGGTTGGTCAGCTAACATGTAGCCTTAGTATTAAAAGAAACAGAAAATAAAAGGTAGCAACTGTTTTATTTGGAGTCAGTTTGACGTCACATTGACAGTACTTTGTAGAAAGTGATGTCATACATAGTATTTTAATTTATAACCATTTTTCCGAATTTCTTTTTTTTTAAGTGAAATGTTGTAAATTAAATTAGATGTTTTAACTTGAAATACATTTAAATAATGATTTAATAAATAATTTAATGATATAATTAATAAACGATTTTTGAAACATTACGGTCAATAAAGTGACCGTCGAAGTCGACGGGGTCCAGCTAGTTTATTTGTTAAATTTGTTAAATATTGTTTAGGAACTAACGCTTTTACGCTGTATTCGTCGTGCCTTCTTTTCCTTTCTTTTGTTTTTCTTCTTCTTCTTCTTTTTTTTTTTTTTTATGAAAGATCGTGACGCGAAACAATTTTACTCTTTTTTAATTTTTTATGATATTTATATAAAATGTTCTTAATCTTCGACGTTTAACTGAACATCCAATTATTTATTTATCTATTTTAATAAAGATATTTTCAGTTTGAAAATATCGAAAATTGAATAAAAGAAAAAAAAAATCAAGTTAATTACGTATATGATATTTAATATATTAAAATGTAAATTTACCAAACAACTTTTTTTTTTCTTTTTTAAGGATAATGGAACATTTAGGGGGGGAGGCTTGTTTGTCTATAAAAAGCAAGAAACAATTAAATTGCAACATTTGATTCGGGTCGAAAGAACATACGACCCTTCATCAGGCGAACAAAATAGACACAAGTGTTGCAGTCAAAGCGGCAACGCAGCTGAACAAAGTAGGCACGAACGCTGCAGTCAGTGGCAAAGCATCACCGCAGCATTCATGCCTAATTTGTTCGCCTGACGAAGGGTCGTGTGTTCTTTCGACCCGAAACAACTATGGCAAGTTTATTGCATTTTATAATGATTATTCAAAGTTTTGTAATTATTACTTTAAAATGCCAGTTATGTGGTGCTTTCTTATTAATAGTTTCCTGGCGTTTTTCTCTATTCTAACCTTTATAATTATGCATAGAAGTGACTTTAATGTCATGTGATATGAAAGATTAATATCGCTTGTTTCCTGCAGAAAATGTTGTTTGTGGTTTTTCAGTAGGGTTACATTAAATATTTTGAATGTATTACAGCTTGTGGTATGCAGTTAAAGTAACAATGCTAATCTATTCAAAACTCAAAAGAGTTACATAGGACTTTGATAATCGTTAGAGTTAATAGTTTTTTTACATTCTCACATTGAAAAATTCAGATACACTAGGAGAGAAGGAAGGTGATGATTTAAAACATATTTTTAATGCCATCACATTGTTAATCACAGAAAAAAATTTGTATTTGTTTTCAAAATGATGCAATTTTTTGTTTATTATTATTATTATTATTATTATTATTATTATTATTATTTTATGAAAATTAAGTTTTATGTGTTGAAAATTTAATTGAAAGGAATTTGAGTTGTACATAAAAAATTTCGTTTGTTATTTAAATATATTTAAATAACATTTTTGTAAAACAGTTGTCTAGAATAATTATTATATACAGTGAACTCTCGTTAAGACGGCCCCGTTTAAGATGGATTTATCGTTATTACGTACAAAACCAGAATCCCCGGCTAATGCCTGTAGGAATTGCATGTAATAAACAACACTTTATACAAACAATTCATTCGTTAAGATGGAGATTTCTTTTTCCTCAGCTTGTGAGGTTGAGACGTTAGAACGTCACCACAGTTGTTTCAATTAAGCTGGATCCAGCAAAGTAGGAAGTGGGGACGGTTAAAATCACTCCGTCGCCAGTGGCTCGGTGACGGTTGAGGTCGAGCTAGTTTTGTGTCGGCAGGGTGCTGCATTAAAAGACTTAGATTTTGAATATTAGTTAAATTAGAAGTGATTTTTAAAAGTACGGATTGAAATGTAGTGAAAGGAGGGTGTAGGAAGAAGTATAAAAATAGAGATGGTTTTAGTAGATAGTGTGGATGTTGGAGGATCGATAGTGGATGTTGGAGGATATTATAGCGAATGTGATGATTCTTGTTTTGGTGAATATCGAAAGTAGAGTAGAGGAGATTTAGTGGCGTGAAGTTAAGTAGCGTTGAGTGTTGGTGAGTGTCTACTAGTTTTCGGAAGGCGCAAGCTGGGATAGAAGGGAATCCTCTGTCCCATAGTGAAGCCGTAGTAGTGAAGTACGAGTGCAATCGTCTCTACACCTTCGACTATCTGCTGTGGTGAGATATTTAAGATTATCTACTTAAATTGTTGATTCATATATTTTGATTAAGTAAAACGCTGACTGAGCTAAGCTTTAGTAACAGGCCGCCCTCCCATTAATCTGCTCAAATAAACTTTAGTTATTGTTATTTAAAGTCTTGTGCTCTCTTAGTAATCTAATTAAGTAAGTTAAGATGGAGTTTGCAGGAGCGCAAACTCCACAGTGGCGCCCAACTCAGTTCGACATCCCCCCACTCGTGTTTATTTTACTGGCTCAGACAATGTACTTAAATTTTTTGAAGATCTTGAAGAGTATTTTGATATATGTAAAATTGACGAGGATGATAAATTTAATTTATTAAAATACTCCTTAAAAGGAGATGCTAAAATCTGGTATGACACCATTGCCTCTAGAGCTCTAGGCCAAAATCCCACGTATGAGGATTTGAAGCTCAAAATTAAAAATTCATTCTCCTCTATTGTGGATAAAACCAAACTCCGTCAAGAGCTTTATACGACAAAGATGTCGTTTTATGACAAACCTACCACCTTTTTATTACGTAAATTCGACATTATAAAGCAGCTGGATTTAGTTTTATCTTTTGCCGCTGCAATGGAAATCATAACCCTGCTTTTGACTATTCCTATTCAAGATTACCTTGATCGCAAACCTGTCACCTCTTACGACAGTCTGTTTCAAACCTTAGCCAAATACCAAGAACGACACCCTCCAAGGGCGGAAAACACCTTTAATCGCCAACGGAGTAATGGAAATATGCAAAATTCTAGGCGTGAAAATTTCACCCCCCCTCAAAATTTCAATCGCTATCAACAAGAACGTCAATCGCCGCAGCCAATGCGTAATAACTTTCAAAATTCTCGGAACGATCGTTCTAATCAAAACCAGTCTCAAAACTTTTCTCGAGCTGATAGAAATAACAGAAATTTCCGTAACTCTCGTAATAACCAGAGTCGTCAGTTAAACGAGTAAGTGGCTCTTGTGAGGAGGGTCAACAGCCACTGAATAACTCAACCACCTCCATATGTTTAGACACTATCTGTATCAGTCCGGTGGACCTTCCTAATTTAAATGCAATAATTCATGATACTTTCATACCTACTTATTGGGACACTGGTGCTGAACGCTCCTTTCTAGCGTATGAAACTTATAAAAAGTATTTTGACTTTAAACCTTTAAAGCGGACAAATTTAAATATTACAACGGCTCAAGGCAAGTCCTGTGTTAATAGAGGCGAAGTCAGCCTGAATGTTAAAATTCATAATTTAAGTGTTAATTGGCCTTTTTACGTCATCGACAATCTTCAGCATCCCTGCATTATAGGGTTAGATTTTATGAAAGCAAATAATGTTGAAATTAATTTTGCCAATAAATCTTTACATATTGATGATTCTAAGTCAAATTCTAAACCTGTCGAGCCGACAGAGTTAATTGTTAATTTAGAGGAAAGTGCCCTCACTCATATTGAAAAAATTGATTTTGTTAATTTTCTTAATCAGTTTAAACAGTTATTTTCTGATACACCTGGCTTAACCCATGTTGTTTACCATGAAATTGACACTGGAACTAATAAACCAGTCTTTAGTAAGCCTTATCGATATGATCAAGCCAAACAAGATATTATAAATTGGCATATTGAGAAAATGTTGCAAAATGATATTATTATGCCTGTAACCTCTCCTTACGCATCTCCTGTTGTTTTATGTCGTAAGAAAAATGATAAACCTATCACTGATCCTGAGGCATGGAGATTTGCAATCGATTATCGTAGGCTAAATTCTATTACACAATATCCTCAGTATCCCTTGCCTATAATTGATGATTTGTTAGCACATATAACAACGACAAATTTTATGTCTACTCTCGATCTGACATCGGGTTATTTTCAAATTGCAATGAAACCCGCTGATATATCAAATACAGCGTTTATAACTAAAAATGGCACGTTTGGTTTTAAACGAATGCCTTTCGGATGTTCAGGGGCTGTAGCAACATTCCAAAAAGCCATGGAAACTATTCTCAAACCTGTTTTGAATAAATTTGTACATGTTTATCTCGATGATATAATAATCACGTCCTCATCTTACAATGAGCATTTAGATCATTTAAAAACTGTTTTTACTCTACTGCAAAATGCAGGATTAACTTTAAATTCCTCTAAGTGCCATTTTGCACGACAGGAAATAAGGAACCTAGGCGTCAAAATAACGCCTGCTGGTATTTCTGTAGATAATGAAAAAGTTCAGCCAGTTTTAAACATGCCCCCTCCTACAACTTCCAAACAAGTTTCGAGATTTCTAGGCATGTGTGCTTGGTATGGGTATACCTAATTTTGCTCACATATGCGAGCCCCTCTTTAAACTCAAAACGAAAAGAGTTAAATTTCACTGGTCAAATGAAGCGCAAGAAGCATTTGATAAGTTAAAAACTATACTTAGCGCTCCTCCTGTACTAGCTCATCCTAATTATAATATTAAATTTCAAGTAGCTACTGATGCTTCTTCGTACGGCATTGGTGCCGTTTTAAGCCAAGAAGGCCGCCAAATAGCATATGCGTCCCGTACGCTTAACACTGCAGAAAGAAATTATCCAGTAACTGAACGTGAATGTTTAGCAGTGCTTTAGGGACTGCAAAAATTTCGTTTATATTTTACGCAACTTCCAGTAACAGTTGTTACGGATCATGCGGCATTAACTCGGTTAACAACTGGAAAGAACCTCTCCCCCCGCATGATTCGATGGACTCTTAAGTTATCTAACTTTAATATAAACATCGAACACCGACCTGGTTCTGACAATATCGTAGCTGACGTTCTTTCACGTACTACTCAAACTCAAGAAAATAAGATTGAATCTAATCTTACAAATCAATCCCTTGCTTTAAATGAAAAGAATGATCAGTTAAATTCTACTGTTAAAGCCTCATATATTCATCATTCGCATTTCAAGGCTGAACCGGTTCAATCCGAAATATTAGTAGACGTGACTGAAACTCGTGTAAAGGAAATTGAAAGTGAACAAGTTAACCCATGTGCTTCTTCAGATCTAGTCACTACTTTAAACAATAAATTCGTATCTGATCAGGAAAAAGTAGCTTTAGCGCTTATGCCAGCATCTGTGTTAAATTCGAGAGATCAATTAATCCAAGAACAAAAAAATGATCCCGAATTTGGATTAATCTATAAGTATTTAGAAGATCCTGAATCAGTTTCATTAATTGAATCAGCCATTGCCTTAAACTGGTCCCAATCTTTTTCTTTAATCGATGGCTTGCTTTTTTATTCAAAATTATTATCATCTTATGGCGAATTACGAGTTGTAATTCCCCAATCACTTCGTCAAGCCATCCTATTTGAGTTTCATGACTCTCCAATTTCGGGGCACTTTGGCATTAGGAAAACTTATAAAAAGCTCAAAGATGCCTGTTACTTTCCTAAAATGAGGAAGTTTGTTAATGAATATGTTTCGAGTTGTCGCTTGTGCCAGCAATATAACTATAAAAATGTAAAGCCGGCCGGTAAATTAATTCCTATTAAAGTTGATTTTCCAAATCAAATTCTTGGACTCGACTTAATCGGTCCTGACCCCCTCTCTAAACCAAATAGATTTCGTTATGTGTTAGTTATGGTGGATTATTTTAGTAAATGGGTTGAATTTGTGCCTTTACGTAAAGCTTCGGCACAAGCAGTGGCCACTGCCTTCTTTAATAATTATATTTCTCGTTACGGCGCCCCCCTTCAAATTGTAACGGACCATGGTCCTCAATTTATAAGTAATGTTTTTAAGGCACTTTGCGATACACTCGAAATTAAACATGTCTTCACGGTTCCATATCGGTCGCAAGCTAATCAGGCCGAACGTGTTAATAGAACTTTAATAAACATGATTGCGACGTTCATTGGTCAAAATCATGAAAATTGGGATCAGTTTCTCTATCATTTTGGCTATGCGATTCGTACAGCGGTAAGTGATGCAACAGGAAAAACTCCCGCTGAATTGTTTTTGGGCAGAAAGATTCTGACCCCCTTTCAAAAACTGGTATTAGTACAGCAAAACGCATCTCAATTTATTACGCGAAATATTGAAGAATTGCTACCAGAAGTTCAGAGAAATTTGAGAAAAGCTCAAGAGCAGCAGGCTGTATATTATAACTTAAAACGTAGAATTTTAGAAGTAAAAGTGGGAGATAAAATACTCCTAGAATCACATTTTCTTAGCTCTAAAAAAGATTCTAAAGTAGCAAAATTTGGGCCAAAATTCATTGGGCCTTTCTCTGTTTTAAAGGTAGAACATAATAATCTGACAATCGATTTTAACGGCACCCCAACTACAATAAATGTTGACCAGATACGCATTTTTAAAGAGCGCACTCAATCATGTACTGAAACTCTTGATAGTGATAGCGTGCCGGGTTCAAACCCACCTGACGAACAGTCCGTCCTTACGCCTAACCTCACTCCCCAGCCTAGTGCTCCTGATTCTTGTACAGCTGATGAACTACCTACTCCTACAACACCCGAACAATCTGTTCAGGGCACTTCCGCTGACCAATCTAGTGTTAGCAGACCCGTCGCACAAAAGCGAGCTCGTAGTGGGTCATCAAACCATTCTAATGTGAAATTTCCTAGGCAAACTGGTCGCAAACGCGACTATTCTTTTACTAATGGCTCTTTTATACCACAGATTAAAAAGAAAAATGCTTGGAACAAGGGTTTAAAACGCCCACAAGCCCCCTCCTCAAAGTCCTCTGGAACACATCGCCCACAGAAGGTACTAGCAGTTCCAGATTCAGTGCACACCGACACTTTCCGACCTAGGAGAAAGGCAAGGGTTCGAAAAAGACCTCCACCCTCTTCATCAGCTAGCGGACGGCACATGGAGAAATTCCTAGCAGCTCCTGACTCGATCGGCAAAGACGAGTTCTCTTCACATCACCGATTCAATACTCGGCGTCAAGCCAGACTCCGACAACAGGCTCAGCCATATGAATCACCTGCCGAGCAAGCCTTTGTACAAGCCTTTTGGGATAGCCCTAGACCCCGGTCTGAAAGCCTCCAACCCTGTGGCCTAGCTGACGAGTACTCCGAGCACATTCGACAAGACCTCTAACCTTGCTGAAGTTACAGCTGCAAATTCACATCAGGTGATACCGTTTTCTATTTTTTTTTCTATTACAAGTGCATTTCTGTCAGAGCTGTACAAAATGTTCGACGTACCTTGAAGCCTTTTTGGGACTTTATATTTTAAGAACTCTTACGAAAGTTATGGACTTTCCCAAACTAAAAATACAAAATTTAACTTCACCATGAACTTTCAAATCAAAATTAATGTTCTGCTTCAATGTCAACATTTTTGTTCTCTCTTAAATATCTATTTTATGTATGTATTAAGTCTTTTACCTTGTAGCCATCTCCTGCAGAAAGCTGGTAATATAAACTGTTTTTTTTGGCCCCTTTGTAAATTTCCCCCCCTTTTTCTCTTGTATTTTTATAAATGATGTATTTATAAACTGCATATTTGTATTTGTAAAACTTTTGAATATTTGTCTAAAAGTTTATCTGTATGTACTTTTAGAGGGGAAAAAAACTGTTTTTTTTTAAATTAGCTATAAGCATAAAAGTCGTGTTTAACTATATAACATTAAAAAGACTAACTGCTCAGTTTTTTCCGCTTATGCTTTAGCTAAGGAGGGAGAAATATTTCTGTATGTAACCTATCTATTATGTTAATAGAGACGAACATGTCTCAGTTTCTTCCAGAGATGAATTCTAACTATTTTTTTTAACTATGCATACTGTAAAAGTTTTTCCCATTTCAGACACACTCTGATGGACTATTCCTCTTAATCTGATGTTAAAAGTATTTTTATCTGAAGTGAAAGATCTCTTAATTTGATGTCAAAAAGTTCTTTTTTCTGGATGTGGACAGCCTGCCCATTCCGACGTCTGCTCTAGTATGAAGAAAGTTCATCCTATTCTTCGTTTAGTCATCTCCCTTGCAGACGTAACGCTCCAGTTACCAGTCCAGCCAGTACACTCCTACTAATAAAGATTTTCTCATGTTTTTCTTTAAAAAGAACAATTATTCTTGTGATTATAACAAACTTTAAATGTCGCATTTGTCCAAAGCGACTTACTATGTAAAGACACGCAACATCAAGTTTGAATTTAATATATTGCCTTCCTGGCCTAACAGGGAGACGTGTGTAAATCCTACTGTAAGCCTGGTTTTAGCTCAGTCAGAGTCCCGGAGTTCTCGGGGTAAATGTACGCCTTTTATTTAAAATTTTAAATTAATTTTTTTTGCGTCCCCGAGTTTTCGCTCAGGGACTTAACAAATTTTTAAGTTTTTCTCACCCGGTTAAAATTTAAGTGACGGCTGCACTCACACTTCAGAGATTTGAGATAGTTAGAGAGGGAATGAAGCTATTTAAATTTAATCGATCAAACCCGTTGGGGATTTTCCCGACTGAATTTTTTTCTTGGAGGGGGACTGTGAGGTTGAGACGTTAGAACGTCACCACAGTTGTTTCAATTAAGCTGGATCCAGCAAAGTAGGAAGTGGGGACGGTTAAAATCACTCCGTCGCCAGTGGCTCGGTGACGGTTGAGGTCGAGCTAGTTTTGTGTCGGCAGGGTGCTGCATTAAAAGACTTAGATTTTGAATATTAGTTAAATTAGAAGTGATTTTTAAAAGTACGGATTGAAATGTAGTGAAAGGAGGGTGTAGGAAGAAGTATAAAAATAGAGATGGTTTTAGTAGATAGTGTGGATGTTGGAGGATCGATAGTGGATGTTGGAGGATATTATAGCGAATGTGATGATTCTTGTTTTGGTGAATATCGAAAGTAGAGTAGAGGAGATTTAGTGGCGTGAAGTTAAGTAGCGTTGAGTGTTGGTGAGTGTCTACTAGTTTTCGGAAGGCGCAAGCTGGGATAGAAGGGAATCCTCTGTCCCATAGTGAAGCCGTAGTAGTGAAGTACGAGTGCAATCGTCTCTACACCTTCGACTATCTGCTGTGGTGAGATATTTAAGATTATCTACTTAAATTGTTGATTCATATATTTTGATTAAGTAAAACGCTGACTGAGCTAAGCTTTAGTAACAGGCCGCCCTCCCATTAATCTGCTCAAATAAACTTTAGTTATTGTTATTTAAAGTCTTGTGTTCTCTTAGTAATCTAATTAAGTAAGTTAAGATGGAGTTTGCAGGAGCGCAAACTCCACAAGCTTACTGTCTTCGAAAAAGAATCTGTTCCCAAAATTTTTCAAATTCAAGTTTTTTTTTTTTTCTTGGAAATGCACACACCATTTCCCTCTTTATCTTTACTTTCACGAACGTAAGTAGGATAAAGAAATTATTAGCGAACAATTTTCCAAATTGTGTTTTCGGTAGAAATATGCATTTTGCGCATTCGTGAATTCAAAATTATTTCCAGTGAATTCTTTTCATAAATAAAGTTATAAAAATACTTTTTTTATCACTTTTCCTCCATCTATCTATGATACTAAAAGAAAAGGTTTGTCTGTCTATCTGCCTGACCGTCTATCTGTTCTTCTATACGATCTTCTCCTATTGAATGCAGATGTACAAAAATTGATATACGGATGCTCTGGAGTCTTCCCGATGGGCTCCTGAAAACAGAATTTAAAAAATTTAATTAGTTTCGGAGATATTAATTAAAACGTCGACCCATGTCGATCGAAAAATGACCAAAAATTCACGGCTAATTGTTTAAAAAGAGGCATTCTATCAGCAGACGATTTTCTCCGCTGTCTGGAACGGAAACAAAACATTTGGAAATCATTAATGTCACATGTTCTTGAACTGGGGTTAAAAGTTGCAAATTTCAAAATTCTTCAAATTTTCTTTTTCGCACACAACACTTAATATACAACCGATGCAGCACAAAACCAACCTGCAGTTCAAATTTCATCAATTTTGGTTAAAAAACAAAGAAGTGACATTTTAATTGCAAATTAAATTTTATTCTGACACGTAATCTATCTTTCAAAAGACGATAGGAGTTTCCATAGCAACGAAATACATCTGGAGGTACTAAAAAAATTCTTCTTTTCTTTTTACTTCCATTACCAGATTACCGTGGTATATATAGGTTTTGGGGGCCTAAAAAATATCTACTTTTCTTTTTACTTCCATTAACCGACTACCGTAGGTAATGCAAATAGAGATTTCACGTGATTTACATGTTTTAGAATGTCCTGATTAGGTTTTATTTTCCATCTCAGCTACTAATTAAAATAATTTCATAAGTAATACATCATCAGAAAGCTTTGTTGATTTGGAATTGAACAGTAGATTACAGAAAATTCTACCGCCAGATGGCGCTGTAATATTTTCAAATTTCAATATTTCAAATTCTAATTATGATTAAATTATTTTTAATACATCATTCGAAAGATATTTTAAAGTACTTTTATATTATCGAAAGTTGGATTCGAGATTTCACCTCATTTACACGTTTTGAGGTTTCCTGATTAGGTTGTCTTTTGTATCTCAGCTACTAATTAAAATAATTTCATAAATAATACATCATTTGAAAGCTTTGTTGATTTGGAATCGAACAGAAGATTACAGAAATTTCTACCACCAGATGGCGCTGAAATATTTTAAAATTTCATATTTTATAATGATTAAATTACCTTTAATACATTATTCGAAAGATATTTTAAAGTACTTTTATATTATCGAAAGTGGAATTTGAGATTTCAGCCGATTTACATGTTTTGAGGTCTCCTGATTAGGTTTTCTTTTGTATCTCAGCTACTAATTAAAATAATTTCATAAGTAATATATCATTTGAAAGCTTAGTTGATCTGGAATGGAACAGTAGATTACAGAAATTTCTACCGCCAGATGGTGCTGTAATATTTTAAAATTTCAATATTTCAAATTCTAATTATGATTAAATTATTTTTAATAGATAATTCGAAAGATATTTTTAAGTTCTTTTATATTATCGAAACTGGAATTCGAGATTTCATCTGATTTACACGTTTTAAGGTGTCCTGATTAGGTTGTCTTTTGTATCTCAGCTACTAATTAAAATAATTTCATAAGTAATGCATCATTTGAAAGCTTTGTTGATTTGGAATCGAACAGTAGATTACAGAAATTTCTACCACCAGATGGCGCTGAAATATTTTAAAATTTCAAATTTTATAATGATTAAATTATTTTTAATACATCATTTTAAAGATATTTTAAAGTTCTTTTATATTATCGGAAGTGGAATTCGAGATTTCACCTGATTTACACGTTTTAAGGTCTCCTGATTAGGTTTTCGTTTGCATCTCAGCTAATTGAGTTAGACCGTTCAAAATTGTTATATGTAGGTTAATTAGGAGGGGCTGGAAGAGTGGGGAAGATATAGGCAAGCGCGGCGCGCACGGGACTGCACTGCGGAAGGCAGTGGGGACCCGGTCCGACTTTTTACCTGATGGGAAGTGATTTTTTAAATTTTCTTTTTTTAAGAATAAAAGTTTGATTTCAGAAGGAATATGTGCGCGCACCGGCACCGCACATATATCTTCACAAGTGCGCGCGCATGGGTTGGTACCCGGTGCAAGTTTTTACCCGACGATAAATGACTTTTTTTTAAATTTTATTTTCTTAATAAAAAAAGTTTCGAGTTGAAAAGGAATATGCCTGCACAGCGCAAGTATATCCTCACACGCGCGAGCGCAGCGCGCATGGGTCTGCGCTGCCGAAGGCAGAGGGGACCCGGTGTGAATTTTTACCCGATCAGAAAAGATTTTTTTTTTATATCCTTTTCTTAGGAATAAAAGTTTATGAGTAATAACATGGAATTTTGAGAAATAATAAGGATTGTGAAGGAATACACACGCACAGCGCTCATATATACACATTCGTTCGCGCACGGGTCTACGTTGCCAAAAGCAGTGAGGACCCGGTGTGACATTTTTCCCGATCAGAATTTTTTTTTCTCTCTTTTTTTGTCACATGATAAAAATTAATGCAATTTTGAGAATTCATTAATTATTGTGATTCATTTAAAAATAGTGACCAAAGAAGCGGGCGTAGCCTGCTAGTCTATAATAATAAAAGAAAAGGTTTGTCTGTCTGTCTGTCTTTTGTTCTATTACGTTCAGCCCCTATTGAACGCAGAAGTACAAAAATTGACATACGGATGCTCAGGAGCATTCCCGAGTATTCCACATTCGATAACATAAAAGTACTTTAAAGTATCTTTCGAATGATGTATTAAAAATAATTTTATCATAATTAGAATTTGAAATTTTAAGATATTACAGCGCCATCTGGCGGTAGAAATTTCTGTAATCTACTGTTCAATTCCAAATCAACAAAGTTTTCAAATGATGTATTCTTATGAAATTATTTTAATTAGTAGCTGAGGCTGAGATACAAAAGAAAACCTAATCAGGACATTCTAGAACATGTAAATCACGTGAAATCTCTAATTCCATTACCTACGGTAGTCGGTTAATGGAAGTAAAAAGAAAAATAAATATTTTTTAGGTCCCCAAAACCTATATATACCACGGTAGTCGGGTAGTGGAAGTGAAAAGAAAATGTATTTTTTTAGTACCTCCAAATGTGTTTCGTTGCTATGGAAACTCCTATCGTCTTTTCAAAGATAGATTACGTGTTAGAATAAAATTTAATTTGCAAGTAAAATGTAACTTCTTTGTTTATTAACTAAAATTGAAGAAATTTGAACTGTTTGTTGGTTTTGTGCTATATAGGTTGTATATTAAGTGTTGTGTGCGAAAAAGAAAATTTGAAGAATTTTGAAATTTGCAATTTTTAAACCCAGTTCAACATCATGTGACATTAATGATTTTCAGATGTTTTGTTTCCGTTCCAGACAGCGGAGAAAATCGTCTGCCGATAGAATGCTTCTTTTAAGCAATTACCGTGGATTTTTGGTCATTTTTCGATAGACATGGGTCGACATTTAAATTAATATCTCCGAAATTAATTAAAATTTTTAACTTATGTTTTAAGAGCCACGATTAAATTATTTTTAATACATCATTTGCAAGATATTTTAAAGTTCTTTTATATTATCGAAAGTTGAATTCGAGATTTCACCCGATTTACACGTTTTGAGGTGTCCTGAATCGATTTTCTTTTGTATCTCTGCTACTAATTAGAGTTTTTACCCGATCAGAAATGATTTTTTTAGGGGGCACGAAGGTCAGGGAAGGAATAAGCACGCGCACGGGACTATGCTGCCGAAGGCAGTGGGGACCCGGTGCGACTTTTTACCTGATCAGAAATGATTTTCTTTTTAAATTTCTTTTCTTAAGAATGGACAATATTCCTGCGACGTCACAGTAGGTAAAATCGCCAAACACGTAGCCGATATTGCAATACACCATTTTTCAGCTTTTTTATTTTTAAGCCAAGGTAGTATTCAGCATCTTTATGTGTCACTTTAAACTCACATTTGCAGCAACACTGATCAAAGCGCAGATATTTTCAAAACGTGCTACCGGACTGAACGTTTCAAAATAATCTACTCCTTTCGTTTGTGAAAAACCTTTTACCACCAACCTAGCTTTGAATCTATCGATTTCACCATTGATATACTTCACTTTATACACCCATTTATTTGCAATGGCTCGTCTTCCTTCTGGTAAGTCTGTTAAATACCATGTTTCATTCTCAGATAACGATTTAATTTCTTCATCCATTGCAATCTGCATTCACTGGAATTTTCAGATTTTATTGCTTGATAGTAATGTTCTGGCTCTAGCTGTTCAGCAATACAACATTCAATAAGGCGAAGGTGCTTTCAGTCCTTTTCTATCCCTTAGTTCTTGAGCACAGTTTACATCCTCAGGAGTGTCATCTGAATCAAACTCAGTTTCAGTAGTGGGTGTAATATCTGGTAGTTCGACATTAGATTCTGGTTCAACTCTGACAATGGCTAACGCTGATGCTGATTCAGGCGAAAATACTACATCTCTTGTTCGTTCTATCTCTCTTGTATCTTTGAACCATACACGATAACCATCAACTTCATATAAATAGCCAACTAAGATTCCTTTTTGACCTTTTGGATCCCATTTCTTATGTTTCTGCTTAGGAGTATGGACAAAACACGTCTTTTGTAATATTTGATGTAATTTAATCTAAAATTAGTAAAAATTTTAAAATTTCAATAAAAAAGAAAACCCCGTGATTTTTTTAAGAAATTGTATTTTAGAATTTTTTTACTTCCTTATACAAAGTATAAGGAAGTATAGTAATCCCGATTTGCGAAATGGATTTTCTATTTCACATTGCTCGAAAACGAATGATCGCTGAATGTTGCTAATTTATACGTGTGACTTTCATGATGTCTAGTTGCACACCTGCAAGTGTCATCTTAACACGAGCTCTCGTTTTAGAGATATAAGGGATTTTACACGATTTTTCGTGACGTCTGTATGTGTGTGTGGGTATATCGCATAACTCAAAAACGGTTGGACGTAGAAAGTTGCGAATTGGTACATAGGTTTGTTATAACATCTAGTTGTGCACCTCCCTTTTTGGACTTTCTATGATTTTCCGTTTTGGAGATATTTAGGAAAATTAGGTTCATAATGACAAAAATTTGGCCATAATGTATCAAAAAACGGTAATAACTCAAAAACGGTTTAGACAAATCTTGCAATTTAACTGACTTTCCGATTAGCTAGACATTTGAAACTTTCAGAAAAGCTCAGAACACGTTGACAATGCATTTTTTAAATATTTTTAGCCAACTGTTTCCGATACCTGCTGCCTTCAGCAGCGTTTATGCGATTCAACAGAAAATTTATTTAACTAACTTCCCGACTAGCTAGACATTTGAAACTTTCAGATTAGATCAGAACACGGTGAAAATGCATTTTTTAAATACTTTTAGCCAACTGTATAGGGTCCCTGCTGCCTTCGGCAGCGTTACCAGTTCAAATCTTGGAATCGATTTGTAACTAACTTCCCGACTAGCTAGACATTTAAAACTTCCGGAAAAGCTCAAAATACGGTGACAATGCATTTTTAAAATATTTTTGGCCAATTGTTTCGGGTCACTGCTGCCTTCGGCAGCGTTTACATGGTTCAACAGAAAATTTATTTAACTAACTTCCCGACTAGCTAGACATTTGAAACATTCAGAATAGTTCAGAACACGGTGAATATGCATCTTTTTAATACTTTTAGCCAACTGTTTCAGGTCCCTGCTGCCTTCGGCAGCGTTTATATGGTCCAACAAAAAAATTATTTAACTAACTTCCCGACTAGGTAGACATTTGAAACTTTCAGAATAGTTCAGAACATGGTAAAATTCCTTTTTTTAATACTTTTAGCCAATTTTTTCGGGTCCCTGCTGCCTTCGTCAGCGTTACCAGTACAAATCTTGCAATCGGTTTTTAGCTAACTTTCAGAAAACTCAGAACACGGTGATAATTCATTTTTTAAAAATATTTTTAGCCAACTGTTTCGGGTCCAATGTCAATGTTTTTTAACATTATGTATATTTCTAAAAGTGTATAAGGAAGTCATGTGGTGCCCACATCAGATTTTTTATTAAGAGAATCAAGGCACTATAGAAATTTAATAACATATGTGAAGCTCTTCTCTTAATTAGAAATTTTCTGCTGATAGCCATTTTGCAATTCGTTCGCATGTAAAAGGGGAATATAAATATTTTAATGCATGAGAGAGTAGTAAGAAATAATAAAATTCTGAATTTATCATTTAGTTAAAAAAAAGATAAATTATTGGGGTGTTTCACGAAATGTCACATCGCAAGTCACGCATCAATGTGAAATTTTATATTATAATTTGTGGTAAAACAAAACTGCGCTATATTAATTACATACTGTTTTGAGATGTATAAATTTTGAGCTGTGGATAATAATGAATAATTGTATAATAATTAGTATTAAAACATTATATCTGTATCTGAAGTCTGTGTGACTTTTTCAAAGGTCTTATTTTAGAAAAAAATATATTTCTGTGATTAAGATAGGAAAATTTTTAATTTGGTTAAACTGATATAATTTTTCTATAGTACATTGCTGATTTTCGCGTTTTTACGTTCTTCTGTAGGTATTCATTACAAGAAAGTACTTGTAAAACTTTTTTTTCAGTGAATTTACGCGTTTTGAGAAGTCTAGAGAACGTTTTGACCATTTTCAGAAATTATCCGTCTGCTTGTGTGTGAAAAAAATAATTCCAACGACTCTAGCGCGAGAAATAATGCACAGAATTTCATAAAAAGTTTTACATACTTGCACCTTGATATAAATTAGCGCTTATTTACATTTTGCAAACATAGCTATACAAATGACATTATCATTCAATTTTAGAAAATAAGGATATAATAAATACTTTCCACTATAATATAATACATTTTTGTATAAATGTACGAAATATACAGTAAGGATTATTTTTTACTTATCATTGTGAAAGGGAAAAGCAATTTTCTGTAATAGTAATAGTTCACTACGATAAAGTTCTTGAATGTGTCAGTGTATAGTGTATAGACATCCGTGAGGGTAAAATTTCAACACGAGTTCAAAACTGATTGAACCATGTATCTGTGATAAATATAAAAGAAAATTATCCACTGTTTTTTTTTTTTTTTTTTTTCCATGAGAAGAAAAAAGAAATCTGAAAAATTACACATTTATTTTCTAAAAAATACTTTATTATTTTGCTATTTCAAAAGAAGTCACTGCTTCAAATTGAATAAATCAGATTTGTAATATATAGAGGCTTATGTTATACATACTTATTTAAAAATATGAATGTCGGGAAAATAAAGTTCTCGCTTCTCCATTTATGCTGTATATTAAGCGAGTCCTACTAAATCAGTGTTCCTAAGTCACATTTTGACATGTTCCTATAGGTACATTGTCAAAAAAAAAAAAAAAAAAAAAAAAAGAAATTTTGTTGCCAGAAATTCTCTGTAAAAATTACAGAATTCTGTGAAAGTTACAAACAAAATACGTTTTGAAAACGTAATTTTTCCGTAATTTACGGCTTTTTTCTCAAATAACAGAGAATTCTGTAATTTTCACAGAGAATTTCTGGCAACAAAATTGCACTTTTTTTTTTAACAGTGTAGCTTAAAATGGCCTATTTATTGTGAAAAATCATAAAAAAAAATGTAAAAGTAACAAAAGTCATGCAAAATCCTATTTTAAAAAATCTTACAAAAGTAAATTATAAAAGTTCCAAAATTTATAATTCGTCCCTGGGCTGCGGTAGACCGGTCAGTAGAACTCCAAACTCTCAAATGGAAAATTGCGGGTTCGGTACTTGAGCTGGCCAAAAACCGTCGTGTTCACTAACAGTGGCTAGTGCACGTAAAGTCCGTCATGACCACCCTGTCCTCCATGTTCCCATTGAATAGCTCTGGAGTTCACCGAAGCGGGGGAGCCATCACCTCCATGAAGTTTCAGAATTGTGATGGCATGTATCCGTACCATTTTTAGGAATGCGTCCCAGCAGGCCGAAATTAGGATTTTTTTCACCCGGGGCAAGGAGAGATTTTGGCGCCCCCCCCCCCCTCCAACCAGAAATTAATATTTCAAAGGAAATTTTACAAAGTTTTTATGGCCATTTTATTTTCAACTGCATTCATAAGATGTAAATATTGAATTTAATTAAAATTTTTGATAAATTTACAGATTTTGAAATGTATTATGATTATATTTAACGGATGTGTGTGTGTGTGTGTGTGTCTGTATAGGACACAAATACTGTAGCTAATTTATGAACTGTATGTTCGGAATTCCATGAAACCTAGTGTGCAGTTGAATTCTGGCATAAACTGGTGATGTCTAGTTTTTGATATATATCGCTCGACTTGCAGCACTTTTATGCCACGTTTTCTTATAGCTATTTCTCAGCATCTACAGGACGGAATTTAACAAATTTTATACATTATATGCTTGTTATGAAAAACAGAATTTACAAAACAAAACAGAATCGCAACATGTGTTTCGTGTCGAAAAACTTAGCATGACACTTCGCCAGGCGTAAAAATGTACAAGCACAGGCAGAGCTACAACCAGCCGATTTTTATCTTTATAACATTTCTTGAAAAAAAAAAAAAAAATTGAAGTTGTGAATCAAAGCATTATTTTAGGGGGGGGGGGAGAAGAAAAGCGTATTATAGAGAAAGCTTTAAATTAAGCTACATTTATTATTTTTATTTACTTATTTTTACTGATTTAATGATAATTTCTTTTTTTTTTTCCTCTCTCTTAAATTAATGGTATTTATAAATGACAATTCTAAAACAAGAGAATATAAATTTCATATTCAATTACTTTTAAAACTGAAAATATCATCATTTTGAGTGAATTTAAAATGATATTTTGAATATTATAGTCGTTACACCAACTATACTGCAGAGAAATAAACAGACAAATATTTAAGCTTTTAAATAATTAAGATGCATAAATTAATAGATTTAAACAAGTATCTAAAAACTCATATCCACCAAGTACGAATTAGCCATTAGCTGTCTAAATACACTGGCGCTGCAAAAGAAAAAAAAAAAAAAAAAAATTCGAGCCCTGATACCATTCCTGCTGATTCTCAGGTAAAATAATCTCCTGAAGCCGAATATGACTCCCCATTTTGCCCAATCACCCACCGTTTTCTCGAGACGCCGCCCTTTCTGTTACTGTTTGGTAGTTTTATGGCCATAAATTTGATTTGGAGAATGGAAAAGAATTATTTTAATACTTTAAAATAAAAATATATAATTTATAATAAATAACAGTAATAATTGATTAATAAAATATAAAAAATGTAATTTGTAATTTCAGTGGCAAATCCTCCTCCTCCCCTAAATTTTCTCCTTTCAGCAAATGTTCATGTTTTAGAATTTTTCATTTCTGTAGCCCCTCAAAAGACATTTAACAGTTAAAACAATCCCTTCACCCCTTCAAATGAAATTTATAGCTATAAAAATACCGGAAAATGATAAAAATAGGGGAGCGTCCCCAAATAATGGTGGGTGATTGGGCAAAATGGGCGTCATAATCGTATTCAGGGGGTTCTTTTACATAAGAATTTGCAAAAACGGTGTTGGGGTCGATTTTCATGCAGAGCAGTGCCATTTGTAGATAATCTTTTTTTAAATCATTTTCAGGAAATAAAATAGAAAGGCAGGTTCTAGTCTATGAATATTCTCGGAACCAATCCAAGAAGACTATTATTAGAACCACTAACTTCATGGTAATAGGATTATATACACCACAAAATAAGAATATCATTTGTTCAGAAATAATATTCTACAGCTTTTTACAGAATCTCTCATAGGCAAATGTATAGCTTAGAGTTCAACGGAATTCGCTCCTGTGCAGATACGCAGGGGTGATTGTGACTCAAAGGTAAAAACCCTGAAAATTAGAGCCTCAAATTAGAAAAAACACAAAATAACTTTATAGGAAATATGAAAATACATATGGTTAGAGTAAAAACCCTGAAATCAGGGGTAAACCCTGAACACAAACACCCCTAAAGCCTACTTTTGCACTTTTTGACAAACAATTAGCTGCGAGAAACAATGCATGATATATAGAAAAAATTAACTCCGATAAAACTGAGAAAGGGCTTGCTGATTTTGGCAATCCTGAACTATTTTCTGTCAAATTTGATCGCTAATCTCGTGATGTCACTAAATTCATCACCAATGACAACTTGTCGCAGAGTGAATGCTTTGGTGGCAAAGTTGGCAACCTGGCATTAATTTTGGTGAAAAATAGTGGCTTAATATTGCCGAAATTTGGAAGCTGGCATGATCTACTGTTTTCTTGCGCAGAACTAACTTCATCAAAAGTTCTACAAATCACTAATGAGAATATAAAAAGGAAAGAGTCATTACTATAATTATTGTTGACAAGAGTCTGTCTATTTCTTTACGTATTACTTTATACACGGTATTACAGTTAAAAGGGAAATAGATGGCAGATTTCTTCACTTCCACGGAAATGGGCATTAGCGGCATATTTTGTGACTTGATGAAAGATTTGGAAATTTGGCACCCAATTTCGGTGAAAAGTTGTAATTTAGGGTAGCCAAAGTTTAGAAGATCTAACTTCAATAGAAACCGATTTGTAAAATTTTCCAGGTTAATTCATTACATAGTTTCTAGAGTAGAACTATCTCGAGAATTCTATAAATCACTTGCAAGACTGGATGAGTTCAGTTTCTGTTTGGACTGCAAGCTGAGTGTACATCTCTAAAAACTTTAAGCATTTGGTCATTGTTCTGAATTAGTAAAATTTCTGTTCTGTGGTGTATGCTGTTCATGAGTACGAAAAACTGGTTTATTCGATTGCTTCAAGAATAATCATTGATTATTGACTTTTATTTAGCTGTTTCCAGAATATTCATTAAATAAAATGCATTCATCTAGAACCTACAAGTCTTTACGAATTACTTTCTACGTGCAAGAATGTCAACAAATTTTATAACTAACAATATTCACGCTAATATTAATTTCTGTTAAAATCCGTATGACGGAAAGTTATGCATAATTGCAAAAAAATTTGTATTTTTGGTCATCGTGGATATAATATTCGTGGATATTCCAAAAGGGAAAGGCGCACAGAAACACCAAAATGAGAGATGCACAACAACTGTTGTAACAAACTTAGATGTGAAATTGCAACATTCTACGTCTAATTGTTTTTGAGTTATACGAGATACACACATACAGACGTCACAAAAAATCGCATAAATTCGTAGCTATCATAAAAGCGGGAGTTCATGTCAAGACCAAAATTGGTAAATAACAATTCCAAATATAAATTTGCAACTCTCTATGACCATTCGTTTATGAGCTATGCGATACACAAAATCCGTTCCGCAAATTGGTTTCACAATACTTTCTTATGCTTTGAATAAAGAAGTAAAAAGTATAGTAAAAGTATAGACATTTTATTTCATCGTAATATTTATAATTATACATGTTAGGAGGTAGGGGTGGCTTTAGTTGTCATAGTAATTTGATAGGGACTTGATGAGCCTTGTGAATGATAGCTCCTAACTCAATTATTAACTAGTTATTTTGCATTCTTTTTGCCCTTTTATTTTTAGTGCACTGGATTGTTTTATAACATTATGGCCTTATTTTTACATACTTATTTTAATATTTTAATAGTCGTACTTTTAATAGTCACGATGGCGCCCTGAGCGAAATTTTTTTTTTGCTTCCTTATGAATCATAATTTCTAAAGAGCCTTCTGAAGTTTAATGAAATATACTACGTATTTTCCAACCATTTACTTTTTAAAAACCTTGGCTGAAAGTCAGGGACCACTTGTAAATGACTCTTCTTCGATTGTGAGAATATTGAATATTTTACCACACTCACTAACCTTAAAAGAATATTGTTAGTCTTGGAGAACACTCTATCCACAATGCTTTTCCTTGTAAATGAATTCTGTTATCTATTAATCTTGTTTCTACTTTTTATTTTCTTTGTTCAAATGCCCTGACTAAAAGAATTTGACTTTTTTATTCTTTTTCTTTCCTTCTTCCTTTTTTTTTTTAACTTTGAAATTTTTTTTTTTTAATGTGTAAATAAGGCAACAAACCAGCCTTTTTCGGCACCCTTCTCCATCTGGCGCCCGGGGCAAATGCCCCGCTCGCCCCTCTCTAGTTTCGGCCCTGCGTCCCAGACCGTCACCAGTTCGCCATACATTGTTAAAAATTTCAGTTCAAACTTGATTCACTACAGTCGGCAGCAAAATTATTCGAGCGATAGCAATAATACCAATGTAAAAAAAAAAAATAGACTTAATACTGTTTTGTTAAATAAATTCATGTCGAATCATGTTCTTAGACGGACTAAGAACATGACTCAACAAGAATTTATTTTACAGAGCAGTAGTAAGTGTACCTTTTTTATATATAGGAATTTATGCTAGTTCTCGAATAATTTTGCTGCCAACTATATATGGAGGAAAGTTATAAGCAATACCTTAATATGGTTCAACCTCATTTTTAAGTTTTCTACTTTCTGTATTTGAATTTAAGTTATACCAAAATTGGAGCTACCATACATCTACTCACAAGGGTAAGAATCAGTAAAATTACTATTGAAACCAAACCAAGATTAAATTAAAAGCGTGGTCGAAAACATAGGCTAGAGGGCAAACTTTGAACAACAACTCACTTATGGGTCAAGATAAGACCCTAGAAAATTTAATCCCTTTTATCAAAATCAATGAAACGTAAAAAGCAAGAAAGCGTAGCACAGTGTCAGAATTTTGAAATGAGACAAAAATGTCTTCAGTTCAATCCCCTCCTCGGTCGAATTTTCAATTTTTTTTTTTTTTCATAATACCAATATTTGGTTAATCTAAAATTACTAAATCATGGTGAAAAGATAAATCATCAAGTGGTTACAGCTACTTCAGTAAAAAGTTTTGGTTCAAACTAACACAAAATTATTAACAGTGTAGCGCAGTACTACTGCGACGTTAAACCCAACCAATTGACTATAAACTGTTTCTACATCCTGAAGAAAACTGCTAAAAGTCCTTACGTGTAAGGATTATACCTTATAGTTGGTATCGCTGCATTAAATCGATATATCCTTATATCGGTATCTTTTATGAATGATATATCGATTTAAGAAATGTCAACATCGCCCAGCACTAGCCATGACCATATGCTTTCATTGTTGAACTATTTCCAACTCTCACTTCTATTGGGCATTTATATTTCGTAAAACTTTGAAAGCAATCATTTCTGTTTGTGATATGTTGTGTGGTCCCCGTGTCAATTACCCATATGTCATCATTACCAGCTGCAAGGCATTCACTTATAAAAACCTCTTCTTCTTTAGACCTTTTATCATGCACAGTATTTTTCTTATAGTTACAATCCTTTTTCATGTGGCCTCGTTTTCCACATTTGAAGCATTTATATCACTTTCCCTGTTTATTTGTAGGCCTTTCAAATTTGGCCTACCTCGAACTTTCCCCAAATTGGATTTGGCATGTAAAGCAGTAAGTTCAGTTTCTCAAAAAGATTCTGTCAGTCTTCTCTGCTCTTCTGCAACCAACAGTTTTTTCAATTCTGTTAGTGTTTGTTGCTCGTCAGGCCTTGCACACCAAGACATTTTCAGGGGTTCAAAGTCACTAGATAAAGTTTCCAAGAGTTTACTCATTATTACAAAGTCACTGGGTTTAATATCTAAATCAGACATACGTGAAACTAGGCACTCCAATTTCGCTATATGCATAGCCATTGTTCTTGTAGGATATTGTGTAAATGATGAAAATTGCAACTGACATGCATATTGTGCTTGTTTGTTTTTCTGTTCAAATAATTCATGCAATTTTACCCATATTTCCCTGGCAGTTTTACACATCGCTACAAGATCACATATTCTAGAATCAAGTGTCCGGGAAAAGATTCCTCGAGCAGCTCTATTACCTTTATTGAACTTGTTTAACACACTGTTGTATGCATTACGAATATCTGCTGTAGCATCTCTGGGAACTGGTTCTGGCTTTATGATTTCGCCAATACACACCTCTTATGCATTTTCCTTTTCCTTCCATAAGCAGACCTTCTACCATCCATTTCCACCTTACCCAATTTTCTGAGCCAAGAAGTTTATCTGTCGTAAATATTCCCATAATTAGCTATTAATTATATCACCAAGATCAGTTTTACACTGTGAATCTTGATCACCTTGAATAGGCTTACTTCGATACTTTTCACTTAATAATAACAGGAGACTTGGCGTTGGAATATTAAACCCGAATAAACTACTACGTCAGAAACGCCAAAGAAAAATATTGGAAATGCATACAGCTGTTTCGGTAGCCTACAGTGTTATGTATCTGGCAACAGCCAGATTAGAGAACCTTCCAAGCTGTGTGACGCGCGCTTGCTTTGTTTACTTTTTTGAATTCCATAGTTTCGTATTGTACATGTTCGGTGTAGTTGTTGTTACGCTCGTTTGTGCCTGTGTATCTTAACGCTAATAAATGTTCTTTGCGTGTATGTAAAACGAATCGTATCGTCTCTCGGTCTACCTTGCATACATGACAAAAGAGTTGGCGACGAGGATGGGATCTTCGAACATTAATTTTGAATCTTATGATGCGTCTGTGGAAGACTGGTCCAGTTATGTGGAACGTCTAGAATCTTACTTCATTGTTAATGGGATCGAAGATAAAATGAAAGTCCCTGCTATTTTAAGCCTTATGGGAGCAACAACGTATAAATTGTTAAAGAATCTGGCCACTCCCAACATTCCTTCTGAATTGACTTATCAAGATATCGTAAAATTACTTTCGGAACATTTGAATCCTAAACCACTAGAGATGACAGAACGGTTTCGTTTCTACAAGAGGAAGCAATTTGAAGGTGAGTCCATTGCAAATTATTGTGCTGAATTACAAAAACTGTCGATACACTGTAACTTTGGGAACAATTTAAGTACGATGCTTCGTGATAAATTGGTGATGGGTCTCAAAAACGAAAATATACAGAAAAAGCTGTTAGCAGAGGATAAGTTAACATACGAAAAAGCTAAGAGCATTGCATTCGCAATGGAATCTGCTCAGAGAGATGTGTGTGAAATTCAGAATCAAATGGTATCGATAAAAAGATTACATAGTTCGCAAGATAAAACTATCAAAAAAGATTTTTCTAAATTTAAGAAATCTGAACCTACAAAGAAGTTTGATAAATCTCTGAAATGTTACAGATGTGATAGTACTCAACATTTAGCTCACGAATGTAAGCACAAGAACACTCAGTGTAGGAATTGTTTAAAGAACGGGCATTTGGCGAAAGTCTGCCGCTCAAAACTTAACGGAACAGTTAAACAAATAGAATCTTGTTCTGAAACTGTACCAGTTAATAGCGTTAAATCACCACGACATGCAAGGGATAAGATTTTATTAGAAATTTTTGTTAAAGGGAATAAATGTTTATTTGAATTATATACTGGAGCTGCTATTAGTTGTATGAATGTGAATGAATTTAAGAAACTTTGTCCGGATGTAGCCATTAAGCCTACCAAATTATTGCTTAGGAATTTCGATAATTCTATGATAACATCAGCTGGCCAAGCAGTGGTGCAAATTCAATACAAAGATCAAATTAATACAGAAACTATTTATTTGGTACATGCAAAAGTCAACGCAGTTTTTGGTCGTGAATGGTTGAGAAATTTCCAATTAGACTGGAGCTCAATTAAAGCAGTTCAGGTTGGAAATTGTAATTCTCGAACCAATAAATTAAATATCTTGCTTCAAAAGTATGAGAAAATTTTTTCTCCGGGTATCGGGAAACTGGAAAAGTTTTGTTGCCGTCTTCAAATGAAACCTAATTACAAACCGGTATTTTTTAAACCTCGACCAGTACCATTTGCTTTAAAAAAAAGAATAGAAACTGAACTTAATAGGTTAGTTGCAGAAGACATCATTGAGCCGGTGACATATAGTGACTGGGCTACACCAATTGTTCCTGTTATCAAACAGAATGGGAACCTACGAATCTGTGGTGATTATAAGGTGACTATCAACCCGGGACTAAAAATTGAGCAGTATCCTTTACCCCGTATCGAGGACATTTTTGCTGAACTGTCAGGAGCGGAGTTCTTTACTAAAATCGACTTATCTGAGGCATACCTTCAAATGTTAGTTGATGAGCAGGACCGACATCTATTGACGATCAATACTCACAAGGGTTTGTTCCGTTACAAGAGAATGAATTATGGTATAGCCTTAGCTCCGGCAGTGTGGCAGAGAGCCATTGAACAAGTTTTATCAGGCATCGCAGGGGTACACGTATTTTTAGACGATATTACCGTAACGGGGAGAAATGATCAAGAGCATTTTGAAAGGTTAGAATTAGTATTACAGAGACTAGAAGAATATGGTCTCAGAGTAAATAAGCGGAAAAGTGAATTTTTAAAGAAATCTGTGAATTATGGTGGTCATACAATTGATAAATTCGGCCTCCACAAAACACAAGAAAAAATTGATGCAATTACGAAGGTACCAGTTCCAAAAACTGTATCTGATTTGAAGAGTTTTTTGCGTTTAGTCAATTACTACGGAAAATTTATTCCCAACTTATCTACTCGTGTCGCTCCTCTCAATAATTTACTGCAGAAAGGTACTAAATTTTTGTGGACTGCAGAATGTGAAAAAGCTTTCAAGGCATTGAAACAAGAAATTGCTTCAGACCGAATTTTATGCCATTATGATCCTAAGTTACCTCTTGTATTACAAACTGATGCATCACCAGTTGGAATAGGAGCAGTTTTAAGTCACATTATGCCAGATGGTTCAGAAAAACCAGTAATGTTTGCATCAAGGTCATTGACTAAAACAGAACGTAATTATTCGCAGATAGACAAGGAAGCATTGAGTATCGTATGGGGAGTAAAGAGATTTTATCAATATTTATTTGGTCGACATTTTGATCTCGTAACCGATCATAAACCCCTAGTATCAATTTTCGCACCTAATCGTAGTTTACCATGTCTATCAGCAACACGAATGGTTCATTATGCACTTTTTCTCCAAGCATTCAGTTATACAATCAATTATCGAAACACTAAGAATCATGGCAATGCCGATGCACTTTCACGGTTACCACTAGCAGTTGACAAGGACTGTGAGTACTTGACTGAAGCAGACGTGACAAATATTTCGCAAATTGAATTAATGCCTGTTACAGCAACTGACATAGCCAGAGCTACTAAAACTGATAGGAAATTGTTCGAACTGTATGAAAGTTTAAAATCTGGAACTGAATTACCTGTGCCTTGGAAAGGTAGAGAATCTGAATTTTCATTGCAAAATGGTTGCATAATGTATGGTCATAGAGTATGCATTCCTGAAAAGTACCAGAATCAAGTTTTGGAAGAACTTCATGTTGGACATCCTGGAATTGTCAAAATGAAGGCCATAGCTAGAAGCTACTGCTATTGGCAAGGTATTGATGCCAGTATAGCCAATTTTGTTCAGAACTGTTCAGCTTGCATCGCAACGAGGAACGAACCAGCAAGGATAAATCGACATCCGTGGGAATGGCCAAATGGACCTTGGCAAAGGATACACATTGACTACGCTGGTCCTTTTATGGGGAAAAGGTTTTTTGTAGTCTCTGATGCATATTCGAAGTGGATAGAAGTCATTCCGATGAAAAATATTACAGCTAGTTTTACAATTCATCATCTTCGTATTCTTTTTGCTCATTATGGAATTCCCTTAACTTTGGTTAGTGATAACGGCGCAAGTTTTACTAGTTACGAATTTCGACATTTTTTGAAACTGAATAATATTAAACATACAACTTCAGCACCGTACCATCCTGCTACGAACGGACAGGCAGAAAGAATAGTGCAGTTATTCAAAGCTTCGTTGAAATCGAGTAGAGGTGATTCTGGAGATCTAAATGTGAAATTACAAAGATTTTTATTACAGTATAGAATAACTCCACATTCTCTCACGGGAGAAACTCCGAGTGCCTTGTTTTTGAAGAGATGTATTCGCACTAGGCTTGATCTTTTAAAACCAAATTTGAGAGACAAAGTTGTTCAGAAACAGAGTTCGAGACTTGACACAGAATCTATCTTGCGTGAGTTTCAGGAAGGGGAGAAAGTAGCCGTAAGAAATTATTCCGGACCTAACAAATGGAAAATTGGAACAATTATAAACCGAGATGGAACTTTGAGTTATAGCATACAAGTTGGAAATGAAATTTGGAAGAGACACGTAGATCAAATAAGGAAATGTGGGAAGTCGATTGAATTATCCCAAGCTGCTACTGAAATTCCAATTTATGATAAAGAATTGAATTTTCCAGATGAGCCAGTATCCGATGATGTTGCTGAATCGGAACCGCCTGCACCTGTACCTGAAGTTGTCCCTGAACCTAAAGATGTACCTGTACCTGCCACTCCAAGTGATGATATACCACCTAAGCCTGTACCAGACGCTTCCGGAAAGCCGAAAACTGATGTGCCACTCCGACGCTCAAACCGAATCAGGAGACCTCCAAAGAGACTCGACCTGTGACTCAATATTTTGTCGGGGAGGAACTGTTATGTATCTGGCAACAGCCAGTTTTACACTGTGAATCTCGATCACCTTGAATAGGCTTACTTCGATACTTTTCACTTAATAATAACAGGAGACTTGGCGTTGGAATATTAAACCCGAATAAACTACTACGTCAGAAACGCCAAAGTAAAATATTGGAAATGCATACAGCTGTTTCGGTAGCCTACAGCATACAGTCTTCAGTGCAAAAAGGATTCTGAAACAAGAGAAGTGCTCGTATATATAGGAGAGGGGCCGGATTTAGTTCAACCAATAGAATTACGGGAAAGGTGGGGAGAGTGGCCAATAGGAATTTAGAAAAGTTAGCTGTGTAAACAGTAGAAAAATTAAGAAAATGTGGACTGAATATAAAATTTCCAACAGTCAGACAAATAGGGAATAGCGAAATCACAATTTACAAGGTTTTTTAAATTTTTATAACTATGAAAAGCTTCAAAGAAATCGAGTTTGTGAATGGATTTAGGTCTGCAAATTATTTCAGCTGAATCAAATTTAAAATTATGATTTTCCTCCCAGTAATGTTTAGAAATAGCCGATTTATTGGTTTCTTGTTTGCGGACGTAATTCATATGTTCTTTTAGACGAAATTTAAGACTGCGTTTAGTTTGGCCAATATATGATAAACCACACTGACAGGAAATACTATAAATGCCCCAAGAATTATGCATATCAATGGGATCTTACCCTATTGTCCTACCCTATTTTCCTAAATCCAGTCAAACCATAGATAAAATTCTCAAACAATATGATTTCAAAATAACATTTTCGCCTTCCAATAAACTCACCTTTTCTCAGTTAAAAGATTCCATTCACTTAACACATATAAGCATATTTTTCCTTTTCACTTAACTCTGGCGCAGTGGGACACGAATCTGGGCCCATAACCTGTTAACACTTTAACAAAATTAAGTAGCTGAGATTAGATCTTGAGTTTTAATTAACATAGTTACAGAAAACGACAAATTTTGTGGTAGTTACATAGGATATTAACCAAACGCCATACGAATGCTACAACATCAATAAACTGAACAGGAAAGTGAACTCGCCAACAGCACAAAGAAAAAGTTACATGTAAAAGCTTTGCGAACACAAGCAGGTACATGGAGTAAAGAGTTAATTGAAAGTTCATAATATTAACACAAAATTTTATAATAAAAACACCAGTATCCAAAATCAGAAGCTATGGGATTATATAAATCGCAGAAAATGAACATCACTTGTTCAAGAATAACATTCCATAACTTATTACTTCAATAAATTTCACTCGAGTATAGACAGCCAACTTTTCTATTCTTGGGCAAAAATTAATGGAGAGAAACGAAACATTATACAATATATATATATATTTATCTTAACTCCGTTAAAATATAGAAAGTGTTTGGCAAATTTAATTGTTAATATTGTGAAATTTATTGCAAATACACAATCTAGACTTGGCGTCAAATTTGGTGACTTGACGACCATATTCAGCGAAAACTTTTAGTTAAGGGCTGTCAAAGTTTAAAAGCTCTAACTTCAACTAACACTGAGTCTAGAATTTTTCAGAATGATTCATTGGTTTCTAGCGCAGAGCTAACTTCTACGAAAATTCTATAAATCACTAACAAGACTGTAAAAAGAGAAGTATAATGAGTGTTGATTGTAAACTAGAAACTTGCTTTTTTCTTTATGTATTACCTTTCAGACGGTATTACAGTAATAATGGAAACTGATGGTAGTTTTTAACTTCCACGAGGTGGGTATTGGCATCAGACTTCACCACTTCTCATCAAGTTAGGTAACTTTGCACCCAAATTAGGTGAAAAGTGGTAGATCAGGCTTTTCAAAGTTTGGAATCTCTAACTTTTAATAGGAGCCAAATTTTGGAATTTTCAAATGATTCATCTCTCTCTATATAAATGGCAAAGAGAGATTTTTCCTGTAAGTCCGTAGCTGGACGCAAGTTGATTGGCTAGACAGAGATTTTTATCTGTTTGTCTGTGTGTTGTTGCCATCAGCTTTTTACACTTTAGTTCATTTAAAAAATTGTCACCAGCTTTTCATACTTTAGTTAATTTAAAAAAATCTAATTCTCCAATCGATAAGTTAATTAAATTGACGGATTCAGGAAAAATGTCCCTTTCATGTGGTACCTTATTTGTAACGGAATTTTGATTAGATTTTTTAAAATTAATTAAAATGTGAAAATAATAACCTGGTAAAAGCTTTAAATGTGGACATTTCAATTTTTAATTGTTGCTAAAAAGAAAAAAAAAATTAATTTTTTTCCAAACATAAAACGAAATTTGCTTTCACGCGAAAAAAAAAAAAAAAAAAAAAATATATAAGATATTTTACTCGTGCACATGAAAAAATGAAAATTGAAAATGGAGTAAAAAAGCAATTTAGATAAAGTTGAACGAGAGCTTCAAAAATTAATGGAAATATAAATGAACGTTAAATAAATAAAATAGTCTGCTCAATCATGTGATATTGAAAAACAAAGAATCGAATTCAGTAAATATGGAAAGGAAAGGAAAACGAAAAGAAAAGAAACAAACAAACAAAAAAAAAATAATAATAAACTAACAGGAAACCAAAGCGGGCTTTAAAGCAATTTCATGATTTCTTTAAATTTTATCTTTGTTTGTAAAGCGAAATAGAAAAGAGTTTCCTTTAAATATAGTGACCAGTGAAGTGAGAAAAGCCTTTGTTGATTTACTACCTTCATTGATTTCATGAATTAAAAAATGGTTTCGTTAATAAACTTTGATCTATTGGCACGAAGGCAACATCATGCCAAGTTTTGTACATTTCGAGTTTGATTTTGAATATTTTCCAGCATTCGGAATTCGGTTCGTTCCCGAACTGGGGCTTTGCTAGTTGGTTTATAATACAGAGCTACCTCGAAAGTTCTATAAGCCACTGACAAGACTCTCAATTAATTTATGCTCTATTCAGACTTCGAAGTGAGCAATTGATTATTGTTCCTCAATTAGAGAAATTTCTGCTCTGTGCCGTGCTTAACAGTGTTTACTTGACTTTTATGGTATGAATGATTGTTTTGTTTTATTGTATCGAGAATGTTCGTTGATTATTCATTTTTGTGGTACAAAAAAGTTTTATTCGACTATTTCCAGAATATTCATTAAATAAAGTGCAATCATTGACTAAAACCTGATAATGTATTTACGAACTATTTTCTATACACAAAAATGTCGACAATGTACATAACAATATCATTACGAGCTCTACAATGAGCTTCTATTGAAATCACAATGACAATATATCATATATAATGGTCAAAAATTTTTTATCTTTTTGGTCATTATAAATATATTTTTTGTAAATGTCTCCGAAACAGAAAGTTACAAAGAGACCAAAAAGAGTGGTGCACAACTAAATGTCATAACAAACCTACTTAAAAATTTGCTATGTTCTATGTCCAACCATTTTGAGTTATGCGAGATACACACACACATAAGTACATATATAGACGTGAAGAAAAATCGTGCAAAATCGTAGATATCTCTAAAAGGAGAGCTGATGTCAGAACCATAACTGGAGATGTACAGTCTCAAATATAAATTTGCAACATTCTATGACTACTGAATTTTAAGCTACAAAATCTGTTTCGCCAAATCAGTACTAAAATACTTTCTTAAGGAAATAAAAAGTCATGAAGCCAATTATGTATTTCCTAGGTCTCATATGTTAGATTGATAGAATAGGCCAGTCTCTATCGTTTTGACATGGCTAAATGTTATTCCGATATTAATAAACAGAACCTATCATTTGTTGTTTTCGCCCTATACATTTTTGAAAGAAACGAAACAGTAGTTTTGGTTGATTTGCTGATTGGAAATTAGGATGGAAAAGTTTGGGAGATTTATATTGTTTCATGATTTTAACAGATACCAGTCGTGTTCTGATAATGCACAAGATAAACAGAAAAAATAAACAAATTTTGTTAAAAAAAACTATTAGCACTGAAAAAAAAAATTAAAATTTTGGAGGGGGCGATCGCCCTCCCCCCCTGGATCCGTGCCTGACATGAAGTGCCACAACATGCACAAAAAGCATCACATCTCTATCTTACAATTTATTCACATGAGTATGAAAGGCATTTGTGTCAGTTTTAATATAGGTTATTCAATACGTTGTTACATTTAAATTGATTTTGCTCAAATACTGCATTCTGGGTTGCTTTTTGTTTTTGAGTGGGTGCGACAATATATTGTTATTTAAGAAATTTTATGTGTTTATTAAGAAGCCTAACAGTTAATTTTCTTTGACTGTGAATTCAGCATTACACCACTACTTATGTATAGTAATATTTCCTAATATTTTTTTACATTTATATACACCACTGTTTCTGTATAGTGGTTTTTTATATTTTTTTTTCATCATTAAAAAACTAAAATATTACTAAATGTAAATTGTCGTTACTGAAAAAGTTTGCAAAAATTTTTATGATTGACACCTGAAGAAGGATATTTGGTATTCGACCGAATAATTAGTATTCGGTTGGCCTGCTATTCTGTGCAACCCTAATTTTAACTCAGGAAAATATCTAAAATCTATCTCATTCTTTTGTTGTTAATTTGCTGCTTTTTTTTTATTCTGTTAAAATGAACTTTTGATTATAAGTTGCTCAATATATCAAGATGTAATAAAAAAAAATTCTATTTTTTGTGCATGCATGGTAAAAAAAAAAAAAAATAATAATTACTATAAATGCTCATATCTCAGAGAATATTATATGTGTGAATTTTATGCTTCAGAATAATGTTTTTCTAATATTTTGTCAATTTTTCAAAAAAAAAAAAAAAAAAAAAAAAAAACATACAAATAATGTATCTAATAAGGGCAACAATGTGTAAAGTCATTTGTAGCTTTTTATGATACATGGTGGTCCAAAGTATGTGCGACTTTCTTCAATTTGCAGTTGGCCTTCTAATTGCAGTCATGACTAAATTAATAGCGAAAAATATGAGTTTATAAATGTTCTTTACATGTCTGAAGTTCAAGGCTATTTCGCCCAGCTTTTTTTTTTTTTTTTTTTAATCTAATGTTATAATTACTCTGTTTTAAACATGTAAAGCAAACTGAGCCGAAATGTATTGATGGCACATACTAATAGAAGAAATCTTGACCTTTGAACTGACTTTAATAATGATACCAGTTTTATAACAATACATGCCAATAATATACAGCAATATACAAAAATGACACAGGGATATCTTTCCCCCATAATTCATGCACAGTTTTTTGATAAAAACATTTAGAAAAAAGTTACATAATAGGAAGATGGAAACTCTTAATCATAAAAAAATAGCAAGTTTAAAAAATGAAAATGCATAGGTAGAGGTGCCAAGTTTCAATAAGAATTATCAGTAATCAGAGTTATACATTTATGAAACGTGAACCGCCTCGCGGAGTAATTTTTACGCACAAACTCACATATAATAACGAATTGCACAGTTTTTGTAAACAAATATATAACATATTAATTAAAAAATTAGAAAAATTTCTAAACAAAAGTATATAAATATGCATTTCTTTACCTTCTTACAAAATGAAAGTTTTTTTTTTTTTAAGCCTGTTCTAGACAACTGTTTTTATGGCATTAAATACTAAAACATTGCTCTTTTCTTTATGTATCTTGCATATTTTTTGTTTGATGATACAGTATGTATTTTAAATTTATTAAGGAAAAACAAATAGATAGATCAAGTTAAGTAATAAAGCCTAAAAATAATTACATATGTGAGAAATATTGAGCACTTCTATCCCTTTTTTGGTTCTAGAAGTAAGCTTTGATCACTAGCTGGGAAGAGGGAGGGGCAGTTCAAAATATAAATAATTAGATGAATGAGAAATGAAACAATTCTACTTCTTTATAGGTTCTAGAATCTAATAAGGTAAGTTTAAAATGAATATTGACATTTATGTTACTGATGGAGAAAGATTGGGAAATTAAAGGCTTCTGCAGAGCTTTTATTGGTCGATGGCTAGTTGGAGATAAGAAAAGGGGGTTAAAAAAAATTACATCAGCGAAAAATATTGTATAATTCTATTTCTTTATACTTTCTAGAATCTAATAAAGCAAGTTTAAAATTAATATTGACATTTATGCTGTGGATGGAAAAAGGTTGAGAATTGGAAGGCTTCCGTTGTGCGTTTTATCGTCAATTGTTAGTGGGGATTCTTTTTTTTTAACGACCGATATCAGCGATATTTTTAAAAGCGTATAATCCGTAATTTTTATATGTCGTCCGTAATGCCGTAATTATTGCCCTAAATCCATAATAATTACGGACAAATCGTAATAATTGACACCTCTACATAGGTGCCAGCAGCTATGGGCAAGGAGAATACAAGGGCCTTCCTTCCCTAGATTTTATTTTGGTCTAAATTGTCTCTGACTTTCAGAATTTTGAAGGAAATTTTACAAAATTTATTAAAATAGTTAAATATTGTGAATGTCACTACTCACAAAGGTCTATTTGTCCAAACTTATTTATTAGTCAAGCAAAAATTATTAATATTCCATCAATTCATGACTGACAATGATCTTCAAAAATTTAACATTTATCAAAATAAACAGATAAACTTCATTAGAGGTTATCTGATAGACATAGGTATGAATCAATTGACACATCTCAGAAATACACATTTAACAAAATACTAAAGACTTTACAAAATTTCAAAATATTTATTACTAGGGTCTGACAATTCCTGGGTGCCTAAAAATATTCTATTGGCAACCAGCTATTTCAGACTGACCAAAAAATTTCATATAATTCCAATATTTTTAATCTAATGCACGGCTGCTTTAATTCACAGTTTCTTATTTAGTGTACAAATTCGGCACCTGAAATCGTAATTGAGAAATACTGCTTAACTCATTAAACACCGCTATATGAATCCTACTGAAAAATTTTGAATTTTCGTATGTTTTGAATTTCAATGTGCATCTTTAATCATATGTAGTTTAAATAATTTAAAAAATATATATTTTGTTAGTCGATATGTTACCGCTAAAGTGCAGAAATCAGGTAATCTGCACATTACGTAGGGTTATATGTTAAAGTGAAGAAATTTGTTTTCAATTTCTCAAATTACCTAAGTAATCTGTGAATTACCTAGATAATCTGCATATTACCTACTAGGCACTCATTAAAGTGAAAATAAGATCTCTGGTGTTGCAATTTTACAGCACGCTGTGTTGTATTTATTTATTTATTTATTTATTTTCATTCGGGAAAAAAAAAAAAGTTTTCTTTTCTTTTCTTTCTTTCTTTTAATTTATATGTGTTTTAATTTTTATGTGTTTTAAAGTTATATTCGTTTTAATTTGTTTTATTTATTTCATCTTTTTTATTCTGTCAATATAAGTTTTAAGATGTTATGCATTTTTAATATAAAATATAATAACTTTAATAGCTTTCAATAAATTCTATTTTATAAATGAAAGTTAGAATTGTGATACAGTAACAATTTCTTTTCAAAATAAAAATATTTAACCATTTAAATATTTAAAAAAATGTTTTATTAACAACTTATATTGCCATTACTATTAAAAAAAAAAAAAAAAAAAGCACCAATTTTTAATTCGCTAAAGAAATATTAAATTAGACAAATCAGAAGCATTATTTAAGAAGTTCTTCAAATAATTAAAACTGCTTTAATAATTTTTAGAACGCACGAAAATTAAAATGACAGTTTTCCAATGCTTTATTAAACTATATTTTGCAGCATGCATATGTACAAGTTTAGAAAATATATTAATTTCACAATAAATAATAATAATAAACTTTATTAACACATTTTATGTGATAAACTAAAATGAAATTATCTGAAAAAGCGGAAAAAAAAAAAAAAAAAAAAAATATATATATATATATACATATATATATATATATATATATATATAAAATAAATAAATAAATAAATAAATAAATAAAAATAAAATCATGATATATAAAATATATATAAAGGAAACTTATTTATTAAATAATGCCATAATACTGAATGCTATATTTTTCAGAGTAAAAATTAATACATCTTTTTTTTTTTTTCAATAAGTATTAGTAATTTAAATCAATTTTAAAATAAATTAGTTTTAAAAAGTTGTGATTTAATAGTTTTATTTCAGGAGGAAATAATTACTGTGTTGTAAATTTAATATTCATAATTCAAAATGAAGTTTTACGAGAGAGAGCTTTTAATTAAGATTAGATTCCATTAATAAAATGCAGACCCTTATCAAACTTATATTGACAGAATTAAAAAAGAAAAGAAATAAAATCAAAATTAAAACAATTATAACTTACTTGTTACTTTAAATTTTGTGTTAGTCATAATAAGAAACCTAATCATGGCTTCGATGCTCAATGTTTTGCCATTTATCACATGTGGTTTATCATAGCGGAGCGGAAGAGATAAGTTTTAGTTTGTGTTTGAAGGTCATTCACGTATCTGTATCACATGACTGTTTGACGTCATAGTGAATGTAAAAAAAAAAAAAAAAAAACTAAGGCTCGAAACAAACATTTGAACTTTAACGACACAGTAGCCGCTAATGTGCAGATTACCTAGTTAAAATGCAGAAAACTCGATTCCACACTTTAACGGGTCATTTTAGTTAATCCGCACATTAACGGATTTCGAGCTTTAACAGTAACAGATACGCTATGGTTTCAACAAGCAAACGACTGGGCAAGACAGTGGTCAGTAGGCAGCATGCTTTTCTGAAGATGGCTGTAATCAGTATGTTGAAATACATAAACAACCATGCTGCTAAAAAAGGATTAAATGAGAGGTAATTTTAAGAGTTGATTAAATCTTAAATGATTTGGTGCTCAGATGGCACTATTATTTGGCCCCACAGTGTACACGAGTCACCCATGCACCAAATAGCATGGTCCTCAAACAGAAAAGTGCACAATTTCATGATCTGATACCAAAATGCTTAGCACATATTTAATGTTAAAGATAATCTTTCTATAATAATATTTGCATTTTACACATAAAATTAAGAAGCAAGTTACTAACTCTTTAGATAAAACAAAAGAATAAGAATAAAAGAATATAAAAGTATTTTTAAAAGTTTTTTTTTTTTTTTTTTTTTTTTTTTTTAAATAGGGACATAATATAATATATGTATATATTACACTGCACATAATTTTCACTTTTCTTTAAATACCGAAATATTGTTATTCAAATTTGTTTAAACACAAAACGTGTTACTAATTACCTGGAATTTGTCTGAGATTTTTTATGATAATGAAACTGATACTAGCATAAATGAGCCTTCTATTTCTGGCGTATCACTCTTACTGAATTAAAGGAATGGAGAAAAGGAAAAAATGATAATGTTATATATTTATAAAATTCAGAAACTTTTTCTGAAAGAAAAGCAAAATAATTTAAAATTAGCAAATCTATTTAAATAAAAGTAAATGTTCAACATTCAGATTGGAACTGATCCAAGATAAATTATTCTTGTATGATAGTAATGTAAACATGAAAGTTAATTTATGCAGTTCTGTAAATATTAGTTTTTATTAAAACTTATAAAGACAAGATTTTTATGTATATAACATATGATCTATTTTTATTGTGATGAAATTAAGGGGTACCCCCCCCCCCCCAAAAAAAAAAAAAAAAAAAAAAAAAAAAACTCTGATCCTGCAGGTTTTAAATAATGAGTTGCTTACAGTGCAGTGTACTTTATATTATTTGAGTCAAATTTTTTGTAATACGGAATTCTGAAATTTGTCATTAAATCTACAAGTATTTCTATAGCATATTATACTACAATGAATGTCTTAGATTGCTACACATGATCACACCTGAAATTGAAAGAATATTTTCCCAGAATATGAAGAGCTATTAATTTTAGTTACAATAATAAAATCAGTTGTACTAAGCAAAACAACAAAAATCAGGCTGACATAACAAGGTGCATTTAATACTTAATAAACAAAATTTAAACAGATGTAGATTTTTTTTTATAATATGCCAGTTTTGTTTGCTTGAATAAAAGCCATACCATGACTTCGCATGTGCGTTTTAAGGGCTGACTCATTAGGAAATGAGGTAAAGCAAACACTACATTCTAAAGCATTCAACTTTGCTTTTTCACCAGGGCTTTCTAGCTCGGGCATATAATTAGTTCCTTCTTCCATTATGTATTTTTTACCTTCCCGTATCTTATGTGCCATAATCAAATGTTTGAGAAGAGTTGATTCCACCACATAACACCTGCCACATTCTTGACACTGGTAAGTACTGCGATGTGCCTTATGTTCCAGGATATGTTTCTTAAATTCTTCTCTGTTTGAAGATTGGAAATCACACTTTGCACAGCTATTGCCTTCCATTCGTTGCTTCTTAGCTGCCTGTTCAGATATATGATCAGCAGATACCGATGCATTATCACTAACACTGTGAAACTGTCTGAGATGAATTTGTAAATCAGAATGTTTACCTGAAACAGAAACAAATACCTATATTGAATGCGGAACACAATCAGCACAAAAAAAAATTAGAACACTAAACAAGAAAGATAGATGAGTTTTTTTTTTTTTTTTTAATGCTTTAATTTATTAAAACAAAAAAATAAAAATTAAATTAAAAAAAAGTTGAAATGATTATAATAATAATGATAAAACATCAATAATAATAAATTAAAACTGGAAAAATTATGGTACTTTTCTGTTGATGGAATTGGTTTCGGGTAGAGTAAAAAAAAAAAAAAAGCAATAAATTTGAGGTATTTAGATATTATTCCTTCGACAAATAAATTAACAATGATTTCGATAAATTAGAGTTGAAGGTAATTTTCTTAAATAATTATACTTAAATTGTATTTCATTTCTCAGATTCCATCAGCATTAAAAAAAAAAAAAAAGTTAAATTATCATTTTCTTTTACTCTTTGTTTTTTTTTAATCACATTTGGATTTGGCAAAATTGAAAATAGCTTTATTTGGAAATATCGACCACAAGGCAGGCAAAAAACATTTGCTTATAGTATATCACCGCTATTTATAAAACAGCAATTAGAGTCCTGCATCGGGTCGGGTAACCCAATTTTACCTGAGCTCGACCCAACCTGCGGTTCGGGTTTGGATCAGGTCAACTACATTTTTTCTCTTACAGGTCGGGTTGACTGGTTTAGTTTTCATGCGGGTCTTGTTGGATTTTTTTTACTGCGGGTCAGGTTCGAGTTCAGTTTTCAACAAATCAGGTCGACTTGAGAACATCTTAAAAAAAATTTTCTTAATAAAGCAGAAAATTTTTTGCTCTACACACCCATGATTAATATACGCTTACCCAAATTATCATTGTGAGATAAACATCCATATCAGACTAAAGCAATGAACAAAAAAAAAAAAAAAAAAAAAAAAAGAAAAAAAAAAAAGAAAGCAATTTTTATTTAAAATATAAGCTGTTGAAAACAGGCTACTTCTCCCACAGTAACCAGATGTATAATTCATCTGTTTCGATTACTCATATCCTTTTAAAATAGATTGTGAATTTAAACTGATAATTATTTTTTCTCTTGCAGATGTTTTTAAGAAGTTATAGGAATGTAAATTTAGATGAGTTTAGTTGCCATCTGTAACATTGTATTATTTTTAATATTATTGTGGGTGTGATAAGCATAAAACAATAAAACTACAAACACTAAGCTTGAAACCCATTTTTCTACACTTGAAGTTCACAACACACATAAATAGTTAAAAATGATTATTAATCCATTTTTCAGTTTTTTTAATTTTTAACTTAGTTATAACTTAGTATTAGTAATTACATTTTTAATTCCTTTTAAAATGATTTACCAGATACACACATATCAGTGTGACAGTTAAATTTACTTTATTTTATAAATTAAAAATATTTTCCATGATTTTTTGATGAATTATTAATTTTCATTAAGATTCGGGTTTTGGGTTGAACAAAATTTATTCGTCGGGTTCGGGTTGGGTCAATTACTTATTTTTTAAATGCACTTTTTACAATAGTTTATGAATGTAACATTATAAATTATCTTACCAAATGATTTACGACACAATTGGCAAGTGCTGACTGTTGCAGGCGATGATGCTAGATTGTTTTCAGCTTCATCAGTTGGTGAGATTTTCTTAACAGGCATATAATGTTCTTTGCGTAAATGATTCAATGAGGCTTGTAAGTTTAAGAATAATGTATCACAAATGGGGCAAAATGAGCAAAACTTCAATCTTCTGACATGATTTTCAAGATGTGCATCCAACTCTTTAAGGCTGTTAAATTTCATGTTGTTGCACAGAAGACAAACTATAGCTTTTTCTTCTAAATGTGATTTTCCATGTGCAACCATTTTCTTCCTGTCAGGCATAATTGAAGAGCAATATGCGCATGCTTTATTCACATTTATATGAGCTCTAGAAAGATGTACACTATATCCCTGTTGGCTATAAAATGTAGCTGAGCATACAATGCACTCAACTGTTCCTCTATATTGATTAGCAGTTGTAACTGGTTTTGTAGTGGCTGGCACAGCTTGAATATGTTGATTATATGTTTTATGGTGATTTGACTTAATATGATCTAACAGCTGAGATTTACTTTCCAAAGGTTTTCCACATTGCATACAATTGAAGACATATTCACAAACTTGGTCTTTTAGGTGTGTAGCCCTGTGAGCTAACATCTGATCGTTGCTAACAAATACTATGTCACACAAAGAGCACTTATAGATCAGAGTATAGCATATTTGTCCACCATTATGAAAGGTATTATTATGCTGTTTGAATGCATCTGCAGAATTGTATGCTCTAGGACATTCTGAACACTTAGCATATTTTTCTGTATGCAATTCCATATGTTTTAGAAGTAGATCATTACTTGGTGTAAAGCGCTTGCAAATAGGACATTTATAACCAACACCACGACTATTGTGAAAACATGCATAATTTACATGATGAAGGAAATTAGACCAGTGTGGATCAGGACTTTCACCACATTCAGGACAAATATAGGGACTTATTTGAAGATGTATTCTTTGATGAGCTTTTAAACTACATTTTGATGGGCATAACAATCCACATTTGTTACACTGTGATACAATGACAGGTATCTTATCACCATTTGTTAAATGCTCCCTCCGATCTTTAGTTGAGTCAAATTCTTCATTACAATCTAAGCATTTAACTTTAGCAAAGCTGATATCCTTTTCTTCATTTACATTTTGCTTAAGTTCACTTTCGTCAAGCTCTTGTAAAGAACATTCCAGCATTTCATTTGGCTTTGGTTCATCAGTAATATCCATCGTATTCAGGTCATCATCCAACATATTGACAAATTCATTATGAATACCATCCATCAGTACGCGAGGCAATACAGAAACAGTTGCCTTCTCTATGTCAGATTTTTCCTCTTTATCATGATGAGCTCTAATATGAATCAACAAATTGCATCGATTATAAAATATACGAGTAACTTTGCATGCATCACATGGAAATTTAACCAGAATAGAACGACGATCAAGATGAAAATTTAAGCTAGCTTTCAATGCAAATGTGTCACCACAAGCAACACAACAATGTGTATCAAATGCCTTAATGTCAGACTTAATAAATTTAGGAGGAGAACCTGGTGTATATCGAGGCAGAGCACTAGTAGTTAATTGATGTAATGAATCAGCCTTAATAAGTTTATCAATTTCATTGAGTATTGAAGTGCAAAAAGTCATAGGGTCATTTTCCTCTACTTTATCAGTTTTATCTTCACTATCTGCATTAGCTGAAATATCAGTACATTTTGCCTCATTTTTATCGATTAGAACTTTGTTAGTTGAAACAGCATTAGTTTTGTTCACATCTTCATTATTTTTCAAAGAATTTAAGGCTGGTGGGGATGCTTCAGTAGATTTTGCTTCAGCCATATTGCTAAAAAAAGAATTTAAAATAAAATCAGTTATATTAAACTAAAATGAAAATCAAAGCAGACAGTAAAAAAATCATTATCAACAAAGAAAAGAATAATCCAATACAAAAAATATGCAACTATACTTTCATCTGAAATAGTCTATAATTTTTTATTATTTGAAAAAAAAAAAAAAAAAAAAAAAAAGTTTTTTTTTTTTTTAATAAATAATTTATTTTTGGTGGAGAACTGATTTAGAAAAATAATCTGAGATGACACTTAAATGATTTTCTCTTACCCTGCATTTAAATACTATAAATACAGATTGTAGATTAAAGGGTAAGATAACAAGTGAAGTACTGTGTATAAAATTATGCTAAAAAGAATTCAAACTATATTTAAGAACAATTTTATTTGACAAATAATTCCATATGACAGAGCTACCACATTCAAGCCTTGTTTAAAAATAGTACCTACATAAACATAGAATTTAAGACTGTAAGTAAACATTTATATTCAAAATTATTCAGACAATTTTGAATATAAATGTGTATAAATGATTTCACATGTACCACTTCTTGAAACATATCAAAATTGATAAAACTAAGTACCAACCACCTCAGTGGCAGAAATTTTTGTAGCTGTCTGTGACAGGCTTTTAAAATTTCATAATCTGTCTGCAAAATTTGTGTGTAATCAGGGGTGAAAATGGCTTACACTCAAAAAGTCTGAAAGCTGATTTTTTTTTTTTTTTTGGGGGGGGGGGGGGGGGGGGGTTAACATCATTAGTGATCTTGTGCAACAACACACGAATACAATTTTACTGCAGAACAATATAGTATCAACAATTGTGTGTACTCATTCAATTCATCTCATTCAATTAAATATTTTATAGCAATGTTTGACACAACACAGTATAAATAATTATAAATAATAAAAGTATTAGTTTAGTTTTGATACAGAAATTTTTTTTAAGTGAATTGTTATTCGAAAGTTGAAGACAAATTTTTTGATCAGTTCAGACAAAAACTGTCCGCAAGCCGTTTTTCTGTGTTCGCGACTGTGTCGCCATGTTTCTGCCACTGGGCCAACCACATATTAATTTTGTAATACAAAATTTTAATTGCCTAGAATTATTTGTTTTTAAGTTATGCTGATAATAGACATACACAAAGATAAACTGTTAAAGACTGGACTTTAACATTGAGGGAACCTCAAAACACGTAAATTATACAAAAAACAAGCACTGGAAAAAAAAAATCGTATGGGCATGAGGAATTAATTTCTTTTCTGAATGGCTTTCCAGGACATTGAGAGAAAAATAAAATAAAGGCAGTTCGACCGATTACATTCAATAAAAAAGAATGTTTTCTACCCATTCTTCACAAAGGGACAATCTGAATGGTTTTCTGTAGAAGGTTGAAAATTATAAAAATGTTTTCTCCTACACCCAAATTAAGATAAAATATGAAAATCTTCCAAAATTTATTATGTAAGGAAATAACAGAGGGAAGGGGGTGTCTAGAATTTCTCCCTGTTCTTCACACACGGAAATTAGCAGAGGTTTTCCAATAGAATTTTTCAACAGATTTGAACGAAGCTTGGTCGTCCTCAGAACTTCGAATAAACAATATCTTGCCAACAGCTCAAATTAATTGGCTTTGTTTTCAATTTTCCTTTATTAATTTTTTCTCTGTGTGAAGAATGGGTAGAACCAGTGTTAGAAATAAGAATTTTGAAACTGGGCATGATAATGACACCACACATGGATTTTTTTTTTTTTTTTTTTTTATGAAAAACATAGATGCAATCCTTAATTATTTAAAAAAAAGCACTAACTTGTAAATAATATATATGCAATATGAAATAATATATATAAATTTATTTATGGTAAAAAAAATTAATTACAGTGACAATATTAAACTTATATATAAAAAAAAAAAAAATCAAATTTATTGTTATACAAGATTAAAAAAAACTTATGTAAAAATTAATTACATTGACAATGGTAAATACATATATTGAAATTCCCAAGATCACTGCTACTTTCTGCAATGCAAACCACACATTAAATGGTTGCTCATCACATTAACCAGGAATCTAAGCATGGTAAGCTCAGTTCTCTAATAACCAATCAGGGTCTGCCACTAAAAGTTGCTGTTGTGAACTTGATTTCAACAACCAATCATTTATGACTCCAGTGGCAGGATTGTGGATGATATAATAGACTTGTTTACATTGCAAGTGCCCAACGACAGAATATTTTTATGCATTCTACAAGTTACGTTTGTGCAAACCTTTTCTGCAAAACAATATTGATATATTTTCTAATTTACACATTATACATTTAGAGTTGCATCGAGTAGTGATTTTTGCTGAATACTAAATATTCGGCCAAATACTTAAATTTTAATGTAAATGTTTTTTATACCCAGAATAACTTAAATTATTTTTAACATTTATTGCATATACAGTCGGTAACAAAAGTGTCCGAATACTAGCAAAAATTCCTATGCAAAAAAGGTACACTTCATACGGTTTTGTTAAATAAATCCTTGTCGAATCCTGTTCTTAGTCAGTCTAAGAACACGATTCGATAAGGATTTATTTAACAAAACCGTATGAAGTGTACTTTTTTTACATAGGAATTTTTGCTAGTGTTCGGAGACTTTTGTTACCGACTGTACAGTACAAAATCAAAAATCTGCACAGCTTGGGACCAGAGATTGTGCAGATTTTAGGATTTGGTGGATTTTAGGGCTCATAAAAAATTATTTTTACTTTGAATAATAATAGCACAGTATTATTCCTTGTACACATACTAATGAATAAAAACACAATCTCATTTGAATATGACATTATCAGGTGTATAACAATAACAATGAACATAAAAAATTTATATATATTTATATATATATATATAATGTAAACAATAAATAAAAATGAAAAAATATTTGTGAAATTTAAATCTATTCACAAGTAAATTGTTTTAAACTATACTTGAACATGAATACATAGATCAAATCATTAAAGTTTTTTTGTTTGTTTGTTTATTGTAAATAGTCATCAATTCTTGTTTTGTAACACAAATTTATTATTCTAAGAATTTAAGTGAGTTCTTCCTTGTAATTGTCATGTGATTGCAACTTACCAACTGAATCCCTCGTTATCGCAAATACTGCGATCACTGATATAATGACTACGATTACTACTGTGTGTTCAATGTTTAGTTTTGAGTTTGTTCTAAATGTATTCTCCGGTCTTGTATGAATCGTCAAGTAAATGTTCTATTAGTGTTTTATAGATTTGTAGTCAGGGTTGTTATTTGGTCTACTTTTTTGCTAAAAAGCCCAGGACACTGGACAAAACTGAAAAAAACCACATGAAACTGGACAAAATAAAATCCATTCAATTGTACATGTTTGCTGCATAAAATTATTCTGTTAAAGCAATAAATTGTACTTTTAACTTTGAATTAGCAATTTTAGCAATATAAATATTTTATTAGAAATTAGTAATTTGATTAATGAAAAGTGTAATTTCATTTTAATCATGATCAATAAAAAAAATGATGAAAGAATCAAGAAAATGATAATTATATTAGTTATGTATAGTTTGCAAATGTAACAAAGTAAATCGTTGTGGACTATTATAACATTATCATATTGGATATTAAGAGAAAAAAAAAAAAAAGTTATTTAATGCTATATCTAAATCTTTAAAAACAAAAGAAATAGACAAGGCCGTAGCCAGAAAAAGATTTCATACATAATGTTGACAGTTAAAAAAAAAGAATAACTTAACCCCCCCTACACTGAACACTCCTAACCTCTCTAAAGAGACTATTTTCAATATTAAAGTTTTTCATGATCAACATGATTAATACATATATGATAATAATCTTAAAAATAATTCAAGTTGTTTCTTTGTCATTTTGTACTTAACATAGAAATGTCTTATTTATTCAATATTTCTATACTAGATTAAAATAATAATAATAATAATAATAACAAATTATTATTATTATTATTTAATAATAATAATCTCATAAATGTAGATTTAATGTTTTTTCAATTTATGTCAGCAAGTCCTTTCAAAGCAAAGCCTTCAATTCTGTAAAACATTGCAATACCAACATGTCATTTTCTTATTCAAGAATTTAAAAAATCAAATTTACATACTGTAAAATCCCGATTATAAGCCCCCCGTTTTTCAAATACAAAACCATTAAAAAGTAGGGAGGGACTTACAATCAGGATTACTAGAAAATTCTTTTTTAAAAAGTTGTGGTGGCGCCATCTACCATCAGAGAATAAAACTAATATTTATTATCTAATCCAGAATTGAATGTAACTTACAGAAATAATTCTTAAATTATTAATTTTATTTAAAATTATTTAATTATTAATTTAAATTGATAATTTAAATTAATTTTTTCATATGGTTAATATGAATGACTAATAAATAAAATTAGACTGATTTTGGTAAAGTAAAGGCAAGGTAAATCTTAGTGTTTATAAATTAATAAGATTATATATTTAGGTGAATATTAAAAGCATAAAACTCATTATATATATTTTTGTTAAACATAACATTTTACAAAAATATGACATCAATCTTTTTAATTGAAATAATTAAATTAAAAGCTAATATATATATATTTTTAATGTAACCTTTATTAAATAAGTAAATAAAAGAACTCTATTTATTCTTTAGTATATGAAAGGTAAATAAAGAAAAGTTTACTTATATATTCGATTATTATTTATTTATTTATTAATTATTATTTTTTTAATGAATATTGAGAAAGCATGTAAAAACATTTTCTGGAATTAAGACTGGTGCTGCCATTTATCAGAAAATAGGTTTACAATTTCAATGAATATAGATCTATACTTATTTCATAGTTCTCATTCCCACCTCATTGTTATTTTGTTAAAACAGAAGGAGAAGAAGGGAGTTAATAAAATTTGCAATAAATAAAGAAATATTTTCAAAATGAAAAAAATGGAGAGAGGGCTTATTTTCAGGATTATGCAAAAAATCCAAAATTGCCTAAAAGTGGGGAAGGGGCTTATTTTCGAGGGGGGGGGGCTTATAATCAGGATTTTACGGCAATCATTTGATAATTTTATATTCTTATTTTCTAAAAAAAAAAAAAAAAATTGTTAATAGAAATTCCAGATAAAAAAATACAAAATTAAAGTTTTACTTCCAAATAAAAAAATTATTTATTTTTTACAAAAGTAATGTCTATAATAATAAAAATGTGTGCATATATATATATAGAAAATCAATTTAGTAAACATGCAGAAGCTTTAAGAGGAGAAATAATAAAAATGTCGATTGAATCCACTCTAATTTCAGCACATTAAGTAATTCACTGTTTTTTAAATGAAATAAAGTAAGAGAAGTTATTAAATAAATAAACGAGAAAATTATAATAAGTGTTTGATTATTTTCTCCCATCTAGTATATTGTTTAACGAAATGGAATGTATCCAAATTTTTTTATGCATCTCTGTGAAATAACTAATAGTGCTAGATTCACAAAAATGTATACAGTTTGTGTGACATAGACCTATAACATGTATATAAATTTAAATCTCAATCAAATGAGGCATTTAGGCGCTATCACATTTTAAATAATTTCAGACTATAAGCCATAATACTACAGAATTTTTCGTTGTGTCCCTGTAAAAAAAACTATAAATTGTTAGATTCACCAAAATAAATCTGCACAATTCATCGACTTGTAACATGTGTATAATATTTCAGCTGAATCGAATAAGGAATTCAGATGCTATCACACTTTAAATTATTTGAGCTCCTAGGTTATAATAATAAAAATTTATCTTTGTGTCCCAGTAAAAAAAAATCTGGAGTGACTCCACTCGACTTTCCGAACATTGAGTAATTAACAGTTTTGTAGATAAAGTAAAGAAAGAGTAGTTGTTAAACAAACAAAAGAGAGAAAACCATAATAGAGTGTTTAAGTATTTTTCTCCATCTATTACACGTTGTTTTATTTAACGCTACTGAACTTTGAGCCCATAGATCATAATGATAAAGAAATTTTCATTGTGTCCCTGTAAAAACCTATAAATGCTAGATTCACCAAAATGCTTATAGTTAGTGCAACAGTGATTTATAATACTCATATAAATTTTGAGCTGAATTCAATAAGGCGTTTAGATGCTATCGTACTTTTTAAAATTTAGTCCCATAGGCCATAATGATAACGAATTTTTCTTTGTGTCCCTGTAAAAAAACTGTAAGTGCTAGATTCACCAAAATCTATACAGTTAGTTCAACTGTGATCTATAACATGTGTACAAATTTTTTGCTCAGATTAATAAGGCGTTTAGACGCTATCACATTTTTAAAAATTTGGCCCCATAGGCATAATGATAAAGAATTTTTCTTTGTGTCCCTGTAAAAAAACTATAAGTGCTAGATTCTCCAAAATCTATACAGATTGAGTATTTGTGATCGATAATATGTGTATAAAATTTTTGCTCAATTGAATAAGGCGTTTAGATGCTATCGCACTTTTAAGATTTTGCTCCCATAGGCCATAATGATAAAGAATTTTTCTTTGTGTCCCTGTAAAAAAACTATAAGTGCTAGATTCACCAAAATCTATAGGGTTCGTACTATGGTGACTTACAATATGCGTACCAACTTTCAGGTTAATCGAACAAAGCGTTTAGACGCTAGCGTGTTCACTCACAGACATACACACATATATCATCGTAAAAATAGTGAAAACAGACTCAGGGGACCTCAAAACGTATAGAAACATCAAAATCTCGAATTCGGATTTTTGACATGATTACAATACTTTCCTCACTATAGTGTTCGGAAAGTAAAAAAAAACTAGTATGTTGTGGCCACCACAAGACTTTCTTCTATATTTACCTATACATATTCAATCAGTAACAATATTAAAAAAAAAAAAAAAAAAAAAAAAAAAAAAAAAAGTACGATTTTTTTTCCCGTTTTTTTTTTTTTTTTTGTTAAAAGTAAAAAAAATCGATAACTTTGTTTTAAATTAACAGATTTATAGTTCAACCATTCGTTTTAAAGGTATTGACGAGACCTTTCGAAAGATACCCATCTTGAAAATTTATCCCCCCCCGGGGGGGTACTTCCCCCCAGGGGGGGAAGCGATGCCCCCCCATGCAGAAATTTTTTTTCCTAGTTACATACTACTATTATCAATAATTCATATTAATTTTACAATCACAAGTTTAAAACAACTCTTATTATGCACATTTATACGAATTTTTGTCCTATGCTGCCATGTTAAAAATTTAGATAAAATGCTATCATAGCGCCACCTGTTGAGCTATTGATCCCCAAACATAATCAGCACCAGTTAATGTCGGGGACAAACTAAATACCAAGTTTGGTTAAATTTCGTTAAAAAAAAAAAAAAAAAAAAAAATTGCGATTCTTTTTCTAAGTTTTGTTTTGTTAAAACTAAAAAAAAATCGATAACTTTGGTTTAAATTATCACAGATTTATCGTTCAACCACTCGTTTTAAAGGTATCGACGAGATCTTTCGAAAGATACCCATCTTGAAACTTTGCCTCCCAGGGTGGGAACTTCCCCCCCCCGGTGTGTGTGTGGGGGGGAACCGATGCCCCCACATGCACAAAAATTTTTTCCTAGTTAACTACTACTATTATCAACCTGATCTTTCGAAAGATACCCATTGTGAAAATTTACCCCCCTGGGGGGTATTTCCCCCCTAGGGGGGGAAGCGATGCCCCCCCATGCAGAAAATTTTTTTCCTAGTTACATACTACTATTATCAATAATTCATATTAATTTTACAATCACAAGTTTAAAAGAACTCTAATTATGCACATTTATACGAATTTTTGTCCTATGCTGCCATGTTAAAAATTTAGATAAAATGCTATCACAGCGCCACCTGTTGAGCTATTGATCCCCAAACATAATCAGCACCAGTTAATGTCGGGGACCAACTAAATACCATGTTTGGTTAAATTTCGTTAAAAAAAAAAAAAAAATTGCGATTTTTTTTTAAGTTTTGTTTTGCTAAAACTAAAAAAAATCGATAACTTTGGTTTAAATTATCACAGATTTATGGTTCAACCATTCGTTTTAAAGGTATTGACGAGACCTTTCGAAAGATACCCATCTTGAAATTTTGCCCCCCCGGGTGGGTACTTCCCCCCCCGGTGGGGGGGAACCGATGCCCCCACATGCACAAAAATTTTTTCCCAGTTAACTATTACTATTATCAACGAGACCTTTCGAAAGATACCCATCTTGAAAATTTACTTCCCCGGGGGGAACCGATGCCCCCACATGCACAAAATTTTTTTCCTAGCTAACTACTACTATTATCAACAATTCATATTAATTTTACAATCACAAGTGTAAAATAACTCTCTTTATGCCCATTTATACGGAATTTTGTCCTATGCTGCCATGTTAAAAATTTGCATAAAATGCGATCACAACGCCACCTATTGAGCGATTGATCCCAAAATCTAATCAGCACCAGTTTATGTCAGGGTGCAACTAAATACCAAGTTTGGTTAAATTTCATTCATTGGTTCGTGAGATACAGCGTCCACAAAAAAATGATACAGACAGACAGACAGACATTTTCTACAAACTATTAATTCGTGTTCTCCACATCCCAAAACATTTAAATCCATCAAAAAGTGGACTTCGAAAATTTTCGCGAATCCAATACTTTCTCTATATTACATATAGAAGAAAGTAAAAAACTATAAGTGCTAGATTTTCTAAGATGCATACAGTTAGTGCTACGATAACCAGTAATATATGTACTAAATTTTAGCTGATTTGAACAAAGCATTAAGACAATATTGTGTTCACTCATACTCAGACATACATCGTAAAAATAGCAAAAATAAACTCATGGGACCTCAAAACATGTAGATACACCCACATTACAAAGTCATGTTTTCGTCATGATTACAATACTTTCCTTACCTGTATATTTTCAGAAAGTAAAAAATTCCATGGCAGATATGTGAATCATTCAATTTCATCATGCTTAATAAAAATTTTTTAAAAAGTATTTATGACTATGAGAGAAATTTGCCCCTCTGCAGAAATTTGCCCAAAATTACAAACCCGTGTTTTAGCCAGGGTTGGCAAAAACATGGGTTTTTCTAGAAAAACCCAACCCACTTGGGTTTTTCTTTGAATACATTTGCATTGCAATGTTAGATATATGTTATTTAGCATATTAGTTGTAATACATCTAATTATATTAAGCTACTAATTAATAATTAATCTAATATTTATCTTAAAAATAAAAATTGGTTTGATTCTAATATTAAAATAGTGTTAATTAGTAATATTACTATATTTTATTTCAATGTATGCTTATTCAAAAGAAATATTCTTAATGACAATAACAGATAAAATAAAAGAATTTAAATTCTTAAGTACAATACATATCATTTAAATTTTTTAGTTTCCCATTATGCTATAGATGGAGAATTTAGGTAATCATGAAAATTTTCGATTTTTTTTTTTTTTACTTTTTTACACATTTTCACGTGTGAGGAATCTGAAAAATGACAAAATTTGTATGGTGTGTGGCAGTTTGTTAGTCCGCTAGTTTGTGTACACGATATCTCAAGTACAAACTGTCACAGAGAAGTCAGATCAGTTTTAAAATATTACTTTCCACACTGGCAAGAACCCTATTCATTTGCAAAATTCAAATTAAAAACTTCATAAGTTATTAAAAAATTATGTTTTGCTTAACATGGAAGAATAGGGCAAAATTTCACTTAAACAAGCATTAAACGGAAAATGTTTAATGTAAAACTGTCAGACCAGTTTTAAAATATCAATTTTGATACCGGAATAAACATCATTAAATATAAACATGCAACTCTGAAAGTTTCGCAAGTTATTTGGAATTTACGAATTTCTTAACACGGGAGAATAGGGCAAAATTTCACATAAACGCCAATTTTTGGGGATATTTTCATTGTAAAGATGACAGACCACTTTTGAAACATTATTTAGGGTACTGGCATGAATATCACAGAGTATAAATTTTCCAATTTAAAAAAATTCGTAAATTATTTGGAATTTACAATTTACTTAAAATGGCAGAATAGGGCAAAATTGAGCATAAATGTCCATTTTGAGGATCATAAATATATCAGACAACTTCAAAATAAAATAAATAAAATCCTAAAAAAATAAATTAATAAATTAGAATAAGATAAATATATCAAAGTGAACGGTGGCTAGCATATTAGGTGGGGATTTCATTCTCTCACTGTGTCAAGTGTTTGGTCAGATTCATTTCTCTTAACATGATAATCATGTTAAGAAAATGTCCTGTACTAGAAATTTATGAGAACATATATATGATGGGGAACTGAGCAGAGTCCACTTATACCAACTAGTTTTAATTATAAAAATAAGTTACACTGCTTTATACTTTTTTAATAGTTGAAATGGTTATAGAAGAAAATTTTATTTTATTAGATTTATAATTATGTTGCTACTAAAATTAAAATAAAATTATTATAAAGTTTTAAAACTAAGCAATTTAATTAGTTAAATACTGATTCTGGACAACATTTATGTCTGCTGTTAAATATATTGTTCAGTTTTACAGGAAAAGGAAAATTGAACCAATTATCGAAGATAAACTTGCTTTTATTATATTTATAACTGCAGTTACTTTTTATGTTTAATACTATTTTCTAGAAAATAAAAATAAGAGTTTTTTCTTCAAAGGTAAGGTGTTTTCTATACTTTGGATGGGATTTGTAAATTATAAATAATTTTTAACAAAACCCCACTTATTTGCAAAATCCCAGTGGGTTTTTGTTGGTGGGCCCACCCAGAAAAACCCAGGCGGGTTTTTCTGGACTGGGCCCAGTTTGCCAATCCTGGTATAAGCCGAATTGAAAAAACATTTTTTTTAAGTTTGAGTACATCACCAAAACGGCGAAAATATTGTCAATCTATACAACTTTCAGGATAATCTGTCCAATGAAATTGCGCAAAATGTGTGCTTATCCAATAGAATTCCTTACCTTGCTTAGCTATGACGTAAAACGATCGCAGCGTGTTCACCAACGGCGAGAGTTTTAACTCTGGCAACCCTATTGGAAGGAGGCTAGCGCAGATTCACGTCCCGGCAGCTGAAAACGATGGTTGCCATAATATCGGGAGGCCTAACCTTAACGTCGATGATGCAGCCGTTGGATGTTTACATAAATAAGCCATTTAAAGACTGATTGCATCGATTTTTTTAATGACGTATCTAAATTATTTTGTATATTTCTACTTTTGAGTATTTTTATCAGTGCCTCAAGGGAATTTTCAACAACAACAACAACAAAAAATACTTCCATTAAAAAAAACGAAGATTTGCCACTTCTTTTGCTAGTGTAAGCCTAGAAACATTTTAAACAGATTTAACTGTATAAATTAAAAATATGATCGGGAGTCCTGTTTTTTCAAGTTTCTCTTATACTACTTCTGAATCAGACAGAGAAGTTACTCCGTTCGTGCAATATGCCGATAACGTCAGTTACCGGCAGGTCAAAAAAAATAAAAATAAATGTAAACACACGTGACTACATCGAGCGTTTCTAGAAATAAATTTAAAATTGCTAATTTAAGAGTTTTATATGTGATAATTATTTAAAAATAAGGTTTAATATCACTGTTTTACTTTATATATAGATTTTAAGCTTAAAATACTATATGTATTCAATGATTGTTTCTAATGTACTTTTTTTCTTAAAAATATGTACTCGTATATAAGCCGACCCCCGACTTCAGCTTCCGAAAAATTTCCAAAAATTCTCGGCTTATACATGGAAATATATAGAAGATATTTAAAAAAAAAAATTATTTTTTGCAAATCTGGTCAAAAGTTAGGCGCCAAAAATGACAAGGTTGGCATGTTTCTTCCACGGTGTAAAAAACTGTGGAAGAAAACCAGCTGGAAGAAATAGGTTTCTTCCAAGTGGCCCATTTCGCCGGCCTAGGCTGCAACAATCTTAAATTTTCCTCTGCCTTGAAATAGTTGAAAGGTTAATTTCCTTGAAATAATTTAAATTATTTATCTTTTGTATTTTATTATTATTACTTTTAATCAAAGACTACTATTTATATCCTAAGCGCAACTATTTTATACATTAAAGGTGACTAAAACAACTATTTTTGAGTGTCTTTCATGCTGGGAGCCCTGTAGTACTAATTAAAAAATTGAAAGTTCACTGCAGAATAAGCATTAATATTCCAATAGAATTTATTCAGCTCATAATGCATATGCATTTTACACCATTTAGTTCAGCGATGATTGTAGAGGATCTCTTTTAATTTTGCATAAATCTGTTCTAAATTAAGAAAGAGATAAAAGGCTTCACAACTAGTATTTTGTTATTGCATACTTTCTCTAAAGAGAAAAAGTACTGGAATGGTGTGAAATGCTAAAAGTAGCAGTATAAGATTGAAATATATATTTTTAATTATACTTTATCAAGAAAGGATTATATTTATACTTTTAATTAAATAAATTACCTTATACAATATCCTTTTAAACACTAGCAAATATATTTCGAATTTCGGGTACTTTGTACCCATCTTCTGTGCCAATTGAAAATGTCTGTTCATCTGCGGTGGTCACTTTGTGGTCTCGCTTCACTTCACTTCTTTTTTCATTTTCTTGTAAAAATTGTTGCCACACTGCCGGAATAATGCAGTGCTCTCAGTCATTAACAGCTTGATTGTTAGTCATAATTTCTATGGCCTCCCGTTTTAGTGCGTAGTGGTGATTATTGTATGGAGCTATTTTATTAATATTGATGGAGTTAACGTTAAAAGGGTTAGTTTTGTGGGTGGAGGAGAAAGCGGTGGAAGATTTACCATATTTTAAGTCAGCGCGGTGTTCTTTTTCGTGATTGTTAATCATGTGTTTAGTCATACATATATAACAAGCTTTTTTACCGTTGATGTGTTCGAAATTTATTTTATAGATTCCTGTGGTGGATTTGTGGTTGATAGTATCTTTTTCATTACGAATTTGTTGAAAAATATTTTTATTTGGTTTGATTGGAATATTTACGTTTAGATTTTTAGCTTTGTTTTTTATTTTTATGCTACCACCGTTACACAAGGGGATGGAGATAGTAAAATTGGATTTGGATTTTTGGGCATTGTTAATTTTGTTTAAGGTTTTAATGCATTTTTTTTAATAAATGTTTATAAATTTTGAACACACCAACGGTAAAAAATCTTGTTATATAGGTATGACCAGGGGTGCAGAAAATATTCAGACCTCTGGAATTTCCCCAGAACACATTCTAAATTTACCCAAAAATAACGCATCAATCTATTATCGGAATTTTTTTTTTTTTTTTTTTTTTTTGGGGGGGGGGGGGGGGGGGGGGAGGAAGAGGAAATCTGTCTTTAGTCCAAATACTGAGGGAGATTTTTTATGCTACTATATTGCACTTTTTTTTCTTAACTACATCAGAATTTAATGTGGCTGTTAATGTCCACCAGATGAAAAATGAAAAAGTTTAAGGTAATTAGATTTATTAACTAACATAATTTTTAAGGCTATAATTCTTATAGTAGGGTGGGATAAAATGGGTCACTTTTTAGCTATTTTCACATTTAATCTTCTGTAGCACTAATAAAATATTTTTTTTTCAGTTCTTTAACAACTGTGTGTATCTTTACATTTGATTATTTCAGAACATTTCCATGTACTTATAATAATAATTTAAAAATTATAAATTGGTTAAACTTAACTGTGTATGTTTTGACCCATTTTATCCCACTGTGGGGTAAAATGAGTCAGAACGCAAAATAATGCAAATAATGCCTGAAGAATATATTTATTATGAGATACACTAAAATAAGGAATACACTTGTTACATATGTATTAGCTAATTATGTTGATAGCTAAATAATGATAGTTTTACATTTTAAAGAAGTACTGCTTGCTCACAGTTATTGCAAAATGGTTCTTCTAAAACAGATACAATGTCAGTTTTTTCTATTATATCAATATCATCATTCTCAGGAAAAACATTAAAGTCTCCTAATTCAGATTTTTTTACGTACTTCACATGCATATCATTGCCAGCAACCACAATGCAGTGTTCTTCATCTTGTGACAAAATTGCACTCCGTCCAGAGCCATTATGTATTGGAAGCCTCCGTCCATTATGTATTGGAAGTTTACAAATCCATCTTCGCAGAGTTTCATATGGTATACCATGTTGTTTTGCAGCTGCACGAATTGACTTGCCCTTCTGCAAATCTTCCAATGCTATTTTTAAATCTGCACTGTTGTATTCTACACTTCTTTTTTTAACGTATGTTCTTGGCATATCTCCTAAAGAGAAAACAAAAAATAAGTTAGACTTCCTTATTCAATGAGGTACCTAAATTATAAACTATTACACTACTGAGATCCAATAAATATACTTATAGCTATAGGTTTCGAATATAATGTTTTATATTCTAAAAAAAAAAATCTTAGATCTCAATAATGTTTGAAAGAGTATTTAAGGCAAAACAAGGATGTACTAGAGATACAAAAGACAGATTTGCTGATAAGAATAAAATATTATACATATAACAAATGCTATGTAAATAAATAACAAAAATAGGCTAAGTTGAGAACAAAATAAATCTAGTAACCCTAGGCCTAGTGCATCTTTATTCAAAAACAAAATAAAAAGAACAAGAGGCATAGTAAGTCTAAAATTATTTAATTACAACCTGAATTTAAAGAAAATTACATTGTTTAAATGTAGAAACTGAAAACTAAATAAAAATAATAAATGACAAACATTGTTTAAATTTAATAAATTATTAAATATAACATTAAAATTAAAGAAAAGAAGCACCTTACATTGCCTAAATTTAACAAAATTTATTGAAGTTAATCTATACTTGAAAAGAATCAGCTAAGCCTAACTATGACCCACTTTACCCCACCCAAGAAAAATTAAATAAAAAAGAATATATTTAACATCTCTCTTACCTGATTGGCATGAGATGTTCTCTAGAGTTCCTTCTGTGAAAAAATGCTTCAAGCTTGCACTATTATTAATAAAAAAACATAGATTTTCTGAAGTTAGTTAAGCATGTTTTTTTCACACTATCATCTTTAGAATGTAAACTGTTCTTCTTGTGTTGCCATTTTCATAAACATAACTTTTTTGAAATTGGAAAATGTTATTAAAAACTTGAAAAATATTGTTAAAAAATTGGTTTAAAAAATTCGTCTAATTATATTTACATAGCATTATTAATAAAGTGACTTATTTTACCCCACTACTCATTTTACCCCCACCCTACCCTATAATAGTATATAATTATACATAAATTAATGTTGCTTTGTTTAATTGCACTTTGCTGTCTATGAAAATTTAAAATACCTTTTAATTACAGAATTACGAAATCAAGTATAAGACAAGCATGCATGAACTATAATCATTTAATAAAAATTCTATAATTTTCTGCTTAAGCTTAAAGATGAATTATTGTGGGACACGGTATAAGAAAAGTAAGTAATATAACTTAACTGATATGTACGAAACAGAACAAAAGCTGTACAAACAGAAAAAAAGTTATATGCTATAAATAGGAGACAAATTGTTATAGAGATACAAAATGTACAAAACATGGACAAATTTTAACCTTGAGCATGAGTCATATAGTACGAGAAAATAATGCTCAAATGTTGAATGACAGAATCAACAGCTAATTAAGACATTTGTTGATATATATATATAAATTATATGAGTTTTAAACCCTGCGCCTTTTTTTCCCCCTAGGGAGAAAAAAAAATGAATATGAAGATATCCCAAAACTAACTTTCTTCTATATTTTCCTATACAAATTCATGCAACAGAAATTATTTTTTATCCTTTATTAATGCAGACGATTTTCATCTCAGAGAGGTATTAGTCGAAATGTCCAACGGAAGTGAATTTTTACTGTGCAGATATTTTTCCCGTTCTCGAGGAAAATTTCAGTATAGCAGCGCCACCTTTTGCATACATACACCTAATTTAATAAAAATAATGTCTCATATTATCCTTTCCATATAATAAGTTTTGTTCGATTATACGCAATAGACCCTGAGACATAGATTTCTCATAAATGGCAAAAATCGCTGTACAACAGTGTCACCTGTTGAGCGATTGGCACCAAAAGTTGACATAAACTAACTTATGATAATGTGCATCTACATACAGTTTTTATATGCAATTCTGTGCTGTAGTTCCTGAGATATAGCCTTCCCTGAAATTGCAGAAATCGGTGTATAACAGCGCCACCTGTTGTGCAATTGACACCAAAATTTGATAGGCACTAACTTATGTCAAGGTGCATCTGCATATAAATTAATATGCAATTTCATGCAAAACTTCCTAAGATATAGCCTTTTCTCTTTTCTGAAGTTGCTGTAGAGCAGAGCCTCCTATTGAACGATTGGCACCAAAAGTTGATAGACAGTAATTAATATTCAAGGTGCATCTGTAAATTAATTTACATGAAATTCTGTGCAGTAGTTCCCAAGATAGAGTCGCTACAAAATTTTTGTCACACACACACATATGGACAGCTATTTTCTAAAAATGGTCAAATTGTGTTTTGGATCTCTCAAAACGTGTAAAGCCATCGAAAACCAGAAATCGAAAATTTTTATGACTCAAAATACTTTCTTCTATTGAATAATAAAATAAAAAAAACTGAAGAATAGTATGTATGTTACTGTAATGAAAAAGTAATTTTAAATTGAGAAAATAATACAAAGAAGCTTAAGCATAATTTTAGATTAATAACAATTAATATGAAATGATTAGGCTCCTATAAACATCCATTAAACATCAACAGAAGTTTTAAATAATTGCTAAAATTAAAATTGTTAACTAAACTTTAAGACACAACAGAACCAACTCATTCAAAAATTTATGTTTAATCACTCACAGCTAAAATACTTTTTCTTCCGTTTTTTTTTTTTTTTTTTTTTGTGTGTGTGTGTAATGTGGTTCGATTGGGAGGGGGAGGAGGGAAGGCAATTGCTGAATGCACAATTGAAACTCATAACTTAACATCTGTAAATGAGACTCAAAACCATGAAAAAAAAAAAGTCTTTTACTACTTCCTTTTCCTCCCTTCTTCCCTCCCTGTTTCATCTGCTAAAGTAAACAAACACATCATTTCTCCCAGCCTCCTGTCATTAAAGTGTTTGTTTATTTATGTGGACTGGGTAATTATTCTTGTAGTATTTTAGCTAGACTTAAAAAAAAAAAAAAAGTTAGATTGATATTTTCTCTAGCTTAAATGAATCACCAAATATTTATCATCAAACTTCAAAATATAGTGCGACCACGTTTCCTACGACTAGCAGTGAGGCTGAGTCCAAATGTTTGGAGGGATGCAAAATTGGCCGAGAGATAGTTATTTGGCAAACATCCAGTTATTCGGTGTTCCCTTATCGCTTGTTTTCTCTCAGTCACCCCTATTTTAACACTGACTCGTTCAATTTGCACGTGCGCAGAGGCTTCCATGGTCGCAAGAAATGTGGTTAAATAATACTTAATACATTTTTTTTTTTTTTTTTGGGGGGGGGGGATGTTTATTGGGTACACTTGTAACAGAAGAACACAGCTGTTAATTTGTAGTTTAATATTAGAAAGTTTGTTTTTTTTAGTAACTTTTTTTTTACTCTGTTTTCATTTTTATTTTATTCTAAGATAATAAATATTCAAAATTTCCCCAGACAGCCAGAATCTCCTCCGAACATCATCCGCGAGTTCGGACATATTCTGCACCCCTGGGTATGACTAAATGCAGGAGTAACAATCGCAAAAAAGAACACCGCCCTGACTTAAAATATGGTAAATCTTCCACCGCTTTCTCCTCCACCCACAATACTAACCCTATTAACGTTAACTCCAAAAATATTAATAAAAGAGCTCCATACAATAATCACCACTACGCACTAAAACGGGAGGCCATAGAAATTATGACTAACAATCAAGCTGTTAATGACCGAGAGCACTGCATTATTCCGGCAGTGTGGCAACAATTTTTACAAGAAAATGAAAAACGAAGTGAAGTGAAGCAAGACCACGAATACCACGAAGTGACCACCGCAGATGAACAGATGTTTTCAATTGGCACAGAAGATGGCTACGAAGTACCTGAAATATATTTGCTAAGTGTTTAAAAGGAAAAAAGGATATTGTATAAGGTAATTTATTTAATTAAAAGTATATATATTTTTATTTTTAAAAGTTGAAAGGAATTGGTGCATTGATTATTTTATTAATGCACATTTCTAATTTGTCATTCCGTATTTTATAGTAGTCTAAAATTAATTTCTATTTTCAAAAAAGTAGCTTACTGACAAAAATCATTTTTAATTTTTGATGGGACATGTAGTTTTTGGTGTCTAAAACTTATAAAATTTACTCAAGGGACCAAAACCAAAAGTTTCGAAAATGTAATAAAATGTAGATATAAATTAGTTGCAAAAAATAGTTTCAAAATGCTTTTTGTACAGAATTTTAGGTTTTTGACAACTGTGTCAAAAACTACGTCAAAAAGGGGTTTTTGAGATGACGGTTAAAACCATAGTTAAATCCAAATAAAACCGTCAGTTCTCAAAATCTTGCCAACCTTTGTTTGAGGAAATAAATTTTCATTCGTATTATACTGTGTATGTGTACATAATATTAATTTTAAAGTTCATATAGAACTTCAGTTTATGAACTCCTGTTATAATGGACTCTCGTTAATATGGAAAAAAACTGCCGGCCTTTGATTGTCTGTTTTAACGAAAGTTCACTGTACATGATATGTATGTATGTATATATATATATATATATATATAAATAAATATACATATATGTAGGGTGGAGTGGGGGCAATTATGGCAGGTAAACGTAAACCTTAACTGCTTATATTAAAAATTATTATAAATTTTTTTTTCATTTTGACAAATACCATAGCAATTCTATGTTATTTATTTATTATTTGTATGAATTACGAAGAAATTATCTAACTACTGTAACAGGAGTTAGAGAATATTTTTTTGAACACCCAACTGTAAGAATTGCCTCAACCCTGGGATAATTATAGCAAAGCCCCTTAGTTTGTTCTGTATTTATATTGTGCTGATCCTATAGCAATCACAGTATAAGCCTCTTTTAACTGTTTAAAAAGATGTTTTAAAATGTTTTCTAGCTTCATTTATAAGGAAGTTATGAACAAAAATGCCAAATAGTACAAGCAGCTGTTAAAGAAAAAAAAATATTCTACTCAACCCGATAGGAACAATTTAATAAAAACTTACAACTAAGCTTAAAAATTCTTCATTCACAATTTATTTAAAACATTTAGGTACAATCTCTACATACTTTGGAAAATGTAAATAGTTTATAGAGTCAGCAGAATTAAGACACTTCAAGCTACAACATAATTAGCAAATTCTTAATCAAAATTTAAGGCTGGGAAAAATTCCTCTCTGTACTTAAAAACAAATTTGTATATTTTTCCTGCATCTTCACTTTGTTTTTATTTTAAATGGTCCATGTCCATTTAGGGTAAGAGGGCTAAAAAAATAAAATTCCACTTCACTACATTAATATACTCCTTTTTTGGCTAATCATACAAGCAACATTTTAAACTACTTATTAGGGATGAAACGGATATCCGGTAACTATCCGGTATCCGGCTGAGTTTTAAATATGCGGCGGGGTACCAGATATCAGCACACCGGATGCGGATATCCGAAGGAGAAAATTCAAGCTTCAACTCCCATCAGATGAAAATTTTGTGACAATTTTTTAATTTTTTTAGATCAGTTGTAGCTTATAAAGGATTTTTTTTTTTTTAAGTTGGCTTCTGCGAAAATCGATTTTGGACTCATTAGCAAAGAAATTTAGCCAAAAGTAGCTTCAGGTCTAAGAAATATAGAAGCCCTATTTTAATTTTGTACAGAGTTAGCTAGGTTTTTTTTCCAGAGTGATCTAAAACATTGCCCCTAATCTTCCCCATAACAATAAAAAGAGCTGTTCGTTGTTGTTCCTGAACAAATGATATTTATTCTCTGCTGTTGCAGTGAATATATAACTCTGTTTTCATGTCTTTTGCTAATATGTTGTTAGATTGTTTAGTAATATTGTTAGTCTTGGATGTTAAAGTTGTTAGATTTTTGAGAATGAGTCAAATAATGTGCATTTATTGACTAGAACCTGTTTATTTACAATCCAGTTTTCCATACACAATAAAGCTGTTGTTTTTGTGACCATATATTTATACTAGCAGAAACCTGGCATTACTTGCGCCATCTATCTATTTGATTTGGATTTTTTTTTTTTTAAACCCTCCAATTTATATAAGTTTGCATTTTTAATGGAGTATCTTACTAAAGCACCTGAATTTAGAATTCCCTGTTGCGTTGCATAGATATATCCCAAAAAATTAAAATTACTTCAAATAAAAGTACATATTTAAATTTTCAGAAACTTTGTACTGCCACTATCATATTGTTCATAAGAAAAAAAAAAAAATTCAGTTATTTAAAATTTTTAATTTTGTACTGCAGAAAAACCTCACTTACTTAAAGAATTTTAATAAGTAATGTAAAATTTTCTTTCTTATCTGTACAGAATATAAAAATATAAAATAAGTAAAAAGTATAAATTCATTTTGAATTATTACTTTCTTCTATATTAAATAGAAGGAAGTATTGGATTTGTGAAAATTTTCAACTTCCAGTTTTCGGTGGATTTACGCATTTTGAGGGAACCAAAACACAATTTGACCATTTTTGGAAAATGTCTATCTGACAAAAATTTTGTGCAGTTCAAGAGTTAATGCACAGAATTTCATATAAATTTATACATAGTTGCATCTTACCAAAAAAAAGTGCCCATCAACTTTTGGTGCAAATCACTCAACAGATGGTGCTGCTATACTGTGATTTCTCCCATTTAAAGGAAGACTATATCTCAGTTTATACTGTGTATAACTAAAAAAATGAACTAAGTGTGTCACAGGGAGGGCTATTATGAAACATGTTCATTCAATTTCTGTGCTTAACGGCCAATAGGTGATGCTGCTATGCTGCAATTTTCCTGTGAATGGGGAAGTTATATCTCAGATTCATTCGTGTATAATTGCTAAAAATTTAGTATGGGAAAGGGTCATTTTTATAAAACATCATGTTGATTCAATTTTGGTGCATATTGGTCGATAGGTGGCTATATTATATTGCAATTTACTCTGTGAATAGGAAGGCTAAATCTCAACATCTATAAAATTTAAGAGATAAACGAGATAAAAATAATATGAGAATAAAAGTTGGCTTAATTTGGGTGTATATCGACCAACAGGTGGCGCAGCTGCTCCCCACCTTCTGTGATTCTCCACATGGCTAAATCTCAAAATTTTTTGATTAAAATTGCACTAAACTCAATATCTAAAATCTTTATTGTAAGCAGCTATGATTATGTTTCTTCTGTATGTTAAACAGCATGTAGCGTTGTTATATAGAGAGATATAGAAGAAAGTTTTGTGATGGCCATAACATACTAGTTTGAAGCTTTTAGTTTATTTATTTATTTATTTTTTCTTTCTTTATGCTTTCTTATAAATGTCTCAAAAGAAAGTATTAGATTCATAAAAATTTTCAACTTCTGGTTTTTGATGGATTTACACATTTCAAGAAGTCCAGAACCTGGTTTGACCAATTTAAAAAAAATGTCTGTGTGTGTGTGACAAAAATTCTGTTTAACTGTACCTCCGGAACTACTGTATACTACAATTACATATAAATTTATGTGTAGTTGCACCATGACATAAATCAGTGCCTACCAACTTCAGGTGCAAATGGCTCAACAGGTGGTGCTGCCATACTGCGATTTCTGCAACTTAGAGGAAGGCTATATCTCAGAAACTACTGCACAGAATTTCATATAAATATATATGTACATGTAACTTGGCATATATTAGTGCCTATCAAATTTTGGTTCCAATCGCTCTACAGGTGGTGGTGTTATACAGTGCTTTCTGCAATTTAGGGAAGACTATATTTTAGGTTCTATTTCATGTAACTACACAAAAAGGAATGCATTATGAGAAATTATGCTGGTTCAGTTTGGATGCATGTTGGCCAGTAGGTGGCTCTGCAATACAGAAATTTCCCCCCAAAAGGGTAAGGCTATATCTCTTCTTATTCTATTGTGTATAATTGCATAGAACTTGGTATGTGAGCGAACCAGCCATTGTGAAACACTATTGCGAATTATTTTAGGTGTATATCGGCCAACAGGTGGCAATACTGCACTACAATTTACCCAATGAATAGGTTAAGTTAATCCCAATTTCTATGACACATGTGCATGAAACTTGATATATAAGACAACCATTATGAAAGCAAATGTTGACCTTATTTATGTGTATATCAGCCGACAGGTGGAGCTTCTATTATGATTTTTCACAAGCGTATATCTCAGCATCTGTTGATTGAAATTGCATAAATTCCTTTTGTAAAATATTTATTGTGAGAAGCTATGGTTAAACTTTTATACGATTTAAACCGTAAGTGGCGCTGTTATATAGAATTATGTAGAAGAAAGTTTTGTGATGGCCACAACATATTAGTTTTCATGTGAAAATAACCCTTCAACTGTGATTATATTAGTAAAATAATTTATTTCATTTTTTTAATAATAGTATTGTAAAAAATATGTAAATAATAAGTTTTAGTTTTATAATTCTGAACAAAACCTATCTTTTTGTGATTGTGCTTTTCACCAAAAGTTGCAAGTATAGGAATGAGTATGTTAGGCTTAAAATTTTATTCTTCATGGCAATATTGCACAAATAAATAGAATATTAAATAAATATGTTTAAATAAATTATATTTAAAATGTTTTTAAAAGAATAGTATATTAAATATGTTTATATTTTATTGTTTTAAAATAAAGAAAAAGAAAAGAAATATACAACACAACAAAAACAAAACTAATGCCGGATATCCGTATCCGGCAAGCAGAAGAGCTCCGGATATCCGATATCCGGCAAAATCACTATCCGTTTCATCCCTACTACTTATTTTACCCCCCCACTCCCCTATTATAAGTGTTTACAAAGACATAAATTGAGCTGACCTCAAACTGGATGGATCTCAATAAGTACTATTTTGATATAATTTACTCTTCAGTTTTTATATTCGTGAAAAAGAGAACAATGCTATAATTGGCCCAGAACATTAAAAAATGGGGCAATTATAGCCCCCTTGGTAATTCATATAAATTATTGTAATAACTAATTTTATTATTTTTTTTAATTGTGCTTTAGACCATGGTAAAAACACCTACGTCAATAAAAAAAAAAAAAAAAATCCTTAGCTAACTAGTATGTTGTGGCCACCACAAGACTTTCTTCTATATTTTCCTATATACATATTCAATCAATAACAATATTAAAAAAAAAAAAAAAAAAAAAAAAAATTACGATTTTTTTCTAATTTTTTTTTTTTGTTAAAAGTAATACATATTCAACCAGTAACAATATTAAAAAAAAAAAAATACGATTTTTTTTCTAAGTTTTTCTTTTGTTAAAAGTAAAAAAAATCGATAACTTTGTTTTAAATTATCAAAGATTTATAGTTCAACCATTCGTTTTAAAGCTATTGACGAGATCTTTCGAAAGATACCCCTCTTGAAAATTTACCCCCCGGGGGGGGGGGGGGGGGGGGGGGTTACTTCCCCCCAGGGGGGAACCGGTGCCCCCACATGCACAAAATTTTTTTCGTAGTTAACTACTACTATTATCAATAATTGATATTAATTTTACAATCACAAGTTTAAAATAACGCTCATTATGTACATTTATACGAAATTTTGTCCTATATTGCCATGTTAAAAATTTAGAAAAAATGCGATCACAGCGCCATCTGCCGGGCGATTGATCCCAAAATCTAATCAGACCCTTTCCATGTCAGGGTCCAACTATACACCAAGTTTGGTTCAATTTCATTCATCGGTTCGTGAGATACGGTGTGACATACGAAATTTTGCGATCACAGCGCCACCTGCTGGACGATTGATCCCCAAATCTAATCAGCACCATGCCCCGTCAGGTTCCAACTATATACCAAGTTTGGTTAAATTTCATTCATTAGTTCGTGAGATACGGTGAAAAATACGAAAAATTGTCCTATACTGCCATGTTAAAAATTTACATAAAATGCGATCACAGCGCCACCTGATGGGCTATTGATCCCAAAATCTAATCAGCACAATGCCCCGCCAGGGTCCAACTATATACCAAGTTTGGTTGAATTTCATTCATTGGTTCGTGAGATACGGTGAAAACACTAAACCACAGACAGACAGACAGACATTTTTTAAAAACTATCAATTCGTTTTCAGGACATCCCAAAACGTGTAGATCCGTCAAAAAACGGAGGTCGAAAATTTTCGCGAATCCAATACTTTCTCTATATTACATATAGAAGAAATTAAAAAATTAATGCAAAGCAATATGTAATGAAATCTGCCATTGGCGGGTTGAAGCAGTTTTTTTTTATTGCTTACTAGTTGCCTTCGGCGACCAGCTGGTTCGCGATCCCTAAAAAATCTGACTTTACGAAACTCCCGCTCGGTGGATCCTTTTTCCCGTTTCAGGTCTAATAACAGCTTATTGATATATAGTGAAAATAGCTTATTGAAATCGCAGTAAATTCTCGCTCGGTAGTGCCTTCGGCGCCCTCTTCCCTTTTCAATATCTGAAACAGCCTGTTCGCTCACCATGTTATGATATTTCAAATTTCTGACTTTAGCTAAGTCTCGCTCGGTGGCGCCTGCAGCGCCTTATCCCCGTTTTAGAGCTTACAACACCTTCCTTGCTCATTAGAATTTGAAATATTGAAATTTTAAAATATTACAGCCCCATCTGGCGGTATAAATTTCTGTAATATATTGTTCAATTCCAAATCAACAAAGCTTTCAAATGATGTATTACTTATGAAATTATTTTAATTAGTAGCTGAGATACAAAAGAAAACCTAATCAGGAGACCTTAAAACGTGTAAATCAGGTAAAATCTCGAATTCCACTTTCGATTTGATAATATAAAAGTATTTCAAAATGTCTTTCGAATGAAGTATTAAAAATAATTTAATCATAATTAGAATTTGAAATACACGTATTAGAATATTAGAATAAAATTTTATTTGCAATTAAATGTAAATTAAAATGTATTTTTTTTTTCTTTTATTCTGCGAAATTTCTTTCAGTAATCCCCGAAACTTGCATAATTCCAGGCTATATAACGTTAAAATCCTTAGTACGGTATGTGAGCAGAAATTCGAATTCGAAACTCTGCAAAATATTAAAGAATAAAGGTGTTCTGGATATTTCGTTGTTTTCTCCGAAACTCCCGTTCCTTTTCTACAGCTTTGCCCCTTCGCTCTCCCCCCCCCTTTCCGCTGATAATAACAATTTTACACTCGAAAATATTTGCATTCGATTTACCTTGCCTTAAAATCTAAATATACCAACCAATTTCAAACGCAGTAACTCTTTTTTTTTTAATTTTTGCCCCGTTTCCCCCTTCCTCAAGCCCTCCCTAATAATCGTACTCTTTCAAAAATATTCACAATCGAATTATCGAGCATTAAAACCAAATACTACGAAATTTCAACTGCATATCTCAATTTAAAATACTGCAAAGTATAAAAGAAAACTTAATCTTTTTCTATTAAATACGTCATTTTTTTATTTATTCATATATTTTCATGAAAATTGAACAGTAGCTTTATAATATGCTGTCTAGGCCAAATATTAATTCAAATGTAACGTGAATGAAAATTTGAAAAAGGTTGAAAATTGAAATTTTTATCCCCACTATGAAGCACATGATATCTTAATTGGTTACATTCATTTCCTTTTTTATCGCAGACCGTTGTCTCCATGTGTTTTGTTTCTGATCGAGACAGCTTAGAAAATCGTCTGCTGATAGAAAGTTTCTTTTTCTCGGTCATTTTTCCATCGACATGGGTCGACATTTTAATTAATATCTCCGCAACTAATTAAAATTTTAAAATTCTGTTTTCACTATTAACTCGGGAAGGCTTCTGAGCACACGTATGTCAAATTTTATACTTCTGCGTTCAGTAGGGGCTGAACGTATAGATGCTTAGACAGAGAGACAGACATCTTCTTTTATTATTATAGATAACAGCTTCTAAATGCAATATTAAAAAAAAAAAATATATATATGCTTGCTTTGTGTAGATGTTATGCTAAAATATGACATTCTACACAATTTAGGTATAAGACATAGAAATTATGGCTCATTGCCATAATTGCCCCCAAGTCACCCGATATATATATTTTTAATCCTGGAGAACTTGCAGGGGAGTTTAAAAGTATTTTGACATACCTATTGATACAGTTCATTGATTACTAGCTTAGAGGCCATACAAAGAATTATTATTATTTTATTTTTTTAGGTTAATAAATAGTTTTGTCTACATTCCATAACTATTATCACTTGAACTACTTGAACATATAATATATAATAATATGAGATAGTATATATGCAAAAAGTTCTAAAAATATTAGGCTTTAAAAATTAGCATTGAAATATAAATGCATATAAAAAATAGCTAATGTTTAATTAATTACTTTTTTTTTTTTTTTTTAATTTAATATGTTGCACAGTATTTTATCTTCAAATATAAAATTACGCATTTTTATACTTAAAAAACTTGCAGGGATTTCTTTTTCTTTCTTATAGAAATGGTAGAAATTGTCATAAAACACTTTACCCATAAAGTAGTAAGTAAAAGTATAAAGTTATTTTTCTAAAAATAATATTTTTAATATTAATTGGATTATAGTTTTAATTTGACACTATATCATGTTTTGAGTTAATATATAGTTAATCTGTTTTAATTTTGAGCATCTGTTTTGTCTTTTTGTTGGTTTCTTTCAGTTTTTTCCACTGTCCTGGAAGAAACCCAACCCTGAAAAATGATGATTGGGTGTGATTTTATGGTTGCCAAGCTTAAATTTCTAGGTGCAAAATATGCCTAGTAATGACTACTATCAACAAGTTTCTAATGTCAAAAAACTAACCCTACTCTCCTTATTGGTATTTTATATTTTATCATTACTGGGTATATTATTCAAGAAACCTTCATGACGTAATCATTAAAAATAAATATGTCTTTGCTGACTTTTATATATGGTATCAGTATTTTAGCTTGATATGATTAGAGATGTAAAATTTTCGGAAATTTTCAGGTGGTGGGAAAAAAACAATTTTTTTTCTGGAAAAAATTGAATTTTTACAAATAAAAATAGGGTTTCTTAATTATTATAATATCTTAGAAAATATAAAGTGTTTAACATTTAAAAATACATACAATCCATATTATTTTTTCTTAACAGAAATATACAAAAAGATTTTTCTATTAAAAAATTAGCCTTTTCATTTCACAACTGCCAGTACATTTCTTTGTACAAAACACCAAAAACTAGTCAAATCCTCATTCAACCATTAATTTTGCATAGGGTGTGTATTCCTGTGGAATGCTCATCTCCCAGCACATTGATACGACGAATTTAGATTAGAGTCAAACCTACAAAAAAAAAAAAATTACATCGATCCAAACCTGATTTCTTTATACCGAAACCCCAAAACTAAATAAAATTTAATGATTCATCTGAAAATAATGCAAAACTTTTAAAGTTATAAAATAAAATAAATTTTCATTGTCACGGAGTTAGCAAATCATTTTTAAAAAATTTAAATGGCGCTACTGATAAATTAAATTAAAAATCTGAAAAATGGATTAATAATTTTTAACCATTTATGTGTGTTGTGTACTTCAAGAGTGCAAAAATATGCTTTAAGTTTAGTATATATTTTTATATTTATTTGATTTTTCTTTGTTTATTGCCCTTCTGCGATACGTATGTAATAAATTGTGTACACATATATTTAATCATGGGAATATGCAGTATGTTTATAATTATATCAAACAAATTTCTGTTTATTATGATAAAATATTTTGAAAGATTTTCTCAAGTCGACCCGACTGTTGAAAACTTTACCTAACCAGCTGGAAAAAACTCAGTCAACCTAATCAGAACCTAATCCACAAGAAAAAGAAATCAGTCAACCCAGCCCCCAAGAAAAAAATTCAGTCAACCTGACCCATAAGAAAAATAAATCAATAACCTGAACCTCACCTCACATGCAAGAGAAAAAATTTAGTCAACGGGACCCAAACTTGATTGCAGGTGAGGCTCGGGTAAAATTGGTTCACCGGATCTGATGCTGGACTCTAAGTTCATTTTAATCACAAAGATAAAATAAAAATTTAATTTAAAATTAATTGAACAACACTTTATTATTGATTTAGTATTTTTTTATAATATAAAAGTTATTAACTCAGACATAAAGGATATAAATCAAGTAAGTTCTTGCACATATAATTTTTTTAAATTGTGAAATAAATTTTTTGACAGAAAGTTTTCTCAGGTCAGGAAAAAAGATTCAGGTTTTTTTTTACTGTTACATGCATTTATATATATATATGTGTGTGTGTATATTATATATCCACACACATTTAAGTACTGTAGTTAGAAAAGCCTAAGGATTTAGATTCAAGATAAAAGACAGGATATATATTCAAGATAAAAAAAAAACAGGATATATATTCAAGTATAAAAGAACTCGAAAAGAATGAGTATATTCAAACGAATGTGATGGGAATGAGGTCATTATAATACTTAAATATTTCAGGATTACCATTTGATTATATGGTTAAAACTTTATTTTTTAAATATGAACATTATCAGAATCAGTATTTTCATGTAAAATACTGAACATGAAAAAACCTTTTAAGAAAAAAGCATTGGAATATAAATATTATAAATTTCTGAATACATTATTTTATGCTAGAAATTTCAAAATTTTCAATTTTTCCAGGCAAAAATAAACCTCTCACCCTGATTATTTTTGAATGACAGACAATGAGTAAAAACACTATTACCTCCTTGTTTTGGAGGACCCACACCTTAAACCACCAAATTACATTCAAAACATTTAGCCAAATTAGAGACATCTCTAAAGAAATATTTTAAATGGTTACGATAATTAAAAACTACTTTTTTGTTTTATCAATTATGTTTTTTGAGATAATATTAAATGAAGTGCAACTTAAAGTAAAAATTAATTACATAAAGAAAAAATAATTTCCAATAATTAAATCTCCATTAGAGCAATCCCAATAAACTTAGTGGAAATTTACCCCTCCCCTGAGTATAGGAAAGGGAGGGGTTCAGCCCCCCCTCCCCCCCCATTGGTTATTACAAAATTTCATTTTAATGGCAAATGAAAAAATCACTCATTTAAAAGCCAAATTAAAATCTTATAAATTATCATAATTAACAATATTTTGTAATTAATACTAATAACAAGTGTAAAATGAAATTTTTTTAGCCCCTCCCATAGTTTATGAATTGCTATCCCCCCCCCCCTACTGCCGTAAAATGTATCGAAATACAGATGTAGAAAGGTAGTGGAGAGAAAAGAAAGAGAAAAAAATGGTTAGCACATATTGTAAATTACAAATACTTCTAACAGTTCTTTTGGACCAAAGTAATTCAGCACAACTCTTCACCAACGAAATAGTACACCTTCATGCAGTAATGCCTGATGATGGGTTGTGCTCAATTACTTTGACTAGAAACAATTGCTGTAACATTTTACAATTTAATTTGTTTACCTACAAGATTACTTGTCTAAAATATTGTTTGGGACAAATTGAAAGTTACTCTTAAATCAAGTGAGTTTTCCAAAATGAAAATTTATGACATATATATATATATATATATTGCATTCTCCACAGGGATATAAAAAACACGTGTAACGAAATGAAATGTTCAAGAAAACTAAAAATCTACTACTATAAACTATAACATAAAAAATATCAACAAATTGAATTATTTCTTAATTTTTTTTAATTACTTACAAAATGGTTATTTATGATAATTCATTTTCATAGAGAGATCATTAAATTAAAGATCAGTGTTGCCATACTACCAACCAACTCAAAATTTTTTCATGTCCCTCTGACAGCTTGGCTCTTGAGGCTCTTGGCTTAAAATGTCCTTACGCCGATGATAAAAGTCCCTACAGTAAAAAAAAAAATCATGAAAAAGTAGAAAAATCAACATAATTTAAGGAAAATCTTATAAAAAGTCTCAAGATCCGTCTCTACATCCTGAAGAAAGTTGCTATAAAAGTCTCTACGCGTACCCTTGTAGGGAAGGGATATTAAAACCTTATTGTTGGCAACACTAATAAAAATCAGTTGCTTCAAAAACACAAAATGGCAACAATAAAAAATTATCGAGTTGAGATGTACATCAGAGAATTAATTACATTAATTACTGCAAATTAATTACATTACATTATCTTTCATATCTGTTGAAATCGTTGAAATATGTAATATGAAGGGATTAAAAAATCGTTGTTTCTTTTTAAATTAAGAATGAAATAAAAATTACAAAATTATTTAATATTTTCCATTACATTTACATGGCAACATCAAACTTGTAAATAAACAGTTATGGCTGGAAGTTTGATTGAGCTCAGACGCATTTTACGACAGTTTAAAGCTATCAGTGATAGTTCTAGAATTCCGGGAGAGTTTCAGGTAGTTATTGTAATAAATTTTATTTCATATGATTGTTTTTGGCGTGCAATTAAATATTATTTTTTAAACTTTAATTAGATTAAATAGCATTGTTTTGTTTCGAAGGAGAATGGGCATGGAGGTAATGATGGGACAATTTCAAAGTTTAAATTATTGTAAAGTGAAATATGAAATCAACAAATTTTAGAACACTTTTTTTTTGATGAAATCCTATTACGCGGTACCCCTTGGCACATTTTGGCGACTTTTGTTGGCACGATCCCCGCCGGCTTGGAGGCCAAGAGAGCGTCTATTGACGTTTTAACGATCTTTTTTACGTGCAAATGAAATTAAAAAAATTTGATCGTAATGGAACTTTAAATACAAAAAACATCAACAAACGCCATTTTTAAATGTAAATCACACCAACGAGCTGACGTGGATCGCAGATCGCACCAACAAAAGTCGCATTCGATATCAGGGTTCGCGCTAAGGAAAAAAAATTAGTGGGATTCTCCCACTCTAATAAAAAAATTAAGTGGAATTTCCAAAATTTAAGTGAGATTTTTTAAATTTAAGTCAGTAATTACATTTTGCAGAAAAAAAAAAATTATTTTTAAGAAATCTGAAATTTTTTCTCTAACATGATTGATTGGATGATTAATGTCATTTTCAATAAATTGATGACATGAATATTTATATATATAGTTTTTATCTACATTAAACATTTTCAGAATTTTTTCATTAATGTAAAAAAAAAAAAAAAAAAAAAAAAAAAATCTTCAATATACCTGCAATAACTTTTATATCCAATAAAACCTTATTAAAATTTCACACCAAAAGAAAAAATATTTTTCTAACAAATATAGAATATGATTTTTATGCATTGTGCACATTAATCATTCATATAAAAGTAGCAGTAGCTAATTATTAGTTTCAAACGTGCATAAAACCAACTGAGTATTAATTTTCTTAAATTGATTCGGAAAAAATTTTCCCACCTGAAAAATTTATTCTTCATTTCCCCCATGTTTACAAATTTTATATAGGGCATAAGTATTTAATTTAATTGAGGAAAAATAAATAGCTTCATTAAGTTCAGCAATAAAGGTCTTAAAATATTACATACGTCAAAAATATTAAGCACTACTATTGCTTTATTGTTTCTAGAATTGATCACTATCTGGAGATGGAGAGGGGGGGGGCGGGACGAGGGATAAAAAAAAAATAATTATAGAGTATGAAATATTAAATTTTTCCAATTCTACTTCTAGAATCAAATAAAGCAAATTTAAAATGAATATTATATATATAATTTATGTTGCAGATGGGTAAAGATTGGGAAACACGGCTTCTGCAGAACATTTGATTGCTGATCGCTAGATGGAGATAAATAAAGGGAGAGGTGTGCAAAAAATAATTACATGAGCAAGAAATATTTAACAATACTATTTCTTTACAGGTTCTAGAATCTCATAAAGCAAGTTTGAAATGGATATTGACATTTATGTTGTAGATGGAGAAAGGTTGGGAATCGGAAGCTTTTGTAGAACATTTGATCGGCGATTGTTCTTTTTTTTTTTTTTAGGCGAACGACATCCGCGACTTTTTTAAAAACAAAAAAAAAAAAAAAAAAAAAAAATTCATAAAGTTCCACAAATTAGATATATATATAAAAAAAAAAAAGCGGGAAAAGCATGCATATTCTAAAAATTTTTTAAGTGGGATTTTTTTAATTATTGCACGATCCCACACTCTAGTGCAAACCCTGAATATAATAAAAATAGTACTAAAATATGTATTATTAAAAGAAAAATATTTAAATTTAGACCTTTTTTTTTTTTTCATGCTGAAATCTGAACTGCCGTGGTCAGTTTAATTGCTGCTGTTTGCGCGCTTTGCAAGCATAAAAAAAAAAAAAAAAACATCACTGGATACCCCTAATTCGTGGAATTAGTAAAAGCATGAAAATTGATGAAGCCGCGGTCAGTATGTTTTCGGCTGTTTGTGAGCATTAAAACAAAAGAAAAAAATCACTCGATATCCCTAATTAGCGATACGTGAATCAGTAAATGCAGGAAAATTTGTATAACCTGCGGCCAGTATGCTTGCTTTGCAAGCATTAAAACAAAACAAAACAAAACAAAAAAAATCACTAGACACCTCTATTTCAAGATGCATGAATCAGAAATTGCATGAAATATGTACTGTAACGGTCAGTATTTTGATGCTAGATTACTACGCAAGCATTATAAATGAATAAATAATCACTGAATGCACCTAATTGAATCACGGTGCATGAAAAAATCTATACTGAAGCAATGACTATCATGCCCTACCCTTTTTTTTTCTTTATAAATTTATTAAAAAATATGTAAAAATACACTTAAAAATTTTTATTTTAAACTTTAAAAAAACCATTTAAAAACAGTAAAATCTAGAATTAATCTTACTTACAGATACCGTGGCAGCTTTAAAAAAAGTAGAAGAGAAGATAAAAACTATCTTTAACAATTGAAGATCATCAAACAAAAGGAGTATTTTGAATTAATTTAAATTAAAATTGGTTCTGTTACGAAAGCTAAACCAATCAGCTAAAGCCATACTAATTTTAACTCTCCTGCTATGCGACTAATCCAATGAGATGAAAGCGCTGATGAATTGCAAGAAGAGAGTGAATTCACTTGACCAACCGATGGGTTTGCCAGGTGCAATGCATCATCGCCACATTTGGTGTGGTACTGTATAATAGGATGAAACCCTTTTTTTCTGCATAAAAATAGAAACATTAATATTATTTAAAAAAAAAAAGAGAGAGAGAGATAGCATTTTCTCCTTTTCATCAAAGATAATGCTTTTATGGGGTCTAGTCAAGAATGAGCGATGGACTTGGCGCAATTTCAAATTTTAGCGATGCCAACAGGATATCACCGAGTTTTTTTCCTCGTATGAGATTTGGTGAGAAAAGGACCATAATCGCTTATTTGGCGACTGTTGCTCATTCTTGACTAGACTTCTTTTATGCATTAATATGTTTCTTCTATTTAAAGGTTCTATTGGGAACTTTGTGACTCTAATGGAACATGTTAAAATCAACACAAAAAATATAAATGCAGTTATTATTTAAAGAGAGCATATTAGTTAAAGGCATTATTTAAAAATATGGCGTGCATTTATTAGGAAAGTCTAAAAAAAAAAAAAAAACTATTTTACATAAATTTTTGAAAAATCAAAATTAAAAGACAGTAAAGATGATGAATGAAGAGTTTTGTAGTGAATTCTAGGCTCAGACAGTTGTTTTGTTACAATATACTTAATTTTAGTCAGTGTCTTTCTTCTTTTACAAGATCTGTAAACAGGGTGTGAAAAAAATTCATTATTATTTTTTTTTTTTAGTTAAAAAAGAATCAGATTTTTTTTATTGAAATCAGTTTTTTTTAATTATTTATTTACATTATTCGGCTAAAAATAAATAAGAAATTAAGCATGAAAACTTTTTTTAAAATTTAAACATGAATACATATAAGAAGCAATAAATATAAATAAACTAAATTAAAAATAATTGTAATATTAGCCAACATAGGTACATTCTACCCCCCCCCCCTTAAAAAAATTAATAATAATAATAATAATAATAAAAAAACCATAGGTACATATATAATAATAATAATAATAATAATAAAAATAAAAAAAAAAAAGATTAAGCGTAAATAGTTTAAAAGCATATAAGATCAATATTTTTTAAAATGTTTTTATTATTATTGTCATTAAAATGTGCATATTAAACCATCTTGAATATCACATGAAATTTTTTGAAGAGAAACTTTTTGGAGAATAATTATTCAATTAAAGGAAATCCAATGTGTATATAATATATATATATCATATACACATTAGTTCGTGCAATTTATTACCAATAAAATACATATAAATTCTAAGATTTTTTTTCAAAAGATTAAAGTTTTAAAAAATTAAAAAAACTCAAACAACTACCTAGGCCATTTCATTTCTAATTTTATAAAAGCCTAAGTAAAAAAGGAAAAATTGCTTAGGAATGCCTTGACCGGTTAAAAAAACAGTGATCAGAATTAGAAATAAGAAAAATTAAAAATGAAGGACAGACAAATCAAATGCTTCAGTTCAGATGATACAATATTTATTATCCTTAAAAAAATAAAAAATAAATAAAAAACACTTAGGGCAGAGAATTTAAGGCTTTGTATAAAAAAAATTAGGCTGCAAATGAAAATAGTTAGCTTCAAGATAAGAATAGAAGATAAAAAAAAAAAAAAAAAAGTTGTGGAAAATTAAAAGAATCATTTTTAAATTTATTAAACACAGATTTTTTATTTTATTCATTTATTTTATTTTTTGGGGTGGGAGGGGGTATTTGATATAAATAACAAGTAAGCTCAATTTTCTTATATTCTAAGACTATATAAAACTACATATTGCCCCAAAATTATAAAATTTTATTTTTGATTTAAATCAATGATTAAAAAAAAAAAAAAAAAAAAAAAAAAATCAAAGTGATTTTAATCAAGATGATTTAAATTGGCGTACCCTGTCTGTAAACTTTAACTAAGTGCATTTTTTTTTTTTGGCACATGAACTGAGAAAATTTTCCTGCATTCTACTATTGATTTTAATAACAGCCCCATATGATGATTTATAGATCCCCTAAACTACTCATATTTTTACAGGGCTGCATCAAAAGTTTAAATGCAATATAATTTATTGTTTCTTGCAAATGTCCTGAATTGGAATAAAATTTATCTATATTTTTATGGTTAGAAAGATTAGTTTTTACTCTAAGAGTAGTCATCCTATCATATCATTCATATATTTTACAGAGATATATCAAAAGTTTAAATAGATAATCATTAACAGTTTTTATAAAACATTTGGAAGCTCAGCTAATTTTGGATATGCTATGTATCTTATAATATTTATATATTTATTAATGCTGCACCGAGTAGCACTTTGGCCGAGTACCGAGTACTCGGCCTTTTACTACTCGGCCGAGTACCGAGTAGTTATAAGAAAGAATAATTGAAATTGACGTATATATGAAGAATTTTGCACATCTTGAAATTTAAAAAAGGCTTTTTGAACACAAAATTAAGTTAAATGGCAAACACTATGTTCACATGAAATGTTTCAGAACTTTTGTAGTGTATATACACAATTAGGTTCATTGTTATATTTGATACCTCCAGCTTAGTGGATTATTAAAACCATAATAACTGATAACTTCATTCTTTATTATATAGTCTTTCTCAGATGCGAATCATTCTCAGATAATTCTTAAAGAATATAAAAGTTCTTTATACACTCAAACTTAAATTAAGATGCATGAAATTTACATATGAAATGAGAACATTAAAATAAATATTTTATCATCATTTCAAACATGATAGACTTCATTAATCTTCAAATTCTAGAAGAGTAAAAAGGTAGGTGGTTTCGGGCCATAATTTGCAGAACAATAAATTTGATACTATATTTTTAATAACATTTTAGTGTATTTACCTTTTTCTTAATTATTATTTTTTTAATTAAAAATCAATCTTTTTTTTTACAGTTTATAAGTGTCTTACTTTTATTTGCACAAATATATAACTAAAGTTTTATCTACTATAGTAGTATTATATAAAGGGTTCTTTTTCTAAAATATTTTATTTTTGTCTGTTTTATAGATACAATTTTATGTACAAAGTTTTTGTAAAAAAAAAAATGCATATTACACACATACAAGATGGTTATACTTAAATTCTTGTAACTAAAATGGAAAAGCTCAAATCATGAATCGTCTCTATATCGAGTTTAGTGGCAATCTACTTGCCCGTTTTAACTGCAGAAAGCTGTTTGCAGCAAAAGTTTAATGACTATGTTTATATTTTCATATTTTTTTAGTTTAGTTATTAAAAAACAACTCTTATGAATACATTTCTTTCAATAATACATAAAAATAATGAAATTCTTACAACTACTCGGTATTGGCCGAATACTCAGTCCATATTTGGCCGAGTACCGAGTATATAACGAGTACTCGGTACAGCTCTAATATTTATATTATAGCATATTCTGTTGTATGTAACAATTAACTGAAGTCGGTTCTATTTGAAAAAAAAAAAAAAACTTGTTTCAGATAAATTTGATCACCGAGTTAAAAGGAAACTCGATTTTAATGATGCCTCAAATAATGATATTCTTTACTGAGCAGCAACCAAGCAGAAAACTGACCAGAAGGAAACATTTTTAGAACTGCATTCGTCCAAAAGCCTAAGATTTCTTACTAAAAAAAATGGCCTTATGTAATTTATTGACGCTTGCACAAACATGAAATATGCCAAATGGAGGAAGTATGTCAGACTGAATCTCACCTGCAAGTTGATTGATATTGAAAAATAGAATGCATTTAATCTTCTAGAATCAACACTTGTGTAAGATGGAATTAAATCTGACATCTTTTCAAAAAGTAAATAGATATCCAAGTATATGTACATTTTTGCTCATATTTAAATTTAACTATTTACAAGAGTGGAGAAAATATTCAAATCTCTGAAATTTCCCTGAAACACATTCTGGATTTCATATTTATTGAAATTTTATTTTTCCGACTCCCGGTCCAGGCATTATTTTCACTCAGTCGGAAAAATAAAATTTCAATAAATATGATTTTCTTCCACAGTTGATTGTGTGATTTTAATAAAAATTGTATTCTGGATTTCCCCTGAAATAACACAATAACCTATTATTCAATACCCCTGACTGCTTGAGTGGAAGTTATAAATTCTTTACTTGACTGAAGTGCTATTTGTTTTTTTAATGCAATTTAAATCTTTTCAGGTTATAGCAATTTATTGCTATTCAGCTGATTCAAATTTTTTGAAATCTTTAACACCACCTGTTGATGAAGGATGGAAAGAAGCAATTTATTTGCATGATATTATTCTTTCAGATGGATCTGAAAAACTGAAATGTTTTATAGCTTTTCCTCTTAATCATCTAATTCAGAAAAGTGTGGTAAAGTATAAAAATCAAAATACATGGCATTATAAATTTTAATAATGTATTTTTCCAGCTATATAATGCAAAGTTTACCCCAGATTTAAAATGGGCAGTGTGCTTCTAGTAAATGAAGGGCATATTTTACATTCTTGAGGGCATTTTTAGATTCTTAAGAGCAGATTTAAAATCTCGAAACTCAAATTTAAAGATTCAGATTCAGATATAAGCAGTGCTAAGACCATTTTTAATAGTTACATTAAGTAAGCACATGCTATGATTTTTACAAAGAAATAGAAATGATTAATTTTATAATTAAAAAAAGCTGTAGCTAGCTTCCCCATTATAATATGTGATGTGAGCAAAAAATGCTTACTTGTAAAGAGTTTATAATAGAAGAATGCATTAGCAAGTTGAAGAATTGTTTTAAAAATGATTATGTTTGGTGTGTAAATAAGAAAGCAATTGTACCACACCGGGCCTGTATTCAGTGCAAAATTCTGTAAATGTGCAATAAGAGTGCAAATTTTTTGGATGAGGGGCAAGCCTATTTTTTTAACCAAAGGGCAAGCTGGGTGAAGCACTTTCCTGAAACTGTGTGGGGTAAACTCTGTTTAATGTATATATTAGTGATGAAAGTTTAGCATGTTCTTCATATTATAAATGTGCTAGAATATTATGCTTATATTTAATATTTTCATAATTTTTAATTTCTTTGCATTTTCCTTAATTTTAAACTTTATTAAATAGCCAAGATTTGTCACTCTTTCTTTTAGAATTCTCATTTTGATCTATTCCTCACTGTTAATGTTAGCTAAAAACAGAAAATGAGAATTACTAAAACATTAAAACAGATGAGAAAATAATAATACCTTATTTTCCAGTGATAGTCGTAATGTTTTTGGTGGGGATCCTCACAGTCTTCGGTGACTTGACCTGTAGTTAAACTGCAGAAGATTATATCTTTATACTGACTCTTTCCTCCATGAGGTGGTGCCACGTATGATCTATGCCTACAGCGAATTCATTACAATTACAAGGATTTTTATTTTTAATTATTTCTATTGTTTCTTTAAAGTTTGCATATCCTTGGTTATTTTAATTGTCTTATCAAAATCTATTTAAATTTTATTTTTTTCGATGGGTTTTGGTTAAAGTGGTGGTTAATTTATCGATTTTGATATTGTTAAAATGTTCTTTCACAAAGATTTTAACCTATAACCGGGCAAGTGAATAAGTTTTGCATAACAGGGGAAGTGAGATCTACTAAACCGCATTACATTAAAATTTATAAAAAATTTACTAATAAAAATATTACTTTAAGATTTTACCATATTTGATGAACTTTTACTTTTGGTAAAAATCATTATTTTTACATTTTAACCATAAATAAATCCTCATACAGGCAATTTGTCATTAACGTAAATTTTTTGATGAAAAATATGTGTTTTCGAATATGAAACAAAATAAAGCAAAATGAGGAGTATTTTATATTTAAATGGTATTTTTCATTAATTTAATCTATCAGTCAAATTTTAATATACAAAAATTGAATGTTACACAGAACATAAAAAATGACGTATCTTAAGTATCACAATTTTCATTTTTAGAAAAGAAACAATTTATTCATCATGTTTTTCAACACATTCTTTACACAGATTCCTGGCACATTCCAAACATGCTGGAGATTTACAAGATATGTATAAATATGCAGTTTTCCTTTTTTTTTCTTTAGGGGGCACAGGTGGCATGTTTTTCTTGGATTTAATTTTGTTTCATTGCAATTCGTTGTTATATCTTCTGTCTCCTCTTCATTTTCTAAGATACACTTCATTGTCATATGTAATTCGTGATTTATTCTTGGATTTCCGATTCTATTCTGTGATTGAGGAAGGACAAGATCTCATGCTAATGCGTGTAAGAATGCAATCCTTGTCATAACTGGGTTGTCAGAGTAGCTTTGATGAAAAATGTAGGAGTTAACTGTGCTCATATCTAATATTCTATAGAAAATCCCCATTGGCCAGCATGTTGTTCTTCTGCTGCAGGAATATACAGAACATTTTTCATCTAATGAATCAACCCACCTTTTGTTCTGTTATAAAAAGGAATTATTTCTGGTTTTTGGGTTTCAGAATCAATTTCTTTAAAATGATGCATAGAAGAACAACGGCTCTTAATTTGTTTGGTACAGAAGAAATCAATGTAAAATCTTTTTTAAATCTATATAATGATGAGCTTTCTTGATCTTGATTTATTTGGAAGGAACTCTTTAGGAATCTCTCTTTTCTTTTTATTAAGAACAGTCCCAGCGTAAGTCAAACCGTTCTTTTTCAGTTCTGATAAAAGTTCCGTAGAAGAGGACCAGTTATCTACTGTAATGTTCCTATTCATATTGAAAATTGGTTTACTTAACCGTAAAACAGCTTGTGTGGGTTTGCTTAATGACTTCAGACTTTTGTCCATGCCAATATTATCAGAATCTTTTCCACAGTATAAGTAAGCATTACATATATAGCTGTTACAAGCATCAGTCAGACACATGATTTTAAGCCCATATTTTGCAGTATATACATTTTGAACCGTCATTTGCCCCTGAAACCTACAAGCATTTTGTCGACACAAACACAGGTGCTGATAGTGTAAGCCTTCTGTGAATTTTCAATAAATGAATTTAATAATTCGGAGATAAGAACAGCAGGATCCAATATTTTGCAGATTTATCTGTCATCGGGATTAGCAAATCGCAAATTTAGAATCAAGAATTTAATTATCTTGATTGACATAACTGCTTGGGATATATCTCGAGCAGTTCCGTCTGTAGCAAAAAAACATTCAATATCTTCATGGCAGGGTTGTAGGATTTAAATCAATAGATTTAAATCGCTGATTTAAATCATGATTTAAATCAATTGATTTTTTTGAAAAAAATCACTGATTTCAATTATTTATTTTAAATATCAAAGTTATTGGCTTTAATGGAATGTAATTGATAATCTAACTTTAAAAATGAGATATTTAATTATTTCTTATGTAAATTTAAAAATACAATTCGTAAAATATAACAAAATATTTCATTAGACGAGCTAATATTTCTCATTTCTTGACTTTATATTCATCTCTACAAAGCAACATTAATAAACACAAAAATAAGTTATATCTTAACTTTCTTAATTATTTATAAATTTTATTATATATTTTAACCCGTTAATGCCTGAAATAATTTTGAAAAATATATTTTGATGAATATTTCAATTTTAAACTAATATGGACAACTGAGAATGAAATATTTTAAATTAAAAAAACTCTTCTAATAGTTTTAAATTAACAACCTATCCTCATTTAAGGACATTTAGTGTTCTAGCAAAAAATCTTCCAGATAAAAAAAACTTTCAGATAACAGATTAATTTTCTATTATATGCTGACAAAGACCTCGAAAGTAAAGTATTATAATATATATTATTCAACTTGATTTAAGTTAATATATCTGCACAAAAAGCAAATATATGTGCGATGAACGAAAAATCATAAAATAACTATCCGAATTACGAAATAGTAATTAATAGTGGACACATAAAACTCTCTGGGATCATTCGGAGTGATGCTATAAACTGTCACTAAAAAGCAGAAATTATTCCAACAAACCCCCAAAAATATACATGCCATTTTATTAGCTGTCCTCAAATGAGAACACTGGGCGTTAATGGGTTAATTATTTATACAAGTACAGCCTTATGGCTGGGCTGGTGTATGAATTGTAAATATTTAATTAGTGTATAATTCATTGATTAATATTATATACAGGGCGCGAAATTTCAGCTCGCCATTGGCGAGTGGAATTTTTACTGTGGCGAGTAAAAATTGGGTCAAGTTATAGATAGAATTCTTACACGATATGGTGACAGAAAACATTCTTTTTGTAGATTTAAATATGGCAAAATCTTGTGATCTTATAACCTCTCCTTTTTATCTTCTCGGAGTGCCGACTCCGTGTCGTGTGCGCTATCCGACGATCGCCCCAGACTAGGAAAGAAAAAATGCTTAGTACATGCATAAAAGTTTTAATCTCTTCGACAGTTTCGTTTCTCCCACTTTGATTTCTCCAAGCACAGTGAGAATAGACGAGCAGAGCTGAGAGCCTTTTTGCCCGTCGCCCAATATCCGAGAGAAGAGAAAGTTTGCCTATGTGATATTGGCGCATGCAAATGAGCCCGAGCCCTTTTAAAGGTACTGCTTATTTTTATTTTGTTGAATAATTAGAAAAAAAAAAAAAAGTTCACATTCTCCAGTTTTTCACTGAAATGCCAAGGATTTGCGCTTGTAATGATTTGTAAGCAACGATTTTATCGAAAATGTTATTCTGAAGTGGTTGTTTCAAATGACAATAATGAACCAGCTATACACATCGACATTCTGTCTGATTACAAAAATAAAACAGACAAAAAAGACATTTCTGATGTAAAAAGTTAAATAAAGAAATAGGTAAATAAGGGAGCTTAATGTTTTAAAATAAAAAAGATTTTCACAGGATATTGTTTGACAAAGAGTTTTTTTTCTTCTTTTTTTTCTTTAATGAATCTATGCATTTATGTTATTAGATATTTTAATCTTTTTTCAATTCTCAAATAATTACATAATAATGATTTTTAATTATAGATGATTGTGAGACATCATGATATACCACACACTTTTAATATATATAATTTTAGGCATATTTGTAAAAGTATTTCAAATAGTGGAGGGGGGGGGGGGGGAATGCGTAAAAAGAAAAAAAAAAAAGACAATCCTAATTTATGGCGAGTAAAAATTTTTTTGACGAGTGTTATCTGAGTTGAAATTTCGGGCCTTGATTATATACATATTCTAGTTTGCCTTTACCCACCTAGCGGTTGATATTTCAAAAAAGAAAATATTTCCTTGTTTACTTTAAACAATATTAATCCATGAAGTAACTTAATTTATAATAATTTAAAAATACAACCTTTTACTTTTTTCATGTCCTTCTTTCGCAGACTAGTTTCACTTGGGGCGCCCCAGCTTGGTCTCTGCCTTCTTGGTGTTCGAAACTGAAGTTTTCACGCCTTCTTCCTCTTTTAAAAATTCTGCGCCATTGACGATTGAGCAGAGCCCCATCGTTGCCATTACAATTGCCAACTATCACAACCACGGTTACGCAGCAATCAGGGAGTCAGTCGAAATTTTAACAAATTCTAACAATTGTAATGGCAACGATGGGGCTCTGCTCAATCGTCAATGGCACAAAATTTTTAAAAGAGGAAGAAGGCGTGAAAACTTCAGTTTCGAACACCAAGAAGGCTGAGACCAAGCTGGGGCGCCCCAAGCGAAACTAGTCTGCGAAAGAAGGACATGAAGAAAGTAAAAGGTTGTATTTTAAAATTATTATAAATTTCCTTGTTTATTTAGCTCTCATACCAGTTTATGTCATTTAACATTGGCTTATATGATATTTAAAAAATAATAGCATAGTTTACATTGTACTGTTTAAAAAGCCCTGAAGGCTCCAAAAAGTTTTTAAAAAATAATATTTTAATTTAACTACATATAATCAGTTAAATACAATTCGAGGCTGCTGTCACTGCTTGTTTTAATGAATTGTACCCACTATATATAAAGAAAAAGATAAAAAAAAATAAGTGAAAGTATTAAAATGGTAATGAAAATATGAATTTTGTTAATGGGTAAAGTGAGAAAAAATTTTATTGATTCAAATGATATTTGTTAAACCTAAGTAAAAAATTTTTTTAGGATATCATCTTTTTTTTTTTTTTTTATTTTTTTTTTTTTATCTTCCCTAATTCCTTATTATTATTATTATTATTTTTTAAATTTTGATTAGAAACTATGAGTAAAGTTTTCTTTCTCTTAATACATTGCTTCAGTTATATGTCATATTTCCTATTAAATTATCCTCTTCCAAAATTATTTTATGTGTTCAATACCATGAGTAAAATTTTGCTTTATTTCAATACATTATTGTAGCTACAAAGTCAAAGTCTGAAGTTGAGTGGCTCATACTACCGCATTTATGATTGTTATAAAATTACTTCTTATTATGAAGATATTATGTTGAATAAAAATGTTGGTAATAAATGCCTACATGGATTTTTTCTATAGAAATAGAATATTATTTATATTTTTATAATTTAAGTAAAATGATTGATAGTGTGGATATTGTGCATATATACACAAATACACACATAAAACAAATACACACATACACATAATAAAAAACAAATGTTGTACAATAATGTATGAATACATAATAAAAATCATTAAAATCAAATAAATCTTGATTTAAATAAAAAAAATCCAATTTAAATAAAAAAAATCAACAACCCTGCTTCATGGTTAGATTTGAAGATATATGTGTATATAAGCAAACCTAAAAGCGCCCTCGATTCCTCGATGGTTGTGTTAGAAATTTCAGCTTTACTGGTATCAGAAAAATTTCTTCTACTTTTACATTTGTCTGTATTATTATACTCTTCAACATTTCATTCCAGGGTTGGCAAAAACCTGGGTTTTTCTAGAAAAACCCAATTTGCTTGGGATTTTGTGGGGTTTTGTTTCAATACATTTGCATTGCAATGTTAGATATGTTATTTAGTATATTAGTTGTAATACATCTAATTATATCAAATGTGACTTGTTCAAATTTAAATACTTAAAATTTTAGTTATCTCATAAATGTTTATGAGTAATAATTATTTATTTTTATTGTTATTATCATTTACCAAACATAATCCAGTGAGATAAAATAATAATAATAAATACATTCTCATTTATGTTATTTAAAAAAAAAAAAAAAAAATGATTCCCAAAAGTTTCACCAAAATTTAAAGTACCCAGGTTAAAAATTAAATGTTTTGGTTAATCTGAAACAAAGGCACAGAAGGTATGCTTTGTACATCTTGCCTCAACCATTCCAGATAATGAATATGATTCCTACTATGCAAATAACTTATTCAAAGTGAATGTTTTATTATTGGATATTGTACAATATGTAATTGCATAAAGCCATGTTTCTAATCTATTGTTAATTATTATTAATATTTTTTTAGATTAAAATTGGTGCATATATTCAAATTCAGAAAGCCAAAATGTGTTATTTAGAAGGAGAATACAGTGATTCCCATATTGTTCAATATGTTCTTTTAGAAGCTGTTACAGTGATAAACTATTCACCTGTTACCTTTCCTGCATTAAGTATTAATATTTTTCATTACTTTGCAAAACCTATAATATTGTGTATTATTTATTTTAAAAAAGACTTAAATATGCATAAAATATTTTTATATTGCACTACAAAAAAAAAAAAAAAAAAGAAAATGATTTGGCTTTAAGTGAAAATTTTAGACATTTCTTCTTCTGTATTTTTTATTTATTTATTTATTTTATTTTATTTTTGTCAATGCAAAGAATGAAATAGATAATAATCAACGAAGAAACAAATGAAAACAAATGCGAGTATGATGTGCATTTGGATTTTTAAATAAGTCTATATAACATACTTTCACAATTTTTAAATCTCTCTTTTTATTTTCTGTTTTGTTGTGTATTAAATCAAAAGTCAATTTATCTCATCCATATAGCAAATAGTCAAGATCTCTTAGTAGTTTTTTCTACAATTTTTTTTTTTTTTTTTTTTCCATATTCAGGATTTACAAATACAGCTGCAAGATTGCAACTGGCAACTGTAGGTTATTTTCTAATTGGCTATCAGTATTTATGTCCTTTTTATATTTAATTTTTTTATGTTAAATTAAATTAGCAAAGTAGCATGCTAAGAAATACCATTCCCCCCCCCCTCCCTTTCTTCCTGCTATATAAAAAATGATTTTTTTTTTTTTTTCCCTAACTCTAAGAATTTCAGAGGAAGATTGTGGGAGTTTGATCCTCTTTTGGAGATCAACTTTATGAGTATACTGTGTATTTGTGATATTTAAAATTATTATTTTTGTAATAATAAAGTAAATGTGTTTTCATTTTTTTAACAACATTGGCAAGTATTGTAGTATATATATATATATATATACAGTGGAACCTGTAAAAGTGACCACCTTGGTAAAGTGACCACCTGACTAAAGTGACCATTTTCCTGACTAAAGTGACCATTTTCCAATTTTAAAGAGACTTTATAAAGTGACCACCTGCGTATAGTGACCATTTTAGCCGGTCCCTAGGGTGGTCACTTTAGACAGGTTCCACTGTATATATATATATATATATATATATATAATATACATACATATAAAAGAGAATGACTAAGAAAAAATGTATATATTTTTTTGTTTAGAACTTGGATAATTTGAAATTTAGGGGACCAGAGAAAAAATTTGAAATATCTAAAAATTCGAATTACATATGCTATCTTAACTAATTTTAAATTTTCCTTATACTACATCCTTTAAAATTCTTTGCATATATATTTCGAGTAACATCGTACTCATCTTCAGTGCCAAGTGAAAATTGGTTCTTCTGAGGTGATTACTTTGTGGTGTCGTGGAAGTCATGGATTGCTTCATTTCGTTTCTTTTTTCTTGTGAATCTGTTACCACGCTGCAAGTCGTTAACAGCATGGGTAACCCATGCTGTTAACAACCAGGAGCACTGCATTATTCCTGCAGTGTGGCAACAGATTCTCAAGAAAAAAGAAACAAAATGAAGCAAGCCACGACTTCCACTCACCACAAAGTAATCACCTCAGAAGAACCAATTTTCACTTGGCATTGAAGATGCGTACGATGTTACTCGAAATATATATGCAAAGAATTTTAAAGGATGTAGTATAAGGTAAATTTAAAATTTGTTAAGATTATATATAATCCTTTTTTAAATGTTATAATTACATATGCAATTTTGTCAAAAAGAAGAGATAAATTTAAAAATTAACTCTACCATCAAAGTTTTAACACATAAACTCTATCTATGAATACTGCTACATTTTTTTCATTAAATCAACATTTCTTATGAGCTTAATTATGCAACACTTTTTGGAAAATAGTTGGATATTTTTTATCACTTCTTTAACTTTGAGTCAGCATATGATTCCAGCCTATCAACTCATATAAAAATAGAATTTTATGCATTAGACTAACCTTCATAAAAGCATCAAATCTTAACTTGGCACTTTCAAGGGTCCAGGATTTTGCTGCAGAACATAATCTAACTTTTAATGTTTCCAAATCAGTAACAAACTTTTTCACCACGAATAAACTTTTATATAATTACCACCCTCAGTTATTTCTGAGAGGTGGTCCCTTTCTCTTATGAAAAGCACCCTAGGTATCTGGGCTTTGTATTGAACCCAGAATTTGCTTGTAACAAACATATTGATGTCTTGGTAGCCAAAAGTAGAAAGCAACTCAATATCCTCAAATATATTTCTGGCCATGACTAGAGTGCTGATGTGACTACCCTTAGGACAACGTACATCTCTTTTGTGAGACCTATTTTAGAGTTAGGTCTACAGATTTATTCGCGAGTGCATCAGCTTCCAATCTTCAAAAACTTGATTGTGTTCAACAGTGTGCAGGATGCATTATTACTGGTTTACGTCACTCTTGCCCTAGCAAAATAGTGTTATTTGAGGCTGACCTTTTGCCACTAAACATGAGAAAAGAACTTAGTCTTGTGAAATATTTTAGTAAATTACTTAGTTAGGAGAATCAACACAGAACTGCTAATTATATTTTACACTGGGCTAATAATCAGAGACTAAAAAGAGATAGCTCTTTTTTACATGCAATTTCCCTAAAAGCAGTCTATCAAGATGTCGAGCCACACTTCCTTAAGTCTTGTGTTGAACCCTTTCAAGGGATGCCGAGGATATACTTCCAACCGGATTTGTTATCAAGCACTAATAAATCTTCAGACACTCCTGAATTGCTACGTCAACTGGCTCTTGAGATAATTAACACCATCCCAGAAAATGGCCTACAAGTATATACGGATGGTAGCAGAGATGATTGGGATTGTGCTGGAAGTTGAGTTTTCATTGAGAGCCCTGATAATGTCATTAACATTAAGCTGAGAAACCCAGATTCTTGTTCTGTTTTCCGGTCTGAGCTTCTGGCTATTGAGGCAGGACTGAACGCAATTGATGGATGAGGACTCGGGGGTTTTCGAGGCCATTTGGATCCTAACTGATAGCATGAGCTATATCTAGTATTTGAAGACATGGCCCAGAGTGGGCGATAGAGCTAGAATGGCAATCTTGCAGCAACTTTGTAGACTTTCTGAGAAGCGAGACATTTACTTGCATGCAATGGATTCCGTCCCATCTGGGCACAGAGGCAGACTGGGTCACCGGCCCGCGGCCCACGGGCCGGTGCACCCTCTTAGGCGATAGGTGTTAGTAATAGGTCTCTTTATTAATCTCATCATCCAAGATCCCTTTAAATCTTTTTATAAAAATGTTTATATTACCTTTTTATCTCAGCTTCTAATTAACCAGGGTTGCTACGGCACTTGGAAAACTAAGGGAATTTGAAAATCTATTAAAAAACAGGGAAAACTCAGGGAATTTTTTTAATTTATTGCAAAAGCAGGGAAAGTTCAGGGAATTTTGAAATTTTTTGGAAAAACATAGGAAATTTTTTTCATAATCAAATATTTTTAAAAATTTTAGTGCTTTATAATGAATTAATTATGTTTTTTCATAGTAAGTTAATAAAATTAATATACCCTAAATATGTTCAATTAACCTGTAAACATGTTAGATTATAAATTAATTACTTAAAAAATACCTTTTATAATGATTTGTTACGATGCTAGAGATCTTTCAGGGCGAAATCCGCCCCTTCTTCAGTAGCTACATGGTCTGTCTCTGTTGTTGAAACTGATTCTCGCTTCTTTTTCCCAGTCTTGTTCTCCATGATGTGGCGCCACACTCGATCCTGTAAGCCTAAAATATATTTTAGCTAAAGTTGTTGCTGTTCAGTCCACAGTATTAAATAAGTAATCTTACTACCTTACAGCAACTAAACTAATACATGTTATATTAAGCAGCAAATGGCAATGGAAGCCAACTGGAAACTAAGGTAGTAAAAAACATGTTGACAGTGAGAGGCAATAAAGACAAGATATTTATATAAAACAACTAACGTTTATTAAATATTAATAACAAGTAAAAATAAAGTAACATCATTAATATATCACAGATTTGATGCTCAACTAGAAAAAACTTTAAACATATGAGAGAAAAATAAACTGCTATTTAAATTTAATGTGTAAATATATGTGGAGAGAAACTGACTATTTTTCTGAAACGATGTCACATCCATTTAATTTTTCTTCCGGCGAACCAGTAGAGCCGAGAAAATAAAAGTCCACATCTTCTGGACAAACAACAGGCTATCTTAAAAGAATAACCTTTCAATAGCGATTTACTATAAAAAAAAAACTATTGATTCATATTACTATTTCAAAAGTCAATTTAAGAAAACGAAAAAAAAAAACATGGCCAATAATTAGGCTTTACCACCAGCAGTAAAACATAACAAAAAGAGAAAGAGCGATATTCTATTAAATTACTTCATATTTATACTTATCGTCTGCCAAAAAATATCCGTGCGGTTCACCGTAAACATGAAACGCCCACAGAACTAACCAATTAGAAAATAGGTGGTTGAACGATTGATTGAGAGCGTTCAAAACTTAAACAGGCGCCACCAAACGGTGAAAACTAAAAGTTGAGTAGCGAAGGGTTAATGCCGCAATGGACTAAACCAAGATGGCGACGTAAACAAACCCGAAGTAACTGCAACGCGGTACTTCGGAAAAAATTACACATTAAAGTTAATAACGTAAGTAATGCAATTATTTTACACTTTAATAAAGATTTAATAAATTTAAAAGACAATAACTTCTATTTATAATAGATTAAGTATATTAAAGACTTGAAATAAAAACGATGTCAAGTACAATTATATATTTAAAGTGGGCCAAAAGCCAACAGATCCAAATCGGCGCGCGTCTCGTGCCCGTTACACGCTAATTTGTCTTTAACTATTTCTATTGTTTCACGGTAAAAGGCGTAATCGGGGTTGTTATAATTTGCTATTTTTCTCGTTTCGTTAAAAATAATATCTATGTTGTTTTCTTTATTAACCTTATTGAGGGCTGTAGTTATTTTACCATATTTGATATTGTTTTGATGCTCTTTGACTAAAACGACATCAAATATGGTAAAATAACTACAGCCCTCACTAAGGTTAATAAAGAAAACAACATATGTATTATTTTTAACGAAACAAGAAAAATAGCAAATTATAACAACCCCGATTACGCCTTTTACCGTGAAACAATAGAAATAGTTAAAGACAAATTAGCATGTAACAGGCACGAGTCGCGCGCCGATTTGGATCGAGTGTGGCGCCACATCATGGAGAACAAGACTGAGAAAAAGAAGCGAGAATCAGTTTCAACAGCAGAGACAGACCATGTAGCTACTGAAGAAGGGGCGGATTTCGCCCTGAAAGATCTCTAGCATCGTAACAGAGCATTATAAAAGGTATTTTCTAAGTAATTAATTTAAAGTTGGTCTGTTTTAAAGGTTTTAAATTTTAAATTTTTAATGTTAGATTATAATATTGCATAATTGCGTCTCATCTATTTTACTTCTAAAAGGGACAGGGAAAACACAGGGAATTTTTTCTCCTGATTTGTGTAGCAACCCTGTTTTTACTTCCATTACACTACTACAGTAGGTAAAAGGAAGTATTCAGTCCGAAAATTTGATATCAAGTTTTCACCTGATTTTAAAGGCCTCCTGAGCCCAGAAAAGTAGTTTATGACAGTTGGTCAGTGTGTGTGTATGTATGCGCGGAATCTTCTTTGTATCATATCTCAGAAACTTCAATTTTTTCAGAATTGGCTATCTCAACTTGAAAATTCACTGATACTAAATTTATAAATTTCTGCTTTAGAGAACACATATGTTCGGTGGCTCCACTATCGAGGTACCAATCACAGACAGGTTTCTCACCAAAAGAATCAACAAACAATGCTTGATAAACTTCATCAGAATCCATTTTTGCATGTAGCCTTTTAGCAGTAGAGCAATTTCGTGCAATGTGGCCCCATTCACCACAAGAAAAACAACGGATTTTTCTGTCAGTATTTTTCTGCTGTCTCTGTAATGGCTGCATTGTTTTAGTTCTGTACTTATCTCGAGTTCTGAGAGCCTTTTCTCCTATGACCACACCAATAGCAACTTCTGGTTTCGCTTCCGTGTAGTGCAGTAACACATATGTTCGGTGGCTCCACTATCGAGGTACCAATCACAGACAGGTATCTCACCACAAGAATCAACAAACAATGCTTGATAAACTTCATCAGAATCTATTTTTGCATGTAGCCTTTTAGCAGTAGAGCAATTTCGTGCAATGTGGCCCCATTCACCACAAGAAAAACAACAGGTTTTTCTAGTATTTTTCTGCTGTCTCTGTAATGGCTGCATTGTTTTAGTTCTGTACTTATCTCGAGTTCTGAGAGCCTTTTCTCCCATGACCACACCAATAGCAACTTCTGGTTTTGCTTCCATGTAGTGCAGTAACTTTTTCTCTTCAAACATGAGACGAGATTTTACAATTTGAGTTGACAACATATATTCTTCATGTTCTAAGTTATGGATAAGGCCCTCATATTCCTTGGGCAAACCCATTAACATAACAAGAGCAAATTCTCTGTCCACAAATCCATGTCCGCAAGATGATACTTTTCGGAAGGTTCCATCAATCGACTTAGGTAAGAGCTGATGCTTTTCCCTGGTTTCAAAGTTACGTTAAAGAACTCCTTTAAAAGTTGTAGAGAATGCAGCAGTCCACATTTCGTATGGATGGCTTTTTAAATATCCCATGCTTCTTTCGCTCTATCACAGTCAACAATGTCATCTAAAAACTGGTCTTCAACTACTAAGAATAGGAAAGTTAAGGCTGTCTCGTTATTTTTCTTTTCTTCAGTCTTTAATTCATTTCCGTAACCTGGATCAATCGCTTGCCAGCAATTTTTTTTAACTAAAACAGCTCGCGCTCGGATTTTCCAACCATTGTTGTTATCTCCATCAAGCTTCTGAAACTTGAATTCTTCCATCGCGTCACTTCTGACGTTAGGCTTAGTTTCGCTGGCGCTGTGGATGTTATTATTTTTCTTTCAGAAAATCAAAATTTCGTCTTCATTTCTGCCAAATAAGCTTCTTTAGAGTATATCGTGTTGATAATGTGATGAAAAATGTTATTAAAAGGCAGACATATTTTGATAATTAAAAGAAAAATTATAAGCAACTCATAAAAGCGCACTCACAGAGATTTTACATGTTTATTAACGTTGCCATTTAGTAAATACAAATACTAAACATGAATATTAAAGAACATTGAAGCTATAATTATAGCATGCTTTGGCAGGTAATAATGAGCATAATAAAAAGGATTAGGTTTATTTTTAACACTCGTATAATTTAAATATTAATTTAACATTAATTTAAAATTTTTCTCATTTTTCATATTCAACACGAATCTACATCCAAAAGTTTAATTTGATAATTTTGGTTGATCTTCATTGGCTGATTTTTGGCTGACTTTGGAATGTTTCTTAAAGTATAACTATAAGTGTGTTTAGAGTGTAATTATATTAACTTATTATTCATAAAGTAAGTGATTGATTAAATCATTAAAACAGTTTTTAATAAATAAAATTTAATAAATTATTTAGAATTAATTATAGTGTTTTTTAAACTTCTGTTTTCAGGTGACTTGCTGTTTGTAGAATCTTCTAACCAGCGAGAGAGCAGCATGATTCCTCTTGTGACTGGAAGAAAGTGTTATGTCTGTCCTTGGATACCAACGGTACCATGTGGAGAAGAATGGAGTGATCACAGTAAGTTATAATTCTCATTACTTCTTAAATTTGATTAGTTAAAATAAGTTTTAATTATTTGTTTAAATGATTAAAAGTTTTTTTTTTCTTTTAATCCTATAATGAGGGATTGAGATACGAATTCTGTCTGCTATTTGGTTTATTTCTATAAAATTTTATCATCTATTTCTTTGTCGTATCATAATTATATGAATTTTTTTTAATAGTTTATATGTCATATGTTTTTTATTATATTTATGACAACAGATGATTTTTTGATGCAAAGAAAAAGAAAGAAGTTTTGCTTTTAAAGAAATATTTTCAGTCTTCTGTTCAACATTTTATAAATATATGAAATTAAAAAATATCCATTTGTAAATTTTTATAACATATGAAACAATAATAATTAGAACTCTATTATAAATTTTTGTGAACACACATTCAAACTGTATTTTTAAACAATATGCATATGCCATACTTAACTAATTTCAGGGTGCAGAATTGTGTAGAAGAATAAGATTTTCTTTTTGTATACAATATTTTTTGATTGCCGGACCTTTTTAGCTCAGGTAATTCTGTAATACCAATGGTTTTTTAGCAGTTAAACAATACTCTCCATTTCCAGTTGTATCAATTATTTATTTTATGTTTGCAACAGAATAATTTTTCAGCTATCCTCATTTATTTATTAATGACTAGTAGGCTTTGCTCACTTTGGTGGTCATTGTGTTTAAATGAATTTAAAAAAATCTGGTGTGAAACAACCACACGACTTCCATTACCCACTATCACACATATTATATGTAGAAGACACAGAATTGACCTAATGAAATAGACAACTAAAAATTTTCCAGTAAGAGAAAGTTACTACATGTGTTACTACACATATAAAACAGAGTTTACATAGCGTTTTTTTTTTTTTTTTTTTTTTTTTTTTTTTTTAAAGGTAGTTTTTTTTTTTTTTTTTTTTTTTTTTTGAAACATCAATTTCCAAAATCTAAAAGTGATCTGTCTGATCAAGAAGACTGTTAATTTTCCTGTGATAACTACGTAAAGCATGAGAAAGGATATCTAAAATGGGTTTATGTAACAATTTTCAAGAAAATCGTTAGAGCCGTTTTTGAGATACTGACTTTTACCAAAATTTGGCATATTCAATTGTTGACTGGAAAACAACAATTACATACAAAAGGATATTTAAAAGAGGGTTAATACTGCAAGTTTGAAAAAAAATCTATACGTCATTTTCAAAAGAACACACTTGCAGTACCTGTAATTCAGCTATTTATATAAGACGTCTATCAATTTTCCTGAACTAACCAACTGTATCATTCGAAAGGACATCTATATCTAATGAGTGTTTACACAGTAATTTTGAAGGAAATCGTTAGAGCCGTTTTTGAGCTGTGGACTTACGGTCCCACTTCCGTATTTCCAATTTTCACGAAAATTTAGAAAATTCATATGTACACTAGACCTGTCTCAATTCTAGAGTTTCGTAGTTCTATCTTTATTAGTTTCAGAGATATAATAGTCTGAAGATTCAGCTATTTATATAAGACGTCTATCAATTTTCCTGAACTAACCAACTGTATCATTCGAAAGGACATCTATATCTAATGAGTGTTTACACAGTAATTTTGAAGGAAATCGTTAGAGCCGTTTTTGAGCTATGGACTTACGGTCCCGCTTCCGTATTTCCAATTTTCACGAAAATTTAGAAAATTCATATGTACACTAGACCTGTCTCAATTCTGGAGTTTCGTAGTTCTATCTTTATTAGTTTCGGAGATATAATAGTCTGAAGATTCAGCTATTTATATAAGACGTCTATCAATTTTCCTGAACTAACCAACTGTATCATTCGAAAGGACATCTATATCTAATGAGTGTTTACACAGTAATTTTGAAGGAAATCGTTAGAACCGTTTTTGAGCTATGGACTTACGGTCCCACTTCTGTATTTCCAATTTTCACGAAAATTTAGAAAATTCATATGTACACTAGACCTGTCTCAATTCTGAAGTTTCGTAGTTCTATCTTTATTAGTTTCGGAGATATAATAGTCTGAAGATGATTCCCCCCCCCACACACACACACACTGACCAGTTGCCAAAAAACACTTTTTTGTACTCAGGAGACCTTAAAACATGTAAATCAGATAAAATTCTGATATCGAATTTTTTGACTGAATACAATACTTCCATCATTACCTACGGTAGTCAGGTAATGGAAAATAAAAAAAACTATATATATATATATATATATATTTAATGTTTTGCAAATGAAAATTAAAAAGAAAATACCTTAAAATTGATCAAAACCCTCTTGAAATCAACATTGTTTTTGGCAATTGTCACAATGTGACATGTCTCAGTCTCATTTTATTAATTGCTAGATAAATTTTTACATTGAGTTCTAAAAAAAAAAAAAAAAAAAAAGATAACGAAATCGTCACTTGTCCAGAAATATGCCGTTTTAACTTCATAAGCAAAAATAAAATAAAATAAATAGAAATAATAATAATAATAATAAATTATTTATTTAGGTGATGAATTCTATTTAGAGAAAGCTGGAACCTAAATTTTCAGTTAATGAAGTATCATGTAATCAAACAGTCAAAAGGGTGCGTTTCCAGACATCAAGAGTTACACTTTGCAGGCCCCACGTTGAGTCAAAAAAAAAAAAAAAAAAGGGAAGAACCGATTTCATCTCCCTGGGAGTTCATTGACCGACCGTACATTGCGATAAGGTCTGCGGCAGTTTGCATCATCGTTACGTAAAGGAAGGAAGCCACCCACGCTCCTTTCTCAAAAGTCTTTCCAAGGCATGTTCCCAGTGCTGTGGTTCATTGACCCGCTGGGAAAGTTAACGGTTGATAACATGATGTCATAGCCATTGAGTAAGAGATGCCACACATCACGGGGAAAAATTCAAATGCGATTGGTGTGTTCTCTAAGTGAAATCTTGAGGAGGGGATTTTGAAATGAGAGAGCAACTAGTATCGTATTGGCTCCGGAAGCAAGAAGACGCTCGTTTTGATACATCTTCATTGCATCTACCGTTCCTTTAGGCGACAGTCGTCGCTGGCCGGTTGTTTAAGCCGATTTTTCCTCTAATTGATTAACGCTTAAAATATCATTCCCCTTCTTTTTTTTTAGAGTTGAGAATGAAAATGAATAACCACCACAACTTCTGTGGTGATCTTGACTTTGGCACGCAGGACCCTGAAGATTAAATTAAAAGAAAGTATATTATACTGATATTTTACTATATTATACAATTATTTTTTTTGTGCCCTGTCTTCATTTCAAGCTTCTTCTCCAAGGATACAGGTAGGATTAATCCTTTTTACATAGATAATCTGTGATCAAACTTTCCTTTTTTGGGAAATAAACGTTCCTCTTAATTAATGAAGTTAAAAAAAAAAAAAAAGGAGGATAAGATAATAGATAAATTTCAAAGAAATATATGATTTAAAAAAGAAAAAAGGGTATATATATAGTTGCTGTTACCATGACTTGTGAATCAAGAGGAAAATAAATTCTTCGTTCAGAACCTGACTATTATCTTCAAATTAAATTTGTTTGTACTGTTTTAAATTACGATCACTTTATAATCATTATAGATATTTCCTTTTCAAAGCAAAAATCTGAAAATTGATATTATAAGAAATTATATAATTGTATTTGAAACAGATAGATTTAAAAAGAAAGAAAAATAATAATAATCTCCTTAACCTCTTAATTTGACAGCAATGTTTTTCTCACCCGTATAATCTCAGGCCCATGCCTCTATTGCCTATGACAATGCCTTGCTCGTGGACTTCAATTTGGGTGCTTATATTGGATGACAGTTTTGAAACAGACAGTATCGAAAAATATAGTTGTAGTATTTTTATATTTAAAATGCAATTACATATGAACAACTTTATAAATACTATTCACAGTATTTAATGTTACGTTATTTCCTATATTTAATTTAATACATCCTGTTGAACATAAAATGGCTGCAATTTCACGCCAATTATAGTATTGTAATATACATATGTGTTATATACAAACAAAAAACCTTACTTCAGCTTTATTGAATAAAAAGAATTTAAAGAATGGAAAATACAATTAACACGATTGTTTATAGAAAACCTACCTCCAGCAAAGAAATCATTAACTACAATAGTAAAACACCATATAAATATAAATTAAATGCAATTCAGTCTTATATTAATCGCGCAATCCTTATATGTACCGAACCGGAAGACCTTAAAAATGAAATTAAATATATTAGAAACTTAACCATACAAGCCAACTACCCTAAAAATCTCGTTGATAAACTATATAAAAAACGTCTAAAGAAAATCAATAATATCCCTAGCCACCAAGAATCAAATATAAAAAATACACTAACGATATACCTTACGATCGCGGAGCCGCAGTAAAAATTAAAAATATTGCAAGTAATTTAAATGTAAACATTCCAATTAAGCCAAATCCGAATATCTATCAAATAATCAGAAACGACAAACATCAAATTACCCCCCTCGAATCCGCCGGCGTTTACAGAATCCCATTTAAATATCAAAACAATGGTGATGGTTGTTATATAGGAATGACTAAAAGAAAAATAAATACAAGAATCAAAGAGCATACTAATGACATAAAATTTGGCAAATACGGCACCGCGTTAGCGCAAACTTATAAAAATGAAAATGTTGAAATTGACTTTAAAAACACCGAAAAAATTGCTAACTACAATAATTACAATTATGCCAACCAACCAGCAACAGGTATAGACGCCACCTGGCGCCATCTCCTGAAAGAGAGGGAGGAAGTTGAACACCTGGAGAGAATCTTCACAGAAACACAGAATGGAGTGACCTGCGTTGACAATGAGGGGAGGCCCCCTAATTTGAAAGTACTTCGCCGATGAAGAGTCACGTCAATAAAGCTGAAGTAAGGTCTTTTGTTTGTATATAATTAAATTTGTGGCTTTATATATTTAAAATTTCTAAAGTCCGTAAGTGTTATTTCAACCATGTTTTAGACAACTAATGTTTTTGTGGTTAGATGTATTTCCTATTCTAAATATTTTATTTTTATTTATTTATTTAAATATTAATTTAAATTAATAAAATATTCGTGCCTGCCAGCGTGCAAATAGCAGCCCATTTATTTGTATGTTAAATTAGCGTAGTGGTTGGTATATAGAAAATTAAATAATTAATCTTAATCACAGCATAGCTTTATTATAGCTCTCTCTTGTCAATTTTTGAATTTTGTCGCCAGTTTACAATGGATTTTTTAAATATAATTTTTTGCATAAAAAAAGGAGAGAATTTTTTCAGTATCTACTAATACTTTTTTTAGTTGCACCTTTTCGTTAATTTATAAGAATCCTTCATATTCTGTTTATATTATTAATGTATGACTAGGTTTAAAATAGTGTTTATAGAAATAAATTTTCTGCTTTTAAAAGTGCATTTTTTTTTCTATAAAATGAACAGTCATTATTCAATCATTAAAATAGATAATTTATGTGACTATTATTTCTGCTTCATTTATTTTATTTTATTTGTTTATTTATTTTATTATTATTATTTGTAATATTTTATAAATTATTTATATTTTTAATGCGCTATTTGGCTTAAAATGGCTATTGAAAAATTAAGGCTCTTGGCAAAAAATGCTCGGTGTACTTCAGTGCTAAAATTTAAAAAAATCACCTAGGAGGATCTATAATGAATAAAACTGAAATCATTGGCAGCTTTTTATATCAGCAATTTGACAGTGAAAATATAAAAAATAGTCAGAAAAAATGAATCATAATGAAATTAATATTTTTAGAACTATGTATATTAGCATCATGAACTATATTAACATTTTATCAATATGTATAAAATTTTTAAATTTATAATAACATCCATTTTGTGAGATGCATAATTTAATTTTTAATAATTTTTTATTGTTCATATTTATTAAATGTATATTTCTATTTTATTATTATTATTATTATTAAAAAAAAAAAAAAAAAAAAAAAAAAAAAAATGTGTAAACTTTTTTGGCTACAGATTAACATGCTTTAAAGCTTATATAAGGTTATTATCATATTTTAAATAATAATAATGAAAAAAAAAATAAATAAAAAACTATTCATAAATTCGAAAATCAAACTTCAAGGTGCACTTGAGCACCTTAGGGGACATCTCAGGCTCAAATCACGTAACTATCCGAACTTCCATTTTTGTGCTACACTGTCCACTGATGCACATACATACACACGGACATTGCTTTATATATACTATATGAAAATTGAGTGTAAATATTACTTTTATGCAGTATTTAATATGTATACTTGTAATTTTAAAGTTATTTTCTCTAACATAATTGCCATTAAATATAGAAGTTGATCAAATTTTATATTCTTTAGCAGTTTCATATATGCATGAAAGGATAGAAAATAGTTGGGAAAATAACCTGTTAAAAAATTATAAATCTCTATTCAAAATTACGTAATTTGTAATTTCCCCATTAAAATTAGTTTCACAACAGAACATTCTACTACAAGTGAATCAGAAAATGGAAGAACTTTAGTTTGATTTTGCAAACTATGTACTACTTTACTTTGAGTGTCGTGTTTAACTCGTGCATATTAATTGAACCCTGGACATTTGGAACCATCCATCATAAGAAGGTAATTAACCAACTAGTCAGGGTTTAAGGTTTCTAGAGTTAAAGCACAAGAGCACAGATGGATAGAGAGCATTCTCATCATATAAGTATTGCTAAATAAACTTGTGGCTTTCTGGAGTTCGCTACAAACTGATGATGTACAAACTTTACTGCCTTTTTATGATATTCTATGGAACTGAAAGCAAACTTCCCGTTCAAGTTACCTATTCCTGGCTAAGGTCTTGCGTGGGTTAAGTAAACTAGATGTACACCTGATTGGCAGAAATACTTTTCACCAAACTTGCAGATTCTGATCCACAATTCTTTAATTTTCATTTCAATTCAGTTATTCAATATTCAATAACTTCCATTTCAATTCAGATCAAGCAATATGTATTTAACATGGCAAGGGTATACAGTTCAAAGCAGCACAAAAATTCTTGTGTCTTATAATTCAAATAGAATTTTAAAAAGGTTTTTATGTCCATCTAAAAGTTCAATTAAAACAGTTTAATAAAAGTTCTGAAACAGATCGAGCACATTCCATGCTTGGTGCAACATAAAACAAAAAACGAACAGGTGCACATTGAAAACGAAATAATTTTTGTGTAATATTATTTTAAAAAGTATGGGTAGGGGTTCAATTATTTAATAATTTTAAATTAATGTTAGATGAATTAATCAAAACTGATTAAAAAAAGTAATAAAACTTTACTCACATTATTATAAGAGTATTCTCTTACGTTTATTCTAAATCTAAACTTATTTCCACAACTATTGTAAAACCATAGCAATATGCAATTTAATTTCTAAGTAATTCAAAAGTGCTGTCAATTGCCATCATGGAGGTGAAATATTTCGTAGTAGTTGAGAACAAAGGAATGCCACATCGATACAAATTATATCTATAGTTGGTGTTCAATTTTAACCCTCCCTTTCCCAAGATCAAGGCGTTCTTGCAGAAAAATTGCTTTGAGGTGCCGCTTGGCATGTTTGGCAAAGATCACCAGCACCACGGCTTTTTGTATCGTTTAGAACAAATCATCGAGCAACATTCCACTGATTAGGTTTGCTATCTCTGGCAAATTAGTGCACTTTTTGAATGAAGCGGACTTAACTAAATTTCAACTTAAATGGGTTCAAAATGGGAAAGGGAGGGTTAAGAAATTGCATATACAGATTTAAAAACTTACATTTATAGGCATTTTTAATATGAAAGATTACTTGTATAAAATAAAAAAGTGCATAAAGATAAAAGTATTTTTGAATGCCTTCTTGACTTCATAAGAAAATAATTTATTTTCTGCAACCCACATTAATCATGTTTTTTGAACGATACCACTTTTAAGCCCTTATTGTTACTCTTAATATGTTAAAAATGCATGACAAATTTCATGATTACCTATTGATATAAGATAGCGTTTCAGTATAAACTTTACATAGTTTCGCAAATGGTTTTGATGTAAAATGAGTCTAGGCTGGAGCTCCATGGGGAACCAATGAGCAGAGCAAGCAAGGGGTGTAACTCCTAGTATTTCAAATTTTTCTTATTGTTGCATTGCTGAATGATATTTTAGGAAAATAAGGATAACTATTTACGCATCTTGTGTTTGATATAGGTTACTACTTTGCAATTGTTTATGATTTTACATGGCTATTTTTGTAATATGTAGATAAGACAAGTAATTTTTTTTTTTCTTTTGTGCAATGTATCTGGATGTTTATTCCCATAATTTTAATGGAATGTGCTGCTTGCTGAAAAATAAGGAAAGTATTGTCTGAAAGAACATAATTTTCATTTAATATCTAGACAAGTCATTGAAATTTTTGTATTTGATGGTTTATAACTTGAGATTACAAGATAATCAAAAAGCTGTAAAGATCTAATAATTCAGTTATTACTAAACTTTTTTTCATATCTATGTAATCACCATAATATCATATTTCATAAATCAGCAAAAAATTAAAATAAAAGCAGCATTTTTTAGTATGTGCCAGTAACTAGTAATTTTACAGGGGTAAAAATTAAGCAAACAAATTTACTGATCTGCAGATTAGTAATTTTCAGATGTCTCTGGTTCTTACATACTTTGACTGGTCCTTTCTTCTATTCTGTTATATTTTTAAAATTATTTAAAATTTGTAAATTGTTTGTTTTACCAATACTTTGTTTGTTTATAAATTTAGTTGTCAGATTTGATAAATTTTTGTAAATTAATTAAAAAAAATACAAATAAAGTCTTATATAAATCAAAAATTTATGCTTTACTAAACGAGCTTAATGTCAGGTATTTACTATTAAAAATTAAAATTAATAAAAGGTTATGAAAGGGAAATTAGATGAAAAATTACAGAGAATAGGTGATATTGACAATTATAAAGAAGTACATTTACTATTGTTATAATATACTGTTCTGTGACAGATTTACAAACAGTTTTAAAGAAAAGTAAAAAATACAAAAAAATTGAAAAACTTCACTGGTCCAGTGGACTACTAGAATTTATATTTTGCTGGTCCATTGAATATTTTGTGGTCTGAACCTGTTAATTTTAAGCCCTGTATAATATATATATATATGTATAAAACCTTTAAATTTCTTAAACAGTATCACAAGTTTCATTTCAAAAGAAAGAGTAATGGAGTGCATTGTTTTCTTTTTGATGAGTGGAGGCATAAACCTGTCAAGTTAATAGGGCCTTACCCTGTAGAAGTTAACATTATACAAATCGCATGAATATTATGTATCAAATGATTGTTAGAGTCGACTTATTGAAGTTTAGCTTCATTAGATTTTGAAAATTTTCTAGCAAAAATTTTTTATTTTTGAGATTTTTATAATAAAAAAAAAACATTTGTTTATTTTAAGTTATTCTGAGTTATTTTTATTTTTTAGGTTCTTTAGATTATGAAGCGAGTGACTCAACTCAGAATATATGTTTGTTACAAGATCTTTCTGATGATTGGATAAGATTACCTAGACCTTACCCCCCTATTTTTATAAGAATCATGGCTCGTGGAATTTTATATTACTATGGTTATAATAAAAATAATGCATCACATCCTTTCATGGTTAGTACATTAAAGTACTTTTCTCTCTATGCTTTTTTATTTTTACCTTCATGGATACACACACATATATATATATAAGTTAAAAAATGTAATGTTTTAAATGAAACTCCTATTTAAAATTATAGCTTGGAAATAATTCACAAATTTCCTTGGTAATTTTTAATTTTTACAATTTATAACAATAAAATATTACACAATAATTATAAATAAAACAGGCGCATTTCAAAAGTAAAATTATTGCTTTTCTGCAATTCTTTGTTATTAACAAGTTGCAGAAAATTAAAAAAAGAAATTTAACACTCTGAAAAATAATAAATATGGCCAAAATATGAATAAAACATGAATTACTAATGGATATTAAATTCCGAAAAGGCAGTATTTGTCCCTCTTGCAGTTGAATGTCAGAACTGCAAAAATAAAACCCAGTAACATAGTATGGGAGATGCTTTTTCTAACATTAACATTGGTAAAGAGTTAGTTTTTTTATAAAGTGTTTCTTAATTGCAAAAAACATTGTTTATGTCTGAGAAGTTTTGCAGTGCATTATATAGAACTGCATTATAAAGATCTTTTACTATATTTTTAAAGATATATTAAAAGGAAGTATTTGAATGATATTAGAAAAAAAATTGAAAATTGACCTTTTTTTAACTTTTTATATATATTTTTTCAAAACTTTGAAAGTTATGCGTGACCTAACGACATAAATATTTATTTTATTTTTTATTATTATTTTTCCCAAATTAAGGATGATAAAGTACATCCCCCCCCCCACCTCCCTTATTGGAAGTCACTTACCTAAAATGTTTATTTTTTGGGCTACCCTAATACACAAGTCATTATGATCCTTCTCTCTCTCTCTCTCTCTCTTTTTAATTATTATTCTTACTAACATATGTACTTATTAAAAATGACTGGACATTTTAACTATAAATTTAATAATGTAAACTGACACTTAATTTAGTAATTTTCTGTTAGACTGTTATTTTAGCGACTCATATACAGGCCATTCATTACAGCCGTTCATTTTTTCATGAATTCACAATCACCCTTAATTTTTTTTTCTTGTTAAAACTTCAATTTATAATAAATAAATTAAAGTATTTGTAAATTTATTTTTCCATATAGTGTTCTGATTAATTTCACCTTATGTTTTGTTTGTAATATAGAATATAAGGTGTCTACTGAGTATTTGTTAGTCAGTTTAATAACTTATTGAAGGCATTTTAGTGCTTCCTGACCTCACTGTTGATGTTGCAGACATGTCCATAAAATACACAAAGAAAACAAAAATGGGTTACTTGTTTTTATTTAAGCATTAAAAAAAAAAAAAAAAAATACTTTGCATATAATTAAGTTGATTTTATTTTGTTTAATTTTTCTTAGGCTTCATTTGTCATTGCTGATACATCAGCAGCATGCAGCTGTATGGCATTTGGGAAAGTCCTTGTTCATTTATACTATGGGTAATTTGATAGTGTAATTATTTTTGCTATTTATGTTACATTTTAATATGTCTGATTGTTTCTACAAATATTTTGCTAATGAATATTTAACTTTGATCATATGTTATAAGCACTTTTTATGAAAGAAGATTCATTTTTTTAAGCAGGGGTCTCTGTGTACAGGTAATTCACCAGAATTCAGGCATTTATTTCTTTTTCAGTATAGGAATTCCAGTTTTTCTGATAGTTAAATTCATAAAATAAGACTAAAATATGAATTTCATATGACTGCTAAACTTAATTAAAGCTAAAAAAATTTTATAATAAGAGGATTGGACTTTCTTGCACAAATTATATGTTCTCTCCCAACAGGAAATTTTTTTTTCTTGTTAAAACTTCAGGTATTTTTTCATGAATTCACAATCACCCTTAATTTAAGAAAGAGTGAAAAATGTTCAGTCAGGATCATAGATATAAGATCAAGAAGCCGAAAAAAGCTAAGTTAGTTTTGTTTTTAAATTGGCAGAGAATGCTGGGATGCATATCCTTAGGAATGCTTTTCTATACAGAGGAGGGAATGTATGTTATAATGGTCTGGTTTGGGGAAAGAAAAAAAAAAAAAAAACTGTCAGTTTTAGAATATAGCTTCTCTAAATCTTTATTTCTATTTTTATAATAATAATATAATAGTAATATTGCCAATAATTATAGTTGAATTATAGATATTTTTAGATCATTAATTACGAAAAATAGGAAAATATTTTTAGCACTTTACAATAAGGTTGAAAAGTGATAATGACATTGGTTTATCTGTCTGTCTGTGCTCTAACTACTGTAAATGTTCATAGAATTTCTTCAAATTGATGTATGTTATTCAAATTCACCATTTGATGCTTCTTATTAAAATGGAGTGAATACCTCTATTGGTTTGTGTGCAAGGACACCTGAAAGTATTCTAAAGCTTGTGTTCTATGAGAGGTATTTCTATAAACCCTATTTTAATGCCTTTACACAAATCTTAATGAGATTGAAATATGTTATTCAAGTTCATTGTTAGATGCTTTCTATAGAAAAAGAGGTAAATACCACCACTGATTTGTGTATAAAGACACCTGAAAGCATTCCAAAGCATTGCATTCTATGAGAGGTGTTTCTATAAACAAAATTTTAATAACTTTACTTTGCAGGAATCATAATGAAATTTAAATATGTTATTCATATGCACAATGGAATGCTGTCTATAGAATATAGTATGATTAGCATTAGATTTACAGGGCCACACAAAAATATTCAGCTACATTAAGAGTTATTATTGAAAGTTTGCTGAAATTGCTTTTTCTTTTACCTTATGCATTTTTAACACTTTCTAACAATTTTTAAGTGTGAATATGATTTCAGTTTGTGTATCTGTATGTCTGACTGTCCCTCTGTCAATAAGATTACAGGGGCAAAATAAGGTTTAATGTTATTCTAAAGATTTGAGTCGGGAATTTATTAATTTTTATTTATTTTTTATAAAGACTTATTTTTTTTTTCAAAAATTTTATGATATGTAAAACATTTTAGTTTTCTTATTCTATCAAAGCGAATTTTAAAAATAAAAGGAAAAAAAGAAACCTGCTTTAAATTATTTTGATTTAATTTTTTATATAATAAGAGAATTTAATGGAATTTTATAAAATTTGTTTGATTTATAGTGCAAAGCCTGGTGTGCTATTGATGATACAGAATTATAGGATAGGCAAACCAAAGACTTACGAATATTTGCCTCGTTTACGTGGAACTGCTGGGACTTTACCTGTGCTAGATATGGAAATTATATTAGGTGATTATGCAAAAGTACAAATAGTTCCTGCCACTGATGATCTGTTACGTTTGCAAATAGCCTCTTTACCCTTTATTGAATTTTCTTTTGCAAATCGAGCATCAATTGAGTAAGTATTTTATCTTTATGGCTCATATTGTTACATTTTTACTTTCCGAACATACATATGTAAGGAAAGTATTGTAATCATGTCAAAAATCTGAATTCAAGATTTTGGTGTTTCTATATGTTTTGAGGTCCCCTGAGTCCGTTTTCACTATTTTTATGATGATGTATGTATGTGTATGAGTGAACATGCTAGCGTCTAAACACTTTGCTCGAATTAGCTGTAAGTTGGTACGCATGTTGCTGGTCACCGTAGCACGAATCCTATTGATTTTGAAGAATCTAGCACTTATAGTTTTTTACAGGGACACAAAGAAAAATTCTTTATCATTATGGCCTATGGGACCAAATTTTAAAAAGTGCGTCAGCGTCTAAACACCTTATTAAACTGAGCAAACAATTTATACACATATTATAGGTAATAGTTGCATGAACTGCACAGATTTTGGTGAATTTAGCACTTCTAGTGTTTTTACAGGGTTGCAACAAATAATTCTGTATCATTATGGCCTATGGGGTAATATTATTTAAAGTGCAATAGCATCTAATCCGTTGGAGTGGAAAATTTATATTTGAGTTATAGGCCACCATCACACAAACTGTATAGATTTTGGTGACCCTTGCACGTAACAAGTTTTACAGGGACACAAATAAAAGTTGTTCATCATTAAGACCAATAGGCTCAAATTATTTAAATTGTGACACCGACTAAATGCCTTATTCAAATGAACTGAAAATTTATAAACATGTTGTGTGTCACCGTCACACGAACTTTAGAGAATCTATCACTTATGGTTCTATTTCAGGGACAAAATGCAAATTTCTTTATCATTGTGGCATATGGGCTCAAACTTTAAAGTATGATAGTGTCTAAATGCCTTATCCGATGGAATTGAAAATTTATACAAATATTATAAGTCACTGTTGCACTAACTATAAACATTTTGGTGAATCTAGCATTTGTAGGTTTTTACAGGGACACAACAAAATATTCTTTATTATTAAGATCTAAGTGTTCGGTAAAATAGCGTTAAATTAAACATCATGTACTATATAATGAAAAATACTCAAACTCCCTATTATAATTTTCTCTCTTTTGTTTATTTAACGACTCATTTTACTTTACTTTATCTACAGAACCATTAATTACTTAATGTTCGGAAAGTCGAGTGGAGTCACACCAGATTTTTTTTCATAAGATACCGTATATTTCCATATATAAGCCGCAAGTACGTTTTTCCCTTCAGAAATTTGCCCAAAATTGCAAACCTGTGTATAATCCGAATTGAAAAAATACTCTTTTAAAGTTCGAGTTTATCACCAAAACGGCGAAAATATTGCCAATCTACAAAACTTTCTGGATAATCTGTCCAATGAAATTGCACGAAATGTGTGCTGATCCAATAGAATTCCTTACCTTGCTTAGCTATGACGTAAAACAATCGCATTGTGTTTGCCAGTGGCAATAGGCAACTCCGGCAACACTGTCAGAAGGGAGGCTAGCACAGGCATCGAACAAATGCGCTAGCACACGCAGTGAAGGACAAGTGCTGGAAACTGAAAACGATAGTCTCCATAATACCGGGAGACCTAACGTCGATGCTGCAGCCGCTGGATGTTTGCATAAATAAGCCATTTAAAGACCGATTTTGTCAATTCTTTTTAATGACATATCTAAATTATTTTATATATTTCTACTTTTGAGTGTTTTTATCAGTGCCTCAAGGCGATCTTCAACAAAAAAAAAAACTTCTATTAAAAAACCCTGAAGATTTGCCACTTCTTTTCATAGTGTAAGCCTAGAAACATTTTAAACAGAGATGATATAATTGTATAAATTAAAAATATGATGGGGAGTCCTGTTTTTTCAAGTTTCTCTTGTATTATTTATGAATCAGACAGAGAAGTTACTCCGTTCGTGCAATCTGCCGATGACGTCAGCTATCGGCAGGTAAAAAAGAAAGAAATGTAAACACACGTGACTACATTGAGCTGCTCTAGAAATAAATTTAAAATTGCTAATTTATGAGTTTTATATGTGATAATTATTTAAAAATAAGGTTTAATATCACTATTTTACTTTATATATAGTTTTTAAGCTTAAAATATATGCATTCAATCATTGTTTCTAATGTACGTTTTTTGCTAGAATTTTGTAAACTTGTATATAAGCCGACCCTGTACTTCAGCTTTCGAAAAATTTCCAAACATTCTCGGCTTATACACGGAAATATATGGTATACTTTTAATTGTATAACTTAGAAAGTAAATATGATGTAGTTTTTAACAATGTGTTAACTTCTGGGCCACAGCAATCAAAGATTTTATGGATTCTGAAATAACTACTTAGTTTCTAAATGAAATATATCTGTAGCACAGAGCAAAAAAATTTCCAAGCAACAGAGTTAAATACAATGAAACATTTTATTTTTCTCATTCTGATAATTCCCTGATGGTTTAAAACAAAATTGCAGAGAATATAGTTCTGCATCCTTGCATAGTAATCCACCAGAAACTTCAATATGCCGTCCTATTTTTTAAAACATTTTGGGGGAACCCCCCCCCCCCCCCCCTCAAGCTACACCCCTGCTCGACTGTATTAGTAGAGCTTATAAAGTTGATTAGTTTTACAGCATAGCATACATAATACAGCCTATTAACTATCTACACTTACAAATAATCAACATACAACATGGCAGAATAATAGAGAGGAGGGGGAAGAAAAAATGTTTTATTGAAATTTGTTTACATCTTGATAATGCAGTTTTTATTTCAAACTTTGTAATGAAGATTTTTTCTGATCCAAGATTAATACAATTTTTCTTTTTTCCTTCCCTATTCATTCTTCAGACTTGAAATTATATTATAAATTTTCTGGTTTGTATAAAACTTTATTCAATGCAATTTTATTTGGCTAGTTGCATAAGAATAAAATTTTTTAAACATTTTTATTAATTTTAATATGAATCATTTCAACAGGATATTATAAATCCACTTTTCCTTATTTATTCCTTTGTAGATAGCATTTAATATCATATACTGGTTAAATATAAGTATAGAAATTTCATTGTAATTCTAATATAGAACAGTAGATTGCACTAAACTTTAAATTGCCTGAACAATAATACAGATAATAATGCTTAAGTTTTTTTTTTTATTGTAATTTTATTTATTTTGTGATCTATTTACTAAACCTTTATTTAAAAGATTCTACATACATTGGACAGGTTTCATGCGTATCAGGGAAAACCTGGAATACTCAGGAAAAATAAAAATTTTCATTAAAATACTGGAAAAATTTATTGTAAAACCTGGAAAAACAAATATTTTCTTTCTCTCATATATATTTTTCTCTATATATTATCGGAATAACCTTACCTAAGCTTCTTAATTTTTACCATAGTATTTTCGAGAGGGGCCCCTCCCTTCTTCTGTAGTTCTGTAGTGGGAGATTTCTCTTCAACTGATTTCTTCTGGGCTGTACTTTAAAAGGCGACGCCAGTTTCGATCGATGTTTTGTATTTGCTTGTTGCCATTATTACACAAAGATAAATTACTTAATATTTCTGTTGTTTCCTAGTGAAGTGCATATGTTGGTTGTTGTAATTTGCTAATTTGTCAAATTTTCTGAAGTCTATATTAGTATTATAAACATTGATCGAAACTGGCACCGTCTTTTAAAATATAGCCCAGGAGAAGTCGGTTGAAGAGAAAGCTCTCACTACAGTACAGAACGGAGGGACCTCTATTGAAAGTACTATGGTAAAAATAAAGGAGCTTAGGTAAGGTTATTCTGATAATATATATAGTTAAAATGCTCTTTCTTTTTAAGTGAATTTTTCTTGTTTAGCTTCATATCGAGATTCAAACGATTAAGTATCGTGAAAAAATAAGCATGTAAACAGCAATTTCTACAGGAATTTCTACCGCAATTGGCAGTAACCTGATGTCATACAGTAGAAGTATTTTATCCTGTCTCGAGGAATGTTTCTTGTAATATATCACTAATATATTTTTGAATATTTTCTGAAAATCTCAGGGAATTTTTTTCCTATATTTGAGTATGAATCCTGATTGGAAAAAATATGTGTCAAGAAATATGTAAAAAATTTCATTTAAAACTTTGAAATATGCAGTTGCTAATGTATGTAAAAGCATGTAAATATGTCATAGGAAGTAAGTGTTAATTTTAGAGTCATTGTCTCGAAATCTTTTTCTGTTTATAAATTTTAGTGTTTAAAGCTTTTGTTAAAAATAATTTGACAAATTTTCTCTTTATAGATTAGCTGCTGAAGGCTCCACTGTAGATGTTGTTGGTTTAATTACACATGTCACTCTTTTACATCGTTTTATATATAAATGTAAGTAATTTTTCAGTGTACCTTATAATTCCTTCATGAATATTAAACATACAGTAGCGACAATAAGTATTTTGACAAACAGATTTTTATGGGGAAATATACTTTATGAAACAAACTTCTCTACAATTGCTATGGTATTTGTTTTACAGCATCACTGGCTGCATTATCACATATAAAAGAGACGCTTTCTCTCATAATTGACAATGTCACAGACAATTTTATAAAATTATTGTATTATGACAAATGTAACATTATAACATAAAAAACTTTTAGAGCTCGACTTGCTCCAGGAAACTTTATCTAATGGTTATAAATTTCTTGAAAATTTTGTATTTGCTTAATACTTACACTTGGTTACCAACTGCTCCGATTTTTGCGGAGTTTCTCCGGAAAAATTTAAAAACTCCGCAATTCCGCGAAGTAATGTTTATGCTCCGCAAATTCAGTCTTGACCACCTAATTAAATATTTTTTATTAAATACATAAAATTGAATAGTGGCAGACACTGAAAAAAAAAAAAAACAATTTTTCTTTTTTCTTTCTTTCTTTTTTTTTCCTTGCACACATCTAGGCAGAAATCGTTATCCAATCTTTATCAACTTTTGATTTTGCATTTCCAACAGTTGCCGCATAAAACATTATTCTTTGAATTTTATTTTTTATCTATGAAAGCGCTTCAACGTATCTTGAAAAAAAAAAAAAAAAAAAAAAAAAACTAACTTTTACAATTTAGCTGAAGAACCACACGCTTCATCCTACAATACTCATAAATAATAGTAAAAAAAAAAAAAAAAAAAAAAAAAAAAAAGTGAATGAAAGAAAACATTCTAGTGATCGAAATATTGCTGACTTCTGAGTCTTCAGGAACAAGTATTTGTTTACATTAGCTAAGAGTGTGTTTAATTAAAACTACAAGCTGAAAGGGGGAAAGAAAGAAAAAAAAATGTTTATTTTAATTATTTATCAATAAAAATAATGGATTCAAAGCTACTGAACTTTAAGGCCGATTGACAACGTTTTATTTAAGATTTATTTGAAATAATTATGCTTTTATTTTATCATTCACTTAAAGCATTAATGATTTATTTTATATCTTCATTTGTATCTGGGGAAAAAAATAAAATAAGTAAACAAATTATGACCAATAATCTGCAAAATTCTAAAATTTACAAAACATATGGTCCCAAGCTATGCAGATTAGAGGGAGTTGACTTAGAGATGAGATCATTTACACATTTATATGATTTCGTTTTTAGATTTTTATGTGATAGTATAATTATTTTGACATTCATGAAAATTGTTGGAAATTATTTTTTTTTTCCCCTTTGTGCTTCTCTTACTTTCTTTCTTTTTTTTTTTAATGTAACTGAATAATCTACTTTCATATATTGCCTTTATTTATGTATGGAAAATATGCCATTATGCAAAAAACAAATTACTTTTGGGTTTTAAGCTTATATTCAGACTTAATCATTTCCCATTTTTATCTCTCTTCACTGTTTTGCTAAATATATTTGATTATCAATAAATATTTCTAAATTTCATATGATTATTGTTAATTTATTTTTGTGAGTAGTTTCTTTCTTTCTTTCTTTCTTTCTTTTTTTTTTATGTATTTTTAAAATTGCTCCTCAAAGTAGCCAAAATGCTCCTCAAAATTTCTCTGAATACTCCTCAAACTGTTTTTGAAAAGTTGGCAACCCTGCTTACAAGGAAACATTCAAAAGGTAGCATCTTAAAAAAATATTGAAAAAAATATATGTGATTCTACTCTTCATAAAACACCAGAAAAGGAAAAAATTATCATCTGAAATGAATTACAACGACCACAAAAAATTATCAAAATTAAGCATATTTGGCAATTTAGTGCTGTTAGGCGTTCAGTTCGCTAGCACCGAGATTGCCGTGTATGAACAGAACTGTGTTTTGTTTCTCCGCCAAGTACTCAAAATCAATCGCCTAACAATATGAAATCGCTAAATATGCTTAATTTTGATAATTTTTTGTGGTCACTGTAATTCATTTCAGCCGATAATTTTCTCACTTTCTATTGTTTTAGGAAGAATAGAATCACATATATTTTTTTCAATATTTTTTGAAGACGACACCTTTTGAATGTTTCCTTGTTAGTTGTATAGACGTGTGCCTTAATTACTGCCACACAGCATGATGGCATGGAGTCAACAAGGGCATTCAAGCTACTTAGGGGTATTTTTTTCCATTCTTCAAGCAAACACTGTAATAGCTGGTCATGATTTGTCATTGTACGTAGCCTAACCCGTCAGTCGAGCTGTTCCCATAGGTGCCCGATAGGATTTAAGTCTGGGCTCTGGTTGGGCCACTTTAACTTTTTCACCTGCTTCCTATTTAAAAAAGTCCGAAACATGGACAGAGGTGTGTTTCGGATCGTTATCCTGTTGAAATTCCCAGTTACGTTCCATTTTCTGTTTGTCATGAAGTAACATGTGTTTTTCCAGGATTGCACAATATTTGAACTTGTCCATAGTCCCATCAATAGGCACTAGAGGGCAAACACCAGAACACGAGAAGCACCCCCACACCATGACGTACCAACTGCCGTGTTTAACAGTGGGTACTTGATACTGTACTCTATCTCTTGCATTTATTGGGCGTTGGACATATCGAATTCCATCAGAAGAAAACAAATTAAACTTGCTCTCATCGCTAAAGAGCACTCGGCCCACTGAGCAGGAGTCTAGTCCTTATTATGGGCTCTTGCAAACTCAAGTTTGGCACTTTCTATTCTTTGCAGATACCAAAGGCTTCTTGTGGGGTCGTCAGCCATGAAGATTAGACTCTCTTAGAATCAGTTTGCCAGCACTGTTCAATATTTGAATGCTGTGATTTTCACCCAGCTCTCTGTTTATATCCACAGCAGTCTTCTTTGGATGAGCTTTTGAAAGTTTCCATATTACATTTTTGGTTCTAGGTGTGATTTTACACGGCCTAACTGGTCTTTGTTTATTAATTGTAGTCCCTGTTGACAGCTGTTTTTTGTTCCATGTGTTTACGATATGTCTCGACAAACCAAAATCCTTAGAAACCTGTGTCTGACTCTTGCTTTTCCTTATAGCATTGATCACGTCTTCTGAGTATTCCTTCGTTTTTGGCATGTTTAAACCTGTGTAGAAACAAAACAAAAGTTAAAAGAAACTTATTTCAAGCACAAATGTTGGCTAAAATGACTTTGTTTTAGCAACAAATGTAAGTGTCAAAATACTTTTTGTCCAACCAAAATAACATATTTAAATTAGTATAAATTGAAAACATTGACATTACTTCGTGCGTCGTTGTTTAAATTTTTCGGCCGGGTACCCAGAACGACATCCTCTGTGGAGGACTTGAGCTTGACTGATGATGATCTTCTTTCACCATAAGGTGGCGCCACACACGGTCGAGTGCCGCTGTCATTGCATGCCTCTCTATTAGTTGTAATTTCGATTGACTCACGAAACATCACGTAATAATAATCATCGTAGTTAGCAATTTTATTTGCTAGTTAAACTGCTAATGTCGTAGTTAGCCAGTAAAATCACTAACTACGATGATTATTATTACACGATGTTTTGCGAGTCAATCGAAATTACAGTCAATAGAGAGTCATGCAACAACAGCGGTGCAGTGGCACCCTACCGTGTGTGGCACCACCTTATGGTGAAAGAAGATCATCATCAGTCAAGCTCATGTCCTCCACAGAGGATGTCGTTCTGAGAAGAGTCGGGTACCTGGCCAAAAAATTTAAATGACGACGCACAAAATAATGTCAAGGTTTTTCAATTTTATTAGTTTAAGTTAAATACTTTGTTTTTATTTATTATGTTTATAACATTTTAAATTTTTTACTCACCACCAACTTGCCGAATAACAAAGCAAATGTTCACACGAAAGTCTTCTACTGCAGAGTGATAAAAAGTGAATGGGCTACTCGGGGAAATGCGCGTTTGCACCCTCCAGCAGTGTAAATCTCTTTGTCAAAATACTTATTGTCACTACTATCTTATACTATTAAGTGAGCAATATTTGTGTATATATATATATATATATATATATATATATATATATATGTATATTTCACTGTTCTCGAAAACGGTAGCTCAGACAGTCACGTGATTTAACACAAAGGTGCCCTTCAAAGGGTTATTGTGCATATCAAAGTCAGATTTTGGAATTTTTGATTAGTTTTCTTTTAATTAATAAAAATATGAAAATAAAACTTCCCTTTCTATAATGACGCAGAATGGAGAACCTTAGGAGATATTTGATTGGTTTATTTGATTTTCATTGATTTGAGTGTATTTTATGTTGAACTAGAGCTACATTATGAGGAATTACGAGAGATTTGATTGGATTATTTGATTTTCATTGATTTAAGTGTATTTTATGTTGAACTAGAGCTACGTTATGAGGAGTTACGAGAGATTTGATTGGTTTATTTGATTTTCATTGATTTGAGGAAAGGGTGTCCAGTGAAGTTTTTTTGGTTTTAACGTGCATGATAGTGATTGCTGCGGAACCAAATTTCGCGTGTTGTGAGATTCATGCACAGCAATGTAGGGCTGCCCAGTGATTTTTTTTTTTTTGTTGTTGTTTTCATGTGCATGAAGTGTATATACGTGCGTTATAGTGATTCCTGCGAAAACGACTTACGTGCATTCTCTGATTTGACCATTCATCAAATAGTGACTTTTACTGTACGAGTAACAGCTTCAACTGTTTCCAGAATATTCGAAGAATTAACATTTCTATTTGACTATTTTCAAGAATATTCGTTTTAATAATAGTTTTGTTGCACACATTCGAGAAGTTCAAAAAATGTTTGTTATTGTCAAGGAGATCCCATACTAAAACTGTGAAAAAAATAATCGCCAATCGAAATATATTTATTTAAACGTTTCAATTATTCAGTTAAAAAGAAATCCTTTAAATATAGTGCCCAGCGAAGCCTGCTAGTATATATAATAAGATAAAAAGAGGTAAGAATTAAATTTGTAATTTTAAATTATTATTTTCTTATTTCAGGGTATACTTTTTATATCTCAAAGTAATATTGCAAAATGAATTAAAGGAAATTGGAATAGCGATCATTCCAAAATAAATAAACAAGTTAATCATTTATAATGAATAAACATTTTGATGTTTAGAAGTATTCTATAAATAAGTTTAATGAGCCATAAGTTTAATGAGTTTAATAAAATGACATAAGTTTAATGAGTTTAATAAAAAAATATCTGGTGCTGGAAAGAGTGAATAAGAGAATTAAATTAATGATATTAAAAGAAATAAAAGATTTATGATTATAAATTAGGGTTTGATTACTTATGTCAGATGTAAAGCAATAAATAATTGTATTAATGAATTGGTGAGCTGGCAAATTGGGGTGCCGACCAGCATCAATCTTTCAGGGAAAAACAAAAGTACAGCCAATAAGGAACAAAAAAGAGGCATATTATTAAATAAAGTAGCCAATAAAAGGAAATAAGGAGGAGTTTAGAAATATGCTAAATTACACAAAACATTATGGGTATAAAACACGAAACTCGCGAAAATTAGAGAGTGATTAGAAAAATCTTTAAACTATCTTCGGCTAAAAAGATCTAAAGAATACTCGTCGGACGCAGGCCAGCGGGCCCCACAGAACACCCAGTAACCACGTCAAACCATGAAATAGAGGTCTGCACGGGCCGAAATTTTGAGACCTGGCCTGGCCCGGTATGAAATTAAAAAATTCAGCCCGGCCCGTTTATTTTTGATAACTATCATCGCATAGCTCATAAACGAATAGTCATAGAGAGTTGCAAATTTATATTTGGAATTGTTATTTACTAATTTTTGTTTCGACATGAACTCCCGCTTTTGTGATATCTACGAATTTATGCGATTTTTTGTGATGTCTGTGTGTACGTATGTGTGTGTGTGTATCTTGTATAACTCAAAAACAAGTAGACGTAGATGTAGAATGTTGCAATTTCACATCTAAGTTTGTTACAACAGTTGTTGTGCATCTCTCATTTTGATGTTTCTGTGCGCCTTTCCCTTTTGGAATATCCACAAATATTATATCCATGATGATGGAAAATACAAATTTTTTTGCAATTATATATAACTTTCCGTCATACAGATTTTAACAGAAATTAATATTAGCGTGAATATTGATAGTTACAAAATTTGTTGACATTCTTGCAAGTAGAAAGTAATTCGCAAAGACTTGTAGGTTCTAAATGAATGCATTTTATTTAATGAATATTCTGGAAACAGCCAAATAAAAGTCAATAATCAATGATTATTCTTGAAGCAATCGATTAAACCAGTTTTTTGTACTCGTGAACAGCCTACACACAGAACAGGAATTTTACTAATTCAGAACAATGACCAAATGCTTAAAGTTCTTAGAGATGTACGCTCAGCTTGCAATCTGAACAGAAACTGAACTCATCCAGTCTTTTAATTTTAAGAGTGCCACAATTATCTTTCATGATTTATCTTATATTGGTCAAACTAAAAAAAATCTTGAATGTCGTTTACGTGAACATTCTCGGTATGTTGTTAATCAAGAAATTTCTAAATCTTCTATTGCGAAGCTCAGTTGGGAATTTGATCATAGTTTTAATTTTAAGAGTGCCAAAATTATCTTTCATGCTGATTTATCTTATATTGGTCAAGCTAAAAGAAATCTTGAATGTCATTTACGTGAACATTCTCGGTATGTTGTTAATCAAGAAATTTCTAAATCTTCTATTGCGAAACACAGTTGAGAATTTGATCATAGTTTTAATTTTAAGAGTGCCAAAATTATCTTTCATGCCAAACGAGTTTCCGAACTGGATTTTTTGGAAAATTTAGCTATTTACCTTAATCGTTATAAAATTGTCAATTAAAAATCTGATTCCACTTTGCTGTCTACAGCCTGGAAAAATTTGTTTAATTCAATTAAATAATTTCCTTCATTATGTTTATAACATCATATTAGTTATAATAAAATAATTCTAATAAAAATAAAAATATTAATAATTAATGGATAAATTTTATTAAATTTACTTATTAGTTTAATATTATTGAAAAAAAAATTAATTGTTTACTCCTTTCCTCCCTCCTCTTTTTGTGGTGTGTGTGTACGTGTGTTCCTCTCTGATTGGTCCTGCCCTGCATGTTGCTTCCTATTGGTTGTTTGAGTTGCTCCTCCCCTTCTGGATTTTGTCCTGCTTTCAGTCTTGCTTTTGCCAAAACAGTAGATCATGCCAACTTCCAAATTTCGGCAATATTAAGCCACTATTTTTCACCAAAATTAATACCAGGTTGCCAACTTTGTCGCCAAAGCATTCACTCTGTGACAAGTTATCTACATTGGTGATGAATTTAGTGTCATCACGAGATTAGCGATCAAATTTGGCAGAAAATAGTTCAGGATTGCCAAAATCAGCAAGCCCTTTCTCAGTTTTATTGGAGTTAATTTTTTCTATATATTATGCATTGTTTCTTGCAGCTAATTGTTTGTCAAAGAGTGCAAAAGTAGGCTATCTGCACAGAAGCGAATTCTGTTGAACTCTAAGCTATGCATTTGCCTGTGAGAGATTCTGTAAAAAGCTGTAGAATATTATTTCTGAACAAACAATATTCTTATTTTGTGGTGTATATAATCCTATTACCATGAAGTTAATGGTTCTAATAATAGTCTTCTTGGATTGGTTCCGAGAACATTCATAGACTAGAACCTGCCTTTCTATTTTATTTCCTGAAAATGATTTTAAAAAAGATTATCTACAAATGGCACTGCTCTGCATGAAAATCGGCCCCAACACCATTTTTGCAAATTCTTATGTAAAATAATCTCCTGAATACGATTATGATGCCCATTTTGCCATATCACCCACCATTATTTCAGGACGCTCCCCTATTTTTTATCATTTTCCGGTATTTTTATGGCTATAAATTTGATTTGAAAAGGGTGAAGGAATTGTTTTAACTGTTAAATGTCTTTTGAGGGGCTACAGAAATGAAAAATTCTAAAACATGAACATTTGCAGCAAGGGGAAAATTTAGGGGAAGGAGGGGATTTGCCACTGAAATTACAAATTTCATTTTTTATATTTTATTGATCAATTATTACTATTATTTATTATAAATTATATTTTTTTTATTTCAAAGTATTAAAATAATTCTTTTCCATTCTCCAAATCAAATTTATGGCCATAAAACTACCAAACAGTAACAGAAAGGGTGGCGTCCCGAGAAAACGGTGGGTGATTGAGCAAAATGGGGGGGTCATATTTGGATTCAGGAGATCATTTTACATGAGAATCAGCAGGAATGGTATGAGGGCTCGGGGAAAAAAAAAAAAAAAAAAAAAAATTGCAGCACAGTGTATTTAGACAGCTAACGGTTAGTTCGCACTTGATGGATATGAGTAGTTTTTAGATACTTGTTCATATCTATTACTTTATGCATCTTAATTATTTAAAAGCTTAAATATTTGTTTGTTTATTTCTCTGCAGTATAGTTGATGTAACGACTATAATATTCAAAATATCATTTTAAATTCTCTCAAAATGATTTATATTTTCAGTTTTAAAAGTAATTGAACATGAAATTTACATTCACTTGTTTTAGAATTGTCATTTATAAATACCATTGATTTAAGAGAGAGGGGAAAAAAAAAAAAAAAAAAAGAAACTATCATTAAACCAGTAAAAATAAATAAATAAATAAAAATAATAGCTGTAGCTTAATTTAAATCTTTCTCTATAATATGCTTTTCTTCTTTTTTCCCCCCCAAAATAATGCGTTGATTCACAACTTCAATCTTTTTTTTCAAGAAATGTTATAATGATATAAAGCATATACGTTAAAATAAAAATCGTAATAAAAATTGGCTGGTTGTAGCTCTACTTGTGCTTGTACATTTTTACGCCTGGCGAAGTGTCATGCTAAGTTTTTTTACATGAAACACATGTTGTGATTCTGTTTTGTTTTGTAAACTCTTTTTTTCATAACAAGCATATAATGTATAAAGTTTGTTAAATTCCGTCCTGGAGATGCTGTGATATAGCTATAAGAAAACATGGCATAAAAGTGCTGCAAGTCGAGCGATTTATATCAAAAACTAGACATCACCTGTTTATGTCAGAATTCAACTGCACACTAGGTTTCATGGAATTCCGAACATGCAGTTCATAAATTAGCTACAGCATTTGTGTCCCATACAGACACACACAGACATCTGTTAAATATAATCATAATGCATTTCAAAATCTGTAAATTTATCAAAAATTTGAATTAAATTCAATATTTACTTCTTATGAATGCAGTTGAAAATAAAATAACCATAAAAACTTTGTAAAATTTCCTTTGAAATTTTAATTTCTGGTTGGAGGTGGGGATGCACCAAAATCTTTCCTTGCCCTGGGTGAAAAATATCCTAGTTTCGGCCCTGCTCTCGGGTGCCTGTCCCTATTGCCTGTGACAATAGCTTGCCAGTGGGCTTCCATTTGGGTGCTTGTCAGATGACAGTTTTGAAATGGACAGTATCGAAAAAATTGAAGTAGCAATTTTTTATTACAGCACTATACGGGGTGTACATAATATTTTTTTTTTCATGTTATTTTTTATATTTATTTGATTTATTTGATCAACTATAAAATGACAACAATTTCACGCCAAATATAATATTACAATATGCTATGATTGGCTACATCTATCGCATGAGACAATTTTTTTTTTGTGGTTATAATAGTAGTTGAGTTATTTAATAGTAGTTGGTATATAGAAAAATTAAACATAATAATGAGCATCGTCTGTCAGGAACAGTTCCAGTTAGACCACTTCAAAACAGAAACTTTTGGCAGCCATTTTCTTTTTCTTTCCGTTTGTTCAACTTACTGAAACATACATGTAATATGTTTTATATGACATGAGACATATTCTTATTTATTTCCTCTAAAACCTTGAAAAACTATTCAATTGTAATATTTACAGGTCTAAATTAAATATAACGGATCACTGGCTAATATAAACAACGCTATACCATATAAAAACAAAACACAACTGTTGCCATTTAGAAAATACAAATTCCAAATGGACGACAAATTAATTCCATTGAACGACTCTTTGACCATTTCATTAAAAAAAAAAAAAAAAAAAAAAAAAAAAAAAACTCTTAAAATATTTCTAAAACATATTAAAACCTTAAAACTCTTAAAATATTTGTAAAAACATATTAAAGCATTTAAATATTTTTATCAAGTTTCATTGTTTGTTTACATTGTAAGGTATGAGTGGCGTCGAGCTGAGTAAGCGAATGTCGCCAGTTGATTTTAGTTTTGAAATTTGTAAAGTGATAGCGTCGAGTTGGTATAGAATGTTTGGTTGGGCAAGTAAAGGTCACCAGTTGAAATTAGTATTGGAAGTAGTCTAAGGTGATAATGTCGAGTCAAGGTAAAATGTTCGATTGAGAATAAGCAAGTCCCTAGCTGGATCCCAGATATTTTGGCGATGTTGTGGGTGACATAGCTGGTTGTGAAGGTATTAAGTGGAGGGAATTTGGGTTAGCATGGAGTGTCTGTAGTTATTGGATAGTTAGTTGGAAAATTTGAAAACAGGATCTACGTAGATTGTGAAACGTGTGTAGAATGTGGATAGTCTTAAAAAAGTATTTTGGTAAAATGCAGTGGATCGTTTTTTCTTATTATGAGGACTTTAAGTAGAGCATTTAATGGAACAGTGGGATGTCTTGTTGCTGTTGTTGTCGGGCTTATATTTTTTGTCAACCAGCAGTTTTTTTTATTGTCATTCATATTTATTGATCGGGTAGAATTTTTTTAATTTCAGAATGAAAATTATAAAATATCGAAACACATTTGATTTATAAACGAAAATTGAAAATACATTTAAATGATCACGTGGTAATCTTCATGATCTAAACATTGTTTTCAAGATTTATTGTTCACATTCCATCATTTTTGACTTGGTTATATACTAGTAAATAAATAAATAATTAAATATGTAAATCTGATCATAGTACAGCCTTAATATAGCTCCCTTTGTCGACTGTTGAATTTGTATCGCCATTTTAGACAAAAATACCTACATAATTTATGCGATTATTTTTTATGTTTGTTTCTTTTCTTTTCTTTTTCCTTTCTTATTCTTTCTTTTCTGTTTTGCAATATTTTATAATTTATTTATATTTTTGATGTGCTAACTTGGCTTAAAGTGGCTTTCACAACCTTGGCGAAAAATGTCCGATCTATTTCAGCATCAAAATTTTAAAATATTACCCATGATTATCAATGAATTAGCTTTCATGCCAAGTGCGATTCATCTGTGCCAAAAACATACTATTTAAACAAAACAAAAAAGAAAAAAAAAATTAAATTGAAGTATATTAAAAAATATTATGGTTGTTTTTTTTACTCTATTTTCATTTTTGAATATGCATGAGCAAATTTAATGTTTTATGATTTTTTATTTTTCGCGTGAAAGCATATTTCATTTTATGCTAAAAAATAAATAAATAACTGGTAAATTTTTTTGGCAACAATTATAAATTTAAATGTCCAATTTTGAAGTTATTACCAGGTTATTATTTTCATATTTTAATTAATTAAAAAAAATCTAATCAAAACTTCGTTACAGATAAAGTACCAAATGAAAGAGGCGATTTTTCTGAATCTGTCGGACTAAACAGCTTATCGATCAGACAATTAGATTTTTTAAAATTAACTAAAGTATGAAAATTAGGTCGCAACTTGCTATATAGATCAGTACGAACCGGAATCATCACCTCACTTGCAAATTATATAAATAGATATTATATTCATGAAAGCATGTTTTGCATCGAATACAATATAAAAATCATTTACCATTTGTTTATGTACACGGGTTTGTTTATCATTTACCATTTATTTGCAAAATAATTTGAATAAGACTATACTTGGAAATTGCTGGAAGTGCATTTTCATGTTATTTTTCTTATTCTACAAAATTTAAGTACACTATCATTACTGTGCAGTTTGTGTATAATATATTGACGATACATAAAGCTACCCAAGTTACCTTACAGTCGCTACCTTTGCCTTTTAGAATTGCATATCCTTTCCTTATATCTCTTTCTCTTGAAGATTAAGAGAATGTGTTGTTATTATAAAAGTTTTTAGGCTAGTTAATGCTATTTATTTCAGTTTAAAAATTGTATGGTATACTCTATTGCTCTTTGTTAGTTAAGTAATTAACAAGTCATGATGAAAAAATGATAATTTAAAGCTATATCAAAAATAAAGATGAAAATCTTTAGTTTTGATACTATATATAAGAGAGAGAGAGAAAAATAATAATAACTTTTCTTTTTTTTTTTTTTTCCATTCTACAGTTGGAAAACTTCATGCAAGGTGTTTTGTGGAATTGATTGACAGCTCTAGTTTTTTACCTTTTATAGCAATTTTTTATGACAATGGCTTAGTGAGTTATTTTGTTTTATCTTATTATTTTTACTCATTTTCTTTTTATGATCTCATTTTGACTATCAGTATTTAATTGGTCATTTGATTTATATGTTTGATTTATTTAATCTGTAAATAAAATCAGACTTTTTTCTGTAAATTGCTTAGAATAAAAAAAATTGCAACATCTTTGTGTTTCACAAATCGGGGAAGACAAAAATGTTTTCAAAATATTTTGTGTATGTTATTGTTGTATCTGCAGCAGTATTTTTGTCCATGTATATTATGTGAAGAATTTAATGATATTTGGCAGGAATTACGCCTGTGCCCAAATTAAAATTATATCTATGGTACATTTCAAAATTTTGATTAGGTTTAGAGGTGTAGGCATAATGCTTTTGTCAATAAAACACCTTGACTGGAAGAAAAAATTGCAATATCTTTATGTTTCAGACATCAAGGAAGCCCCAAATCACTTCAGAATATTTTCTGCATGTACATGAGAGAAATGGGGTTATATAAAACTTCCTTTTTTCGTCCAGTGATCTTATGAAAATGGCTGGAGGAATTCAATGACACTTGACAGAGGTTTAGGCCTGTACCAACATAAAATAATATCTATCAAACATTTAAGAACTTTAATTAGATTTAGAAATATGGGCAAAAAATGCTTATGATACACAAAAGGCTTTCCTCAATAAAATGTGTAGAATGGAAAAAAACGTGTAATATCTTTGCACTTCAGACATAAAAAAGCCAAATAAAAATTTCTTTCAAAGCATTCACAACAAAATGGACCACTTTGATCCACTAGAAACCTCTAGAATTTACAAAATTTTATCAAAGGAAACAATGAATCCCAAGCATATATTGGGATGAAGATTAAAAAGTGAATTAAAGTACATCAAAATGATTATAAATTTACACAAATAACCACTGCCTTGACTAAAATTAACCAAACCGAATGAACAAAAATTAATTTGAATAGCCCTGAAAAATTAGCTAGTTACATCAACGGTCAGTATGCATTACAGTGCGAAATGGTAGAGTTGCTAACAAATAAGGCTTTATATACTCAAGAAAGACTCCGCACAGAATTTCACAGACTAGTTCAATAACTGAGGATACCATGGAGCATGGAGGCAAAATGTCTATTAAGCAATGAAATATATAAGTTTATTTAAATTGAAATACTTTAAGAGAAACTTCATAAATTTACATTATAAATAATTAAAATAAACATACTTGAAGTTATGTCTTAGAACTTTCACCTGGTATCCCCTGTGATGTTAATAACATCACTTCTTTTTAAATATTAAATAAGATCATTTTCTGCACTTAAATGCATTGTTTCTCTCAGCTGGCTCAACTCACCCTGTTGTGTTTGCTTTACTGCAACACACACACAGGAGAAAAATTGGTTCTTCTTTCCTAGTGGTGATGTCATATCACACCATGCTGAGAACCAATAGGGTGATGGTTCTGACTCCACCTTCTGTTATTCCGGCAGTTTTAAATTCAGTTGGGTTTCAGCAGCTCTCAAGAGAAGAACATGGGTGAGAAAGATTTGTTTTGCTTCTGTTTTAAAATAATGACCATTTTATCATTTGGAGAGAGAGTGCCTACTTATTAATAATAAATATATATATATATTAGTTTATATGAATACTTATTCAAATTTTAAAAATCATTAATTCTTATACCCTACTTAATTTGGAATTACTAGTGTGGTTTGGAAAATAAAATTGATTAATTTTGATGCAGCAGATTAGTTTTCTTACAAACATTATTTTTGTATGCATTTTTCTTTTTACAGCATTCTAGCCAATAAGTAAATTGATTCCTCTTTTCTCTTATGTAAATAAAATTATTTGGATATATATATTGACCTTTTGACCCAAAGAATAAAAGGGTTAGTGGCCAGAACGCAATGTACGCCATGAGGTTCTTTGATCCTCACTAAGTAACTTCTGTTGCTATGAAAATTAAAAATATTAATAAAATTAATTTAAAATATGGAAACATAAAAAGGTAAATGAATTATTTACATCACATTTGGTGCCGGAAAGGAATACTTGATTATTGTTCTTAAGAATAAATGATACTGTAGAGATTGTTTATTTTGACTAAGTTATTTTATTTTTATTGCTAGAATTACTGAAATTATTTTTTTAAAGTCATACATTACCAATTACATTTTTTTGGTGATTGAATATGATTGAATATATACCAAGTGACCTATAAGACAATTCCCTGTTTCAAAAATTGTGATATGCTGGAACTTTGTACAAATGAAAATTTTTTTTTTGGTTCAATATATTTTGAATAACTGATTAAATAAATAATAGTCAACAGAACTTTGTATTGTTGGCTTAAAAAAAAAAAAAAAAAAAAAAAAAAATTGTAGGTATCTCTCTCTCTCCTCAACTACGTGAATTTATTATATGCAAATAGCCATCAACACATGTAAAAATCAAGAAATTTAAATAACAAGCTTCATACATCTGTGTTGTTTTTTTAAACCAATATAGTAGTTTCATATATATACAAAAAATAATGGCTTCTAACAAAGGATTGACAAGAGGTTTACCATTCAAAACTTTAGTAACGCCATTTTCTGGAGACCCTCATTTATTGGATTTTTTTATTGAACAAGTGAAATTTAAAATTGAGAACAGCAAATGGGAAGAATCCCATGCTTTGGCTTTTGTGAAATCAAAATTGGCAGATACTGCTCTTAAGTTTTATGTCTCCTCCCCAGCTTGCCAAAAAGCCAAAAATACAAAAGAGTTATTTAATATATTTAAGAAATATTTTAAGGTAGAGTCGGCAACTGCAATAGCACAACAATTTAACGAATTTAAGTTTGAGTCCGATGTCAATATTAATATTTTTGCTAATAAGCTTGAAAATTTAGTGAGAAAACGTTTTCCTGATATGGAAGAAAAAGCCCTTGAACAACTACTAATCGCAAAATTCAATGATCTCATTCCGCCCCACTTTAGAATTCATCTACTATCACAAAAAGCCACAACCTTTTATCAGATGGTGGAATGTCTCGAAAAATTCCAGGAAATTTATTACTTGCAAGTAAACCCTGTCTTACCAGGAACATCTTTTGCTACTATTCAGAACTTCAATCATAAAATAGATAGTGAAGTGATAGGTACAAACTCAGAAAACAATTTGACTAAGATTAACAATTCATCTTATAGCAAGCGGCCATACAATAAATTTCCACAAAATAAAGGTTCGCACACGATTCAATGCCAATGGTGTGAAAGACCTGGACATTCTGCTCAGAGGTGCTTTGCACTCAGAAAATTACAAAATAATAAGTTTTCTCACAGGTATCGTAATGGGCAATGTTTCTCTAGACCTTATAGAGACATGTCACGGAGAGCCAGGGCCCCTAAAACATTTAAATCCAACTCCCCTCAAACCAAAAGTAGTCATTCACAATGACTAGAAGTGGAGAATGGTAGAAGTGACACTAAACTCCTAAATACAAAGAGTTCCTCATATGGGTCAGGTTTGAATAAAGTCAATTACCATAACAACTTTTCACAGACTAACTCAACATATTCTAATCTACCTAATAATTTTTTTGTAAATAACAATGAAATCATTCTGAGATCTCCAGACACACAGGCAAAGTTCCCTTTGTCATTAGAACGCAAAGTCAAATCTGTTGCGATACAGACAACATCTCCTGTACTGGTAACGTCCCCGAGTGTGGAGGAAAATGGAGACTGCATATTAGTTAATTCACTGGAATTCTTGTTACACACAGACAATGATCTGCCCAATCTCCCCATTATACAATTACTGTTAAACAAAACATTAGAGAATTTTCTTCTCGACTCAGGAGCTTCTGTGTCATTACTCTCAAAGCATTACTTCTTACAAAATCAAAACAAATTATATTACAAAAGAATTGCTTCAAGAGTCAAGATATCTACAGTAAACTCTATAGTCCAATGTGACGGATGTGTTTGCATTTCCTTTAAAATAGGGAAAACTTTTTACAAACACACTTTTTTTCTTATTGAAATACCAACTGAATCTAAATTTATTGGTATACTTGGCTTTGATTTTTTAAAGTCCCATCACGTAGTTATCAATTTACACAATAACAAAATACAAATTAATGAAAATGCTTTAGATATTCTAGACACTGTACCCTCTTGCAGTCTTCTATCATCTGAATCTGATATGAATCGGGCATCACATAAGATAGCTACTCATATGGATTTTCCCCAAACTGGATATAAAAAATCTAAAATTGATGTTCATAAAGAGAACTTACCCTCTGATCAAAAATGTTGGCTTACCCAGAAGATTATGATTGATCCACAGGATACTATATATGTGCCTGTGCGGTCCACGCTTATTCCAGAAAATCAGTTAGTAATGTTTACATCGTCTAACAAGCATTGTCCACTTGTGTCCTATCCTTCTCTTATGGAGGTACAACATATCAAGGAAAATTCTACTAAACAAGAATTAATTCAATTTTTTATTCCTATGTATAATAATTCGAGCAAGAAACTGCATATAAATAAAAATACCGTTTGCGGATACATTTCAGAGATAGATAAAATAGAAGAAAATTCCTTGGATCTTGCAACAAATACACCTGATCACATGTGTAATCTAATTAAGGCTACACCAGAAGTTTTATCCTTAAGACAGAAAGAATTTAATGTAAATAATTTTTCTATTCAGCATTTAAAACCTACAGAAAGGGTAATAATGCAAGATATTCTTCAGAAATTTAACTCTGTATTTTCATGTTCACTAAAGTCGATTGGACACACCGATCATATCACTCCACATATAAAATTCATTTCAGATATTCCCTTAAAAACTTACCCTTTTCCTATTCCACAAGCTATTCAAGAAGAGGCAAAAGATCAACTTGACAAATTACTGGATGCAGGGATCATTGAGAGAAATATCTCTGAATGGGCATGCCCAATGCTTATGGTTAAAAAGAAAGCTGTGTCTAAGGAGGATAAACCTTCCTTTAGATTGGCCCTAGATTTAAGGTTAATCAACTCTATGATTCGATGCTCCACTTATCCTCTTCCAAGAATTGATACGATAATAAATAACATCTCAAAATTTAAATATTTTACAACATTAGACTTTCCCTCAGCGTATCATCAAATTTCATTACCTAAAGAATACAGACGACGTCTCTCATTTACTACACAATGGGGAACTTATTCATTTAAAAGATTAATGTTTGGGCTGAGATCAGCCGCATCAACATTCCAAATGCTTATTGACACAATTATACAAGAGTGCAATTGTTCAGGCATATATGCTTACCAGGATGACATTATTATAGGAAGTGACTCTTTCCAGGAAACAACAGAAAAATTACAAACACTTTTAGCTACTCTACAAAAGTACAATCTGACATTGTCTCCAAAGAAATGTAAATTCCATCAGTCATCTATTGAATATCTCGGTTTCAGCATCCAAAATCAGAAAATACATCCTATTTCTTCCAACATTACAAAAATTACTCAATTTCCTATCCCAGCAACCAGAAAACAACTAAAAAGATTTATAGGATTGTGTGGATTCTACAGAAAACTCATTCCCTGCTACTCGCGATTAATTGATCCTTTGATAAAATTAACATCTCCGAAAACTACATTTAAATGGACAGAGGAACATGCTGAAGTCTTTAAACAAATACAGAAAGTTTTTTTCTCTAAACCTTTTCTTTCTTTACCCGATTGGTCAAAACAATTTTTTCTTAATACAGATGCTAGCAAAATTGCTATTTCAGGGGTTCTTCTACAAGAAAAGGAAGGCATTCTGCTTCCGGTTAGTTACTTTAGTAAAACACTATCTAAATCAGAACAGCGATATTCAGCCATCAAGCTTGAGCTGATGGCCATAGCTAAGTCAGTCAGTGCATTTAAATTTTTCCTTTTCAACCGACCTTTCGCCATTCTCAGCGATAGCAGACCACTCGAACACTATAAGAAAATTTCCTCTCCTGCTGATCTAACTACTAAATGGCTAATTGAATTATCAAACTATCAATACACATTCAGATATGTAAAAGGTAAAACAAATGTTTTGGCAGACTATTTTTCAAGAGAAGACTTTTCTGCATACACTCAAGATCTTAACTCAAACCCAGAATTAATTAAAGAGGCTAACAATTTACCCATTTCTTCAGCTTCTCCAACAATTGAACTCCATCATTTCAATGTCACACAAAAATCTGATAAGTCACTCACCTCATCAGAGCCTCATCGTTCTTCCTTACCTCAGTTGTTAAGCAACGATGCTGCTCCACTCAGTCGTTCCTTAAACAGCTCTGACGCAGATAATCTTATGATGGAAATCTCGGAAGAATATTTTTTTAAAGAGCAAAGAGAAGATGACTTTCTGCTAAAAATTATTGTCGATATCACTTCGGAGAAACCTTCTCCTAAATATAAAAATTATTTTGTCCATCCGGACACAGGTCTGTTAATGATCAAACGAAAGTTTCACCAGCCTGAAAACTCTCCAAAAACAAAAATTGTAGTACCACAGAAGTTAAAACCTAAAGTATTAAAAATTTGTCACATGCCTCACTTTGGAATTAGAAATACATACAGAAGAATACTTAAACACTTTTATTGGACAGGATTATTTGAAGATGTAAAAAACTTTGTTCTGTCCTGTACATTATGTATTCAATATAAACCGCACAGAATTCCACCTGCTCCACTACAGGAAATGTTTGTTCCTTCTGCGCCGAGTATGTTAGTTTCCATGGACTTTTTGGGTCCTTTCTCCAATGGCTTCCATGTGTTAACATTCCTCGATCATTTTTCTAAACATATTGAATTGGTACCAGTAAAAAATGCAACAGCACAAGCTGTAGTTAAAGCCATTACGGGATACATTACTACCTTTGGTCGACCCTCTGCGATACTCTCAGACTTAGGCCCACAGTTCACAGCAAACATCTTTAACAACTTGGCACAGACATTGAAAATTACAATCTCCCATTCATCATCAGGACACCCGCAAACACAAGGCTCATCAGAAAGAATTAATACCAGCATTAAATCCTCAATTTCCACTCTTACCAAGGAAGGATTTGATTTTCATCAGGCTTTGATGATACACAAGAACCTGTATAACACCACCGTTCATTCTTCAACTGGATATTCTCCAGCCTTTCTGCATTTTGGCAGGTCAATAACAAGCATCTTTGACTTGTTTGAAGCTCCTCAGTTAGAAACACTGGAATTTCCATATGAATACCATAAATACATGGAATCAATGAAACAGATCTTTAGGCAAGTGCATCATAACATGAAGTTTTACCAAAACCAACGTAATACTAGACAACATAAAAAAGCAGTTCTCCGGAAATTCAAAGAAAATGATATGGTCTTTATAAAAACCAAAGATACATTTAAACCAAGATTCATAGGCCCATATTCAGTTCAAAAAGTAATATCTGACGTGTTACTCTCCGTCAGAGAATTCGAAAATGAAGGGGCTGAACCATTCACTATTAACATAGACCGTGTCATCCTGGCACATAAAAGAAAGCAACATCTCATTCCACAAACAATTCTGACAGGTCAACCAGCTGGGATTGTTCAACCGCAGTCTCATTATGATCTCAGACCAAGATGCAAAACTTAATTTTTGTTTTTTGTTTTTTTTGTTTCCATTTTCACAAATGTTCTTTTAACATGTTTTTTTTTTTTAAGTTTTTTTTTTTAGGGGACTTGATAAGCAATTCATTCACCAAAGTTGCCTGTTGTAAACAAGTATGAGTTGGTACAGGTATATTTGATAAGTTGTATTTTGTATATTGTCCTATTATATATTGTGTAGTTATATATATATATATTTTTTCTCCTGTGGCAAATGTTGAATATCTACAAAAACTTAGTTAAGTGTGTATTGTAGTTAATATGAATATAAATCTTCTGTTATGCTGATTTATTTTATATATTGTCTTATTTGTTAAATTTGATAACTATACTATAATTATTTACTGCTCAAAATGTACAGTATGTGTGTGTTATATGTATCGGAAACTTGCATATTTATATGTGTATACATAATTTTTCTTCTTTCTTTTCATATATTAATTCCTACACATTGTCATGTTTATAAATATATTGGGTTATTAAATACAATTTCTGGAAGCTTCCACACCATTTTCACAGACACAGACATCACTTATACAACACAAGTATACACTACATCCACACTATTACACAATCAAATTAATACACAATCCACACATGATATGTATATAAATGTGTATAATGTTTGATAAAATTTTTTGTTTATTGTGATTATTGACATTGCAGTTTTGTTTTGGTTATATCTGATAGTATGTTTATTTGAGTATTATTTGACGTTTATATTAAGTGCATTTTTGATTTTGTTTAGTAATCTAACTTGGTGGCCTCGGTAGCCACTCACATTTATTATTTCCATTTATAATATGTATATTCTTTAAATAATAATAATAATAATGGTAATGATAAAATTTTAAAAAATCTTATTCGAATATTATACTCGAGTACTTGGAATGCCTTTTCCGTAATGTAATATTTATCTATAAGATTATTTTGACATTTGTATTGATACTTATTTTGATTTTTTTTTCTCCTTCATAATAATGCTTCAAGAGGTCATCTGTAAATATTTTATACTGAAATATAACTGATTTTGTTTTATCAGTTGTTAACAAGATTTCTTTGACATTTATTTAGTATAGTTGTTCTTTCATGTGTATACTTATACATTGATTAATCGGTAGATGGTATTTAATATCAAGACTATTGGTTAAATATTTTTGTTGATATTGCACATCCACTGAAATTCTTTTGTCATGTCATACATTTTTTTATTCTCGTTAACTAATTATTTTTACAAATTTATAAGAAAGCAAATTTTACAGCAATTAACATGCTTTTCAATATTTCTGTTATAATACTATTTTCTTTAAAAGGTATCAATGTTTTTTTACTCATGTCACTTGTTGATAAAAGCTGTGTCTGTTTGCATTTATAGATATATTTTATTAGTTGTCAATATCCTAATAAATATTGTTAGATATGTCACTGACCACTTTTGTATCAATAAAATCTTTTATTTGAGAATGTCTGTAACCACAGTGCTGAAATAGTATTGTTTTTGATGAAATGGTGTATTCCTCGCCTATTTTGGTAGAATTGATCACCTACCAGGGTAGGCGTTGATATTAGGTTGTTTGTCGGAATTTTATTGTTTCAGCTTTACTTATCGATTTTGTATTGTGTTTGGTTCAGATTTTGTGTCACATGTACATTGTTCTCAAAATTTCCAAATTTTTTATCAAGTGCATGTTATTAAGAGTATTGTAAGACCTTTCAGTTGCTTAAAAATTTGCTTTGTTACATTCATGCCTTTAATGGCCGTTCCTATAATATTATGTAGTCAATATGGATATTTTTTTTTCACATGTAAGTAAAAAAAAAAAAAAAAAAAAAAAAAAAAATTGTAATCCTTCATGTAAATGTAGGTATGCACTCTCCATTCACATTTTTAGTCTTCCAAATTTTTTTAATGGTCGTTAGGGGTAATGTGATGTTAATAACATCACTTCTTTTTAAATATTAAATAAGATCATTTTCTGCACTTAAATGCATTGTTTCTCTCAGCTGGCTCAACTCACCCTGTTGTGTTTGCTTTACTGCAACACACACACAGGAGAAAAATTGGTTCTTCTTTCCTAGTGGTGATGTCATATCACACCATGCTGAGAACCAATAGGGTGATGGTTCTGACTCCACCTTCTGTTATTCCTGCAGTTTTAAATTCAGTTGGGTTTCAGCAGCTCTCAAGAGAAGAACATGGGTGAGAAAGATTTGTTTTGCTTCTGTTTTAAAATAATGACCATTTTATCATTTGGAGAGAGAGTGCCTACTTATTAATAATAAATATATATATATATTAGTTTATATGAATACTTATTCAAATTTTAAAAATCATTAATTCTTATACCCTACTTAATTTGGAATTACTAGTGTGGTTTGGAAAATAAAATTGATTAATTTTGATGCAGCAGATTAGTTTTCTTACAAACATTATTTTTGTATGCATTTTTCTTTTTACAGCATTCTAGCCAATAAGTAAATTGATTCCTCTTTTCTCTTATGTAAATAAAATTATTTGGATATATATATTGACCTTTTGACCCAAAGAATAAAAGGGTTAGTGGCCAGAACGCAATGTACGCCATGAGGTTCTTTGATCCTCACTAAGTAACTTCTGTTGCTATGAAAATTAAAAATATTAATAAAATTAATTTAAAATATGGAAACATAAAAAGTAAATGAATTATTTACACCACATCCCCATCCTCAGTCATACATCTTTGATGCTGCCACTTGTTTAAACTGATCTTTCACTGTTTCCATCAGAGTTGAGCAGGTAGTGCCACTTCTGGTCAATTCCTTCTGTTAGTTTATTGTTGTTGCAACTGTGCTGGTTTCTCTATTTACTGTATATGTATAGTTTTCATAATTTACTAATTTTTAAATATTTTAGAAATTAATTTTGATGTCATTTTCTTTGTTTATTTTAGTAAGTGCTGTGGTAATTCTATTTATTCAGAATCTGTTTTATGCTCTTTTATGCTATTTTTAATTTTACATTTAGTCATTCCGATATAATATCCTATTTTATTGTCTTGAGTTTAATATTTTATTTCATAAATATCAGTCGTTTCTTGGGGTTAATCAAGTCTTTGTCACTACAAATGTGTTGGAAAATATTGGGATTCAGTTTAATTGGTATATTAAAATTAAATTAAGTGGCAACATCTTTCATTTTTTTTTTATTTGCCTTTGTTACATGGCATGGCATAGGTGATTTTTTTTTTTTTTCTGTTTCTTTTGAGCTATATAAAAATAAATATATGATTCACTTTTTAACTTTATTTTTATAGCATCTGCAGACTAAATTATACTATAAATGTAAGTAGATGATAAAGACAAAATAGATCAACTAGAAACAGCGGGAATTTACAAAATAAAATACAAAACAGACGATAATAAAAAAAGATTTTATATAGGAATGACAAAAATAAAAATCTAAATCAAAGCACATAAAAATTATATAAAATTTAATAAAACCACCACTGCTCTTACTAGAATTTTTCTAAACAGTAAGTAGCATAAAAATAGATTTTGATGATATAAAAAAAATTAGCAAATTACGAGAATTATCGTTATGCCGTGAATCATGAAGCAATTGAAATAATACAGAACGTGCGCTGTTGCAACCAGAACACACCATCAACGGACATCGAAAAGTAGAAACATCTGATTGAGAGAAAAGGGAAGGATTGACAGAAGTACTAACAGAAGACACCTAGAACACCTAGAATTTATGCCTGAGGATGGTGCGGATCCACACCGAAAAAGTTTGCTAGAATTTCCAAGTAGGCCTTTTAACTTAACATTTAAAGCAAAATCCATTCTCTGTTGTATATATAATCCTATTATTATGACTTATGTGTAATCATAGAGTAATAATTTTCTTGGCTTGTTTTCAAAAATGTCCATGGACTGAAACTTGTCTGTTTATTTACGAACCTGTTACCACACTTAAAAACTCAATGTTTTCATAACAATATGCATATTTCAATGAGTGTATAAGAAAGTCATGCTGTACCCACATCAATTTTTTTTTACTTCCTGAACATATACTATGTGAAGAAAGTATGGTAATCATGAAAAAATTTGGCTACGAGATTTAGTTTATCTCTACATTTTGAGGTCTCTTGAATTAATTTTGTCTATTTTTATGGTGATGTGTGTATGTGAACATAATAGCATTTAAATATTTTAATTCAGCTAAAGGACACGTATAAGAATTCTTATTCATTATGACCTGTGTGCTAAAATAAGTATGCTAGTATCTAAACTACGTTCAGTTAAGATAAAATTGAATAGTCATGTTATAGGTTATCATGATAGGAAATATGGGGATTTTCATGAGTGCAGGATTTATATTTCTTATGTTCAAAAAGAATATGATTTTTACATTTGTTTATTCATTAAAATATTCAGTGATTCAAATTTGTTTAAATGTCTGATAAGTATTAAATTTTCAGAAATCCCTCCAATTTTTTTTTTTAATTTAATTATCATTATTTACTTACTTTTAATTGTATATGAAATATATGATATTGCCTCTCTAATTACTATTAAAAAAATAATTTAATTTTCAGCGTTACAGCATTCATGAATTGCATCCAGGACAAGTATTAGTTGCTACGCACATGAAAATATGTCATTTACCATATGGCTTAGTTTCAAATTCTCAAATACGTATTTACTTGAAAGCAACACATTTTACTGAGGTAATTTAAGTATTTTTTTTTTTTAAAGTAATAACATCAATTTGCATCATAACTGCATTAATGTAAATAACTTTAATCATATGATAGTATTTTTGCTTATATGTTTATTATTCATGAAATAATGGCTGTGAAAGTTATCAACATATGGCTAATTATTTTTTGCATATCACATTAATTTTTAGCACTAAAAGAACCCAAAATAATATTTAAAGTTTCTATTTGAAAGGAGAAAAAAAAAAAAAAAAAAAAAAAAAAAGATACAAAAAGAAGTTTTAACTGCTTAGAAAATTAAAACTTAAATTTGTTGTCAATGGAAAGATAATTTTACCAAGAATATACAGGTGTTGGACAAAATAATGTGAACACTTTCACTTTTTTATGTTTTATTGAATATCTTGAAAAACACTTTAATATGTTGTTCTTGAATTTTGGGAATAAGGAAAACATGTCTTTCTTTATGTTTTTCAGCAAAGATTTCGTCATGAAGGCCGTAATGATGGGACAAACAACAAATTCAATAAAGTAAAAAGTATTTGTGATAACCCTGTACATCAAAAAGTTTTAATTGATCTGCAAATTTTAGATATGGTTATAAATGTTATATTTTATACGTGTGTAGAGTTTTGTGAGAATATCTTGAATATTTAAGGAGTTAATTTTATTTAAAAATGCAAAAATTTTTCTCAAGTTTTTACTTCATAACACCAAAAGTTTTTCTTCAAATTTCAAGAAACTTTCAGAAAACATGACAGCATATGCCTAAATCATTATACTATAGTTTAGAACAAATATATTTAATATTCAAGGAGATATGGAAAATTGTAGTAAATAATTTATTACTGTGCATGTGCGGAATATAGCAAAAAAAACTTTGGCATAGTTTGATACCCAACTGTATGGAGCATTTTATAAAAAACATCCAGTTGAAGATCACAAAAATTCATAAAAATATTGGTGAGCTGTTTTTTAGTTGTTTTCTAAAACGGTCTTTACTCTAAGGGATCATTCACAAATGAAAGTTTGTATCAGAAAAATTATGTTACACAGTGAAACTTACCGTATATTTCTGAATATAAGCCGATCCGTATATAAGACGAGAGTACATTTTTCCCTTCAGAAATTTGCCCAAAACTGCAAACCTGTGTATAAGCCGAATTAAAAAAATACTCTTTTAAAGTTCAAGTATATCGCCAAAATGGTGAAAATATTGCCAATCTATAAAACTTTCACGATAATCTATCCAATGAAATTGCACGAAATGTGTGCTTATCCAACGGAATTTTTTAGCTATGACGTAAAATGATTGCTGTGTGTTCACCAACGGCAATAGTTTTAACTCTGGCAACCTTATCAGAAGGGAGGCTAGCACAGGCATCGAACAGATGCTCTCGCACACACAGTGAAGGACAAGTGCCGGCAGCTGAAAACGATAGTCGCCGTAATACCAGGGGGCTTAATGTCGATGCTGCTGCCACTGGATGTTTGCATAAATAGGCCATTTAAAGACCGATTGTGTCGATTTTTTTTAATGACGTATCTAAATTATTTTGTATATTTCTACTTTTGAGTATTTTTACCAGTGCCTCAAGGCAATCTTCAAAAAAAAAAAAAAAAAAAAAAAAAAAAGAAGAAGATTTGCCACTTCTTTTGATAGTGTAAGCCTAGAAACATTTTAAACAGAGATGATTTAATTGTATAAATTAAAAATATGATCAGGAGTCCTGTTTTTTCAAGTTTCTCTTATACTATTTCCGAATCAGACAGAGAAGTTACTCCGTTTGTGCAATCTGCCAATGACGTCAGCTATCAGCAGGTCAAAAAAAAAAAAAAAAAAAAAAGAAATGTAAACACACGTGACTACATCGAGCTGCTCTAGAAATAAATTTAAAATTGCTACTTTAAGAGTTTTATAAGTGATAATTATTTTAAAATAAGGTTTAATATCACTATTTTACTTTATATATAGTTTTTAAGCTTAACCACTTCACTGGCCACTGTAGTATGTGGAAGGTTACATTTCCCCCAAGTTATCTCGGGATGGCCGGTGAAGTGGTTAAAATATATACATTCAATCATTGTTTCTAAAGTACATTTTTTTGCTAGAAATGTGGACTCATATATAAGACGACCCCCGTACTTTAGCTTCCGAAAAATTTCCAAAAATTCTCGGCTTATACATGGAAATATACGGTAATACAATATTTGTGATTCATTTTTCTTTTTATAGGTATGTACTGCATACCTATATATATGAAAGGGATAAAAAATAAATAAATTTAAATTACTAAAAAACCCATTTTAAAAGTGTAAAAATCGCTAGTCGAAATTATAATCGTGAATAATTCGTAATTGCTCCTTTAAAGATTGTTTTCCAGCAGAAGACTTTATCCACTACTCAGAAATCAGAAAAAGAACGAAATTATAAGTCAAAATTTGTTGACGTTAACGCAATTTGCAACTCGCGTGGCATCGATCATGCATATTAATTAATCCCAGAAATTCTTTTTGCACCCAGACGATCTAAAGAACCAATCAGCAGCTCAGAAATCTGGTACATAAGCCCAAACATTAAACAAACAGAGGACTTTTGCCACGGTTTTTCATTGCTAATAAACTTAATGTTGTGCGCTCTTCTGAAATTACATAGGCTTCCCCAACAGATTCTGCAGCCCGGGATGTCACTTGGCTGCCCGTGAATCGGCAAAGCGTCGGATTAAGACTCCATTCATTTTCTTCTGTCCTGACTTAGCAATAATGAAGAAATAAAGCTGTTTTATGAAAGAAATCCTAGTAATCCTTGTGTGCAACAACTGCCATCTCTCTACCAGTAACAATCATTACAATATATAAAAAGTGAAAAATAAATTATTTGAAAAGAAGAATTAAATTTCTTTCTGGTGCAAAGTTTCATTTGGGAATAACCCCTTATCGTAAAGACCTTTTTAGAAAACAACTGAAAAACAGCTCATTTAATCACTGATATCGCTATGAATTTTTGCGATATTCAACTGGATTTTTTTTATAAGGTGCTCTATACAGTTGAGTATTAAACTAGGTCAAAGTTTTTTTGCTACAGTCCGTGCATGCACAGTAATAAATTATTTACTACAACTGTCCATATCTCTTTGATTATTAGATATATTTGTTTTAAACTATAGTATAATGAAATTTTTTTTTTTTTTTTCCGACTGACAAGGAGAGGTCACAACATGGAAAATTCAGATCGGGACGAAATTGCGCAGGATAGTAGTATACTATGAGGGTAACAGCATATTAAAGCAGTAGGACCCACTATCCACAAAATTTCGAGAAAAAAGCATTTAAAGTTTCAGTAATCTTTAAATACAAGTTATTTCGGAAGCGAGTAAGCGCCTCAGTGGTGTGATCCTAAAGCGTGAATCTCCCAACCAAATGGCTCAGGTTCGAGGCTGCTTACGGGACTACTTTTTTTTTTTTTTTCTTCTTTAACTTTTTATGTAATCTTAACTTTTTATTTATTTTACTTTATTTTACAATTCAATTCAAAATTTGAAAATCTTAATAAAAAATTATTTAATTTTCTTGAGTATAAAATAACTTTTTCTATTTTTAATATTTATAACTTAAAAATACAATAAATTTATATAACTTAAAAAATAAATTTTAGTTTTATTTTAACTGAAAATAAGGTAAAACTAAAGAAACTGTTTTTAATTATTTATCTAAATGTTTTATTTTATTTTAGGTATATTTTATTTTTTAAATTACCAAAAAAAAAAAAAAAAAAAAAATTACAGAGAAATGGTGATTTTAATTGCATATATAATTACTATCCAAATTAAATAATTACTTCTCCAATCAATACAGTTTCTTGAAAAATTATAGTATAGGGTTACGATGCTATTAATTCATTACAGGTAAAGAAATGTTATCTTTAAATGTAGATTTTAAATGTTAATGAACATAGTTTCTTTTTTGATAATGACTTCCTTTTTTTTTTTTATCCTTCTGTGCACAAAATAAAATTCCACCTGCCCTTTATTATTAACAAGCTAGAAGCGTTTACGTAATTTATACACATTCAAACCAAATCAGGAAGCTCAAACCAAGATTTGAGTACACCTGCTAACTATTTTACACTTTGTTTACAGCTTGCTTATTTTTTTATTATTTAAATATTTGTCTGTTTTTCTTTATCTTTCTTATTTAGGGTTTTGTAAAACTAAACTTTATTTTTTAAGCTATAGAAAATTATTGTATTTTTAAGTTATAAATATTAAAAATAGAAAAAGGTTTTTTATACTTAAGAAAATTAAATAATTCTTTATTAAAATTTTCAAATTTTGAATTGAATTGTAAAATAAAGTAAAATAAATAAAAAGTTCAGATTACATAAAAAGTTAAAGGAAAAAAAAAAAAAAAAAAAAAAAAAAATGTCCCGTAGGTAGCTTTGAACCCAAGTCATCGGGTTGGGAGACTCGCGCTTTAAGATCACACCACTGAGGCACTTACTTGCTTGCGAAATAACTTGTATTTAAAGATTACTGAAACTTTAAATGCTTTTTTCTCGAAATTTTGTGGATAGTGGGTCCTACTGCTTTAATATGTTTTTACCCTCATAGTATACTACAATCCTGCGCAATTTCGTCCCGATCTGAATTTTCCATGTCGTGACCTCTCCTTGTGAGTGAAAATAATGCCTGGACCAGGAGTCGAACCCCGGATCATTGACTTACAAGTCAATGACTTGTAAGTCAATGATCCGGGGTTCAACTCCCGGTCCAGGCATTATTTTCACTCAGTCGGAAAAAAAAAAAAAAAAAAAAAAAAAAAAAAAATTCAATTAAATATGATTTTCTTCCAATCAGTTGATTGTGTGATTTCAATAAATTTATAGTATAATGATTTAGGCATATGTTGTCATGTTTTCTGAAAGTTTCATGAAATTTGAAAAAAAAACTTTTGTAGTTATAAAGTAAAAACTTACAAAAAATTTTTGCATTTTTTAATAAATTATTCATCACTCCTTAAATATTCAAAATTATCCTCATAAAACTCTACACACATATAAAATGTAACATTTATAACCATATCTAAAATTTGTAGATCAATCGAAGCTTTTCCATTTACAAGATTATCACAAATACTTTTTATTTTATTGGATTTGTTGTTCATCCCCTAAGGGCTTTTGTGACAAAATCTTTGCTGAAAAATATGAGGAAAGATATGTTTTCCTCATTCCTAAAATTGTAGAACAACAGGGTAAGTATTTTTCAAGATATTCGACAAAACGTAAAAAAGAGACGGCGTTCACATTATTTTGTTCAACACCCTGTATATATGAATGATATCATTGGTAAGTAGGGGGGAGGGGGAAAGATAATAAATTTAGATTTCAGTGTCATCAATCATGTAACTTTAATTAGTCATTTTTATAAAAGTTCAATGTAAATTTTTTATTAATCAATATATTTTGTCTCTCTCTATTATAATAATGACATGGAGGAACAATGCAGAGAATACATTTATAAGAGAATTACATTGTCCACAAGTGATCCAAATTTTTTTTTTCCTTCAAGAATTATACTTTTGCATCATGATATTGATAATTTTTTTTTGTTTTTAGTAATTTTATTATTATTTTAAGTACATTCTGTTCTGATGCAGGTACATACATCACACAGACAAGAAAGCCTTTATGTGCGTTGCAATGCTGTAACTGCTGTCGCAAGTATTATACGAGATAATCCTCAAGAAATCCACTTTCTTCAAACTAATGTCTTGAGAATGGGAGGAATACAGACTTATATTCGAGGATATAATTCTCTAGAACTATACAAAGAAAGTTTTGGAGAAAGTGTAGCAGGGAAGGTATTGTACTCATTATTTAAGTTTTTAATATTCATATAAACAAGACTTGATTTTGGTTTAAGCTGACAAGGCCCAGATCTGAGGCTGCAATTTTTTTTTATTCACTAAAATTCGAAAAATCAGTTAAACTCATCACAATTCAATAATATCAACATATTGCATGATAAACTCAAAAAGAATATGCTTAAGAACAACTTAGTTTTCTCAGAATTCAGAAATTTTATTCTATTTTAAATTAAAAACGAAACTCAGCTGCTGCCATATTCCAAAGTAGCAAGTTACACACAGAAACAAAGAAATAAAAACAAATTTAATTCTCTGTTAAAAAAAAAAAAAAATACAATATTGCATGATTTACATACAAATTTGTAAAATAAAAAATAAAAATAGCCATTTTCCAGCATTTTCCCACTTTGAGTATGGGGGGGAGGGGGCATAACTTAATAAGTCAAGTTTATAAGTCTAATCTTTTTGGTTCTTTAATAGTCCAGCCATGTCAAGTTCTCTGAATCTTTTTTACTGGTACTATAGCGGTTATCTTCTGTTGTTGAGCTATCTATCTTTGATTTTGGTAAAAAATCTTTTAAAGCTTGATCTCATACATTGTTAGCTTCAGAAGTTGTGATTTTCAGCAGTGTATAGCGATGCTGTGTAAGCCTAATTAATTCTCCATGTGCTGTTTGAAGCTTTACCAATTTGATGATTCCTTCAGTTTGGAGAAGTTCAGTAACTCATCCAAGAGGCCATTCAATACATTTTCTATTGTCACTTCCAATAGTTATATTGTCCACAGCTACAGGTGACCATTTTTTAAACTTGGGTTGAATAATTGTACCTAAATATCTAATCTGAATATCTTCTCCAATTCTCTTTGTTTAGCTGTTCTGTATTTCAATCTTTTGTGAAGGCTATTGGGATCCATTGCATCACAACCTGGAATACCAGATTTCTTTATATTTGCATAAATAATGATTGTGTTTGAGATCAAAAGGTCTGAATCTTTCTCTGAGATATAAGTGAGACTTTGGGAGTTCATGATAAACATATAGTCACATAAATACTGTGATCAGCTCTTCATACAATAAACATGCTCAACCCAAGATTATTTTCAACATATCTTTCATTATTCTTATCAACCTTTCCCACTCTCACCACATGGCAGAAGGAAGGTCAATTTTCCACTGAACCTGCTTAACTAAACTATATTTGCTTATGCAATTCCAGTCTAAAAATTGCATAAGCAAATATAGTGCAGTTAATTGCATTGCTATAAATCATTGTTATTGTCCTTTGGTTTTCCTTAACTTATTTACGGCATTAATATTAACTACAGTGTTTTTGCAATTTCTGAATTATGCTGAACTTTTAATTATTTAATGACTATGTATGGTTCAATAATTAAATCAAAGATTTGGTTTAACAAATTTAACCAAATTTTTAAATTTGTTGACTATATTTCAATTCTTGGAAAAATGGATACTACTTTTTTTAATTTAATTACTTTTTAGTGCTTATTTAAAAATAATGTAAATTTAGGTAAATGTTTTTCTTTTTTTTCAAATTGTTCTTTTTTAAAATATTCTGACTTCTCTTAAGGTCTGATTCTAATCTTCCTCTGAATAAACAAAGTAGAGATATTCATGGAGACTTTGTGTAGATACAAAATAAAGTAATTAAACATAATTTTATTTCATATATATATATATATTTAAGCCTAAACTTATTATCTTATCAAATTTCAATTTTTAATTGCAGCATTTGTATTTATTTATTTTTATAATTTTATGAAATAATTCATAGAGCTTATTATCTTTAAAATATTGTATTAAATTTTATTGCACTTTTCATTGTAATGTATCATTTTGTCAATTTGAATAGGGGATGTTTCAAGATTGTTCAGCTTCCTCCCCCTCCCTCCAGAAAAAAAAAGGAATTTTCTGAATCATAAGGAAATTTCATCAGAGGTTTTTGTCCCACATGCTTATGTAAAGAGGTCACAGAGCTACCTTAACAATCTTATCTTAAATAAAAATTTTAATTACCCCCCCCCCCTCCCAATCTCTGAATGAAAAATCACATTGCTTATGACACCTGCCACCATAAACGAGATTAAATGCACATGCCACTTGCCAATTTTAATTACTTTAAATTTATTCTTTTCTCTGCCATAGTGAATGCTATCTTTTAGTTACAATAATAATGTTAAAAAAATTCTTTTTAACTTCAGTTAATCTCCAAGAATTATACATCACTATGCACTAATTATTTACTAGCTCTACTTTTACTATTTATGTAAGTAAAACACACAAACTTAAAAATGTAATAACCTATGAATAGTTATGCAATAAATAAATAAAATAAAATAAAAATACAGACTTTTTTGTACATTTATATGTAAATTTTCCCTTCATATCATGTTTAGTCATTTAGACTTGTCTATTAAAAACTTTCTGAAATAATTAAATAAAAAAAAATATTAAAATAAAATAAAAATGACAATAATAATCTTGTTCCCAAAAACATATAAAATATTTCTAACCCTGAACTGATATTAAAAACAAGCACACACAACGTGTGTGGACATTCCAGCACCTAAAAATGCTTTGCTTGAATGAGCTGAAAGTTGATACAAATGTTGTGAGTCACCGTAGCATAAACCCTATTGATTTTGGTGAATCTAACCCTTATAGTTTTTTTACAGGGACACAAAGAAAAATTCTTTATCATTATGGCCATGGGCTCAAATTATTTAAAGTGTGACAGTGTCTAATTGACTTATGCAAATAAACTGAAAATTTATACACATGTTTTAGGTCATGGTCACACGAACTGTATAGATTTTGGTGAATTTACCACTTATAATTTTTTACAAGGACACAACAAAAATTCTGTATCATTATGGCCTATGGGCTGAAATTATTTAAATTGTGATAGCATCTAAATGTCTTATTAGTTTGAGCTGAAAACTTATATACATGTAATATGTCACCATCGAACGAACTGTATAGATTTTGGTGACTATAGCACTTACAGATTTTTACAAGAACACAAAGAAAAATTCTTTATTGTTATAGCCTATAGGCTTAAATTATTTAAAGTACGATAGTGTATCATTATGGATTATGCACTAAAACTTTAAAGTGTGATAGCATCTAAATGCCTTATCCGATGGAGCTGAAAATTTATATATATATTATAGGTCACTGTCACATGAAGTGTATGAATTTTAGTGAATCTAACATTTATAGATTTTTACAGGGAACAACAAAAAATTCTTTATCATTAGGATGCATAGGCTCAAATTATTTAAAGTACAATAGCATTAAATTAAACATAATACTATATATAAAAAAAATACTGAAACATCCTATTATATTTTTTTCTTTTGTTTATTTAACAACCTATCTTATTTTACTTTATATTTACAACCATTATTTACTTAATGTTCGGAAAATCAAGTGCAGTCACTCCAAATTTTTTCACTTGAGATTACTTGAAAAAATAATTTTTGAAACTTTACAAAACAAAATAATCTTTTGGACTGGATAAGTAGATGAAATTTTTGCTATTGTTCATAAGTGTTAAAACATCAATGAAATTCTGAATACTCTAACTTGATAATAACCAACTTGATAATAATATTAAATTCACATGTAAAATCAAAAATAACTAAGAAATTAACTACTTTGATGTAAAATTAAAATGAATAGACCAAAGTATCAAAATTACTGTTTATAGAAAACCAACCTCTAGCCAGGAAATTATCAATAATCACAGTAAAACTCTCTTTAAATATAAAATCAAAGGTATTCAAAGTTACATTAATCATGCAATCTTAATATGTACCAAACTGACTAATTTAAAAAACAAACTTAAATTTATTAAAAAATTAGCTATTGAAGCAGCCTACCTGAAAAATCTGGTTGACAAACTGTACGGAAAAAGAGTCTGTCACCTCAGTTATATTCAAAACCATAAAAAAAATCGCTTAAAGTTCACTTATTCAATACCATACGATCAGGGAGTTTCTATTGAAGTAAAAAATGCAACAGAAAAGCATAATGCGAATATACCTATTAAACCAAACAGTAATATTTACTAAATAATCAGAAGCAAAAGAAAAAAATGTGGATTTCTGGGAATCTACTGTATTTGTTTTGTGACACTCTTCAGAAAAAAAAAAGAAAAGAAAGAAAGAAATATCCTTTTTTAGTGCCTAGTAGCATTGTGTGTGCTTTCTCAATGAGTTGTTAACATCAGATATTGATTATCAGCTCCTGTGATAGCATGTAAACAATCTTGCTTTGCTTGATGCCTACTATCATCAAATTAATTCCACAGGTATGTAATGATGTTTTTTTTTGACATTTTTCCAGATTTCACTACTTTCTTTTGTGCCTGCCTACAATCTAGTCTCCTGATAACTTATCAGGCTCCTAATCACATTATTGCAGTTTTAAAAAATAATTTTCAACAATTATATTTTATGACTAAGTGAAGTAATTAAGAAATCAAGAGTAACTCCTCTCAACTTTCCAAACATTAAGTAATTAACAGTTGTATAAATAAATTAAAATAAGAGTAGTTGTTAAATAAATAAAAGAAAAATATTATAATAGGGTGTTTGAATATTTTCCTCTATATTGTATGTTGTTTAATTTAATGCTATTGCACTTAAATTAATTTGAGTGTATAGATCATAATGACAAGAATTTTTCATTGTGCCCATGTAAAAATCTGTAAGTGTTAGATTCACCAAAAATCGGTACAGTTCGTGCGACGATGAACTATACCATGTATATAATTTTTCAGCTGAATTGGATAAGGCATTTAGATGCAATCACACTTTAAAATATTTTGACCCTTAGGCCATAATGATAAAGAATTTTTTTTTGTATTCCCATAAAAGAAATATAAGTGTTAGATTCTCCAAAATCAATAGGGTTTGTGCTACAGTGACCTATAACATATGTATCAACTTTCAGCTCATTCGAACAAAGCATTTAGACACTATTGTGTTCGCTGACATACGTACATATATCACCGTAAAAATAGTAAAACTGAACTCAAGGGACCTCAAAGCGTGTAGAAATCTCAAAATCAGATTTTTGATATGATTACAATACTTTTCTTACATATGTATGCTCAGATAGTAAAAAGCTTCTATGAAACTGCCATTTCAGTACATATATCTTTCTAGTAGTTTTTTATTTTTTTTTTTTAAACTTTAGACTATGGCTGTTTTATTCTCCATCAGTTATTTGTTGGTGGACATTTTTTTATTGAAACTATGTGTTTCCCTAATTGTTTTGAACAGTGTATTTTGTCACAGAATTGCTTTAAGACATAAATTTTGGAAGTGTAATTTTAATTCAACTCTAATTGTTGCAGATATTTCCACCTTATTCGTTACAATGTATGTAAAAATAATCTTTTTAATGGAAATCAGTTAAGCATTGGAGCCAAAAGTGAATGGGATCATTGAATTTATAAAGGTCTCATCAGGTGCTGTGATACACCTCATTTGTTAAAATGTATTTAAAAGTCTTTTTTAATATATATTGCATTAATAATGCATTAAGGATTGGAGACAAAAAGCCAGTAAAATCATTGAGTTGATAAAGGAGTTAGATATTTCTAACTGCTGATTGTAAAGTGTAATTACTATTGAATTTATAATTTATATATTTTTTAACCACTTGTGTTTTTTAATTTTGCTTTTGTTTTATTTATTTATTTTTTAAATAGATGATCCCTGGGGCATACTGGAAAGCTGCTTTAGAAAGTTTAGTTTTTCGGGAACGTCGATTTGTGACACTTGGTGGATTCATTATACGAATTGATTATGTTGATATACAAACTGTTCACTCAACTCAGCCGACATACGGATGGTCTTATGCATATGATATTATTTCTACAAGAACATTATTTATAAATATTAATGCATTTCACAAATTAGGTAATATTCAACCTCTGAACACACACCAAGAAGAAAGACTGCTATTTCCTTTTAAATATTCATCAGACAGGGAAGAACAATTTAAAACATATAGAAGTTTTCCATGCATAAATGCCTCTGACTGGAGACCTCCAGTGGATGATGAAATACAAAGTAAGTGCTTTGGAATGGGGAGTGGGGCAAAAAGAACAGGAAGAAAAAAACTGATCTCTATAATATTTTTTGCATATTTTTGTAGAATTGTCAAAATTTGTTTTGTGAGTTACAGATTATTCTCATTTAAGAGATTATGATAAAAATGAAGAATATTTCAAAGTTTTATGAAGTTAATTTTATCAAACTCTCTCTGATTTTTCTCTTACTTGAGGCACTGATGCTTTAGTGAGACAGTGACTTTACTAGTTTTGATTTTATAATATTAATAAATAACAAAAAGGCTATGTAAAATCAGTTTCAGACATGGCTAAATGCAGGCAGGAATTAAAAGCAAAACAACAAGAAGGGAACACTGAAGGAAAGTTCAGAAAATAATAGACAGAAGAAAAAACACTAAATAATTAAGAAATACAGTCTTTGCAATATTTTTCTAATATTAAATATGACAACTATCTTTTTTTTATTTATATATTAAGTATGCAAGGGGAGAAAAAAACTAGTTGGTATAGGTGGACTCTGCTCAGCTCCCCATCCTATGTATGTTTTCATAAATTTCTGGTACGTAATATATTACATTCATGCTAAAGAGAAATGAATTTGACCATTTGCTCGACACAGTGATAGAATGAATTCCCTGCCTAACAGGCTACCCATCGTTCAATTCGATATATTTACCTTATTCTAATGTATTAATTTATTTTAGTGGGATCTGTTTCGTAGTTCAGTTTTCATGCAATTCCATACTATTTCCGATGCAACAATCTCCAAAATACAAATTTATATGGAATATTGCCCAATTTTGCTATGTTCATAAAATCTTAAATTTCTAATAACTTATGAAATTTTCAAATTAGAATATTTTTAGTCAATGATGTTCAAACAAGTATCATAAATGTCATTTTAAAAATGGTCTGATGTATTTATGATACAAATATCCCTCAAAATGGATGTTTATGTGAAATTTTGCACTATTCTGACATGTTAAGTAAATTGTAAATTTCAAATAACTTAGGAAATTTTTAAATTACAAAATTCATAGTCAAGGATGTCCATGCCAGTATTCTAAATGATATTTTAAAAGTGGTCTGACATCTTTACGGTGAAAATATGCCTCAAAATTTATGTTTATGCGAAATTTTGCCTTCTTCTGCCATGTTAAGAAATTCATAAATTTCCAATAACTTGCAAAATTTTCAAAGTAGCATGTTATTATATAGTCAAGGATGTTCATCTCGGCATCAAAACTGATATTTTAAAGCTGTTCTTACATCTTTAAGACAAAACTGTGTCTTTTCATGCACTTTTAAGTGAAATTTTGTCCTATTCTCCCATGTTAAGAAATCATAAATTTTGAATAACTTTTGAAGTTTTTAATTAGAATGTTGCAAATGAGTAGGGTTTGTGCCAGTGTCATAAATAATATTTTAAAACAGGTCCGACCTCTCTGTGATCATTTATTCTATTCGTGAGATATCATGTATACAAACTAACATACTAATACACTAACAAACACCCTACAGATGGATACCATACCCATTTTGGTATTTTTGGATTCCTCATATCTGAAAACGTGCAAAAAAGTAAAAAAACGAAGGTAAAAAATTTTGATGATTACCTAAGTTTCCCATACCAGTAGTATGATAAGAAACATCATCACTAATAGAAAAATGATCTATATGCAGAGAATCATAATGCGAATTGTTTTAATCATTAGTTTGCACTTTAGTATCATTTCAGGCACTTATTATTGTGTGTGTGTTGTAACATTACCTTGAGATCACTGAACCTGATATTTGATTTATGAAAAGATTGATAATTTGTAGCTAAGTTAGAATATTGCATTATACTTCTTATTGTAGGGGAGAAGGGGTACAATCTAACAATTTTTTCTTATTTTATAATAATTTCCTATCTTTTTAATTTTAAAAATTAAAATATATGTAGAAAATATTTTGGTAACTTTTAGCTTTCATGTTATTTTTTACAGTGGGATAGTGGGTGGGATACAGTAGTACAATGAGTAAGACACATAATATAAAAAAAAAGATACAAAAATAAAGAAAGACAAAAATTTTTATAACAACACTGTTCTGCATAAAAATCAGCCCCATCACCATTCCTGGAAATTTTTATGTGAATTGACCTCCTGAATCCGAATATGATCTCCATTTTGCCCCATCCACCCACCGTTTCTTAGAGACACTCCCCCTATTTTTATAACTGTTCAGTAATTTTATGGCCATGAATTTGATTTAGAGGAGGGAATGGATTATTTTAACCATTAGATATCTTCTGAAGGGCTACAAAATGCATACTTGCCAACTTTTCCGGTTTTCCCGGAAGACTTCCGGTTTTTTAACGTGTCTTCCGGACAGATGATGAAATCTTCCGTTTTTAAAAAAGTCGCGGATATCGTTCGTTTTAAAAAGAAAACCCAAATGTTCTACGAAAACTCCTGATTCCCAATCTTTTTCCATCCATAACATAAATGTCAATATTCATTTCAAACTTGCTTTATGAGATTCTAGAACATGTAAAGAACTAGAATTGTTAAATATTTCTTGCTGATGTAATTATTTTTGCCCCTCCCCCCCTCCCCCTTTCATTTATCTCCAACTAGTGATCAGCAAGCAAATGTTCTGCAGAAGTCTTTTGTTTTCTAACCTTTATCCATCAGCAACATAAATGATAATATTAATTTTAAACTTCTTTCATTAGATTCTAGAAGTAGAGTTGAAAGAGTTTAATATTTCTTAATCTGTAATGATTTTTGTATCCCCCCCCCCCTTCCCCGGATTGTGATCAATGATTAATTCTAGAAACAATAAAGCAATGGAAGTGCTCAATATTTCTCACGTATGTAATTATTTTTAGATCTTTATTACTGAATTTAATGAATCTGTTTATTTTTCCTCAATTAAATTAAATATTTGTATGTCATATTTATACCAAATGTGTAAACATGGGGAAAAAATGAAGAATAATTTTTTCAGGTAGGAAAGTTTTTTCCAAATCAATTTAGGAAAATTAATACTCAGTTGGTTTTATGCACGTTTGAAACTGATAATTAGCTACTGCTACTTTTTTTTTATATGTATGATTAATGCACATACACAAAAATCATATTCTATTTATTTAAAAAATTAGTTATACTTTAACTTAACTAAGTTTTTTGTCTATTGTTAAATAAATTTCTTACAGATTCTGTTTTGTAGATATTTATGTGTTGAAGAGAAATAACTTCATTTAAAACTTTTATATATTTAGTATAATCAATCTATAGTAAAACGTTATTATAGATTGCTTCTAAATATTAAAATTGTAAAACTGTATTGTTTATTACGTCAAAGAGAAAAAAAAAATCATCCCTTTTTTTATGAAATCTTCTGGTTTTTCAACAAAAATCTTCCATTTTTTTATTAAAATTGGTTGGCAAGTATGAAAATGGAAAAGCTTTAAAACATGAACATTTATAGCAAGGGGGAAATTTTATGTAGGATTTGTCTCTTGAAATTAAAAATTATATTTATTTATATTAATCTATTATTATTGTTATTTATTATACATTATATTTTTACTTTTAATTTAAGAGTTAAAATAATTTTTTTCCGCCCTCCAAATCATATTCATGGTCATAAAATTACTGAACAGTGATAAAAATAGGGAGAGGAGATAGCATCCTGAAAAAATGGTGGGTGATTGAACAAAATGGAGTTCATATTTGGATTTAGAAGATCATTTTATATAAGAATCATTAGAAATGCTATCAAGGGGGGGGGGGGGATGCAGCACAGTGTAATTAAACACATTTAAAAGTTAAGTAATGCTTTAAAAATTATAATGTTTAATAAACAGAAAATGATAAATTAACATAACAACCACATAGGTACAGATTTATTTGAAAAACATTCTTGCATTTAGAACATATTTGTACCACAAATTTCAATTCAGTGTTATGCTTAACACGTTTCATCATCAAAATCAAAACTGTATCCCAAGGAAGTCAATATTTTTTTTTTTTTTTTTTGTTTAAATGATTTCTACAATATAACAGCATATTGCTTCTTTCTTTTCCCCACATATTTTAGCCAACACAAAATTTCTAATATTAACAAGGGAAGTATGAATCAGTAAAATTCCTATTGAAACCAAACCAAGCTTAAATTAAAGAACATGGTCGAAAACATAGGGTAGAGTGCAAATTTGCTGAATAACACCCCCCGTCCCATAAGGAGAGATATCACCCTAAAAGTTAAGGGGAGGTACTACCTTAAAAGTTTTAGCGGTTTCATCAAAACCAACAAAATAGAATCTATTAGCAAAATGGCATAGCAAGGTGTCTACTAGGTCATGAAAGTGTCATGAAAATCAACAATGTGTCATGAAAGTCATGAAAAGGTCATGAAATTCAGCAATAGGTTATGAAATTCAAGAACAGGTCATGAAATTTGACCATCGGTTTGAGTCACATATTCGTTCAGGTAACCCAATTTCACCGGTTGGGTCAAAAGCAATTTTTTTCTATTGCAGTTCAGGTTGAGTTGATCAAATTTTTTTTCCTGTGAATTAGGCTGACTGGAGAATATCTTTCAAAATAATTTCTTTAACAGGCAAAAACATAATTCGGCAACACATCCTTTGGTGCATTGTCACTTTGCTTGTAGCACTCGTTTTCAACCTGAAACAATTGTTGAGAGTTTATTGCATTTTATGGTGTTTATTCAAAGTTTTGTACTTATTACTAAACTTGAAGAACATTTTGTACACATGAAGTACATAACACACCTAAATGGTTAAAAATTATTATTTATCTATTTTTCAGATTTTAAAACTTTTAACTTGGCGCATTAGTAATTACATTTTAAATTATTTTACCATGTTTTTATTAACTTCGATTCTTGTTTGTTTGTTTGTCCAGTACAAATCTTGCAATCGATTTTTAATTAAGTTCCCGACTAGCTAGACATTTGAAACTTTCATAATAGCTCAGAATATGGCGACAATGCATTTTTTAAATACTTTTAGTCAACTGGTTCAGGTCCCTGCTGCTGTCAGCAGCGTTTATATGATTCAAGAGAGAATTTATTTAACTAACTTCCCAACTACCTAGACAAGTGAAACTTTCAGAATAGCTCAGAACTTACACGATACCAATGCATTTTTTAAATACTTTTAGCCAACTGTCTCGAGTCCCCGCTGTCATCGGCAGCCTTTATTATATGGTTCAACAGTCATGTAACTTCCCGACTAGCTAGATATTTGAAACTTTCAGAATAGCTGAGAACAAGGTGGTAACTTCCCGACTAGCTAGATATTTGAAACTTTCAGAATAGCTGAGAACAAGGTGACAATGCATTTTTTAAGTACTTTCGGGTCCCCGCTGCTTTCAGCAGCGTTTATCATATGGTTCAAGAATCGTGTAACTTCCCGAAGAACTAGACATTTGAAATTTTCAGAATAGCTCCGAACACGGTGACAATGCCTTTTTTTCAACAGTCATGTAACTTCCCGACTAGCTAGACGTTTGAAACTTTCAGAATATCTCAGAACATGGTGACAATGCATTTTTTAAAGGCTTTTAGCCAATTGCCTTGGGTCCCTGCTTCCTTCGGCAGTGTTTATTATATGATTCAACAATCATGTAACTTCCCGACTAGCTAGACATTTGAAACTTTCAGAATTGCTAAGAACAAGGTGACAATGCATTTTTAAAATACTTTTAGCCAACTGCTTCGGATCCCTGCTGCCTTCAACAGCGTTTATTATATGGATCAACAATCATGTAACTTTCTGACTATCTAGACGTTTGAAACTTTCAGAATAACTCAAAATACGGTGACAATGCATTTTTTTAATGCTTTTAACCAACTGTTTCGGGTCTCCGCTTCCTTCGGTAGTGTTTATATGATTCAACAGAAAATGTAATTATTTAAATTATTTACCTGTTGTATAGCAATAAAAATTTACTTTATAACGTGAATTGCAAGATTTTTAGATGAATTATTAATTTTCTTTTTAGGTTTTGAGTCGGGTGTGGGTCATTAAAATTCTCTATTGTGAGTTCAGGTCGATTTTCAGGTTACTATTATTTACAAAGCATTAATAAACCAGAAGCTTGAAACTATAATTTTAATTAGCCACCTTACTTTAGTTTCTGTTGCGTTATCCAGAGACCTTTCGAGGGAGCTCATCCTCATCTTCGGTGGATTTTTCAAGTGGACCGCTTCTTTCAGCAAGCCTCTTCCTTTCTCTTTGTTGTTGTACTAAATGTTTCCATGATCAGAACAATCCTACTGTCAGCTCATTGCCATTAATTGAATTATAATTCATGAGGATTTGGGTTTTCAGGGATTTTGTGAGGATTTGCTTTAGTGAAACTGTAGAAATCCTCACGAATTATAATTCAATTAATGGCAATGAGACGACAGTAGGATTGTTCTGATCATGGAAACATTTAGTACAACAACAAAGAGAAAGGAAAAGAAGAAAGAAGCGGTCCACTTGAGAAATCCACCGAAGATGAGGGGGAGCTCCCTTGAAAGGTCTCTGGATAATGCAACAGAAGCTAAAGTAAGGAGTCTAATTAAAATTATAGTATTATTTAGTAACGTAAATATATAAGCATGATTATAAATCCATGATTATAAATCCAGTATAGTCATTTATATCTTTAAAAAATAAAATTATCTTCTGTGAAAATCTACAAGCATTCTAACTTTTGTTGCCCCCCCCCCCCCTTCACACACACACACACAAAAAAAAAAAAAATGTGAATTTTTTTTTAATTTATCATTTAATTTTTCTAAAATAAATGTATGCTAAAAATATTTTGTTAATAAAAACAGTATTAATGTATAATTGAATGAACTACTTTTTTCTAATTCAGAATATATTCTATTTTGAAGTATAGGAAAGAGATCGGAATGCAAAGTTTGAGATGTATACACTTTTTAGTTTAATAATTCTATTCTTCTATTCTTAGTCTTTTTGTGGGGAAAAAAAAAAAAAAAAAGTTTGTAGACTTGAAAAAATTTTAATACATATATTTCTCTTCTTAATGCAAGGAAAATAAATGACAGTTTTCAAATTCCCCAAAAAACTAATAACAATATTATAACATTGCACAAATAGTGTACATATGTATGTAGTTATATGTGTCTGTTTTAGATTGATTTCTATTACTATTTACTTAGATTGTTAATAAAAAGAATGTTTTCAGTACAATAATTTAAAAAATATAAAGCAAGTGATATATCAGTAAGAAAAAAAAGAAAAAGAATATGTTAATTTAATGCATAACAGGGGATGTGAAAAAATTGTGCGTAGCATGGGACGTGAGGTCTACAAGACCATGTTACAATAAAATTTCTAAAAAAATTACGAATAGAAATATTAATTTAAGATTTCGCCGATATATTTTATGAACATTTACTTGATGGTAAATGGTCATTATTTTTACATTTTAACCATAAATAAATCCTCATGCAGGCAATTTTACCATTAACGTAAAATTTTCACGAAAAATACGTTTTCAAATTTAAAACAAAATAAAGCAAAATAAGGAGTATTTTTTTTTTTATATAAAAGTACTCCTTATTTGGCTTTTTTTTTTTTTTTTTTTTTTTTTTATGGTATTTTTCATTAATTTAATTTATAGGACAAATTTTAAAATACAAAAATTGAATGTTACAAAAAAAAAAAAAAAAAAAAGAGAGACCTCAAACATCACAATTTTCATTTTTAATTTATTCATCATGTTTTTCAACACATTCTTTACACAGCTTCCTAACATGTTGGAGATTTACAAGATATGCAGTTTTCTTTTTTTTCTTTGGGGGGCACAGGTGGCTATTTTTCTTGGATTTATTTTTGTTTCACCAGAAATTGTTGTTTTATCTTCTGTCTCCCCTTCGTATCCTAAGATACATCTCATTGTTGTGTCCGTAATTTGTGATTTATTCTTGGATTTCAGATTCTATTCCGTATCTGAGGAAGGCAAAGATCTCGTGCTAGTGCGTATAAGAATGCAATCCTAGTCATAATTGGATTGTTGGAGTAGCTTTGATGCAAAATGTAGGAGTTAACTGCACTCATATCTAACAATCTATAGAAAATCGCCATTGGCCAGCGTGTTGTTCTTCTTATGCAGGAATATACAGAACATTTTTCATCCGATGAATCGACCCCACCTTTTGTTCTGTTATAAAAAGCAATTATTTCCAGTTTTTTGGATTTCAGAATCGATTTCTTTAGATTGATGCATGGATGACATGAGAACAACGGCTCTTCATTTTTTTGGTACGTAAGAAATCAATGTAAAATCTTTTGTAAATCCATATCATGACGAGTTTTCTTTTCTTGATTTATTTGGAAGGAACTCTTTAGGAACCTCTTTTCTTTTTATTAACAGTTCCAACATAAGTCAAACCTTTCTTTTTCAGTTCTGATAAAAGTTCCATGGAAGAGAACCAGTTATCTACTGTAATGTTCCTATTCGTGTTGAAAATTGGTTTACTTAACCGTAAAACAGCTTGTGTGGATTTGCTGAATAACTTCAGACTTTCATTATGCGAATATTATCGGAATCTTTTCCACTGTATAAGTAAGCATTATATACGAGCATATATATAAGCTATTACGAGCATCAGTTAGCCACATAATTTTAAGCCCATATTTTGCAGGCTTTTGAGTCATATACATTTTGAACCGGCCTTTGCCACTGAAACCTATGAGCATTTCGTCTACACAAACACTGGATAGTGTAAGCCTTCTGTGAATTTTCAATAAATGAATTTAATAATTTGAGATAAGGGCTGCAGGATGATATTTTGTGGATTTGAATGTCATCGGGATTATCAAATCGCAAATTTAAATCTCTTGATTGGCATAACTGTACAGAATACATCTCAACCAGTTCCGTCTGTAGCAAAAAAACATTCACTATCTTCATGGTTAGATTTGAAGATAGATATGTGTATATAAGCAAACCTAAAAGCGCCCTCAGTTCTGTGATGGTTGTGTTAGAAATTTTAGCTTTACTGGTATCAGAAAAATTTCTACTTTTTCCTATTTTCACATTTGTCCATTTCATTATACTCTCCAACATTTCATTTGTGAAAAGAAGATCCCATCTCTCTTTTGGAGTCGCTTTTCTTCCTAAGTTTTCATAGGAGCGGTGTCCTGGAAGACAAATTATATTATGTGCAGGAGTTTGCATATTCTTTTGCAACTCAAGAAATGACCACTTGAATCATTTTTTTCCGTAATAATATTTAGTTGAAGAAGTTTCGGTCTGTTTCTATATTCTCATTGTCAGATTCAGGAATTTCACAATCTGTGGAATGCAAACTTTTTTGATTATATTCTTCCAAACACTCTTCAACGTCACTAAAATCACTTCCTATTTCTTCTAAAATCTTTTGTAACTCATCTGCATAACATGGATCAGAAATCTGAAAAATGTTTTGCGACCCCAGTCTCAAAGCCATGTTTCTTTCCTTTGCTTGAAATTGTAACGCACTGACGGACGTGAGGTCTCTCAGACCGACTGTAAGAAAATAAAAGAATTTCAAAAGGAAGCAGGTGCAAAAATTTCTAGCCAATGAGAAATCAAGGTCAGTGTCACAAAAAAAGGAGCTACTGGACGAATCCATCCAATAGAGCTAAAAATAGAATAGGGGTGATAGAAAAGAATTTTGAAGCGGTCTCTGAGACCAATGCCCCCAGTTACAAATTAAAAAGAAAGGTTGGATATGTCGATAAAAAAGGTCATGAAAATTTTTTTGAGATCATGAATTTTTTTTCTGTCAAGTCAGTAGACACCCTGTGTGGTGTAGTGGTTAGAGTTTTCAGCTTGAGTGGGGAAGGTCGTGAGATAAAACCCAGATGCATGCTCAATTTTTTTTTTTTTTAATATATATAAATGAAATAAAACAAAATATTAAAATAAGTGAATAATTTAGGGTATATATATTAAATTTAATTAAAAATATATAATGATATATTTTTAATTAAAAAAATTTATTTCAACTAGGAAAAAAAAAAAAAAAATCTTTATAATTTAAATAAATGAAAAATTTAAGGGAAAATATTTTTCTTTATTACACGTTTTTCCCTTGCTAAAGTTTAATTTAAATTTTTTATTAATACTTTATGCCAAAGCCACTAGTAGCAAATGCTGATTGTTTGCTTTTAATTTTGTAATTTTTTTAAAATAAAAATAAATATTATGTTAAATTATTAAATCATTTTATTTGACGTGACAAAAGGTATTTCAAATGAATAATGCTACGGAAAATAATATTTATATTGCATTTTTTTGTCTGCCTTTAATTGCGCTGGAATTAATATGTAAAATGAAAGAACTTTTCTTCTAAATATAATAACTAAGAACGAAGTACAAACTAATTAATTAAAATTAATACAAAAAACCTTTTGCTGACTTCATGTTGTGTCATTAAATTTTTCTGCCGGGTACCTGGCTCTCCTCAGATGACATCCTCTGTGTAGGACTTGAACTTGACTGAAGTGCTGTATCTTCTGTCACCATAAGGTGGCGCAATACGCAGTCGGGTGCCACTACGCCGCTGTCGTTGCAGGCCTCCCTATTGGTTGTGATTTCAAGGGATTCACAGAACATTGTGTAGTGATAATCTTCATAGTTAGCTATTTTAGTAGTTTTGTCAAAATCGATTTTAATATCTTGCTTACTAAACGTTTTGGCTAAGACTGTGTTGAATTTTCAAGTTTTTATATCATGTATGTGTTCATTAATTCTTGTTTTAATTTTTCTTTTGGTAACCCCAATATAAGATCCTGGTTGATTGTTTTGATTTGTAAAAGGAATTTTATAAATCCCTGCGGTTTCTAGAGATGGAATAGGGTCTTTGTCACTTCTAATCAACTGAAAAATATTTTTGTTGGATTTGATAGGGATGTTAACGCCATACTTACTTGCTATATTTTAAATTCTATATTTTGGAGGCTCCACGATCATATGGGATGGATGAAGTAAACTTTAAGGGTTTTTTTTGAAAACTGGGTATTTTATCAAGATTTTTTATTTTATTACTAATTAGTTTATTGACGATTTTATTTGGGTATCCTGCTCTTCTTGTAAAAGCCTTAATTATTTAATTCATTATTGAGATCTTCAGAGATACATTACAAATTAGGAAAGCACGATTAATGTATGAACATATTGCATTGGTTTTATGACGGTAGAGTGTTTTACTATTGTAGTGGATTATTTCGTTACTGTTTGTTGGTTTTTGATATACGGTAGTTTTAATTTTGTGGTTGGTACGCATGATTTTAACATCTAGAAAATTGATTTGCTTATTGATTTCTTCTTCACAGGTAAATTGGATGTCTGGGTCAAAGCTATTAATTTCATTAAGAATTTCATTAAGATCTAAATTTTTATTGATGACGACAAAAACGTCATCTACATATCTGTACCAGAAAAAGATTTTATTTTTTATGTTATTGAGGATTTCATTTTCAAGTAATCTTAATTTAAATTCCTCGACAAAGCCCGAGAGGGGGGATCCCATATTGACACCTTTCATCTGTTGATATATTTTATCATTAAACTTAAAATAATTCTCCTTTAACAAAAAACAGGTAACGGCAGTAAGTATTTGGGCTATTTCGGGGGTCGGAGTAATATTCATTAATTGTTTTATATATAATTTGACAAGCTTCATTAATGTTAAAAGAAGGGTATAAGTTAATTACGTCAAAGCTAACGAAATGATAGTTACTTTTATTTTCAATATCTTAATTTTTTGATAAAATCTTCGGTTGATTCTAAAGAATGCGACGAGAGAATCAACCGAGGATTTTTGTGTTTCTCATACTTCAGCTCTTCTTCGCAAATATCAGCGGAAATCAGCAGTATACTACTGGTGATACTGCTTTCATACTTCTTTAATATGCTTCATAAAGGGTTATGTTTAATTATTTCAATCTAAAATAGAAATGTTGTATTATTGAATAGAGTAGATACTGTGTCTGTCTTGTATATAAGCTGTTCCAGTTCTTTATATCTTATATTTAATCAAATGAAGACTTTAGTTTATAATGTACTTTTATTTTAAATATAAAAATATCCCCCTCCCCCACAATATCAACTTGTATATGAATAAACAGTGATATTCTGAATTGAATTTTTATAAAATCTTATGATTTGACAACCAATATATATATATATTTTATTTATTTATTTATTTTTTTTGATAAAACAAAATTTTATTGTAAAATGCTTTACAATATCTTATTTTATAGGCTACAAATTACCATCATTGTTTTTCTCCATTTTTAACTTTTAATAAAAGTATAAAGAATTAATAATATTTTATTCTTTTTTACTTTAAATAATAAAATATTGTAATTTTATTTTATGTAGATATTCCAGTTTTAGCGGATGGCTATTATGTTGTATGGATAGCTAGTCTTCATTATCAATCTTTACTTCAGTGCGTTATAATTCCTGAGCCAAGTCAGAAACCCCATCCTTCATTAATCAATGCACTCAGTGGCAATTTTAATATTTTACCTCTTAGGCGTATTGGAAATTTTCTTCATGAACCACCTAGATATACGTAAGTATTGATAAATCAACACTAGATATATCTAAGCTCGAATTTTTAGATTTAACAAACACTCTTTGTCAATGAAAGATGATAAATTAACAAAAGTAAAAATATTACAACATAGAAAGCACCAAAAATGATAAATAGTGAAATTGCAGACTGCAGTTTTAACAACATGCATTAGTGCAAAATAGTTAGATTTGTGCTCCTAAATCCTCTTCAGGCCCATGAAAAAATCACTACCCAAAAAAATATTTTTTGTTGCAGTAGTATTGACAATTAAATGGCTGTTATAAAATAAATAAATAAAACTATGTTACTAGTTGTGGCTATTATAAAATTATATTTTCTAATGTATGTCTCTTCATGATTCATAAGCAAAACATCATTTTGAACATGTTACTTTTATCACTGTATAATAATAGTACATTTGTTCCTGTGTTTATTAAACTTTTTAAGACATTATTATTTAAGTTTTTTCCTATATGAATTTTCTAATTTGTTATTTTTTAAAAATATACATGCCTGCTTTTACAATTTTAAACTTATTTTAACTAAATTTGAAGCCTAAGACTGCCTTAACAATATTACATAACTTATAGTTAAAAATTCATATTTGAAAAAAAAAAAAAAAAAAAATTGCATTTTAAATCATAAGTATCAATTTGCAACATGCTTTCATCTGCCATGCTTAACTGTAAACTCTTCGCAAATTTATTTTATGCTGTCATCCACATGAAAATGATGCTATTATAGTGTACTTAATCAGATACTCTTGGTTTTTAAATGCATATTTCTGAAATAAAATAATTTTACTTCTTATTACTTTCTTCTATGTTCATAGAAGAAAGTATTGGATTCATAAAAATTTTTGACCTCAGGTTTATGATGAATTTACACATTTAGACAGCTGTAGAACACGATTTGACCATTTTTAGAAAATGTCTGTCTGTCTGTGTGTATGTGACAAAATTCTGTGGAAACTGTATCTCAGGAACTACTGCACAGAATTTCATACAAATTGGTATGTAGTTTCACCTTGACATAAATTAGTGCCTATCAACTTTTGGTAAAAATTGTCTTACAGGTTGCATTGCCATCCCGCTTTTTCTAAATTTTTAACATGGTGATATAGGACAAATTTTGTATAAATGTGCATAAAGAGAATTATATTTTAGCAATAATTATGAAATTTACAATAATTATTTATAATAGAGATAGTGAACTGGGAAATTTTTTTTGTATGTGTAGGAGCCTCGCCCCCCCCCCCCCCCCCTGGTGGGGAGTCCCCCCTCAAGGGGAGTAAATTTTCAAGATGGGTATCTTTCGAAAGGTCTCGTCAATACCTTTAAAACGAATGGTTGAATTATAAATCTGTGATAATTTAAAACAAAGTTATCGATTTTTTTTTTTACTTTTAACGGAAAAAAAAACTGAAAAAAAAAAATCTTTTTTATTTATTTATTTATTTTAACGAAATTTAACCAAACTTAGTATTTAGTTGGCCCCTGACATAAATTGCTGCTGATTAGATTTGGGGATCCATTGCTCAACAGGTGGCGCTGTGATCGTATTTTTTCTAAATTTTTAACATGACAGTATAGGACAAAATTTCGTATAAATGTACATAGTGAGAGTTATTCTTAACCTGTGATTGTAAAATTAATATGAATTATTGATAATAGTAGTAGTTAATTAGGGGAAAAAATTTTCAAGATGGGTAACTTTCGAAAGGTCTCGTCAATACCTTTAGAACGAATGGTTGAACTATAAATATGTGATAATTTAAAGCAAAGTTATCGCTTTTTTTTTTTTTTTTTTTTACTTTTAACAAAAAAAACTTTGAAAAAAAAAGAATTGTAATTTTTTTAAAAAATATTGTTACTGAGTGAATTTGTACAGGAAAATATAGAAGAAAGTCTTGTGGTGGCCACAACATACTAGTTTTATTAATGTACCCAGTTAGGAATACCATTGTATGAAGGATTATATGTCAATCAAAAGTGAATGCCACAGATGGATTATCAGCCAATAGAGTTGTTGCTTCGATGACGGTATGTTTAATGCTACAGAAACTGCAGATTGCTATTTTACTTATTGCTTTTTGGTGCTTTTTACACTGTAATCTTTTTACTTTTTGAACATAAATTTCCTTTCTTTCTTTCTTTCTTCATTTGCCAATATGATAACCAGTTCAGTGCTTGGAATTGATTTAATGAAGAATTGCAACTTATTAAATAAACACTACAAATTACAAAACTTTGTAACAATCAGGGCTTACACAGACCTTTTGAAAAATAGTGTCCCACTATGAAAAATATTGATCAAGTTTTCAAAAAATGGGGACACTTTTTTTTTTTTTCCAAAAAAGTTCTTTTTTTTTTTTTTTTTTGGGGGGGGGGGGGTGTAACTGCTAATATTTTTTACAAACACAAAAAGTTTTTGAAAATTCCTTTTTACATTTTGAAATATTGCATTAAAAATAAATAAATAACTTTCTAACTTAATTATTTTTTGTCATAGGAAATCAGCACTTACCTCTGTTAAACTTGCATTTGATTATGTAGTTAAAACAACACATTACTGAATAAAATTAATAAAAAGTGCAAAGAAAATTATTTAATGAAATTGAAAGAGGCTTTAAAGAAGTAATAATTATAAGATAAAAAACTTTTTATAAACCATGTTTTTAAACTTTCTGTTGAATCATAGCTATAGAACTAACTACATTAGCACTTTATCAATGCGTATTGCTATGAAATTGTAAATAATTGTATTTATTTTTGTATAAATTCTTTCAAAGAGGCTTAGTAAGTTGATAAAATGTCAATTTTCTGCATTTCCAGCTCTTTTTCGCTTTAAAATAGTTTAAACTTCTCTTTAAAACGCATTAAAAAGCTCCAATAGGCAGGTAATGGATTTGGTGCCAAATTTGACAACTTTTTGCCCTTGGCGACTTTTGGCAAGAAAATTCTTATTATCGATATTCCAAAGATGGACGTTCTAATGTGATTGGTTAAAGAGTTACCGGAAATTTGAATTTAAAAAAAAAAGTTGATTTTAAAAATAAAATATTAATCCTTTCCGAACAACATATATTTGCATCATGAACTACATTAGCACTTTATCATTGTGTAGAAAATCTTTAAAATGATAACGACGTCAATTTTTGCCAAATGCATAATTTAACTTTTAACAATTTTTTAACGCTCACATTTAATTAAATGTATTTATTTTTAGGTCGAAAGAAAATGAACTCGTAAATTTTTTTTGGCAACAATTAAATTACAGCTAATATTTTAATGACTATTTTTATTGCTATTAGGAGCTTATCATTTTCACATTTTAATTAATTAAAAGAAAACTATTTGAAAATTCGAAAATCTGATATCGAAGTATTGTGTTGTCACCGGGTTCTGAGCTACTGTGAAAGTTTCAAATGTCTAGCTAGTTGGGAAGTTAGTTAAAAATCGATTGCAAGATTTGTCCCTGACAAACACACAAGAATCGAAGTTAATAAAAACATGGTAAAAATTATGATCATTTTGACAATAACAATAGACTTTGAACAACATTAATAAAAATAATCTTAAAAAAAGAAAAAAAAAAATCTTTCATTAAAGAAACTTACATTTACCACTTAAAAAAAAAAGTATAGGACCTGTTATCTAGGACCTGCAGGATCGGAAGTAATCAGGATTTTGGTTTTTTTTTTTTTTTTTTTTTTTTATTATTATTAATTTTTCTGAATTATAATACACAACTCACTAACATTAGTACACATATAAAGAAAAACTTACTGGTGTAAGTAAAAGTATGTTATAACTCAGTGAATACAAAAATTTAACATTAACAAACAGATTTTATTCATAGAAGAAATATATATATAGATAGTAATAAACATTTTATAATAATGACAAGATTCAAATTACCTTTTTAGGTGCAGAACAAACAGACACATTTGATGAAGCTTGTAACAAACAATACTGTAAAACTGTAGACATAGATCTTTCTTGATATATATAAAACTTCTAGTAGTAACATTAAAATATTATACATGACACAATCAAAACATATTAATGTAGATATGATGTCTCGCAGTCGCCATGTTGACCAACGAGGAAAAGGGAAAATGCAAACACTACATCCCGCGGTCGCCGTGTTGACCAGCGAGAAAATCAAACGAAGATTTGTAGAAATATATCACAAGAACTTGAAGTCCATCATAGCAAAATGCACTATTATAGGTATGAACCTATCACCACTTAAACTATCAACTGTATAAAGATTTTTAACTTGAAAGATTTCAATTGTATAAAAATTTAACTCATTTAAAAAACTTAACATATTCCAGCGCTAAAAGCTGTAAACAGTTGACAACATTAATGAAACCTCAAACTTAACAATACAACAACTAACATCAATTATCTAAATTTTTTCAAAGTTTTCATCATCGCAAGATGAAGAAAAAATAATGAGATTAAACTCATTTCAAATATAAAAACATAACATTTATAAAGATGTAACAAAAACAACGACAGCTATCAAAGCTCAAACTATGCAGCCATACTGGAACTGATAAAGCTGTCAAGTGCCAAATGCACAAATGCTCAGATGCCAAGTGCTCAAATGCGAAGCTATTCAATTCGCCGTGATCTTTTATACTACCCAAAGTCATTAAATGCATATCAACAAACATCGATAGCGCCACTCAACGGTCAAAGCCAAAACATAATTTATAATAATTATTTCTCAAGTAGTGGCAACAGCAAAAATAGAAAAAATATGCAGACCAAAAGTGGCAACGGTAGAAATGTAAACAAACATCAATAATTGACACGCGAAGTATTTTAAGCAGGCGAAATGAATTTTAACAAAAGGAAAATAAATAAATATCCATTAATTTGAAAAGAAAAGGTAAGTTAAAGCTTTTCCTAGGAAAATAAATATATTTATATATATGAAACTAACAATTTTTATATGTGAAGACATTGATAGTTATCAATGCCCCCCACCGCAGCATATAAAAATATATAAAAAATAGCAGCCACAATAGTTAACCATTCACCAAACACCATCATGTAATTTTCAAAAAGTTCATTACAAAAAAAATTGTATCACTAAACGATACAAAAGACAATTTGATGATTTGAAGAATACCATTAACAATTTTATATATAATCCAGATTCTACGTAATCGAACACAATTCTCCACCATGTAGATATGCAAAAAAAATAATGATATGAAATATGTACAGTATATACAATATAAATAATGCAATTCAGTATATGTACAAGAAGAAATATGATAGATATATACAATATGTAAATGAAAAAATATGATGAAAATATATATATACAAATACATGTACACAAGGCGCCTTGCGGATTTTCACATTCATACCATGAAAAAGAAAATTATGAAAAACATCTACAAAGTGAAGAAACCAGTCCAAAAACTAGAATTTTAAAGAAAGATTACTTTCATAAATTTTAATAAATCATTTTTTGTCAATGGCTTGGTAAACGGGTCGGCAAGATTTAATTTAGAAGAAATATATTCAATAGTAAATTTACCCTCATCAAACCAGTCCCTTATAAAGAAAAGTTTAATATTAACATGACGTGTGTGAAAGTTTTCTATCCTGGACTTAGTAAAACGTATGGCAGCCTGATAATCAGCATATAAAGTAGGTATATCAAAATTATTATCTATAATTTATAAACTAGAACACTCACATGAAATATTATAAAACCAGTCCTTCTCACGAACACAATCACACATAGATACAAATTCTGACTCCATAGTTGAAATTGTGATTCCTTTTTGTTTATTAGTATGCCAGGAAACAGCAGCACAATCCAAAAGAACCAACTGACCTCCCATAGAAACGCAATCATCTCTGTTAGCAATGAAGTCAGCGTCAGAATATGAAATTAGTTTAATTTGTGTACATTTAAGATGGAGTTTATATTGACTGGAAAATTTTATATATACTAGGAGCTTAAGTAAACCTTGCCAATGTTTAATACCTGGATTCTGTTGGAACTGTGAGAAAATGTTAGTGGCATAAGCAATGTCAGGTCTTGTACGATTTGCAATAAAAGAAATACAACCTAACAGACTTTAAAAACGTTTAAAATACCATAAAATCCTTTAATTGAGCAGCATTACGATATATTTTGACTCGCTAGTTGCGGTCGTCATCAGGTTGAAAACTTGCTGCTCTATTGACCATCTTGTCACCGGCTTCTTTATCCTCTTCTTCAGTGCTGACGTCATAATACGTTTTTTTTTTTTTAATTAGTTGTTGCCATTCTTTCGGTATTACACTGTGCTTTCTCTCATTAATAGCAGTGTTAGAAGTTAGAATTTCCAGGGCTTCACGCTTTAAGGCATAATTATGGGAATTATAAGGGGCAATTTTAGTGGTGGTTATAGTATTAGGATCAATTGGGTTATTGATATGAGTACGGGATAGAGAAGGTGGAGGTTCTATTATATTTTAGGTCATTAACGCAGGGCCAGCTCGACCATATAGGCAAACTAGGCGATGGCCTAGGGCGCTCAAATCTAGAGGGCGGCACAATCCAGGCAACAAGATCTATTTTATTTATTACTATCTAACGGCACTTTAGAATAGATAAAATGTAGTCTTGGAAACACAGCACTCATGTTGTGTGAAAATTTTAAACACTTACAATCTTTGTCTAGAAAGGTCTAAAAAGTACAAGTCAGCTGCTATGACTTGGAAACATTTACTGAGTTTTTCTTGGTGTGTTTTCAATTGGACGTATAAAAATGAAGTAAATGGATAATCCTCGAATTGACTTTTCAGGGCATCAGAGTCAATCTAATTTATCTAATGAGAAGCGCTAGAGAAAGAATTACAAACAACTGGCTTGATTTTACCATAATAACGATCTATTTATTTCAGAAACTTACAACGTCGAATTGAGTTTTGAAAACAGTCCGTCATTAAATCTGTCCATCTAATTGTTAACAGCTTTACACTCTATCTAAAAGTCACCAAGTCATTATTTAATGGAGCTGTGCGTTATTGGAACTATAAAGTTTTGACTATCCATTCAAGGGTCTAAATTGTACATCATGTTTTTTATAATTTTGAACTGACATAAAAAGAAAAAATAATAATAATAAGATTTGAAGGAAGCTAGCTCTAACTAGAAAGAAGTTTTAGCTCTTTAGACTAGGTGACTTTGTAGGGGCTATGCGTGGGGGCTTTTTGGAATTTTACAAAGTGATTCTGTTATAGTTTCTTTTTCTAGTAGCTCAACTTAGTAATAAAATGTGAAATTTCGTCTTCAGTACAGTTGATACTTGAGACTAGGTGTTAACAGAAAAAAAAAATTTTTGGAGTACAATTTTGTAAGAGAAAATTAGAGAAAAAATATCATTAGCAAAACAAATTAGGCTCATTTGAAAAGTTATTTTCGTCCGAATCCTAAAGAAACACTATCAGTATAATAATTTGAAAAAACAAGATTTTTCCACCTGAATCTGAATAAGCAAAAATCTTGCTTCATCTTCCAAAATAATTAGTAAATAAACAATAGTTTGATATGAAAGAAATAAAGATTGAGGCTTTGATAAACAGAATATGGAAAATGCTTCCGGTTTCAGTTTGAGTTTATGTATCCTTGCAATGTGAGAAAATTCTATGGGTAATCTGCAGCGAATAGACGACATGACTCTCTGCGTCATTCAAAGTCCTGACGATTTTCTCTTATTTAACCTGTAGGAATCTTCTTTTAATCCACAAACAGTGGAATGTAGCCTATCATAGCACAACTTTTTATCACAAACATTGAAAGTTCTGCCTCGTTCTAGTTGTCCATTCTCGACGAACACAAGCCAGATCATGTATAAAAAATGTTAATTTCCTATTAAAAAATAAGTGAAGAAAGTTTTCGTCAGTACATAACAAAAGACGACGCGCCAATGGTGAAAATGTGACCCAAACTTCACTACTAATACACAACTAAAAACAAAAAATGTTTCTTGGAAACTGTAAAAGTAATTTCGGATTTGATAAACAGGAGGCATTTTCAGAAGAATATATTGCGGTATCATTCTCATCGGAGTCAGAGCCAGCCCAATTACGAAAAATGAAAAAGAAGTTTAATTATGCAGTCAGCTGATAAATCAACACTAAATATCATTTTAAGATTAATTTTTATATTTCTTTTCTTGATACAGCAAGAAATTCGAATGATCAGAAGTTCAAACAGACCAAAAAGATAAATCGTGTTTTCTGATGCCTTTCTAACGATTGTGAGTCGTAAAAAAAACTTTCAAAGTGATTTTGAAATTATGCAGTAAATTAGGAGATTATCTGACTCAAGGAGACTCTATTGATGAAAGTACACTACAGGAAGTTTTGAATCATTTTTGTGAAAACGAACTAGTACATTGCGTATTGAATTTAGTAACAGCAATAAAATTGTTGCTGACACTTCCTGTGTCTGTGGTCAGTGGAGAACTCAGCTTCATATAATTGAAATTAATAAAAACTTACTAGCGTTCTATAGTGGAGTGAGAACGATTTGTAGGACTATGACCATTATCAACAGCTCAAGATGAAGCTAAAACAATTCATTTGAAGGATATTGTTTCTACTACCGCTAAAAGTAGCGCCGATAAAACAATAATATGCAATATGTAATAAAAATAATTAGTTGATTATTTATTACAGTATTTGTATGTGTATAATTGTCTGCGTGTCTTACATTTTTTAAAAATTTGTTTTAATGGGGCGCCACGAAAAGTTTTCGCCTAGGGCGCCAAATTCGCTCGGGCCGGCACTGCATTAACGTGTTCGATTTCGCAGTCTTTAATTTTTCTTTTTGTCATACCGATATAGCTAGCGTTAGTGTTATTATTTTCAAAGTTGAAGTCGATTTTATAGATTCCTGAGGTTTCTTTGGGGTCAATTAAGTCTTTTTCATTGCATATACGTTGTATAATATTTTTATTAGGTTTGATGGGAATGTTTATACCATGTTGGTAGCCTTCGTGTTTTATTTTATTTGCAATACCGTTGCAAAATGGAATGGAGTGAGTATATTTAGATTGTACTTTTTGGGCGTTGTTAATTGTATTAAGGGATTTTAAGCACTTTTTAAAGAGTTTTTGAACAAGTGAAGCACTATAACCGGCACGTTGAGCGATGTTTTTTATAAATTTAATTTCGAAGTTTAAGAGGTTTTTGTTGGAACATATTAATATAGAGCGATTTATGTATGAACGTATAGCGGCAATTTTGTATTGGAAGGGGGTTTTGCATTTATTATTGATTATTTCATTATTGTTGGTTGGTTTGTGATAAACGGTAGTGTTGAACGTATTATCTTTATTTTTAATGATTTTATCGTCTAAGAAGTTTATGCTATTATTAGATTCTAAATCTAAGGTAAATTTAATATTTTGGTCTAAGTTGTTTAATTCATTTAGGAGGTTTTGAGGGTCAATGTGAGCAGGGATGACGGTAAAAACATCATCCACATATCGGAGCCAGATTTTACAATTTTTTATGGTTAAGTCGTGTGCAGAATTCTCGAGGTGACGGAGTTTAATTTCGGCAATAACACCCGATATGGGCGAGCCCATCGGCACACCTCTAGTTTTGAGGAGAGTCTCTCCTCAAAATTAGCACTATTAACAGACACCCACAACTATGAGACCTATATTAGTAAAATAAACCATTTCATTGATATTGATAACTATAACTTACAAAAACGTCACAACAAAAAACTTAAACTTTGGATAAAATGTGAAAAACCTAATGTAATTCTTGAAAACACTCCCCATACCTACCCTTATCTAAATCTCACAAATTATAAATTAAATGCTCACCAAGATACACTTTTAAAAATGGGGTCAAAATTTATCCTTAACGATACTTTCAATACCTTAGATACTATCGCCCATATAGAAACTGCCTTAGACCATATTCCCCCTCAAAAACGTCCACATATTAGAAACACAGCAATTAAATTATTTGAGAAACCTAACTATAACACTTATAACGATAAAGCTGATATGCAATGCCTTAATGATTTAAAAAACAATCGCGACATTACTTGCTTAATGACTGACAAAACTGGTAAAATCACTATCCTTGATAGAAACCAATATAATAAAATGATGTCCGAAACTATTAATAAACTTCAAGTGAACAAAATGGATATAAACCCGCTTAAAAAACTTACCGATAAAACAAAATCACTAATAAAATCTGGAATCTGGCCCGATGATAACCCACCTAAATTTAATAATCATGCTCCCATTATACCATGCCTCTTTGGCAAGTACAAAGATCACAAAACCCCTCCCACCCTTAGAACTATCCAGAACATCGATATTAATTTTAATGACACGCTCGTTAGCTTTGATGTCAAAGACTTATACCCCTCCATAGACTTAAATAAAATTACTAATATTATACAAAATCAAATGTTTGAAAAATACGGTAGTAATAAAATAAGTGAAACATTAATCAGAGCCAATAACCTTCTATTAAATAACTCATATTTCACCTTCAATAATAGCATTTACAGACAGACTAGAAGTGTGCCGATGGGCTCGCCCATATCGGGTGTTATTGTCGAAATTAAACTCCATCACCTCGAGAATTCTGCACACGACTTAAAAATAAAAAATTGTAAAATCTGGCTCCGATATGTGGATGATGGTTTTGCCGTCATCCCTGCTCACATTGACCCTCAAAACCTCCTAAATGAATTAAACAACTTAGACCAAAATATTAAATTTACCTTAGATTTAGAATCTAATAATAGCATAAACTTCTTAGACGTTAAAATCATTAAAAATAAAGATAATATGTTCAACACTACCGTTTATCGCAAACCAACCAACAATAATGAAATAATCAATAATAAATGCGAAACCCCCTTCCAATACAAAATTGCCGCTATACGTTCATACATAAATCGCTCTATATTAATATGTTCCAACAAAAACCTCTTAAACCTCGAAATTAAATTTATAAAAAACATCGCTCAATGTGCCAGTTATAGTGCTTCATTTGTTCAAAAACTCTTTAAAAAGTGCTTAAAATCCCTAAATACAACGTCCTAATATAGTCCCTAAACAACGCCCAAAAAGTAAAATCTAAATATACTCCCTCCATTCCATTCTGCAATGGTATTACAAATAAAATAAAACACGAAGGCTCCCAACATGGTATAAACATTCCCATCAAACCTAATAAAAATATTATACAACGTATACGCAATGAAAAAGACTTAATTGACCCCAAAGAAACCTCAGGAATCTATAAAATCCACTTCAACTTTGAAAATAATAACACTAATGCTTGCTATATCGGTATGACAAAAAGAAAAATAAAAGACTGTGAAATCGAACACGTTAATGACCTAAAATATAATAGAACCTCCACCTCTCTATCCCGTACTCATATCAATAACCCAATTGATCCTAATACTATAACCACCACTAAAATTGCCCCTTATAATTCCCATAATTATGCCTTAAAGCGTGAAGCCCTGGAAATTCTAACTTCTAACACCGCTATTAATGAGAGAAAGCACAGTGTAATACCGAAAGAATGGCAACAACTAATTAAAAAAAAACAACCGTATTATGACGTCAGCACTGAAGAAGAGGATAAAGAAGCCGGTGACAAGATGATCAATAGAGCAGCAAGTTTTCAACCTGATGACGACCGCGACTAGCGAGTCGAAATATATCGTAATGCTGCTCAATTCAAGGATTTTAAGGTATTTTAAATGTTTTTAAAGTTTAATTTTGTCCTTTTATATATTATTCAATCAACCTAACAAATTTCTATAAGGCAAAAGAGATGCTTCATCAATGTCTGATTGAATAACAGGACAATCACTTTTTGAAAACTGTATTCCTTTAACAATAGGTAAGGAGGAGATAGGTACCCGGTGATTTTGAAAACTTTTACTGACTTCATCAATATATTGACTATGATGGATCAAAACCCCTGTATCTGTGTACTCAAACTCCACACCTAACAGCTTACGAGTGACACCCAATATTTTTAAGTCAAACTTCGACTTTAAAAGATTTAAAATATCTTTAGCTTGAGATTCTGTCCTAGCAAAAACAACGATATCATCTACATAAACCAATAAAACAGAGAAATCATAATACGAATATGCACAGTTACAATTTTTAAATTTATTAAAACCAAGTTCCAACAATACTTTATTTAATTCATAAAACCACAATCTGCCTGACTGATGTAATCCGTACAATGCTCTATCTAACTTGCACACCCAATCTTCTTTACCTTTTTCAGTAAAGCCAACTGATTGCCTCATGTAAATCTCATCCTTTAAAGGAGCGTACAGATAGGCACATTTAACATCGCATTGTACGTTAAACCAATCGCAGTATGAGACCAAGAGAGAGAAGAAAAACCTGGCAACAGAAAAATTTCTGACTGGTGAAAAAGTCTCATCATAGGATTCACTCTGGACCTGGTTGAAACCTTGCGCAACTAACCTAGCCTTATACCTAACAATGGTACCAGACTCGTCACGTTTTACTGTGTAAATCCAGCGGTTTCCCAACACAGTTTTATTCACAGGGAGCTTCACAAGATGCCAGACTCCTCTTGTAGCCATACATTCCAACTCTTCCAACATAGCCTCATGCCACTTATCAGACTGTGCAGATTTTAATGCCTGTTTATACGTTCTCGGGACCACCACATCTAGTCAACTAGCAGTGCTGGACGCAGAAGGTATATAATACTAGGGTTGACAACTCCAGAAAAATTATTAAACTTAGAAAAATCAAAATCGGCAGGGTTAAAATTAATGCCATTTGTAGTACAAAACTTCTCAACGTCATTGGGTGACCTTTGACAACACTTCTTGCCTTCTCCATGAGGATAGTAGTAGATATCTACCTTTTTCCCCCTTAGGTCGAGGCACTACCTTTCTGTACCATATGGGATTAGTCATCCAATCAGTAGATAAAGTTTGAGAAGAGGCAGGAGAGACGGCTGGGACAACACCTTCAGTCTCGCTGGGCGTGACCCCAGAAGTACCAGGATGATGGTACTGGTCAATGGACCATGGCTGTTTCTCTGGGACAAGCACCAACTCGAAAAAAAGTGTCCCATCACCGCTCCACTGCGTGAAACATCACTGCTCTTGACAAAAGAAACATTTATGGTTTCAACAACCTTTTTCTCATCCTCTAACCAGACTCGATAACCACGGGTATGTAAAGCATATCCCACGAGGACTCCACGCTTAGATTTGGAATCTAATTTGTGCTTGCACCTGACCTTCGGGACACCGACATAAGTTAAAGTACCAAATGGTCTTAAATGCCGGACGGAAGGCTTATTTCCTGAATAGAGCTCAAGTGGTGTTTTGGTGTTCTTACCATGACAAATTCTGTTCCAAGTGTAATTAAAATGCATACATGCTTCAGGCCAGAAATCATCAGACAATCCACTAGATTTTAGCATTGCCCAAACACAATTCATAATCGTCTGGTTGAACCTCTCACAAACCCCATTTTCTTCTGGCGTATAGTTATTAGTCAATTCATGAATTATACCATTTTCTCTACAAAAAGCCCTAAAAGAATCATTTTCAAACTCCTTACCATTATCAGTACGTAAAGACTTTAACTTGGTTCCTAAAAATCTTTCAGCCCTCAGAACATGTCTCTTAAAGACCTCAAAACACATAATTTTTCCTGGATAGGGTAAACTGATGATCTTCCAGAAAAATCATCTATTATAGATAGAAAGAAACTTTCACCTTTTTTTCCAGGAATTTTAATTTGACCCCAAGTATCAAGAAAAAGTCTGTGTAAAAGATTTTTGGAAGGACTCAAAGGCTTAAAAGAAACACGGTTGTGCTTACTCACATGACAAGGATCATAAAAAAAATGATCAACAGATTTTAAGTGAGGCAAGCCTTTAACAGCAGAATTACGAATAGTGTTAAAAATTAAATCAGGGCTAATATGATCAAAACGTAAGTGCCAGGTATTAAAATTATTTATATTGGCAGATTTTATTACAGGCGAAGCTGAAATTTCAGCATTAACATTTACATTTTTATTAGAATTCTGCCCCCCCAGTCAATTTAACACTATGCTTGCCCTTGGAAAAGTATAATATATCCCGTCATGGAGTTTAGCTGAGAAAAGAAAATCATACTTGTTGACCACGTTTAGTTTACCAGCCTCACCAATAAATTTAGCACTGCCCTGGTTGAATCTAGAACCACTCAAAAATTTTTTTCTTAAATTTGGAGAATATAAAACATTCCAAAGTTTAATATCAGTTCCATCAAAATTTAACTCAACCTCGCCTTTACCAGTAATGGGAAAAGTAACTCCGTCAACAGCCACGTGTAAGTCATCACCAAAAATTTCAGAAAAGTTACAAAAAAGAGCTTTATTTTTGCAAAAGTGGTGAGAAGCTGCTGTATCGAAAGCCCAGCTTCCCTCTCTATCAGAACCACTTAAATTAGCTTCAGCTATGAAATTTTGAACTTTACTGGTGGGAGTTCTATCACGTTTTGGCTGCTGACCGGAGCCTCCCCCCCCCCCTTGAAAAGTTACTTTTGAATGGTTTTTCTTTTGCAGCTAGATCATTACCCAATTTAACCCAACAATCTTTAATCACATGGCCTTTCTTGCCACATCTCCAACAAGTAAAAACAAGCCTCTTTTTAAATTTTACATTTTGGGCCTCAATTGAACACTCAATTTTATTTTTATCTAAACTTCTAAGTTGGAGACGTGTCTCCTCAGTACAAAGTTCAACAATGATCTTTTTGAAATCAAAATCCTTATCAGGCCAACAAAGAATCTGTTGAACAACTTGATCAAATTTATCAGGTAAATATCTCAAAACTTGGAAACAATTACTCATTAATTGGTTTACCAATAGATTTTAATTGATCAGCAATTTTTGAAATTCTAGCTGCAAAGACCCCAATAAATTCGCCAGGTTCTACAAAACAAGTCATTAACTCAGAAAATAATTTCATGTGATGGCTTCTACTATCTGGTTGGAAGTTAACTTTAAGGATTTTCCACGCTTCTGAGGGGTCAGTACATTCACTTATAAGACTTCTAAATTCTGTTTCGATATTCAAATACAAAATTGACATGGCAGCATTCTGCCTTCTTTTAAAGTCATTTACTGCCTCCTCAGTCACGGTTTCGTTAATTTTAGGTTTTACTTCAACACCTGTAGAAATGTAAACAAACATCGATAATTGACACGTGAAGTATTTTAAGCAGACAAAATGAATTTTAACAAAAGGAAAATAAGTAAATATCCATTAATTTGAAAAGAAAAGTTAAGTTAAAGCTTTTCCTAGGAAAATAAATATATTTATATATATGAAAATAACAATTTTTATATGTGAGGACATTGATAGTTATCCTACTCAGTCGATTCACATACGAGGTCACAGACTCATCGTGAGACATATCACCTCCTATAAACCTGTAAATAATTTCATATGCCTTGCTCATGAGTCTGACAAAAAAATTTTCCTTAAAGCTTCCCATGCTTTCACTGGATCACTAGAATTTTCAATTATACACCGGACTTCAGGAGCTAGATGAAAATAAATAGTTGACAGAGCAAGTCTTGAGCTATGAAGTCTGCAATAAGCTTGGCTATTTCTGGTTTACCATCATCCTCTGGCAATGTCTCTTCTTAGCAACCAATCCTCAGCAATTATCTCTTATAAGAATAAAACAAATATCTTTTTGACAAGTAATATAATTACTGGCATTTAATTTTGCTACAGAAGGAGTTAAGCTCACTGCCATTGCTAAAAAAATATGCTACACATCTAAATTGTAAACAAGGGAAGACTAAAAGACATGCCCATAAGTATAACACTAGTATATAACCCCGTAAAAAATGACGGAATGTGAAATCAATGAACGTAGTGAATCAACGAAGGCTTTGCCTGCTTCACTGGTCACTATATTTAAAGGAAACTCTTTTATATCGCTTTATAAACAAAATTAAAATTTAAAAAAAATTATGAAATTGCTCAAAAGCTCGCTTCCCGCTGCCTTCGGCAGCAACCCACTCATTTACAGACTCTCGAGTGCCTGTGACAATAGCTTACCAGTGGGCTACTATTTGGGTGCTTATCAGATGACAGTTTAGAAATGGACAGTATCGACCGCAGCAATTTTATATTTAAACCGCAGTTACATATGAATAACACGATACGTGGTGTACATAATATTTTCTTTCACATTATTTTCTACATTTATTTGATTTATTCGATCAACTATAAAATGACAACAATTTCACGCCAAATATACTACTACAATATGCTATGATCGGCAACATCTATTGCATGATACAATTAATTTTTTGTTGTTATAATAGTAGTTGGTATATAGAAAAAATAAATATGTAAATCTGATCATAGTACCGCCTTAATATAGCTCCCCTTGTCAACTTTTGAATTTTTATCGCCATTTTAGACAAAAATACATAATTTCTATGATTATTTTTTCTCTTACTTTCTTTTTCCTTTCCTTTTCTTTCTTTTCTGTTTTCCAATATTTTATAATTTATTTATATTTTTGATGTGCTAACTTGGTTTAAAGTAGCTTTCACAAAAGGAAAATTCTTGGCGAAAAATGTCCGATCAATTTTAGCATCAACATTTTAAAATATTACTCAGGATTGATTATCAATGAATTAGCTTTCATGCCAAGCGTGATTCATCCGTGCCAAAAATGTTTAAACAAAACAAAAAATAAAAAAATCTAAAATTGAAGTATATTAAAAAAGGTTATGGTTGTTTTTTTACTCCATTTTCATATTTTCATATGCATGAGCAAATTTAATCCATATAATATTTCTCTAACGTGGTCCAGTTATGATTAATTTTTTTTAGAAACAATACGATAGTGACTTAATAAAATACGCGAGGATAAAAAAATAATACATAAGCAATATTTAAGCACACGGACTCAATTCAGTGACCCAATAAAAAATGACGACATTTGTATGATGAGATCATTTTATAGAAAAAATGTATTTTTAAAGGTTGCATTTTTACAAACTTTGCAAGCGTCATTTTAAATCTAGCAATATTTTAATGATATAATCCCCATATGAACTTTTGTCATAAATTGACTAAAAAATACAATAATAAAAAGTATAACCAAAATAGGTACTAAGTTTTTTTAACACAAAATTATGCAAAAATAAATAAATAAATAAAAATGTATTGCCAACATGGTGACAAAAATTTAAAAATCACCATGAGGGTCTTATACTAAATCTGTCCTGCATCACAAAGTATGAAAATTAGGTCGTTAAACATGAATTTTATTTTTAAGTCTTTCGGGAATGATATTTGGTTTGATTATCATTAGCATTTCATCTCACAATATTAATTACTTTCTAGTAATAATTTGGCTTCTGAAAAATTAAAATTGGATGGGAAATTTGACTTTAAAATTTGAAACTCATAAACCTTAGGGTAAATAAGAAAAGAATGAAAGTGCGAAAGTTTCGCATGGATTTGCTATAATTTTATAATTTATTTTTCTCATGAAAGCGTATTTCATTTTATGCTAAAGAATAAATAAATAAATAAATAAATGACTGGTAAATTTTTTTGGCAACAATGATAAATTTAAATGTCCAAATTTGAAGTTATTGTCAGGTTATTATTTTCATATTTTAATTAATTTTAAAAAATCTAATCAAAACTTCATTACAAATAAAGTACCAAATGAAAGGGACTTTTTTCCTGAATCCGTCAGACTAAACAGCTTATCAATCGGATAATTAGATTTTTTTTAAATTAACTAAAGTATGGAAATTAGGTCGCAACTTGCTATATAGATGAGTATGAACCGAAATCATCATCTCACTTGCAAACTATATATATAAAGATACACAAATAATAATAATAAATAAATAAATATAATCTATTTGGGTCAGAACAACCAAACACTTCATCAAGTGAGAAAACAGTTGTCATTAATGCTAGTGCAGCTCATGTTTTTTTTTTTTTTTTTTTTTTTTTTTTTGTTTGTTTGAATAAGGATCATGCTTAATTATTTCAACTTGAAACAGTTGTTGCAATACATCGGTTTATTTATAAAGTTCTTATAATTCATTGTTCAACATTAGCTTTTCAGTGCATTTTACTACAAAAATTTTTAGAGTTTTCTTTTGCCTCTCAATAATAATGTCTTTAGCTATATAAATATTCCATTTAATTAATTAATATAATTTCCTAGCTTAATATACAGAATAATTAAAATTTATCTGATAATTCCTGTTCCACTCATCAGACTTGTGTGAAACTTCAAATATCTATTATGTAGAACATGCAGCTGATATTTATAATCAAAATTTCACCAACAACTTTGTTAAGCTTGATGCTATTTCACTGTTGATGCAATAGATGACACTTTTTAGCTTAAAGCAGACACAAATGAGTTTTGCTATAAAAACAACTCATACATGTATTTTCTTGTTCAGCAGCATAACTACTGAGAGCAAATAAATTGTTTTAACAAGAGGATTAATTTTTATTCATTTTACTGTAATTCTAAGCCCCATGATCTACTTAAATAAGGTATGCCACATACTAAAGAAACATGAGACCAAACTGAACATGATATGCACAAGCAGGATAGCCACTAGTCTGGGAAAGTCAGAGAATTTTGACAGTTTTGTGGAAATAAACCCATGCTTGCATCTACTACGAAATATAGTGTGATTTTTAATTTGGTTTCCCCTGAAACATTATTTGCTAAATTTAAGAGTAGTGTTGCTATCCCAGAGTAGAATCAAAAGTTTAAAAATTAATAGATTAAAAAAAAAGTATTGCATTAAAATTGTTAAATGCAGTCGAACCTCGTTAGCGTGAATTAATTTTAATATGAACTGTTTCCACGATCCCCATCAAAATGAAGATTAATTTCTGAGTTACTGTAGCATAAACTACTGATTACATGAACAAGTTTTTTATTCCTTGTGAGATTCACGTTAACGAGGTTCAGTTGAATTTGGTAAACCAATGAACATTAAAAGGGTAATATACATTTGAAAGTTCATTCAGATCCAATCAATAGAATAGGAAAGGAGTTATCAGCCTTTGATTACCATTAATTTAACCACTCTGTATACCTTACTCATAACTGAACACTTGTAGAATATTTAATCATTTATATGGTAATATTTTTTTTTTAATTTCTTTAAGGTGGGATGAAGTGAAACAAATTAGTGCAACAGCGTCAGAAGTTTGTGATAAGACATTTGTATTTGCAATTGAATTGCATCGTATGAAAACAGATGTCGTCCACGCACACTTGCAACGAGCTTATGTCTGTCCTCCAGAACAACTTGAAGAAGCCATGGCATCTGACAGAGTTTGACAGCATCTGCTGTACATTTTTAATAATGTGTATATAGTTAAATTATTTTATCACAGTATTTATTAGCAATCTTCACTGTACATATATATTGTATAAACTATGACTGTAAATATGTATATATTACTTTTATAAAAAATAAATTGTTTTTTTACTTTTATAGAAAACTGAAAAATTAGTATATTTTTAATTATATATAAATAATTTTAAATCCATCAAAATATTTACACAATTATTATTTTTCTTTCTTTCTTCTCCATCTACATTAATGTTTGTCATAACTTACGTTTTAGAGATAAATTTAAACGCATGGAACAACAAATATTTCCAAGCTGTTAAATAATTATTAACTCCCAAGGATTCACAAAGTACAGAGTGGTTATGATTAAACTTTCCCTATAAACAGCATCCTGTACACAAACGGGTGAATGAAATGCAACGATAATTGGCATATAGACTATACAAGAGATGCACTCATGGAATTTTGGAAAAAAAAATTTTTGTTCTAAAATATCTACCAGAGGGCATCTTTTCCAGAAAAACATTAAATTCAATACAATAAACGACCAAAACGGAATACAGAAACAATATTAACATTTATTGACTAGTTTCTGATCACCTTGTCATCACAAACGTTTCACAGTAGAGAGCCAGAAATTAGCCAACCTAAAATCCACTGTAGTCCGAAATCTGCACAGCTTTTTTGATACAAACAGTGAAATTTAAGTTACAAAACCGCAAATCAGAATTTTTGTAAAAGATCTTGAATGCAGATTTTGTGCTCGCATTTTATGATTATAATAATAAAAATACGAAAAACTGCAAGAACCAAGTTGCTGATAATGAAATTATCAACAGTATATTAAATTAATCAAAAGAAAATTATGATTATTATCCATAAGGAAAACAATAAACTAACTTTTAAAAATGCTATCTGATGAAGGCATTGTTGTAAGAAAGAATTCAGTTAAATTCTTTGAAAAATAAATTTCTGTTACAAAATAAGAATTGATGACTATTTACAATAGACAAAAAAAAAAAAAAAAAAAAAAAAAAAAAAATTCAATAATGTATATGTGCATGTTCAAGTGTAGTTTAAAATAAACTGCATATGAACAGATTTTGTCTAAATTTGATGAATATTTTTTCATTTTTATTTATTGTTTTTATTATTATTTTTTTTTAGTGAAATTGTGTTGTTATTCACTAGTATATGTTTAGTTTGATTAATATTCTGCTTTTATTATTCAAATTGAAAAGTATTTTTTGTGTGTTCCAAAATCTGCCAAATCCTAAAATTCGCATATCCTTTGGTCCCGAGCTGTGCAGATTTTTGACTCTCTACTGCATACCCTACCTGTTTTGCATAAAGCTTCCTCTTCTTCACAAGCATGCAAATCTTGACATTTTTTCCCCTAGAACTGACAGCTTTTCCTGGTTTTACATTTTACTACTCATAATTCTTGTTCTGGATTGTTAATATTGTTTCTGTATTCCGTTTTGGTCATTTATTGTATTAAATTTAATGTTTTCCTGGAAAAGGCACCCCCTGGTGGACATTTTGGAACAATTTTTTTTTTTTTAATTATTATTATTATACAAATCACAAGAAGTACTAATCATAATTAAAATATGGAAAATTTTTGGGACACCCCCCCCCCCCCCTTATCAGAGGCTGTTCTCTGGCAGCTTGTTTCTTTCTGGGGAACTTGTTTCTTTCTGTTCAAAAATCCAGACCAGTTATGGTTAATGTCTTGTGCTGGGTCAATACCATTACAAGAAAACGGGTTAGACAAAATTTCTATTGCTTTGCAATTCGAAGTGTAAGTTGCGTTATTGTAGTTTCCTAGTTTGCGAACATCCTGAAATTTAATATTGATATTCTCATTTGCGTTGGTCTTAGTGAGCGTGGTGGTAATTTTACCAAATTTGATATCGGGAGCATGTTCTTTTATTCTACTTTTAATTTTATGTTTGGTCATACCAATATAATCCCATTATTTCTATTTTCTTTTATAAAAGGGATTTTATAAATACCAGAGGGGGGGGGGTTCTGGCAATTTTCCATCTTTAATGAGTTTTTTTTTCATTTTTTCATAAAGCCTGTTATTGGGGGTCGTTTTTTATCTCTTCAGAACCAATTTCCTATATTGTGTGTTCCATCTTATTTATATAATCGGATTTATTCATAATTACTAATTTTTTGGTTTTGTCCTTTAACAAATATATAATTTTATCATCATTTTTTAAAGCTTTTAGCTCTTTAAGATCTTCACAATTGATATTATTATTTTTAATTTTTTCAATCAATTCCTCCTGGGCAATATTCCTAATTTTATCTCTATGGCTGTAAGGGATTTTTGCTATAGCGGTTTCTATTCGTGCAATACTGTCTTTTAAGTCAATAGGCTGATCTAGAATAAATTTTGGACCCAATTTCAGGAGCGAATCAATATGGACATTAATTTTGAAATCAGGAAGATTAATATAGTCATATACAGTGGTGCCGGAACCGATATGGCAGGTATGGCCATCGCCATATGGGTTAAAATTTTCATATGGCAAATACGAATATATCTTAAAGAAAAAAAAAGTGTTTTTTGTTATTTTTGAAAAAAAAAAAATAATTTTTAAATTTCATTAACATGCTTAATATTAATAATCTATAATTTGATTTTTTTTTTTTTTTTGAAACCTTTGTAATGAATTTTAATATTTTCTTCTTCCTTTCATTGCAAACTATATTAGTTTTTCTTCGTAGCTTCTCTTGCTCCGTGTTTGTTACGCGAAAATAACAGCAATTTTGAAAGAAAGTCATCAGTCACTCTGGAGTCATCGTAACAAGTTCTTATCTTACTCAGTGGTGTCGCCATAAAAAATTTCAGGGGGGGGGGCGGGGGGCACAACCTGAAAAAATATTTTTTTTTAAAGTAAAATTCTGATAGCATAGTTTTAAATGTAAAAGAAAAAATGGTTAGTAGAATTTTCCAGGGGGGGGGGCAAGTGCCCCCCCTTGCCCCATTCTGCCGACGCCCATGATCTTACTCAGATTCAGGGTTGGGGTGAAGAATGTAGAGGTTGGAGGTCACGTGTCCGTCATAGAACTGTCCCCTTCTGTGTTCCCAGAAACAGGTTCAAGGAAGTGCAGGAAATATACTAACCATTCACTAACACTACACTTATTCTATTTTTACTCGTTTCCATGAATGTGAATCAAATTATTCGTTTTACCTGTTTTCTATTTTATTTTTTTGTACTGTTTACCAATTTAAAAGTTTTTCGAGAACTCCAGACAAGAAATACAGAAGGTAATTATATGATTTATATATATATTTTTATATCAGTGTGGATTGAAGCAAAATTTTAGACAAACTTTTGCCTTAAATTTTCGTTTTCCTTTTTAAAATCGGACCCATACAGTAAAACAAGAACGAAAAATCATGCAGTGCGCATTGATTATTAACGCTTTCCAACTGTACATACTTGTTGTATTGTATAACTTTCAATATTCTTTGCCTATATTATCACACTGCAGACAGCAGGACTGAAAAGTATACAGATTGACTAATTAAATTGCAACATTCATGCCTACTTTGTTCGCCTGACGAAGGGTCGTGTTTTCTTTCAACTCGAAACAGTTGTTGCGAGTTCATTGCACCTTATTTTGTTTATTCAAAGTTTTGTATCTATTACTTTAAAACGCTAGTACCGTGGCTTATTACTTTTCAATCTGGTTGGAAAGTGTTAACAATGTATGCATATGCAAATTTCATATACAACTATTTATGAATAGAGAAGACACCATCGACCATGCCCAGTATTTTTATATATCTATATATATATAGAATTGAGCCATTTTGTCATTTTCAGAGAATAATAAATATGATGTTTTAAATATAAAATTTATATTTCAAATTACCTTTTCATGTTTTACTTTTTTTTTCATGTTTTTATTATGTACATTTTTGAAGATTATTATTAAAATGAATACTAGAAATATCTCCCTGACAGCAAGCAAATTTATAAACGCTGTTTAAAATATATTACACAAATGAAAATTTAGATATTATATAATTTAATTCGACTTGTGATTTTAAACAATATTTATTCAGAATGGTGGTTTTAATATAAATATGTGTGTGTGTGTATGTTTATACTAAAATTAAACATTGTCTTATTATTATTATTTTTAAAAATTAATTCTTGAAATTTTAAATAAAATTTAATGTATAATTTACTTAAAAATATATTTTAAGAATACAAGTGTAATTTTTTAAAAAAAATTTTCCATCTTATATACAGATTAAAAATATCATGTTGGCTTTAAATAGTGCATTTAATTAGCACAAGTGATGTTTCCCTTATTTTTGTATTTGTAAACATTCATGACATTTATTTCTAAAAGGCTTTATTTGCTATATATGTAACATTCCTAATCTTTATTTTATCTGAAGTAATATACATATATATTTTAAGACATTATAAGGTATATTGTTCAATTATTTATAATATTATGAATTTTGTAATAACTATTATTCACAATTATATTTCGAGGAAAAAGAAATCGTATATAAGCAAAAGGTATCCTTAAAATTCAACAAAATTGGCACATTCTTGGGCAATTCTTAGAGCAGGTCTTCAAGATGAGATTTATATATCATAATTAATATAAAAAATTATTCTATGTAATTTCCTGTGTTCTTAATTTCATGACACACGAGTAAAATCCGCTGAATATTTTAAAAGGATTTTAATGTATTTTTGCATTTAAAAAATTGAAACTTAAAAGCAAAAAATAAAATAATACTATTTTAATAGTAAAAAATTAAATGATAATCATTATTATTAATTTTACATGAAAATAATACATTTTTTTTTTTTTTTTTTTTACTCATGTATGAACAGAGAAAGTATTGTTATAGAGTAAAATTTCCGAAAATATGTTATTGCTATAATTATACATTTTGAAATTACCTGAATCCAAAATTCAAGTTTTTAGTTATTGGTCAGCGTCTCTTTGAGTCTGTTATCAGTATAACACAAAAATAGTTATTAACATGCGTTGATGTTGATAGTAAGGCCGATTGACTACACAAGGGTCCTAGACTTAGGGTTATATGCCATGTTTGAGAATCTTCTAAGGGTTCCTAGCCCGTATTCACGCGAGTTTCTGAGAAAGCCACGAAAAAGTTCTAAAGGCTATGCTGACGAGCACGACCTAGAATCCAACCTGGCACTTCCTATCTACTAGCTTTGAGTAAAGATCCACACGGTCACTGGTGGTGCCAGATATTAACAGAAAATCTAAATAAATTATTCCAAATTTGCATCATAAAGGAATGTTATTCGAAACTTTCTATTAATATTGTCCAAAATGGTTCATGTACAAGAATGTAGAAAAGGGATTAAATATACTTCGTCTATGGGCAAAATTTCTTGTTTGTACATTTCATTATATTTAGACTACACAAATGAAATTAACGTATAGTTGTTAGATACACAAAAACATTATTCATATAGAATACGGTATGAAAATCATTGCATTTATCCTTCAGTTGGCTTTTCTGATTTCTGTTTCTGATATAAAGATTTCAGATACATGAGTAAAACTATGCTTGGATTCTGTTTGAAGTTCATTTCAAGTTAAATTATGATTTTTTTTTTTTTTTTTTTTCCCATGCTAAATTTTGGATTTTTAAATTTTGGACAATATACAGGACTACTCAAAATTAGTCAAATAAATTTCAATGACTGGTGTGAGTGAAATTTTCAGAATAATTTGACATATATATATATATATATATATATATTAAATAACAGTTTTACATGTTTATGAATGAAGTTACAACATTTAAACAAAGATTTGGATGGAGTAACAATCTCGGTCATGCAGAAAATATGCACACTGCAGTTCCTCTTATTTAAAGCCTTAAAATGTAATAGCATGACTATAATAATGTTTAAAGGGAGACGAAGGTACAGGAAACCGGAGTGCCCCTTTTAATCTAAAACAGTTGGAAAAAATAATATTTGGACATTTTTTAAAGTATTATTAGGTTGAAAAATAAATGAACAGACAAACAAAAAAGAAGTAATGTTTGAATACTGGGAATCTTATAAAAAGTTGATATAGAGGTTTGAAGAAGCAATTGCTAATAACTGATAGCGGTAGCGAAAAATGATTCTGCTGGCAGCAAAAATTACAATTAGCTTCCAAAAGTGAAAAATACCAGAATAGAAAAAAAAGTTTGTTTTTGAAGAACTTCGATTAAGGAAATTTAGTTTTGACAGTATTTTAATTTATACATTTTTTAATACTTATTCGATATTTCGAAATCAGTTTATTAAAAAATATGCATAGATCTTTATCTTGAGGGGAGGAGGGCATTTACATAAATAATATCATATGAGAAAAAAAGCAAAGTAATTCCCAAATTATTCTGGCAAATATGATTTTTACACTCAATTTTAATAATTGATTTTTAATAATTTTTCTTTAAAAGTATAGTGGATGATGAATATCAGTCTTTGAAATTACTGTCTATTATTTCAAAGACTATTTTTGAAAATTTTCATATGTGCACATTGAAATACTACATCAATAGTAAATATATTCAAATTTCTCAAAATCTATTAAAATTTATAAAAAAGAAATTCAAAATTTTGAATTTTTTAAAAATGCTCCATGCAATTGGGTTTTAAATTTCCCCTCGGTTTTACATTATTTTAGTTTATAAAAATGTCTTAAACATATTGTTACAAAATTGTAAATAATTGTGTTTATTTTTGTATAAATTCTTTCAAAGAGGCTTAGTAAATTGATAAAGTGCTAATTTTGTGCATTTCTAGTCGTTTTGGCGTTAAAATAACCTTATTTTCCCTTAAAAACGCATTAAAAAGCCCCAATAAGGCAGGTAATGGATTTGGCACCAAATTTGGCGACTTTTCCCCACCTTGGTGATTTTTTTGGCGACCTTGGCGAGAAAATCCTTATAAGGGATATACCAAATATGGAAGCTGTAAGTTGATTGGTTGACCACTTTCTAGAGTTTTCTCGAAAAATCTGGGTTCCATGGAACAGTATATAAGAAGCGCTTTCTCGCCAAGGCAGTTAGTTCAGTTCAGTTTTCAGCCAGCTTCGCTAGTGCTTGCATCGTTTGAGCCTCTTTGAAAGAGACTTGCTTTAAGTGTTATTGCTATACAGTTTGTACTGTGGATTTGCTATTGACAGCTGTTGTTTAAGCTGTGTTTACTGGTTTATTTGAAGCTGATACTTAGTTTATAGACCCGTATTTTTCTGGAACTTTCTGTGAATAAATTACTGAATTTTTGTAAGTTCGGCCTTTCATTCTCGGACAACTCACGAACCCCCAAGCACGCAACAATATTTATAGATTGATTGGTAAGTAAATTTTTGAAGTTATACTTTTATGTTTGAGTGCTTAAATTTCATGCATATTTTTAGCATTCAAACATAAAAATATTCTTAAAAAAGTAAATGAATGTAAAATTGAAGGGAACGTTTAAAAATGCAATCGCATAGACATGGAGCATTTTAAAATTTTCTTTAAAAAAAAAAAAAAAAAAGTTTATTTATTCTCTGAATTTTAATAGTTTTTGAGAATTTTTAATATACTTTCACCGGATTTCAGAATAATTTAATTCCATTTAATCGAATAATTTAGAAATCATAATTAAATTGACCTGTTATTCAATTTTAGATTAATTCAATTATATTCTCGTATTCAAATACAAATTAATTGAATTACATTTTATAAGATGTAATGGGAATTAATTTGTAATTTCATTACAGGTTAATTTAATTATTTTCGAAAACTTAATTGAAATTAACCTGTAATTGTTTGCGAACACGTGAAATTACAATTTGAAAAATGTAATGGAATTAATTGTCAACTGCATTACAAGTTAAATGAATTAAACTGTAAAGAAACGTAATGGCATTAATTTATAATCCATTACAAGTATTTTCAAATACTTTTGTCAATTGTAATTGAGAGTGATTTCATTTTCATTACAAAATAATTGAATTATAAGCTATGTAAAAGTAATTCAATTTATTTGTAATCAACTACTCGTTAATCGATTGACAGTAAAATAATTATAATTGTAATTTAATTGTAATTCAATTACTTTTTAATCAATTATGCCCAACACTGAATAATGTAACGTTTACATGTTGTACTTTGCTAATTTAAGGAGTTTTAAGAACCTGGAATATTTCTATTTTGTATGCATCCTACAATCGATTTACAAAAATCACAAGTTTTTGTGACTGTTTCTTTTTTGTTGATCCAATATCAATAAATCACTATTTGCAAATGAAAGTTTTGTTTGAGCCTATTTCAAATATACAGAAAATTGCCTGCCTTACATTAATTAAATTGTCATTTTAAACATAAGTTCTAGACAAATTATTTTTTATAAATGTGAAAGATTTAAATTTAATATTAGATGGCCTGATAAACCATTTTTTATAATTCGTAAACTTTTCAAAAATTAGTTTAAAGCATTAACTTAGAAAATGCTTTACGAATCTGACACAAACAAAATACAGAAGAACAAATATATTTATTTTATTGCCATGTTTTATACATTAGTATTTATTTGTAAGCATTTGCTTTATGCTTAGGCAAAAATACAAAGTTTTCTGGAACAGGTCCCAACAACATTTCACTAGAGATAAAAAGAAAGGAATATATAATTTAAAAGATAACAGAATAAATAAACATATGTATGATTAGTTTATGAATGTTTTAAATAATTGTGTCGTCTTGTTGCAAAATCAGCAAACTCCTTCAAATCAGAAAATGCATTTTTTTTTTCAAGCTGTAAGTAAACATTCCCACCATCTGTAAACAAGAAACCATTCCAAAGCCAGTTAAATCTCTGTGTTATGTGTATTTGAAAATCACAATGTGCTCTAAAACCAGTCATCTTAAAGTTGGTGAGTTTCAAAGCTGGTCATCTCCATATCCGCTAGAAGAAATATCTCCTAATCAATCATATAACACTGGGATTTGTCCAGCTTTGGCATGGTTTCTTTCAACTAGATAGTAGAAACTTTTACTTAGAAGTATTGAAAAATGTATTTTCTGATTTCAAAATATTAGCCGGTTTTGCAATTAGATGACACAATTAAACTGCTATTACTTTAAAATTCATTAAGAAAAATAAATATAATTTACTTACAGTATCAGAGAATACTTTGTAAAATTATCTTAATTGAAGTTAAAAAGGAGAAATATATCAAGAACAAATATAATTCAATTATAACATTTTTTTAAATAATCTAAAATGACACACACACACACACACACACAAAAAAAAAAAAGAAAAAAAAAAAAGAAGAAAGATTTCTCCAAAAGTACCCCCCCCCCCCCCCCCCCGAAAAATTTATTTATTAAAATGTGTATATATATACTAAAACAAAATGTTAGTTTATAAATTCATCTTATATTTATGCTGATAAAACAATAAAAATATTAATGTTATAGAAAGAAAAAACCTTTCAAAGATTTGGTACTGGAAATAACAATACCTTATTTTTATCCAATCACTACAGCTAGGACTGGCCATTAATGTTTCTAGATCATTTCGTCCAAAATAAGGAGGTGGCCTTTCATTTATCTGCTGTGGAACACGTTCCAGAATTCCAACAGGAATGTACCTTTAAATGATGAAAAAATAATGAAAAACAGGAAAAAGTTTCATAATTTGTGTTTTTTTTTTTTTTTTTTTTTGATAACTCTCAGTTATAATCAGAAGTGTATATTTTTTCAGAATTATAGTTCAGTTTTCCAAAGTGTTCGAAATTATATGCACAAGAATACTCAATATGTTTGACAATCTCAACTTAAGAATAGTTTTTTTTTTCTCCTTTGACACTTTTTACACACAAAAGAAACGAATAATTTCCAATCTATCAAAAATATTAATGAAAAAATGTATTAACTAACCAAAGAAAGCATGAAATTTCAGCTAATAAAGATCAATCTATAGAAATTATGTATTAGATAAGTTATTTATTAATTTTGTTTATTCATATTTTTCTTATATTTTCATTACCTCTTTGTTTCTGTAGTATATTTATAGACATGTCTCCCATCAGTGGCGGATCCAGAACTTAATTTTTTTTTTTTTTTTTTTTTTTTGGGGGGGGGGGGGGGGCTAAGAGTTTTCAAGATGTTATTCCAGGTGAATGAAAAATTTACAATTGTAACATTCAATTGTGAATGTTAGTGCTTTTGGGGAGGGGGGGGGCACTTCAGCCCTCTACCCCCCCAGATATGCCACTGTCTCCCATTTTAAATATTTCTATTTTGCTTCATTTCTATATTAATCTTATTTAATCAAATATTCTAATATATTTTATAGATATTTTTAATATCTATAAACTGAAGGAAATGTAAATTTTAATTAAAAACTATTTACAAGTAAGATAAATTAATTAAAATTTACATTAAAAAACTACTAAAATCACACTTGGTTAATGTTTTCGGCTGCAATTCTCAGCCATTTCAGCCATGTCAAGTCAACAGGTTGTTTTGTTGTTGACTTCTTCTTCTCCTCCTCCAGCATGCTGTTCCACCTTTTGTTTATTTCTATAGGTTCTATAGTATTATTTTTCGACCACATTTCATGAAAACATGGAAGCATTTGCACAAGTGCTAACTCAACAAGTCCAGTGCTAAAATAGGGGTGACAGTCATCTGACTCAGAGAAAATGAGCAATAACAGAGCGCAGAATTATTGGATGTTTTCCAAATTTCAAACTGTCGGCCAAGCTGGCATCCCTACAACATTTTGGACGCGTCCTCACTGCTAGTTTTAGGATATGTGGCCTCACTGAACACACATTGAAATTTACTAAAATCTGAATGGCTTTGTGTTTTACCACATATTAATAGTTGTTATAATAGGGGTAATTTAAAAATACTATACAATTTTGAATTTTTACTTTCTGAACATACTATGTAAGGAAAGTATTGTAATCATGTCAAAAATGACTGAGACTTTGATTTATTTATACGTTTTTGGGTTCCCCTGAGTTTGTTTTAGCTGTTTTAACAGTGATGTGTGTGAGTGAACATGCTAGCATTTAAATGCATTGTTGAAATGAGCTGAAACTTAGTACATATGTTGTAAGTCACCGTACCACAAACCCTATTGATTTTGGTGAATTTAGCACTTATAGTTTTTTACAGGGTGACAAAGAAAAATTCTTTATCACTAAGGCTTGAGGCTCAAATTATTTAAAGTGGGATAGTGTCTAAATGAATTATTCAAATAAACTGAAAATTTATACACATATTATAGGTCACCGTCACACAGACTGTATTGATTTTGGTGAATCTAGCACTTATAGTTTTTTACAGGAAATAACAAAAAATTCTTTATCATTATGGTCTAAGGGATCAAATTATTTAAAGTGCGATACTATCTAAATGCCTTATCTGTTTGAGCTGAAAATTTATATACATGTTTAGGTCACCTTAGCACAAACTGTATAGATTTTAGAAACTAACAGATTTCTACAGGGACACAAAGAAATATTCTTTATCATTATGGCCTATAGGCTGAAATTATTCATAGAGCAATAGTGTTTAAATGCCTAATTCAAATGAACTGAAAATTTATATACATGTTACAGGTCACAGTCACACAAACTGTGTCAATTTTGGTGAGACTAGCATTTATAAATTTTTACAGGAACACAACAAAAAATTCTTTATCATTCTCAAAGCCATGGTACTTCTTACAATTCATTTATTTACTTTTGAGTGGCAACAAGATTAAAGCCACGGTTTTCTTACAATTTGTTAATATTTAGTGGCAACAGTGGTTCTTTGTTTTGGTGTGTGTTCGAAAGCCGAAAATTGTTCGATGCTTCAGAATTTGAATTCTGTGATGTTTTTTCTTTTGAATACCTTTTTTTATGATTTTGTATTCACAGTCATTGATATGCGGATAGCATAATAGATATTCTGTTTCGAAAAATGAATAACATAAAAATTTTGGTACTCTCGGAGGGACTGTAAATGCACAGTTAATTGTGAATATGGCTAATTTATAAAGTTTGAAAAAAGCTAAAAAGGCTGAAAGAGCCACTTTCTTGAAAGCATAAGCTTTCTGAATAAGCCTCTATGGTGTATACCAAGGCGCAAAATTTCCACTCGCCAGCGGCGAGTAGAAATTTTACTGTGGCAAGTAAAATTTCAGTCTAAATGTAGATAGAATTCTTACAGTATACGGTGCTATAAAATATATATATATATATATATATATATATATATCTACTTAAAAACGTAAAATTATACTAATCTTAGGTAAGGTGACCAGACATCCTCTTTTTAAGAGGACAGTCTTCTTTTTCAACGCTCTGCCCTCTTAAACAAAAAAAAAAAAAAAAAAAAAAAATTACAGGACTAAAAAGACCTTTTTTTTTATGTTTTTCGTCCTCTGTCCTGTTTTTTAAATAAAAAGGATTTAGTCCTTGATTTCAAAATTTTTGCAAAACTGAGAAGCTCAATCAGCTGTTGGCTGCATCAAACGGTGAACACTAACTCTTTTCTGCGTTAGGTTCGCAAAAGAACAACTTTCTAAACTTGCCAAAACATATTATGGTTTATGTCTATTCAGATTGTTTGAGTCACAAAGAAATAAAAGTATTTCCTATATTTGTAAGGTTCTTTGATCCAGAACACGGAATCACTATTGAAATTGTCCTGAAATCATAAGAAGGTGGTTCTCCGGTTGATATGCGGTGGGTTGACGTGTGTTCTCACTTTTTCATAAATAATATTGCTCATAAAAATTGGCCCACCAGTGACCGAGAGATTCTATCCTCGAAGCTGGTATACATGAGGCACTGGGTTCGATACCCGGTTGCGCATGTTGGCTTAGCCGATAGGAATTTTCTGTGATTTTCTCCGAACCTAGCGTAAATATGGGTTAGGACCTCTTAGAAAGACCCAGAGCTGCCAACCAAATCCGGCAAATTGTTAGTACTGCCCCTTTTTCTACACCACTTTATTTTTAGAGTATTTGTTTTCTTCATTCATCATAAATATATTTGAAGAGAATTACTCTAAAAATTAAGTGGTGTAGAAAAAAGGGGCGGTACTAACATTTTGCCGGATTTGGTTGACAGCTCTGAAGACCCCAAGGAGGACTCCCCTAATCAGGTCTAGAGCCCTAGTGCAGACAATTGGCCTTAATGATAACACTACCACCACCTCACAAAAATATGCAAAAGTGAGTTGAATTAATTTAATGTCCTCCTGGTAAAAACACTCCCACAAAGCAACTGTTTTCTTCAATCAACAAAATGTAGACATTTGAAAAAATCCCCTTTATATACCTACTTTAAAAACTTATTAACTACTAAGACTTATTTAGATTATACTTGTGAGAACTTTTGTAAAATGTTGATAAAGAATGACTGTTCGTTAAAACAAATCGTTTCATCTGCCGAATATTAATTTAATTTTTTCAATTGCCAATCTTATTTCTTCTTTTATGATTATGATTTTAATAAAAAAATGTCTACCAACTTTTTTTATGTAACTGCATGAAAGTACCATTAAAAAAAAAAAAAAGTTTCTATCTATAGCAAAAATTAATAAAAAAAAAAAAAAAAAAATCCAATGACACCTATAAAAATTAGGGATTTTTCCTCTCGTATCCGTACATTATTAATTTAAATTAAGGTGTCCAAATTCATCATTTGAGATAAAAATGTTTTCACCATTTGTGTAAAAAAGCTTTTGAATCATTTTTTATAATCATTTTCATTCAATTTTGTGTCCTCTTAATTGAATGTCTTCTATTTTCTTATAAAATAAAAGACATTGTGTAATTTCTCCTCTTTTTCCAATAAAAAATTCTAGTCACCTTATACATTTTTTAAGTTAATCATATAAAGATTTTATAACTTCTTCACACACAGAAGATGGTTAGAGGATGAAGATGGTTAGAGTTAAATGTTGGCTGAAACGTCGGAATGAAGATGTTTTGAATTATGTGATGTGCTGAAAGTGTGTTTTATTACTGTTTTTATTAAAAAAAAAAAAAAAAAAAAAAAAAGTTTTGCTTTTGCCTCCAAGGCAGTTGCACGTGTTTTTTTGCACCTGATGAAGAAAGGCTACGTCCTTTCGAAACCAGTTGTGCTGGCTTAAAATTTATGGTGTGTGAAGAAGTTATAAAATCTTTATTTTCATTGTACACCAGTTTTTAATTTAATTTTGGTAAGTTAATCATATTTTGTGGCGAGTAACGTTTTTTTTCAACGAGTGTAATCTAAGTTGAAATTTCGGGTCCTGGTGTATACAATATTATTTTGTCACTTTTGTGGTGTGAATAATAATTTTATGATTATTATTTTGAGTATATTCAATGAATGAAGTACATTTATCGACTGGAACTATTTGTTTACGAACCACTTGTCTCACACAAAATATTAATGTTTTCATAACAATATGCATAATTACACAGGTGTACAAGAAAGTCATGTTGTGCTCATATCAGTTTTTTTTTTTTTTTTTAATAAAACTATATGAAAAACAAACCACCACCATTATAATACTGTGACAACTTTTTTTTTTACCTATATAAGAATGACAACCACTCCAAGAGAAACCGCCTTGTTTTTTCAACACCCTGTTAAAAAAATAAATATATATATCATTAATAATCAGCTAAGGTTTATTTATTTTAAATAAGTAAAGAAAGTACAACTTTTCCATAAATGACAATCCAGCAAATATTTCATTTTCCCTAAAAATTAATCCTAGAACACTAGTGTCTGTAAATTTTACGTGCGGTCTTCCTTTTATTGGTATACATTTTTATAGTTTTCAAATATATATTTTTTTAAATACAAATAATTATTCAGTTAATGAAAAGTTAGTAATATTGGGTAAAACAGATAATAACTAAACATATTTAAAAACAGCATTAATGTAATATAAGCAAATAAAACGAATTTTATATGAACACGTAAATTTTATGTGTCTCTAGTGATAGCGGCAGATATGAACATGCAAGTGTTCAAGGGTTAAAAAACAAATTACTGTTAAGAAAGTAATAATGATAGCATATAATTATCTAAATTGTGTATCCAATATTTTACATATGAGAGAATCACACTAGTTATTTGTTGTTAGTGGATGTGCTTTACTAATAATATTTTACATTTCCAGGAAAGCTGTTCGGGAATTGAAATAAATTCCTCTTAGAGATATGGTAAATAATGTATGTTTTAAGCTAAATATTCATGGCTTGTTTTTTGTATATTTACACGTATTGTGGCTTCCTGATTACCGTAGCCAAGTTTTTTAACATTTAATCTTTGTCTGTGTCTCTTAGAGTAACTTAAAAACGAATAATTTTAGGAGATCCAAATGTTGTATTTTGAAGTTAATATAAGTTTGTTGCTGGAAAAGTTTGATCAAGATTGATAAGTTTCAATGAATGTTCCGTGTGAAAATTGTCTGTATAATTTTAAGTAAACTTTTAATTTTAATAACAGAATTAAATTCTATATAAATGTAGGTGCATTAATGAAACGGGGGGGTTGAGAGGGGTGGTAGCCCCCCCTTACACAGAACTACTTATCATATAAAACTCTTCCGAAGCCTAATTTGAATTGTTTAACATAGGTTTACATAACAGTACCGTAAAATCCCGATTATAAGCCCCCCTCGAAAATAAGCCCCTTCCTCACTTTTAGGCAATTTTGGATTTTTTGCATAATCCTGAAAATAAGCCCCCTCTCCATTTTTTTCATTTTGAGTAAAAAAATATTTTCTGAAATCTTATGTATATTTAATGATTTTAAATAAATTTATTCTTTTAAAATATTTTTTTATTGCAAAATTCTCCCTTCTTCTCCTTCTGTTTTAACAAAATAACAATGAGGTGGGAATGAGAACTATGAAATAAGTATAAATCTATGTTCATTGAAATTGTAAACCTATTTTCCGATAGATGGCAGCATCAGTCTTAATTCCAGAAAATGTTTTTACAGGCTTCCTCAATATTCATTAAAAAAAATAATAATAAATAAATAAATAATAACTGAATATATGAGTAAACTTTTCTTTATTTACCTTTCATATACTAAAGAATAAAGAGTTCTTTTATTTACTTATTTAATAAAGGTTACATTTAAAAGAAATTATTAGCTTTTAATTTAGTTATTTCAATTAAAAAGATTGATGTCATATTTTTGTAAAATATCATGTTTAACAAAAATATACAAAATGTGTTTTATGCATTTAATATTCACCTAAATAGAAACTCTTATTAATTTATAAACACTAAGATTTACCTTGCCTTTACTTTACCAAAATCAGTCTAATTTTATTTATTAGTCTTTCATATTAACCATATGAAAAAATTAATTTAAATTATCAATTTAAATTAATAATAAAATAATTTTAAATTAAGAATTTAAGATTTATTTCTGTAAGTTACATCCAAGACTGGATTAGATAATAAATATTAGTTTTATTCACTGGTGGTATTTGGCGCCACAACAACTTTAAAAAAAAAGAAATTTCTAATAATCCTGATTATAAACCCCTCCCTAATTTTTAATGGTTTTGCATTTGAAAAACGAGGGGGCTTATAATCAGGATTTTACGGTACTCATTATCTTACCTCTTAATCCCCAACCTGTATTTATAGTATTAAATTTCAGGGTAAGAGAAAGTTGTGTGAGTGTCCAGAGCCTCCTAAACTAAATGCCTTCCGAGTGGCTCGAAAACTTGGCAACAGTACAAGAAGCACATAGCCAGTAGATGGTGCTTGATACCATACATAAAGTTGTGCTTATATCCCACTATTCAATTGAGTTTCAATTGAGTTTTTTATAGCTTGTATTTTATTAATTTAACAGATATGTTTTTTTATGTATCATGTTAAAGCATGGTTTACTGCGTTGTTCCATTTTGTAATTCAGTTTCATTTCAGTTTTCATGAAATACCTAGTAATGCAATTCAACGTAAAAAGAGTCTTGTTAATATTTCAAGATAAGGTATGTAAACTATATAAATAATTAGTACAGAATTACCAACCCTCCGGATTTTTGAATACTAATATTTTTTCACGGAAACATTCTTTATATTTATTATCGTAAATTCTGTGATTAAGACAAAGATAAATTTAAAAGAAATTATGATATAAAAATTCGGAGGTTTGACAACTCTGTTAGTAAGTTCTATTTAACAAATAAAATAGTTATGCTAATTACAAGATGCATGAAATTTTTATTTATTTATATTGATGTAGGAATACAAAGAAATAAGTTGTTCTTAGTTACTTCAAAGTAACTAAGAACTTTTTTAAATGAGTTAACTTATAAACTTTAGTAATTTATGAATAAAACTATAGAATACTCCAATATAGGAACAAGATTGATTTATAATTTTTTAATACCACTGTTTTTTAAAGACTTGTGTAAATGCGTATAAAAATTTGATTATCTCAGTGAAATCAAAACAAAAATGTTGGGCATATTTAAAAGAAAAAACAGATAATTTTTATTTCTACTTTTGTTCTTTTTTAAAAAATTAAGTTTTAAGATTCAAAACATTTCTTTTATTAATAATGATAAAATGTTTATATATATTAAAATCCTGTTTTATAAAAGTATTTAATATTTTCTTCACTAACCTCTATTTTAAGCAGAGATGCCAAGTATTACGATTTGTCCATAATTATTACGGATTTATGGTAATAATTACAGCATTATGGATAACATATAAAAATTACAGATTATACTCTATTAAAAAAAGTCGCGGATATCATTCGTTAAAAAAAAAAAAAAAAAAAAAAAAAGAAACCCCACTAACGATCGACGATCAAACACACAACGGAAGCATTCCGATTCTTAATCTTTCTCCATCCACAACATAAATATCAATATTCATTTTAAACTTGCTTTATAAGATTATAGAAACTGTAAAGAAATAGAATTATACAATATTTCTTGCTGATATAATTATTTTTTGACTCCCCCGACCCCCTCTTTTCTTATCTCCAACTAGCCACCGTCGATTAAAAGCTTCGCAGAAGCCTTTAGTTTCCCAATTTTTCTCCATCAGCAACATAAATGTCAATACTCATTTTAAACTTGCTTTATTAAATTCTAGAACCTATAAAGAAGTAGAATTGTTTCATTTCTCATTTATCTAATTATTTATATTTCGACTGCCCCTCCCACTTTCCAGCTTCAAGGATTGCTTCTAGAACCAAAAAAGTGATAGAAGTGCTCAATATTTCTCACATACATAATTATTTGTAGGCTTTATTACTGAGCTTGATGAATCTATTTATTTTTTCTTAATAAATTTAAAATACATATTATACCATCAAATAAAATATATGTTAGATTTTATGCAAGGTACTAAAAAAAAAAAAAAAAGTCTTAGATCCAAATGTTTCCCCCCCTCCAAAGCAGGTTAAAAATAAATAAATAAATAAATAAAATCTTTCATTTTGTAAGAAGATAAAGAAATACATATTTATTTACTTTTGTTTTAGAAATTTTTTAATTAATATATTATATTTGTTTGCAAAAACAGTCCAATTCATTACTATATGAGGGCTTGTGTATAAAAATTATTCCGTGATGCGGTTCACATCTCCATGTTGCATAAGTATGTAACTCTGATTACTGATACAGTAGAAGATCTTTATAACGCAAAATTTTTTGGATATAAACAATAAATTTTGCAGTTAAGAAATACTTCCTAAAAAACTGCTACTTTGTTGAGAAGTAAGTGTGATACATTTGTTTTTCTTTATCTGCTTAATTCAGAGATTTTTAATGAAAAAACTGGTATCATTAATTTTTTTTTTAAGTGAGCAGTATAATGAATGATTTTGTACAGGCATATATGGACTATTTTTATAAAGTAAATTTTAGAATGAAAGTTATTATCCACCTAATTTTTTGTTCCAAGAAATGTAACTTTAAAATGTCCTACTCTGTTTTGATATGTTTCAGACATATTTGGCCATGTTTACAAGGTAAGTTTGACGATGTGTGAAATGTGATCTATATAATGCAAAATTCTATATAACGCAAAACCTTGTGTTTTTAGCTTTGCGTTATGAGGATCTTCTACTGTACTTCTTATTGAAACTTGGCATCTCTGTTTTAAGTAGTAATTTTCCTTTTGTTAAACCAAAGGCAGTGCGCAGAATAATAATAATGTGACGAGTCCCACCGGACATGCAGTATACATTCATTATATATATTTGTGTGTGTGTTTGTGAGTGAGTGTGTATAAATTTGTAATATTCAATATATATACATATTATACATAAAAATTATTCTGTGATGCGGTTCACATCTCCATGTTGCATAAGTATTTAACTCTGATTACTGATAGCTCTTATTGAAACTTGGCATCTCTGTTTTAAGTAGAAATTTTCCTTTTGTTAAACCAAAGGCAGTGCGCAGAATAATAATAATGTGATGAGTCCCATCGGACATGCAGTATTCATTCATTATATATATTTGTGTGTGTGTTTGTGAGTGAGTGGTATAAATTTGTAATATTCCATATATATACATATTATACATTGTTTCTTTTAATTCAAGATTTGCAGAATAAATGTTATGTAAAATCGTTTAAAGGCATTTAGATACAGCTTTTGATCATTTATAATTATAAATCCTTTATATTTATTCCATATTATTTGAATTATATACATATAATTAACTCGCTACATAACCATACACTTTTCTGAGGGGGGATACTGCCTGCTCAACCCCCCGTTGTATCCACCTTTCTATATCTATCTGTATATATATTTCCTTGTTATTCATTAAATATTTATATCAATTTTATTGTTACTTGATTGCATACATATCGGAATTATTTTGTGTGACCCTGTAAGTAGTTACCTAATTTTCAGCATATAAATCACATGTCAGATTCAGTTTTGCACCATAATTTTTAATTGAAAAATAACATTATATATGTTGGAGCTGTTTCTTGAAAAATATATAGATTTTCCGTTAATGAAAATTTTTGGTAGCAGAAGGACATATTTTACCTACGGATTATACGCCAAAAATTACGGTACCAATTCTACGCCTACTATTTTCTACAGAACCCCTGCTTTTAAAGATGACAATAACATTGGTTTATTAACACACTTTTATTAGCTTCACCTGTATGTATGTATGTTTGTAACTGCTCTGGGAGCAAACAAAAAATGTATATTGTAAAAAAATACTTTATCTACGGGTACGATGTGGCGTTGAGGTAAGGCGCAGCGCTACGAACCTAGAGGTCCAGCATTCGATCCCAGTCAGGGGAGATTTTCTTTTTTTTTAATGGTTTTTGTTTAATTCTAAGTTATTTTAATTAAAGATTTAAATGTATGTAAATATTATGGTGTGTCACTCACACGATTTTCTCTTACCCTGCATTTTAACACTAAGATAGATATTTTGTGCTTTTTTAGTTCACATTTCTATAAAAGCGTGTTCTTTAATTTTTTAAAACTATAATATTATTTCTCTGTGTTTAATGAAGTTTAACCATGTTAAAATACACGTATCTATACTAAATACCGTCTATAAACTCTAATGGTACAAAATGCTTTTATGTGTCCTGCACACGAGCTAGAAACATACACACCAATAAAAATTGTTTAACAAATTTCTTGTAACTCATTAACATTTGAATTATATTTAACCTTTAAAAAATGTCATCGGAATTCTTTTCTGTGGTCCTGTAAATAAATTATTTAGTCTATACATGCCCTTTTCTAGTGGAAACATGTTTTTAAGCATCTTAATAATGTGAGGTATCTGCACCATGTTGAATGCAACATAAATGCATTAAAATGTATTTAAATAAAAATTTGTTTACAGGCTTTAATATAACGAAGTTCTTTTTTGTGTTCCTGTAAACGCAGTATGTACATTATATGCATTAGTAAAAGTTATTCAATTTATCTCTGTATTTTATGAGTAATTGTTCGAAATTTAACATAATTTGGATGATTATGTGACATACACTTTTGTAAGTTCCTGTTCTTATACATCATTAAGTTTAAGCATGTCAATGATGTAATACGTTAATTTCATTTTGTTGAATGCATTGTAACCATGTTAAAATGTGTTTAAACGAAATTCTGCCCAGAGGCTGTAATGATAAGAAAAACTTTTGTGTGTCCCTGTGCACGATCCATAAACAATATACACGCCAAAAATTATATAGCTATTTAAAGTAAATTGGAGTGTAAAGGTTGATATATATATTTGTATTTTTTTATTTACCAACTATGTGAAAAATCCCAGAGCCGGGAATCGAACCCGGGCACCTCCGCTTAACGCACGGATGCTCTACCCCTGAGCTACCCTGGCTGACAACCAGCTAGGCATAAAAAAAAAATATCAACCTTTACACTCCAATTTACTTTAAATGAATATTCACGGTTGATGAATTCATGAATAAATATTTCTAAATTATATAGCTATTTCAGTATAGTGCTTGAGCATGTGTACCAATTCGCAAGTCCAGCGGGGGATTTTTGCGGCTGCTGTTGCGGTACATACAAATTCTGTCTATAAGGCCATAACTGTAAGAAATATTTTGGTATGTTCCTGTACACAAGCCACATGCAGAATAAATCCCAGAAACTATAGGTGCACAACCTGCGGCCCGGGGGCCACATGCAGCCCAGTAGCCATCAATTTGCAGCCCCCGGAAGGACAGACATTTTAGATCACATTCATCAACAGTAGAAGAGAAAAAATAAAAAGAAAGAAAGAAAAAAAAACTGTTGCACTCATAAACTGGCATTTCCAAACCTTTTTAAAACCAAGGTAGGGAATGAAAATGTTAGTTTTTATATGTATATCTGTTTCAGATCTAAATTTTACATTCTATTTCTCAATAATGTAACCCACAGTATATTCCTCATTTTTTTTTAATTAGAAATATCATGAAATAATCTATTAGTAAGTGGTTATAGCTTTATTTATCTGAGAAGATCAAAAACTGAAAAATGTAACAATCTGTAAGTAAATGCTCCTCCTTCCAGTGGCAGATTTTTTAAGGGGGGTGCTAGGGGGCTGAAGCCCCCCCCCCAAAAAAAAAAACACTGACATTCACAATTGAATATTGCAATTGTAAATTTTTTATTGGTCTAGAATAACACTTTGAAAAATCTTAGCCCCCCCCCCCCCCCAAAAGTCAAGTTCTGGATCCGCCACTGCTTCCTTCCCCCTTTTTTAAAAGAAAAAAATCTGTCCCCAAAATGTAATAATGTGTGTTAAAATTAATGATGAAGTAGTAGTAATTTTCGATTAAAAAAAAAAAAAATAAATAAAAACTTTAGATGTGCAGTCAGTCGAATTTATTCGTGTCTGGTGACATAAATGATGAAAAAAGACCAATTGATGCCTATTTATTTTGTAGAACTGGTAAAAACCACCCGTGATACTGATGGTGATCATTTATGATTTATGGAGGTTGATCTGGGGTTTATGAAATCTTGCTAGTATCATCCAATATCTCAAAACGGTATTTTCATACTCACTTACCTACACTAAAATTACTTATTTTTGTACCCTCTATCTGCCTTTACATTTGTGCTAGTTCTTTTTGAGACTCCTAATACAATTTTTTCTCTCTCTCTTCAAAGCATACTTTTATTTACTTTATCCTTTTTGTACTATATACGATATTTTAATTCTTTTGCTTACTATTCAAGAATTTTATGATTATAATACTTTGAAATTAACTTGACTTGCGAATGGAAAAATTATTATAAAGGGATATGTATTTGGTGTATTTCATCCACTGATAGGGTTTTTTTAGATCTTATTGGTCATTGGTGTTTCAGTGGTCTTGTGTCTGTTGCTTGGCTTCTACTATGCTTGATAGATTATTTTTATTATATTATGTATATTTATACATTAAGTAACATATGATACAAATTAAAGTTCTGTATACAGGCACTTGACAATGATAATGTGCCCCTTTATATATGTGTGTGTATGTATATATTACACGGCGAATATGTCTGCTTAGATTAATTATTTTATATTATCTCGTCTGTGGCCCTTCATGTCCCATTCAACAACAAGAGTGGCCCTCCAGCCAAAAAGGTTGTGCACCCCTACCAAAACTATACAATCAATTCTGTGTGGCTCATGAACATGTGTACCAATTCACAAGTCAACAGGGTGATTTTTGTTACCGCTCTTGTAAAACATACATACATATATGCAAACAAACAGACAGAAACTTTTTGAGTCTCCACATGAAAGCCTTCACTAATGTTTCGGCAAAAAAGAGATAATATTAAAGTTTATTTATGTTATCCAAAATCACAGAATCTTCTTTTAATTATTCCTTCCCCCGCCACCACCCCTGAAGAAACAAAAAATATTGGTTTTAATAAATCCCAAAATGCATTTCTTCAATTTTATTATTTGATTTGCCAATTCAATAATAACTTGCTTTTAAAGAGTAAAAATAGCACACATGTGGCATATTTCTTATATAAATAAATCGACAAACCTCTAAAATCTGGAATTTTGCCATCTGGCGATCTGGATGTTCGAGGTTAAACCATAATAAATTATTACTTTAGTAACCGTTTGTCGTTTTATCGGTAGCTATCTAAAACTGTTTTACTAAATGATGAAAATAATTTAAGAAAAATAATTCCCACTTAATAAGGTAAAAATGTAGCGTAAAGGGCATGACAAAAAAAAAAGACATGATTTTAATAATTTACCATCATAAATTAATTATTCTAAACTGAAACTCATTTAAAGTTCAGAGATTTTAATTTATATAAACAAGACTTGCATCTGATATCTAAATTTAAAAAATAATAATAATAATAATTTTTATTAAATAGATATATGAAAAATAATTTAATAGCGTGATAAACCTACCATGTTTTTGTTTATTTAATTTTAAATTTAATTTTTTAATTAATAATATAAAAAAAGGTGTTATTTATTTGATACGTTCCATGTATTTCCTATCAATAAAATTTAAAGTAATTGCATTAGTTGAAAAGCTAAAATATGGTCTTGTCCACTTTCGAAGGAAATTAAACCCAATACTTTTTAAATATTTGAATATTTTATTGAAAATATTTACGATACAGCACTTTCACTTTACTTTTCAAAAAAAAAAAAAAAAAAAAAAATGCAAATTTGGACTTAAAATTGAAATTAATAGCTAAATTTTTAGATGAAAAATAGAATGTATCTATGAAACAGAAGAAAATTGGTGCTGTCACCTAGCGATAGTTTTGTTTTCTAAATGTTGCCTAGTTTAACATTAGAATTTGCCGTTCTCGGAAGGCATTTAGTTTAGTAGGCTCTGGAGTGACACACCAGGTTATTTAATTTAGTTTTAGTTTGTTTATTAAATGAGCAAACTGCATAATTATAATCATTAACTTTCCAAAATATAAGCAAAAAGTTTGCTTTTTCATGACCGTTGTTCATAATTGCAGGTATATGGGAAATGCCGTAATGCTAGTGTTCAAGAGATATAATGAATCTGAAATATTATATCTCTTCACTTCAAGGAATACATTTCTATTTTTTAAACTACTTTTAGAGGGAGAAAAAAAAAGAGATTTTACGCAGACAAATATCTGATTTTTAAAAAATCAAATAAAAATAATTCTTTATGGTTTTAACTTGTCTTACTCACCTAAAAATAAATAAATAAATAGCTAGTTGTTTTTTCCTTCATAACTGATTTGGAATTATCTTTAAAGACACATTTTATGTGCATGTTGTATCTCCAGTGATGATTTTCATAATAATACATTTTTAAACACCAATATATTATTTTAGGGTTTCTTTACTAGCTTTGGTACATTCAGGAATTAAGTATTCTGGTTTTGATAAAGCTTTTTTAAAAAAAAAAAAAAAAAAAAAAAAAAAAATCTAGAACATAACTGGCAAAACTTGTTATATTTTCAAAAACTTTTGGGTACTTTTGAAAGAAATTACTATATTATTTTCATTCCACATAATGTCAATAGAAAAGTAAATTGCCATTTCTGTATTAAACTCATTATGCTAATGTTAAACTTATAACAACACAAATCACACACAAAGACAAATGATACTTACAAAATTTTACTCAGGTTCAAATCCTAACCCGAAAAATTTTCAAGCTTGTTAAGAAATTTAATTCATCTTTTCCATCAAAATGTGTGCAAATTTACATAACATAGTTAGAAAATGAAGAAAGAAAAACTGCAAAAATTATGAATTTTTACTAATAAAATGAACTTTTCTGAACTTACTTCTGTGTCTGACCCCCAATGTTCTAAACCGTAATTAGCATAGTTCTTTAAAATATCAAATCTTTCTGAAGATGATATGTCCCAATGAGATTGCTCTTTTATTTCTTTGAAAATCCAAGGTTTGATTAAAGCTCCTCTAAAAAAAAAAAAAAAAAATGTGTTATATTTGTCTATTATATACACACTGCTGTATTTAATATATATATATATGAAAGGATATCACACAAATGGAGATAAAAAGAATGAATTTTAAAGACTAATAAAATAACCTTACATAGGGCCTCATCCTAAGTCACTTTCATCGGGGGCCCCCAGCATTCTCAATTCTTTTTTCGAGAAGCGACACGCTTTTTCTTGCTATTGGCTTATGTTTTGCATATCTTATTGGAGAATCGTTTCTTCAGCTATTACTACTGAATCTTTGCAAAGCTCTTTCTCCTTGCTTTATTTTGTCTCTCGTTTTATAGCAGCTTTTAGTCGCGTTATTCTTAGAGACGTTTTGGTTAAATCTCCGGTAAAATGTTCGTCAGCAGAAAGCGCGAGTCTTGTTAGTCCACTTGTTTGTACTGGTTGATATAACAAGAGATATGAATTCCTATCAAGATTTTTTCTACTTATTTGTTTTACCTTCAGATGCTGTGAGTACCAAAAAGACTGTTTTTTTTTTAACTATATTATTTTCAAGATATGTTTTATTCAAGTTTTTAAGTGACTGCAGTGGCTGTTGGACTTTTTACATATAATGAAGTTTATCTACTTATATATTATTGGTTTTTGCATTTATATCAATTTTATAATATACAATATAAATGGCTTTATTCATGTTTTACATTTTAACAGTTTAATAAAACTAATTAGGTTTTTTATTTTTCTGTCTCAGTCATTTATCCTAATTAAAACTAGTCATAATAAGCTTATTATATTTAAACATTTGAATTGATTTAAATCTATATATTTTTTTTTTAATCACTTAAATTTCATGCTGCAGTATTTAATTTATTTAAACAAATTCTAAGCATGCAGATTTACATAAACTTAGTTACAAATATGCAGATGTTTTCTTTATAAATCTTTCATTAATTAAAATAAGAGTTTTTCGAATTGAGGTATTCATAGGGTTATGTTTAGGCCGGGATAAGAGATTTCTTCCACTGCTAACTCTATCTCAGATTTTCTCACACCCCATACGTGGTTAATCTCTGTAGCAACGCTACGACTCAAACACTACCTCGCCATCTAGAAGCCAAAGGTGAAAACTTCATCTCTACTTCCATTGTTAACGTGTCATGTACGACAAACCTAAACACAATTTAAATTTAAATTAAAAGATTTATCAAATAGAAAATATTTTTAATAGAAGTTTGAAAAAGAAAAAAGTTAAGTTTAAAATAAAGCGATTCACTTATTTCTTTATACTATATCATTAAATATAAATATATATATTTAATACTTAAGATATGAATTGAAAACGATGTTTATCTGTATGACTTAACTTTACAACCAATATTTTAATAAATATAAAATAACCTTACAATTAATGATCCTCATAATACATGGCAGTAAAAGAAAACTAATTTTTAATTACATTTAAAGAGAATCGCTCTGGAACCGAACTTAACTTGGGTTTAACTACATCATTTAGCCATAAGGTGATGCCACACTCTGTCAGGTGCCACTGCACTGCTGTCGTTACATGCCTCATGATTGGTTGCTATTTCTATAGTTTCCTGGTACATTACGTAATTGTAATCCTCATAATCCACGATTTTACTGTTTTTTTTTTTTAAATTAATTATAATATCCTGATTATTAAAAGTTTTAGCTAAAGCTGTATTGAATTTGCCGGTTTTTATATCGTTTTTATGTTCATTTATTCTGGTTTTAATTTTTCTCTTTCTAACTCCAATGTATGAACCTGGTTTATTATTTTGATCGATGAAAGGTATTTTATATATTCCTGCCATTTCCAACGGGGGGACGGGGTCTTTATCACTTCATATTAGTTGAAAAATATTTCTGTTGGGTTTAATAGGGATATTGATGACGTATTTATTTGCTACATTTTTTATTTTATTAGAGGCTCCATGATTGTAAGGAATAGAAGAGGTAAATTTTGAGGGGGGAGGGGGTTGAAAGATAGGTATATTATCAAGAGTTCTTATTTTACTTTTAATCAGTTTGTAAACAATTTTGTCCGGGTAGCCTGCTTTTTTAGTGAAAACTTTAATTAAATTTCATTCGTTATTAAGATCTTCTGAATCATTACATATTAAAAAAGCACAATTAATATAAGAACATACTGCATTAGTTTTTTAACGGTAAGGTGTTTTACTATTATAGTGGATGATTTTGGTACTATTAGTTGGTTTACGGTAAATGGTGGTTTTAATTTTATTATCGGTATGCATAATTTTAACATCAAGGAAATTAATTTGTTGTTTAGTTTCTTCTTCGTACGTAAATTGAATATCGGAGTCATAGCTATTAATTTCATTTAAAATTTGGTTAACATAATTTTTTTTATCGATGACGGTGAAAACGTCGCCGATAAAAAATATGATTTAAAAAATATGATGTAAAAAATACGATACAAATTCAATACAGATTTAGCTAAAACTTTTAATAATCAGGATATTATAATCAATTTTGAAAAAATCAGTAAAATCGCAGATTATGAGGATTACAACTACGCAATTTAAAGGGAAGCCATAGAAATAGCAACCAATCATGAGGCATGTAACTACAGCGGCGCAGTGGCACCCGACAGAGTGTGGTGCCACCTTATGGCTAAAGATACTCAAGACCGTCACTCAAGATCTCCACAACAGAAGTTGTCGTTTGATGAGAGCTGGGTGCCCAGCTGAAAATGTTAATCACAGCACGAAGTAAAGTTAAAGTTTTATTTATTTTATTTAATTAATAGTTTGTACTTTGTTTGCTTGTATTTTCGTTTAAATATATAAAAATCATTTAACCCTAGCGTCAATGACCAGGTACCCGGGTACCTTTTTGCGTGAATCATCATAATTTTAGTCATTTCTAATTAAGACTCGGCAAAATCGCTTTTAATCCTCGTTATTTACATGAATCTGAACTGAAACATACAATTGTAACCTTTTTTGGGAAATTTTATTATTGGGTTTTTTTGCATTAAACTTTCTTATACGATTACTCAATATCCAGGTACCCATTATTGTTTCTCATCTACATGTAAAATCTATCTGATTTTTATTATGAAAAATATAATAAAGCATAATAATAATTATTTATAATAATAATAATAATAATTATTATTATTATTATTATTAGTAGTAGTAGTAGTAGTTGTAGTAGTAGTATCTTGACAAATAAAATTACAGAAAAAAAAAATAGTTTTCAACACATATTATTATTCTTTATTACTATTATTATCCGGAAAAATATAATTACTGATAAAAATTAAGTGTCAACACATGATTTACATTGGCATATTGTAATAGAATGTTCATCACAAACTGGATTTCCGCACGTTTTACACGATTTTTTCGTTTTTCTGCGAAGTTTTTTCGGAGCAAAAAGACATGCTTGGCAAACTCCAACAACTGGCTTTCTACCTGTTGAATCACGTGCCTGAGAATCTGTAGTAGTACTGGAGCTGGACGGCATCTCTACTCGGTTTGAGGTTTTCAAAATGCTTTCTACTCCTGATCTGGTTGGAAAATGTCGCATGCTCTGAATATTTGTTGACCGTTTCTGAATTGTTGGAAGACATAAGCTTTCACCTAACTGACGCAAAAATAAATGGCGGTCGTTCTTTTTATGGCTGCGCATATCGACATTAGCTATATATATAATATAAGCAGTTAGAACAGATATGTCCAAAATGTTGAAAAAAAGTGCAAGTGGCCATCTTTTCGTTTGTCTCTGAGATGTATACTTTCGAAGCATCTGATCCTTCGTGTCAACACCAGACTTTGTTTTGTTGTAAAACGTAATGGTTTCTGGCTTTTGGCAGGCCCCAGAGGTGCTTCTATCATGATGTAAAGTAATAGTAGAGTATATATATAGTAGAGTATATATATATATATATATATATATATATATATATATATATATATACATATATACATATATATATATAAACGAAGTGATTGCAATAGGCCGATTTCTATCGAAATCAACCTAAAATAATAAAATAGCATTTAATTTTTAGCTGATATAGAAATTTAAGTCTAAAAATTACGAAAATGCATTACATTGCATACTGCCTTGCAGATAATTCTTCCATTTCTTCTTAGTAAAGTTGTGATAAAACGTAATTACTTATTCATTATGAAACACCAAAAACCTGCAATCAATTGTAATGACAATACTAAGAAAACTGTCCGTTTCATGCACACAAACTAAAATGAAACGCCCGTAAAACGTGGGGAAAATAACGAGCCTTTTTGTTCTTTCCGTAAAATCAGGGTAGATACATTTCACAAGGAGGGGGATAACAAAGAACACTTCCATTTACATATAAGGGGTGGTAGAAGGAAAACTGATTTCCTCTTTACTCTTTCGAAATTCAATGCGAGTACTGCGGTACCCGGTCATTGAGAGTAAGGGAAACGTTTGGTCATTGACGCTAGGGTTAAAAATTCTTGATACAATTTCCAAAACCCCTCCATGAAATTAATGTCTTCTATCCCCTTTGACAGGGTGGCTAGCAGTCAGGGAAAATCAAAAAATCAGGGAAAAGTCAGGGAATTTAGAAAATCTGGAAAAGTCAAGGAATAGTCAGGGAATTTCCTTTAAGTCAGGGAATTTTAACAAATTTTGTGAAAATAAGCTATATTAATCATTAAATTATTAGTGATATTTTAAATCACTAAATTTTTTGCTAATGTCGTGAAATTTTTATCGAAAATAAACAGTGAGAGTCAGGGAAAAATGGAGGAAAATCTCTAAAAACAGTCAGAGAAAAGTCAGAGAATTTGAAAAGATTTAAATGCTAGCCACCCTGTTTGACTGTGGAGCTTCAAATAAAAAAAAAAAAAAATGTGCAAATAAATATAATATCAATATCCCCACTAAGCCCAATCATAATATTTATCAATTAATCCGTAAAGATAAAGACCCTATTCCCCCATTGGAAACCGCTGGAGTTTGTAAGTTATCCTACACTGATCAAAATGAAAAACCTGGTTGCTATATCGGCATGACTAAAAGAAGGATTAAAACTAGAGTTAATGAACATAAATATGACTTAAAAACCAGAAAAATTACTACTGCTCTTACAAAGGTTTACAATAGAGAAGATGTTAAGATTGATTTTAATAGTGTTAAAAAACTCGCTAATTACAAAAATCAGAGATATGCTATGTATCACAAATCAGTAGAGATAGCTACCAATATGAACATTTACAACAGGTCCGGATAAAATGTGGCGGCACTTCATGATGGATGCTGCACAAAAAGGTAGTTTCAGAAGACACAGACTCCAACATAGAAGTCGTCGTCGCTGAGGAGAGCTGGGCACCCAGCCGAAAATGCTCCGATAAGGCAAGTAGTAAAGGTTTCTCTTCTAAGTAAAGTTTGAAAATGCCTTGTGTTTTGTGTAATTGTCAATTTAAGCTTCTTTTGCATGTTTCCTCTCAACTTTATTTTTAATATTTTTTAACTTGTTATATAAAGAGGAAAAAAGAAAAATCCTCTTTAAATGGTCTATTTTGTCTAAAATAAAAAGTCCTGTTGTCCTAATAAAGAAAGCAAGGTCGGGGGGGGGGGGGTAAATATAGTTAAATTTTCAATAATACACAGGAAATTTGACTAGCATGGTAAATGATATATAAAGGTGAGAAAAAAATGTATTATTCCTTAAAATAAGTATTTTTAATGCAGAATTAAACACCCATTTATGCAGTTGTAAATTTATTCTACAAAATATTGAAAATATTTTATTGAAGCAACTGGCCACAGAATTTTAATAAAAGGGGTTTAATTAATCAAAAAAGAAATTTATTTAATAATATAAGGAATAAAAAATAAAATTTATTATGATTTAAATTACGCTTAATTATTATCAGTTTTTGATATAGATACCTAGCAATCATTATACCAGATACATTAGTTTCATTTCTTCTTTTATTGTAATCTTCATATGATAAAACATCTCCATTTCCTATGCAGAAAAAAAAAGTAAGCTGTAAGTTATCCATTACACAACTACAATTGTTACATTCACATGAGCAATTTTTTATAATAAATATTTAAATATTATTCCTAAATCTTTGGCAGTCTTTCACTAATGAACATAAATTCAATCCAATATCTGTTAACCACCATTCCATAATAAGTAAGAAGTACAAGTACCATTAAGTAAGTAATAAGTACCATTCCATAGTAATTATTACTAATTTCAGCTGAAAACTAACAGTGCAATATTTTTTTTTTTTTTTTTTTTTTTTTCAGATAGTAAGAAAAAAAAAAAAAAATGTTTGGGGACTACTTTTTTGTAAAAAATAAGCATTTATATATATATAAATATTTATACATGATATGATTATGATACTGTCTGAACACAATAATGCACCTTTAGTAATCCAATCAAAGCATCTTTATTCACTTAGACAAATGGTTGAACAAGGTAAAGAAGACTTCCGATGAATTTCTGATTTGGACTAAGTTTGGCAGCAGGGTTTAAACTGCCATTAGTTTTTTTAGCATTTTGCTAAAAGATATTGTATTTTGCTAAACTATGTCAGTAAGAATTTCGCTAAAAAGCTAAAACTAGATTACTTCATAAAATATCTTTATATAACTACCTCTAGTTTTTAAACAAATATTCGTAGACGGAAATTACAAAATCACTGAAAATATTGGGAATCATTATCTTATTTAGTATATTCGGATTTAATTTCGACTTTTAATAGTTGAATTTAAATGCAAAAATATTTAAAAACATAATTAAGAATTTGGTTCATAGATGTATTCTCAGTGCTGGTATTGCGCTTGTTGAAATCGAAACAAAAGTTTGCTGATTCATTTTTATTAAATCGCAATATATGCATGGTTAAAATCGTCAGTGAACAAAACAAACAGTAAACAAATTTGGGGATAACCTAGTTAAGAAAAAGAAATCAATACTATTCAAAGAATTAATTTTCGAAAAAGCTAAAATACTGCTTATGTGTTTTAGCTAAAATGCTAAAAAAAACTTTTTTGCCAGGTTAAACCCTGTTTGGCAGTGAGTTCTCTTAGCTACTGGATTGCATGCAAAATCTCCACTGCTTATTTTTCACCTTTTTGTTATAGATTCTCTCAATTCTAATTGACTGTTAAAATATCTAGAGCTCACAGAAATATGTCTGGGACTTAATTTAACTGGTAGCCACAGAAAAAGTATAATTGCACTGACATGCAAAATTTATTCTTAAATTTTCTGCATTTTTTTTTTTTTTTTTTTTTTTTTAGTTTTTGCATTACAAAGTATTACATATCAAAGGTTATAAAATAATCAATATTAATTTAAGACAAAGCCTATCAAAATTATAAATAAAATCGCTATTTAAAGTTATAAATAGCTAATAATTCTTAAGTTGCCCCTGTAAACTCAGTTTTGGTACATAACCTTTTATATGATGCAAAAAATCGAAAACCGGAAAAACTTTAATAATAATTTTTGCATGTCAGCGTGATTATATTTTGTTTGTGACTAATTGTATAAAACTGAATCCTGGACATATTTCTGTGAATCTTGGGAAATGAATATTTATTAGGCCTCTAGAAGGCCAAATTATTATTATTTTTTTTTTAATAAGGTTTTAGTTTATGAGAGCATACCTTTGGTTGAGTTTGATTCTTTTAGTTTTACAACATGAGATTTCTCAGTCTGCTGAATTTTATTCAATTTATGTTTAATTTCACGTCACTCTTTCACATCTAAAGTGAGCAGAATGAACCAGGACAAGTTATTTTAATTTCAGAGGAAACACATCTATCAATACCTCTAGAATTAATTTTCGACCTCTTTAATTTAACTGATTCATTTGTTTTTCGCAATTTTAAAATTAATATTATTAAAATCTATGACTGAGGTGGTATCTGGTCTTGTAAATTCTTCTCCAAACAATGCAATCAATTTCTTCTAATGTAACACATTTAAACAACTGTTACTGTAAACTGTTAAAATTTGTCCTTTAAGATATTTTTGATTGTTTTATGTTTTTCAGACATTATCCATTTGGTATTCCTGCCAAATACCTTTATAGTATTTAAGCCAAGGTTCTAGGCATTATTGATGAAAAGAATGGCCCCTAATTTGCCAATACTCACAACTGCATACCTGCCAACATTGAAGAATCAAAATAATGGAGATTTTATAAGTGGCATTTTCAGGCCAAGAAAATTTTGATGTGTTTTCGATATATAATAGTATTTTAATAGCTTAATCCATGGCTTAAATTATCAAAAAGTTATATTGGTGAGATAAATTTAATTATTAAATAAAAATTAAGTAATTATTAATTAAAAATAGTAATATATATAGAGAATCATGATATTTTTTTTCATCAAAAGCAAAATCTTGCTTAAAAAAAATGAAGGTTTGTTGAAGTTTTGAATAAATTATAGGTATAACTTTAAAATCTTCAGAAAAATGCAGAAATGTTTGAGAATAATGGAGAGGGGAAGACAGTCCCAAAATAACGGAGAGTTGGCAGGTATGAAACTGTGTTCCTTGAATCTTCCAAATCATATGTCAGTGTCATGGTTAAATTTAAATGTTAATTACCTATAAACAGTTTAATTGCAAGCCAGAAACTTACATAAACCTATTATTATTATTATTTTAGCCACTGAAATTATCATTTAATGGCTAATAGAAATTTTTTTAATTCTGGACCTTGAATTTCTTATTATTTTAAGACTTTTTTAACATGCATCTGTAATTTACAAAAGCCCAGTTATTAAGTTAATCTTTGTCATCAACAAGGATTTCTGAAATAATCACAACTTAAATTTTAATTTTAATCAATTACATTACTGTTTAAAACATAGAAAAATACTATGAAATTTTTAAAATTCAATTAAAATAATCAAATATACTATAAATTTCATGTAATAAAATATAATTGTATCTTAATAGTCCAAAGAAAATTCATTCAAAATTCTGAAAAACATCTAATAACAAATATAACCATACTTCTATTTCTAAAGATTTATATAAAGCTCACCAAATAAAGGAATGGGTGCAGCAATGCTGGAACAAGTGTTAATATATTCCCAATCTGCTGATTTTGTATATCTTTGTTCTCTGGATCGTCCATGAAGCTAAAATGAAAATTTATACGTTTAAATATATCAGCTACTTTAAAAAGTAAATTAAAAATAACGTTAGAAAAACATTAAACAGCAGAATAACATCTTTTTAATCCAAAATTGTCGCAAAAAATGAACTAATTGCAAGAACTAAAAATTTTATGGTTGATGGTATCCCAAACAGAAACAGCATAAGGAATGTTATTTATATATAATACATGAAGCTTTAATGCTATAAAATTTTCAAAAAGAATGTCTAACAAAATCAGTGGTAACAAATTGTTACATATTAGATACAGAGAAAAAAAAAATTATAATACATAATGAGAAATAGTACAAATCTATTTTAAAAAAAAATACTTTGTTAAATGTTAATTAAAATGATTTTTTTTTTTTTCTTACATTTGAATGCATTATATGTATCAGATTTACTATCTAATTACTTATGAAATTTTCTAATTTCTTTGAAATAATTTTAGTACATAAAATAGATATGAAAATTTTTTGGAACAATCTAATTCTATTAAAAAACAATTAGTACTCACTGTTATAAGTGATACCCTATCACCCCACTGATGAATCTTCTTTATGACGGAATGTGCCAAATTTTCATGTCCATAGATACCTGTTCTCATTTTTATAGTCAAAGGTACATCAATAACTGATGTAATACCATAGATCATACCATGTAATTTTTTCATCCTATTCATAAGGCCACAACCACCTCCCTAGAAATATATAGATTACATAAATGTCAAAAAAAAAAAAAAAAAAAAAAAAGCCTTGGCAAATAAATAACACAAGGAAACCTCATATAATTGAAAAGAAAATTTTTAAGTATGATTATGACCATACCTAAGTTCTAAAAATTATATGAAATGGGAAAAAAATCATTCTGCAAATATTTTATTATTTAATTTCAATAACATAGCCAAGAAAAACATAAACATTAACATTAAATTTAATAATTATTAGGTAAATCTTTGAATCACAATTAAGATATGGCAAGCATATTTTTAATCTTGCACTGAATTCACATTGAACATCTCCAAATACACATTGAAATATCTCTGTAGTATTTTGCTGAAGAAATTCCAGATCCAAACTCTTTAAATAAATTTAGAATTGCAATTGGTAAATTATAGAGAATAAATATTAAATATTTAATATAAATTTAAAAAATGCAAAAATAAAATTAAAGAAAAAGTAAGATTTTTTAAAAATTATTATTATTTATTTATTTACCAAGAATTAATTGTAGTTATTCATTTCTTCATTTAATTAAATAACTTTTAAGTACATTATTGTTTAATCATGGAAAAACAAATGAAAAGGAAATTTTCTTAAAGAAAAATCAATACCTTAGATTTGAAACATTTTTCTCAATAATGCTTTTGATAGGGCTAGATGTTAAATAATTCAATAAATATTTATCTAAAATTATAAAAAAGATAATCTTATAAATTACTAAACTGTACAGTAATGCTTAACTCCATTTCCAATACTACAATTGGATTTATATATATACAGGGCCCGAAATTTCAACTAAGATTACACTCGCCGAAACAAAAGTTTTACTCGCCACAAAATAGGGTTGTCATTTTTTTTTTTTTTTTCCCCTCTTTTTTACACATTTTGGGTTTTTTATTTTTCCTAACTATTTGGAAGGCTTTTACAAATATGCCTAAAATTATATATATTAAAAGTGTGTCATATATCATTATGTCCCATAATCATCTCTAATTAAAAATCATTATAATGTATTGTATTTGAGATTTGAAAAAGATTAAAATATCTAATAACATAAATGCAAAGAGTCATTAAAGAAAAAAAGAAGAAGAAAAAATTGTCAAACAATATCCTGTGAAAATATTTTTATTCTGATATATTAAGCTTCCTTATTTACCTATTTATTTATTTAACTTTTTACATCGGAAATGTCTTTTTCATCCATTTTACTTTTGTAATCAGACGGAATGTCGATGTGTATAACTTATCCATTGTTGTAATTTTAAATAGCCATTTCGGAATAACTTTTTCGATAAAATCGTTGTTTACAAATCATTACAAGAGCAAATCATTGGCGTTTCAGTAAAAAAACTGGAAAATATGAACTGTTTTTTGATCATTGCTCAACAAAATAAACATAGGTAGTATCTTTAAAAGGACTCGGGCTCATGACAATATCGCATTGTCAAACTTTCGCATATCTCTTCTCCGGGATAGTGGGCGACGGGCAGAGTCTCTCTGCTCGTCTATTCTCACTCTGCTTGGAGACATAACAGTAGGAGAAACGAAACAACCGAAGAGATAAAAACTTTTATGTATGCACTACATATTTTCCTTTCCCAGACTGGGGAGATCTCGGGCCGCGCATACAGACTCGGCTCTCCGAGAATCTAAAAAAGAGAGGTTAAATATGAGGTTATAAGATGGCAAGATTTTGTCCTATTTAAATCTATAAAAAAAATTCTTTCTATCACCGTATCGTATAAGAATTCTATCTATAAGTAGACCAAATTTTTACTCGCCACAGTAAAAATTCCACTCGCCAATGGCGAGCTGGCGAACAGAAATTTCGCACCCTGTATATATATATATATATATATATATATAATAAACATGATCTATTCAGCATAGTAGAAGCCAAGCAACAGATACAAGATCACTGAAACACCAATGACCAACAAGACAAAAAAAATCACCAGTGGACGAAATACACCAATGCAAAGAAACCAGATTCACCAATTAACAGCCTGCAAAACAAACGAATCAATAAAGTAAAACAACAAATCTTAACTTAAAACCATAAACTTATCAAAATTAATGAAAAAACAACCCAAGAAACACAAGATAGGAAGAAGGAGGCAGGCGGCAAGACTTGTGACTTGCCTGTGGGGTTACACTAGTCTTATGCCGGCAACACTATATATATTCTTTTGCTTAAGGATAAAAATTTAAGAAAGATTTATTTTTTGTATTCATTACTTTAAAGGTTATTAGGCATATATTTTTAATGATTAACAGAAAATTTCTTAATTAAAAATGAAGATCTTAGATTGGAAACATTTTCCCCAATAATACTTTTTATAGAGTTAGATGGTAAATAATTCAATAAACATTCATCTAAAATTATAAAAAAGATAATCTTATAAATTGATCAACTGTACAGTAATGCTTATCTCCATTTCCAATACTACAATTGGATTTATATATATATATATATTTTGCTTAAAACTGCATGATAAGCAAGGATAAAATTTTAAGAAAGATTTAATATTTTTTGTATTCATTACTTTAAAGATTATTAAGCATATATTTTTAATGATTAACAGAAAATTTCTTAATTAAAAATCAAAATCTTAAGATTGGAAACATTTTCCCCAATACTGTTTTTGATAGAGTTAGATGTTAAATACTTCAATAAACATTTATCTAAAATTTTATTAAAAAAAAAATAAATAAATAAAAAAAATAAAAGATATTCTTATAAATTAATAAACTGTACAGTACTCCATTTTCAATACTACAATATATATATATTTTTTTTTTCCCTTAAGGGCAACCTTTTTTCTAGATTAAAATATTATGGACCTTGTTTGTTCATTCATTCGTTATAAGAGCATCAATATGTAAACAGCATCCTATCAATGAACTGGCAGCAAAATGCACTGGAAAATTGGGATAAAAAGTGACAAACTTCGTAGCTAAGCATTGTAAATTGCAAAAATCACATCAATGGTTTTATACTCAAAAAAGCGCAGTTGTGGAGTTTCAAAGCTGCTTACAAACTTTTTATTTATTACTTATCTAGCGATCACAGTAGAATGCAGCAGCACAGAATGTCTTTGGGTTTTGATTGCTTAATTTGGGTGGTTTAAGTGTTAAAGTATAGCATAATACATGAAAATTTCAGGACTTTTAGGACAATTTATTATATTTAAGGACATTTCATGACGTTTTTTTTAAGTTTTCAAGAATTTCAGGAAAATCAGGACAAGTACTACCCCTGCATATATTTTTAATAATTAATGGTTTGCATACTTGTGAATTAGAGATGTGTGTTATTTCATGTACTAAGATAAATATTATTATTATTGCATTGGAACCTATTTGCAATATAATATATTACTAAAAATATCCTATTAAATAAATAATTCTGTCAACTTTACCTTTTCATGAGGAACGTCTGGAGATTTGCCAAAAGAACACCGATAGATAGCTGGAATATTTACCCAGTATGAAAAATATTTTATTTGGTGAAATGATCTAATTGAGTGATGTTATCCGTCAGTAATTTCTCTACAACATTCCACAGGTTAAAAAAATAATATTCCAGTCACATAATATGCTCAAATAATACTTTTGATTGCCATACAGCTGAGCTCTCTAGTATTTTCTTGAATGCATTAATTAATTTCGAATGTATTAACCGAATAGAGATATTAATCTACATAATTTTAATAACCAAGTCAATTTTAATGTCAGACATAAATAATATTAATGTGATAATGTTGAAACCATCAATATTAGCTTAGAAATGTTTATTTGGTGTTGATTATTTTTCATGGATGAAAAAAATCGTTTAGGTAATGGTTTATGTAGTTTTGCTTGTTTGACAGGAATGTTTACGAGAGGGGGAAAATGACAGGAGTGTTTTTGTTTATGGGTTAGGATGATTTAATGGTGTGCAGATCTGCCTGATTTCAATGTGTGATAAAGGAAAGGAAGCAGTGTTTGCTTATACTTAAAATTGCTTTATAGCATAGTGATAGTGTTCGCGAGCATTTATTTATTGTGATTTTATTTAGAATATTGTTTGAGTTTAATCAAGAATAATATGATAAGAAAACTGAATATTTATTTTTTATTTTTATAAATTTTTTTATCTGATATTTTTATCTTTTTTTTTTCAAGACTATTTTTAATGATTTAAAAGGAGTAAAAGTGTTAAGAATAGTCAATTATGGTCATATGTTAAAATTAAGTATAAGAGAAAATAAATCATTTTATACAGTTTTCGTAAGCAAAATTTGTATTTTAAAACAAGTGTTTCTAATTTCAGAAAGGATATTCAAAATGACTGTTTGCTAAGTATGATTGAAAAATATTAATTTTCTTGTCAATCTGGAATGTTCAAGTTCTTCGGAAAATCAAAAGAGACAATTACTCTGTAGTTTAAAATTTGGGATGCCTTAAAGATGTTTTTTAAAAATTTGTTATTATTATTTAATTATTTGTTAATTACATATATGGCTTATAATATGAGAATTTTTTTTTTTTTCCCAGGAAACGGCATTCGTGTACATGTTTCTTGATATTATTTGAAATATTCTATTTTCGTATTAAATGAATTGATTTAACAGAACTTTATGCTTACACGATTGGAACGAACATTTGTGTAAAACCTTGACTCTACCAATATTTCATATCGGAGTTTTTTTTATTATTTTTTTAATTGAAGAAATCTAGTGTTAAGTAAAGTGAAGATTACTCTTTGAAAGTATTGGGAGTTAAAAACATGAACTGCATCGACTGTACAAGACACATATATATATTGTATATTCCGAAAGGATTAGAAAGACATTCGCCATATATAAACTAAAGAGTAACAGGTTATAAAAATAATATGTTACAAGAACCTATTACCAAAGGTAGTATGGAACAAAGTAACCTATTGCTGAAAAGTAACTGTTTATTTCATTTCTATTGTGAATGTGTTATTACTATTTCAAAATTGCCCCCCTCCCCCCCAAAAAAAGGGGGGGGGGTTATTTTTTTTAAAAGAACACTTTAATTTAGTAAACTAATCCTCAGGATGGCTAAGAGGAAGGTGTTTTGAAATTCTCTGAAATTTCCTTATAATCTGTAATTTTTACTCTGATAAAAACAAAGTTAATCACATAATTTCTTTTTAATGCAGTTTGGCAGAATTTATTATTTTTAACTTTTATATCCTTTATTTCTCTGATCCACCTGTCTCAAATTTCCTGTTAAATCTGGAAGCACAATATTCTTTTTTTTTTTTTTTTAATGTTATGTTTTAAAAAACATAACATTTTCCAGATTATGGATATCCTGAAGCTCTTTTTACATTAAAAAGCTTTAAATTAAGGGATAAAGAAAAACTAATGTATCACATTTAGTTCTCTAGATAATGACAGTTTTTTGCAATGTAGTAATGCAAGTACTTCTTAACTGCAAAATTCACTGTTTATCTTTGAGAGGATGGGATTATATGGAGAATTGCATTATATAGAATTCCGTTATAAAGATCTACTGTATTTAAATTAATACGAAAGATATTACATAATCTTATGGCAGTTAGATATGCAACTTTTTTTCACTTTAATTAGTCATATGGAAAATAATGTTGGATTACTTTTTCCTTTACCTAATAGCAATTATAAGTTTTTTTTTATTCGTAAAGATGCTGATTTATTATAAAATATTTCCACTTTATTTTTATACTATCAAAGATTAGCTTGTTGTAAATTACAGAGAATTCCATTAGGTTATGAATTAATGAAAATAGTTTACTAAAGTATTCATTACCTTTAAATGTACCTCATGTTTCGTGAATATTTTCATCTGGGCGCCCAGACCTAAGTTTTTTAATAAAATCTTCGGTGGATTCCAATGAGTAGATCCACCGAAGATTTTATTAAAAAACTTAGAAATATTGAAAATAAAAAAGAATACCAGTTCGTCAGTTTCAACGTTATTAATCTTTATCCATCCATAGACATTGAAGAAACTAGTCAGATTGTCAATAAAGTTATCAAAGAAAAATACACAGACCCTAAAATAGCACAAACCTTAATTGCAACTACAAATTTCTTACTTCATGAAAATTATTTTAAGTTTAATGATAACATTTATCAACAAAAGAAAGGAGTCCCGATGGGATCGCCTATATCGGGCTTTATTGCAGAGTTTAAATTAAGAGCACTAGAAAAAGAAATTTTAAATAAATGTAATGATAAAATATTTTTTTGGTTAAGATATGTGGACGACGTTTTTGCCGTTACCAATAAAAATTACGATGTCAAACATAAACCCCTTTCCGTTACAAAATCAACGCCGTTACTTCATAAATCATGCAATATTAGTATGTAATGACCCTACCGATCTAAACAATGAATTTGATTTAATTAAAGATCTAACTAGAAAAGCAGGTTACCCCAGTAAAATTATCACAAAACTAATTAAAACCAGATTAAAAGCCAGTAATCACATACCCAGTTTTCAAAAACCCCCTTTGAAATTCACCTCTTCCATACCATACGATCGCGGTGCATCAAATAAAATTAAAAGTACAGCAAATAAATTAGGCGTTAATATCCCTATAAAACCTAACCCAAATATTTTTCAATTAATACGCAATGATAAAGACCCCATCCCCCCTTTGGAAACTGCCGGAATTTATCAAATACCATACATAAATAAACAAGAAAATAAACCAGGTTCATACATCAGTGTAACAAAAAGAAAGATTAAAACTAGACTCAAGGAACACAAAAATGACATCAAAACAGGAAAAACAAACACAGCTTTAGCCAAAACTTTCGAAAATGAAGAAATTACAATAAATTTTGAAAAAAACAGAAAGGATGTTTAGAGAAGCAATAGAAATCGCAACCACACCGGAAGTATGTAACGATAGTGACGCAATGGCACCAAACCGGATGTGGAATCAGCTGATAGAATCCATAAAAGACCGCAACTTGAAGAGATCCAGCACAGATGATCGTTTGAGAAAGTCTGGGCGCCCAGATGAAAATATTCACGAAACATGAGGTACATTTAAAGGTTTTTCTCATTTAATTAATTATGTGTAAAGTACTTCGTTTTAATTTAAATTTAATTTATTGTATTCATTACCATTTTGTAGATACCATCTAAAGGACAACCAAGATTCAAATCCACAAAATCAAATGAGGTTGTTTCAGAAAGTAATTGGCAACATCGTGTCATTACATCAGGATGAGGTCCACACAACTATAAAATATGCAACCAAAAATAATTTTTTTATAACAACATATTACAATTGAAAATAATTATATCAGTATAAGTAATTTATAAATATGTAAATTACATTCATCACAAGAATAAAATAAAATAAATAATTAAGAATTACAAAATATTTATTCATGCTCAATAGTGTTAAATTGGCAATGATCTTATTGCCAACCATTATTTATTATGTGGCCCTATTCAATCACCCCTTAAATAAGGGAATAACATTGGCAAAATGACAAAAAGCTGAAATTATAAAACAAAGGCAAGACGTTGAAGTGAAGTACTAGAATTTTGATGATAAGTTAATTTTATTAAAGTAATAGTTATATTTCCCTCAATCTGCATATAATCAGGAAACTCTGTGTAGCTTACCTTGAATAATTGTACTCTAGCACCAGAGCCTTGCTTGGGGAAGGGCGTGGGGGTGGTGAGGCAACTGGGTGGTCACCCAGTGTGGCTATAAATTATGAAGCACAGCTGAAGATTAGGTCTACTGAAATTGGCTGTCAGCAAAAGAAAAAAAAATCTAGGGTAATTTTATTTGTCCTGCATCTATATCAGGGGTGGCGCCAGCTAGGGGGCTAGGGGGGCACAGGCCCTCCCGTCGGGGAGTCTGTGACCCCCCCATCAGGGCATACTCCTAAATTCTCTCGGGGGAAAAAATACGAAATTTTCAGTTTTTCTACTTTTGGCAGCATTTTTCTTTCCTTGTACAAATGTGGAGCATTCCAGTTTTTTCATTCTGTAATCAGTAGAAGAAAGTACTGGATTCGTAAAAAATTTCAGCTTCCAGTTTTCCATGAATATATGTGTTTTGAGAGGTCCAGAACATGTTTTGACCACGATATTTTTAGAATAAGTCTCTCTATGGCATGATGATCTCCAAAACCACGAGAAGTACTAACAAATGGAATGGTACAAATATTAACAGTAATATTATTAACGGTATTGCAGTTTTTGATAAATACTTATACAATAAACTCTCTTTATGTAGTGCCCCCTGTCGGGGAGGTGGTGTCCCCCCGTCGGGGAATTTCTGGTGCCACTATTGGTCTATATGCATATGTTTCAAGACTTAAAATACTTTTAACACACCTTTGTTCTTTATAAAAGGATTGAAATTTGTTTTCCCCACAACACAGTCAGAAAACAAAATCTTCAGTTGAAGCCATAGGCAAGTTTCTCACTTTGCGCCGTTGCACAATACTTTTTGAAATTGCTGGGTGCAGAGACTAGACGTTTGTCATCTAAAATCTTTTGCTCTGGGTGGCTAAAAGCAGGGGTGCAGAAAATGTTCAGACCTTTTAAATTTCCCCCGAACACATCCTAAATTTTCTCCAAAATGACGGAACAACCTATTAACAGAGGGTTTTTTACTTTTTTTTAACCTTTTTTAAGAGGGAGGGGGGGGGGGAGGAGGAAGGAGAAATCTTTCTTTAGTCCAAATATTGAGGGAAATTTTTTATAAGCTAACTATATTACAAATTTCAAACATTTTTTCTCTTTTTTTTTTTAAATTAGATCAAAATTTAGCGTTGCTATTAATGTCCACCAGATAGAAAATTAAAAAATTTAAGGTAATTGGATTCATTAACATACATAATTTTTAATTTCTTATATAATAGTACATAATTATGAATAAATTAATGCTGCTTCGTTTTATTGCATTTTGCTGTCTCTGAAAATTTAAAATATCTTTTTATTACAGAATTGAGAAATATCAAGAATATGACAAACATGCATGAACCATTATCATTTATTAAAAATTCTGTTTAAAGATGAATTAAAATTATTGTGAGATACAGAACAAGAAAAGTACGCAATATCACTTAACTGATATGTACAAACGTGCACAAACTGAAAAAATAAAAGTTATATGCTATAAAAATGAGACAAATTACTATAAAGATACAAAATGTACAAAAGATGGGCAAATTTTAACCTCGATCAAAACGAGTCATATAGTCTGAGAAAATAGTGCTCAAATGTTGAATGACAGAATCAGCAGCTAATAGACATTTGTTGATGTGTATCATTACAAAAAAAAAAAAAAAAAAAAAAAAAAAAATTTATTGGGTGTTTGAATTAATTCATAGAGTTTTTTTTTTCGAAAATTGAGGCTTTATTGTGCAAAAATAATTACAAATAGATTATTCAAAGTATTGATCATCACTAGCCACTACTTTTTCCCATCTTTCTGGCAGCATACGGATTCCACGTTGGAAGAACGAATCGTCTTTAGAGGCAATCCAAGAATCGACCCATTTTTTACAATCTTCATAAGAAGTGAAGTGTTCCTCAGACAAGCCATGGCTCATCGATCGAAACAAGTGGTAATCAGATGGAGCAATGTCTGGAGAATACGGCGAGTGAGGTAGGACCTCCCATTTGGTCATTTCGATGTAGGTTTTGACCGGTTTTGTGACGTGCGGACGAGCACGTCTCTAGGTTTCAGTTCGTATGGGGCCCAATTTCCCTGCTTTTGCATCATTCCCATGGCTTTCAGGCGTTTGCTGACTGTTGAAAATTCAACTCTTAATGATTCAACTAAATCTTGAAGTGTTTGGCATGGATCTTCATCGAGCAATGACTTCAATTCTTCATCTTCGATTTTTTTCGGCTGCCCAGGTCGTTCCTTGTCTTCCAGCTCAAAATCACCACTTTTAAATCGAACAAACCATTTCCGACATGTTTGTTCAACTAGTGCATGCTCTCCATAAACTTCCCCTAAAATTCTATGACTTTCGGCAGCACTTTTCTTCATGTTAAAGTAATGAAGTAAAACTCCCCGCAAAAACACTTTATCCGGCACAAAGTTAGACATATTCGATGAAGTAAAAAATTATGTTATTTACGCTTCAACCAAATGACATATACTAATAACGATGCTCAATGATAGTAGGTTTACGGGGAATACTAGTCACGCCATCTATTGGAAAATGCCACTTGTCACGCCATCTATTAGAAAACGCTACAAATTTAATTCAAACACCCAATATAAAAGTTTCAAGTCTGCCTCCAGGGAAAAAAAAGAAATGTTATGTTGAGGCCATCACAAAACTAACTTTCTTCTACATTTTCCTATATAAATTCATGCAATGGAAATTATTTTTTATCCATTATTAATGCAGACGATTTTTGCATCAGAGAGGTATTAGTCTAAATGTCCAACGGAAGTGAATTTTTACCGTGCCGATGATATCCTTTCCGCTCTCGGGGAAAATTGCAGTATAACATCGCCACATATTGCCTATATACACCCAATTTAATAAACATTATGTCTCATAATGGCCTTTTCATACATTAAGTTTTGTTTGATTATACGCAATAGAACCTGAGATATAACTTTCCCTTAAATCTCAAAAGTCACTGTATAACAGTGCCAGCTGTTGAACGATTAGCACTAAAAGTTGACAAACTAATTTATGTTAAGGTGCATCTACATATAATTTTATATACAATTCTGTGCAGTAGTTCCTGAGATAGAGCCTGCCTTGAAATTGCAGAAATCGATGTATAACAGTGTTGTGCAGTTGGCACCAAAAGTTGATAGGCACTAACTTATGTCAAGGTGCATCTGCATATAAATTAATATGCAATTTTGTGCAGTAGTTCCTAAGTTATAGCCTTTTCTGAAATTGCTATATAGCAAAGTCATCTGTTGAGCGATTGACACCAAAAGTTGATAGACACTAACGCATGTCAAGGTGCACTTGTATATTAATTTATATGCAATTCTGTGTAGTAGTTTCTGAGATACAGTCGCCATAAAACTTTTTGTCTCATACCCACAGATGGACAAACAATTTCTATGGTCAAATCATGTCCTGAACCTCTTAAAACGTGTAAATCCATCAAAATCTAAATTTTTTACGAATCCAATACTTTCTTCTATTGAATACAAAAAAATAAAGAATAGTACGTGTGTTACTTTAATGCTAAATAATTTTGAACTGAGAAAATAATATAAAAAAGCTTAAGCACAAGTTTAGATTAATAACAATTAATATGAAATGATTTGGCTTCTATAAACATACATAAAAGAACTACAGAAGTTTTAACTAATTGTTAAAATTATTATGTGAAAACTAAAATTTAAGACACAAAAAGGAACAACTCATTCCAAAATGTATGTTTAATCACTCACAGCTAATTGCTCAAGTGCTTTTTCTTTCTTTCTTCTGTTTTATATATTCTTATTAAAATTATTATTATTATTATTATTATTATTTTGTGTGTGTGTGTGCTTGCGCAGTTTGATTGCGAGGGGTGGGACAATTGATGAATACACAATCGAAACTGATAACTGAACTTCTGTAAATCAGACTCAAAACTATGCAATTTTTTTTTCTCCTATTTCTCATTTCTCTCTTCCCTCCCTTTCTTATTGGCTAAAAAAAACCAAACACATAATTTTTCCCATCCTCCGGTCATTAAAGTGTTTGTTTGTTTATTTGAATATTAATTATATTTATTATTCTTGTAGCATTTTAGTTAATTAAAAAAAAAAAAAGTTAAGAGATTTGATATTTTCTCTAGCTTGAATGAATCACTAAATAAAAATCACCAAACTTCAAATGCTTAACTTTTTTTTTTCGGGAGGAGGGGGGGGGGGAAGCAATTAACAGGTATTTAAAAAATACACTTATAACAGAAGAATACAGCTGTCAGTTTGTTGTTTAATATTAGAAATTTTGCTTTTTCAGTATATTTTTTTTAATTTCCGTTTTCATTTTTATTCTAAAAAAATATTTATTCAAAATTTCCCCCGAACATCGTTCGCGCGTTTGGTCATATTCTGCACCTCTGGCTAAAAGTGTGGCATGGTCCTGTCTAGCACAGTAATTGGACTTGTTAGATCTAACAGATATTGAAAATATCTAAATCTTGTTTTGACCTAACATGTTACATGTATTAGACATAGAAAAAGGGCATGTCTCAATTTCATCTATATTTAAACATCTAATAGATATCTATAATTAGTACAGGATACCAGGACTTTTAAAGGACATTCTTTAGATATTTTTTACCTTTTATGGATTATTGGATGTAATTTAGATATATAATGAACATCAATGGTTGTATGGGTAAAAGAAGGTTTACAATCGGATTAACTCCAGAGATCAACAGTGGTTTGTTCAAGTTAAGAGAAAAATATCATCATCTGGTCAGGTAAAATGCCACCATTAAGACAGTATACATAATATACGGGCCTCTTAAGGAAGTACTGAATCCTGCAGGGAAATTTGGGACCAAAAAAATGTGGCTCTTAGAGGTACTTTTTTAGTGAGTCATTTTACATACTTCTGTCTTTGAACAGACAATATAAAAAGATGAAAGCTAAATGAAGACTTAATAAGCTACTAATTAAAATATTAAAAACAATTTCTGATTTTTCGTAGGTTAAAAATACAAACTTGATATGGTAAATAACTGAATGAATACAATATCAAAGTGAGTTCACCTGAATCCCAAATATATCTTCAGTATGGTGTCTTTTAATGAGAGCCCATTCAGATTGCTGTCCTTGCAATAAGCTCAATCCCATGGCCATTTCTGAACAAGTGATGTCTGCTCCAAATTCTTTACAAATTCTACGAAATGGTAAATTCCCAACCTATTTAAAAAAAAAAAGAAAAAAAAAAAAAACAACATTAAATAACAGAGGAACAGACATTTTATAAATATATATTTCATAGTATGAATTTCAAATAAAAAATCTGATGTGGGCACCACATGACTTCCTTATACAACCAAACGAATATAGATATTTTTATGAAAACATTGACAGTCTTGTGTGAGGTAACTTATTCGTAAATAAACAGGCAGGTTCCAGTTCACAAACATCATTAAAAAAATAATAATAATAAATAAATAAAAACTGGTACTTGAACCAAAAAAGTCGCAATAATACAATTATATATGTCGCCGAAACAAATACACTGCATAAAAAAAGTAGATGGACACGTCTTTACAATTTTTTAAAACCCCGTCTTTGTTTAATAGGAAATGTCAATTAAAATTCTTTAACATGTTTATACTTATCAATCTTCATATTTTTGACAGACAAATAAAAATATTCAATTATTTATAATTTTAATGTAGGGCAATGCAAAAAAGAGAAAGATATACATTTGCACAATATATATTTTTTTTAAAAGTAGACGGACACTGGTCAAAAACTGCAATTATCTAAGTAGTTGTTTTTTGCGGAATACCAGTTTTGCATGTACATGTACATTTGGCATTTTGCCAATTGCTAACGTGCTTGACAAGATGGTTTTACGTAATTAAATTTCTTGGAGATGAATGCGCCATGCCACGAGGAATTCCTCTAACTGATTACCAGAAAGGAGAGATTATAGCGCTGAAAAATGTTAATAAAGGAGTCAGAGAAATTAGTAGGCTACTTCCAGAGCTGCTAACCTTGGTGGGAAAAAAAACAGGAGATTTTACATAATTTCAAGGGAGAAAAAGGGAGATTTTACATAATTTCAAGGAAGAAAAAGGAGATTTACGGTTTCGTGGAGAAAAACAAAACAAAATTATTTTATTCAATACATGATACTTTTTTAACTAAAAAGACCTAATATAACTTTTGTTTGATAATTTATATTTTAAACTTATTGGGGAAAAACAAATAGTTAACAAGTTCATTAACAAAGTCTAAAAATAACTACATATGTAAAGAATTTTGAACCCCTATATCGCTTCAGTTGGTTCTAAAATCTAATAAAACAACTGGATCGATGTTTTTATGAACATTGATTCAGAGTTTTTCCCAGATAATTTAAGGAGGGTGCTGCACCTCGCCTGATCTTTGTTTGGAAGAAAAAAAAAAAAGAAACACTTTGCCCCAATCTATTTCCTGCCCCCCCCCCCCCCCCCATTACTGCATTTGTAGAAAATAACCTACAAGATAAAGAAAAGATAAATGCTGTAAATATAAATAAAACTATTGTGTGTGACAATCAGCACATTAACAACAAATAAAAGTACAGAAAAGTTTAAAAACAGACTTTTTTCTTTTTGTATGCATATTTATAACTCAATTTTTAAATTAAGTGTTTGGATTTTAAATGCCAAATGTGTCCTTAAAAATTCAAATCGCCCTCAAGAATCTAAAAAGTTTTTTTTTTTTTTTTTTTTTTTTTTTAACTAGCAGTACCCTATATTTTTTAAAACCAGGGGAAAAATGTTTGATTCTTTTGTTGTAGAATGAGAAAGCTAATAGGAAAAAGGGATTTGATTTTTTTTTTTTTTTTTTTTTTTTTTTTTTGGGAAGGGGGGGGGGGGAGGTGGAACTGTTAAACTTTCTACTACTTTATAGGCTCTAGAATCTAATAAAGCAAGTTTAAAATGAATATTGACATTTTTGTTGTGGCTTGTAGATGGAGAAAGAATGAGAAACAAAAGAGTTCAAAAGAGCATTTGATCATCGATCACTAGTTGGAGATAGGAAAATATATGGGGGGGAGGGGGAGTTAAAAATAATTACGTAAGCGAGAAATATTGAAGGATTCAGTTTCTTTAGAGATTCTAATATTTCATAAAGTAAGTTTTAAATGAATATCGACATTTATGTTGTGGATGCAGAAAGATTGTGAATTGGAAGGCCTTCGTAAATCTGGAAAGATGGCACCTACGAATTGTCAAAAATTAGCGTTTTTAGTTTGATTTTTCGAAAATATTAGAAAAACGGGAGAAATACACATTAAAACGTAAAAGCGGGAGATAGGGTTAAAAAACGGGAGTCTCCCGTGAAAAACGGGAGAGTTGGCAGCACTGCTACTTCTAATAAGCAAAAGTAGCATGAGTGCTTTTCCACGTGCTCCTGAAGCCCATGACGTAAAGAAAAAGAGTGGTCGGCCAAAGAAACTTTCGCTTAGAGACCAAAGAAAAATTTTTACTGAGCTGAAAAAAACTGGAGCATCAATTCCCAGAGTTCGAATAAGCACAGGAATTACTAACGTAACTTCTCAGACAATTTATAATTACAATAAGCAATCAGAGCTCTTTCAATATAAGAAGAGAAAACATCATCCATGCTGGAAGGATCACCACGTGACAGAACGCCTACAGTGGACTCAAAACCATATGTCTTGGACTACAGAATGGATATCTGTAGTTTTTTCAGATGAGAAAAAATTTAATTTAGACAGCCCAGATGGATATCAATATTATTGGCACAGTTTGGAGAAAGAAGACGAAGTGTACTCTACTCGGTAAGTTGGTGGTGGTGGCGTAATGGTGTGGCTAGCTGTTGGCTATGGTGGAAGGACAAATTTAGTGTTCCTAAGTAAGAAGTAGACTCACAAAGATTATATTGAAACACCAAGCAGTGAGCTTTTGCCATTTGCGCGTGATCTTGGAGGAGAAAACTGGATTTTCCAATAAGATGGAGCGCCAATACACACCGCTAACAATGTTAAAAGATGGTTTCATGAGAACAACTTCAATGTTTTACCCTGGCCAGCCAAGAGTCCGGATATGAATCCTGTATAAAACATTTAGGCTATACTTGTTCATAAAATTTCTGAGGGTGGACGCCAGTATGAATCAATTCACCAACTCAGAGAAGCTCTTACAAACATTTGGGAAATTTTCTGTCAAAAAAAGATTCAGAATCTCATTGATTCGATGCCTAACAGAGTATACGAACTTATTAAAGCAAATGGGAGACGAACCCCTTACTAAAAACATTTTATTTTAGAGATACAAGGCGTGTCCGTCTACTTTTTTAAAGAAAAATTACAGTGCAAATATGCACCATTTTTGTTTCCTGAATTTTTCCACTACATAATTCAAAAGGATTGAATCTATATCCAAAAAATAATAATATATGATGTCTCCAGAATATAATTATATTAGAGAAATGAACCTCATATCTCTAATTAAAGAAATAAACGGCTTTAAAGTATTACAAGTAAGTGTCCGTCTACTTTTTTTATGCAGTGTATACTACTTTTTTTCAGGAACAGTACTCAACGGCTTGTTACAGAATATCTCATCGGCAAATACACAGCTTAGAGTACAATGAAAATCATTTTGAATCATCCGATATATTAAGAAATACTAACAGCAAATTTTAATCTCCATTCTCATTGTCATTAACATCAACATAATGCAACATTATATTGTTATAAAATATTTTTATTTGACATACATTAATCTATTTCAAAATTTTAAATGAATATATTCAAACAAAGAAAAATGTTCTTTTCTTATACTCCTGAATTTGACACACAGTTTAAACAAAATTTGAATGTGATTGCATAGTTCACACGAAATTTCAAAAAATGTGCATATACTTCTTTTTTTGTGCAACAAACTTTAAAGTATTGTGAACAGCATTACTAAAATAAGTACATATATAAAAACGGTGCATTCTCAGTTAAAGAAAATATCACAAAATGTAATATGTCATTATTTTTAGCTACTACCCAGCCTAGGGACTAAAGGCGTCTTATATAAATATTTTGATCCTTAGGGTAAAATTTATAAATATGTATATATACTATTTATTTTAGCACAAATAAAACTGTATAATTGGAAGTTTGAATTTCAAAGTTTCCACATTTTTCTTCATCTTCAAACCCCAGATTCTACCAACTGGATTCTAGTTTCCTTCACTTTGTTGTCCTGGAAGAAATCAATTTCTTCCAGAAGTCTAAGCCTGCTGAACAGTCTGAAAGACTTGTATAAGATGCTTAGTAGAGTTGCACCAAATAGTGATTTTTGCCAAATACCAAATATTCAGTCATAATTTTAACCGAACATTTGGTATTTCGCTGAATACTTAAATTTCAGTGTAAAATACTTTTTTATACCTAGAATAACTTAATTACTTAGCATTTATTGCATGTAAAAAGAATACAGTGGGCATTAAAAAGTATCAACATAAAATCTAAGAATTTAGCATTAAAAAATAAATTTTAAAGTTGAAATAAAATAAAATATTTTTTAAATCATTGCTTTCTTTTCCTCTGTAAAATTTTGAATTTCAGTAAATAGACTAAAAAATGCCAAATAATTAAAGAACAATAAAAAAAAAAATTCCCTTTTTGATTTTTTACCTACGTCATAATTTGCTAAATTTAAATACAATGACTGTTTTTGATAAACTATCTTCTATCCTTAACTATTTTTTTTAGTTGATTTTCATTTTATACTGACTGTTTGTAAGTAAATATAGTTTTATATGCTGTCATAATCCCCCCCCCCCCCCCCAATTGCATATAAGACTATCATGAACATCAGCCAATTGAGACAAGGTGGAGAAATAGCCCTCTCCTGGTAAGTTCTAATGGGTGAAAATTTTCCTTTTATATTTAGTTTTAAAACTATGTTATTTGAGCTTCAATGACATCAAACTTATATCACAGAACCAGTTACAGCTAAATTGACTGAACCTATAGGCCAAGTTGAACCTAATTTTTTTTTTCTGTGAATAGATTTCAGGTCAAATTTATTGTTTATATATATACATTGAATAATTTGTATAATTTCTTTAAAAAAAATTCCTTGTTTTAGATTTTATGAATAAAAATTTATCATAGTAGATGCCCTAAACAAAAGTTTGCACAATCTCACAACAAATCAATTAACTAACAAACTATATGAGTCTAACTCAAATGTCTAAAATATGCACAAACATTTGCAATTTAAAATCCTTCCTCCTGAAAATATTTCTGCAAACTATTTTTACCCATTATTAGCATGCAATAATTATTTAATTATATATAATATCAATCTACTTTATTTTTTTACATTCATTTAATATTTACATATGATAATAATTCTGCCATACTAATCATTCTTTTATATGATTAACCCTTTAAACATTAAGCCTGTCTTTTTCTGTTATGCATAGTCAAAATAAAAGGCAAATTTTGAAATTTATGTTGCTTTTTTCAAGAAAATAAGATTAATAAATATCTGTAGTGTAGAATATCAAATTATCATATTTATACTGTGCATAGTATTGATTTTATGAATCATTAAACAGATATACTAAAAAACCGCTAACGCTGAAAGGATTAAGAGCATATAATACCTAATCTCACTGATATGTCAAAGCCCATGTTATTCTATGGGAAATCTGTTTCCATTATTAATCATTACCTAACGTATTTTTTTTTTTTTTTTAAATTCCATTTCCACATTCAGAAAATTCACAATCATTAAATTCCCAATCATTAAATTAGTACTTGTTTTTGTAAAACTCACTTTTCACATTTTGAATTTTAATATTTTATTTTCTAGCTAAAAAATGCAAATAGTTAATTTTTTTTTTTTCAATTCAACAAGTAACTAATTTAACAATTCCTAGTGTAAAAATGGAATTAAAAAAAAAAAAAAAATCAATGATGACTGATCATGAAAATGTTTTCCCATATATGTGTTTGTGAGATTAGGCTCTTGTGCACTCATTATTGTATATTCTTAAGAATCATGGCACAGCAAATTGCACACTAAAATATTTATGATAAAAATAACATGAAAAAGCCATAAATATTTAAACTTCAAATTACCTAATATTTTGATGAGTATATTGATATGAACCATTGAGCATACATCATAGAGCTCATTTACAAGCAATACAAAACATTAATTCAGATTTACAGATAATTAGAAATTAACTCACAGTTGTCAAAGGAGCCAGAAATAATTTATCTTTGAAATCAATCTGTTTAAAATAAGAAACAAAAAATAATTATTCAACATTGTATAAAAGATAGAAATAAAATAAAAATGTGAAGAAGTTGAAAAGACAATGTAAAACTTCTTTTATAAAATAATGAAATATAATTTAAAACTTAGAAGAGATCAAAATTTAACAAGAATGACAAATCATGCAGATCGCATAGATATTATTACACACTTTCCAACTCAACATATTCTTTGCCTTCAATGTACTTCACTAATGTGATCACACATCGGACAGATAGGTAGACTAATTAAATTTATAGTCACTCTTAAACATTGTTGGAAAGTGTTAAAAATGCTTAATAAAATCGAAAATGCAATTCCAGCAATTTCCGATTTTAGCCTTTAATGTACATGAATATTTTTGTGTAGCCCAGTAAATCTTAATGCTAATCAAACTATATTCTAGAGAAAACATTCTTTTGTGCATATCAAAAATAAATGTCAATATAATTATGATTTGTGCAAAATTATCAAAATATGGTTTATAGAAATATTTAGAATGTAATGCTTTAGAATTCTTTTGGTTGTCTTTGAATACAATTCAGTGGTAGTATTTACTCCATTTGAAATATTCCATAATGAAGTTAAATAATGTATATCCATTTCAAGGAATTCCATGAATATTTAAGAATTAGAGCACAGATAGACAGATGGATGACAAACAGATCGGCTTGTTAAAATCATGATCATTCTTAAACATTGCTAGAAAACGTTAAGAAGGCTTAATAAATTGAAAATGCAATTCTAGCAATTTTTGGTTATAACCCTTAGTGTACCTGAATGTTTTTGCATGGCTCTATAAATCTTAATGCTAATCATACTGTATTCTACAGAAAAAAAAAATACATATATATATGCAAGGGATAAAAATAAATAAATTTAAATTAGTAAAAAAACCAAAATTAAAAGTGTAAAAATCGCTAGCTGAAATTATAATCGCGAATAATTCGTAATTGCCCCTTTAAAGTTTGTTTTCCAGCAGAAGACTTCATAACTCAGAAAAAGAACGAAATTATAAGTCGAAATTCGCTGATGTTAATGCAAATTGCAACTGTCTCTGCATTGAACTGCAGATTAATTAATCCCAGAATTTCCTTTTAAGAGCCCAGACGATCTAAAGAACCAATCAGCAGTTAGAAAATTCGGTATAAAAGCCCAAACATTAAACAAACGGACACTTCTTGCCACGCTTTTCTAGTGCTAATAAACTTATCGTTCGTTGTTCCTTCGAAATTACGTAGGTGCTACAGGCCTTCCTAACAGATTCTGCGGCCTGGGGCACCGCTTGAGCCGCCCGTGGATCGGCAGAGTGTTGGGTTAAGACTCCATTCGCCTTACCCTGTCTCGACTTAGCTATAATGAAGAAATAAAGATGTTGCCTGAAAGAAATCGTAGTACTCATTGTGTGTAACGACTGCCATCTCTCTCTTATCCAATAATTAATTCATTACATCAAAAAGTCGTTGGCAGGATATGCTGTGCCGGGAAAAAAGATTGGTATTCATAGGCTTACTTAAGAGTAGGAGGAATGACCAACAATAAGTTTATTAGCACTAGAAAAGCGTGGCAAGAAGTGTCCATTTGTTTAATGTTTGGGCTTTTATACCGAATTTTCTAAGCTGCTAATTGGTTCTTTAGATCGTCTGGGCTCTTAAAAGGAATTTCTGGGATTAATTAATATGCAGCTCAATGCAGAGACAGTTGCAATTTGCGTTAATGTCAGCGAATTTCAACTTATAATTTCGTTCTTTTTCTGATTTCTGAGTTATAAAGTCTTCTGCTGGAAAACAAACTTTAAAGGGGCAATTACGAATTATTCGCAATTATAATTTCAACTAGCGATTTTTACACTTTTAATTTGTTTTTTACTAATTTAAATTTATTTATTTTTATCCCTTTCATATAAAAATAAATAAACTTAAATTAGTAAAAAACCCAAATTAAAAGTGTAAAAATCGCAAGAATGTAAAGATGCAAGAATTGTAATTCATGAAAAGCTTCAAAGAGAAATTTTAGACCGAATTCATGGACACAAGGAATAACCAAATGCCGTGTAAGAGCTCAACAATCAGTCTGATGGCCAGGCATATCCAAGGATATTGAAATATTAATTAAAAATTGTGCAAAGTGTATTCAATATCAGAGCCATCATAAAGAACCTCTAATTCCAAACAACCTTCCAGAGAGACCATGGCAAGTCGTCGGAGTTGATTTACTAAAACTAAAAGGACACTGGTATGTAATCATCGCTGATTATTATTCAAGATATTTTTAAGTGGCGAAACTAGAAAAATCTTTCTTCTTTAGTTATCATAAACCATATGAAGTCAATTTTTGCAAGACACAGCATACCCCAGGTTGTAAGGAGTGACAATGGAACACAGTTTTCACAGGTCATTGGTTCTGAATATTACAAACTTGCAAAAACATACAAGTTTTCCATTGTGACCTCAAGCTCAAAATTCTCTCAGAGTAATGAATTCATTGAGTCCATGGTAAAGAATTTTAAAAATCATTGCTTAAAATTGCAATCAGACAATCCCTATCTGATGTTACTTGCAATTAGATCCACGCCATTAGAGAATGGGTACAATCCAGCTGAATTGTTAATGGGAAGGAAATTATGCACATCTGTACCATCTGCATATGATATGCTGATGCCTAGCCTTGCCAATTTTCATTCTTTAAGAAAAAAGGAAACAGAGATGAGGGAAAGACAAAAATGTAATTTTGATCAACATCATGGAGCCAGAAACCTCCCATCTTTGGAAGTAGGTCAACCTGTTTGGATCAAGGATTTAAAATCCTATGGGAAGATAAAAAGTCTTCATTCAACCCCTCGTTCTTACATTGTAGAAACACCTCGTGGTGAGTTCCAACGAAATAGGATCCATCTACATCCATTGTCGCTTCCACCAGACTGCTGTTGGACTGATGATAATGAAGTAAATCCTGCCTTGTCCAAAGAGTTTTCGAAAACTGTACCAATGATTCAGGACAATGTGCCAACAATCCAGGACAGTTTGGACAATCCAAATGAAGTCATGACTGATCCACCTGTAATGACTACTAATAGTGCTCCTCCTCCAGAACTCAACCTTCGTAAAGCTCGCAGTGGACGAGTGGTAAAATTTTCTAAGAGATTTTTGGACTATGACTTTTAAAAGAGGGAAGATGTGATGTAATCAATTAACTATCGATATTTTTGTAAATAGTTTATGTTTTGTATATGGCAACACAAGAGTTTTTGTTTGAGTTCATGTTGCGAGCTCCGATTCTGTGAATAACATGATGCATGCTCATTAAAATATTTTCAACCTTTTTATGGTGCTTTTTGATAATAAAACACAAGTTTAAAATGAATATTGACATTTATGTTGTAGATGAAAAAAGAGATCGTTAATGAGGTTTTCTTTAATAAACAAACAATATCTATGATTTTTTTAAATGCAGAAGAAATTATTTGTGAAAAAATCACATGCTTGTTGTAGCTATAGTATATGATTATCAGCCTTTTTTAAATTATAAATATAAATTTATATGAGAATTGCTCCATGACTATGCAACTATTCAAAATAAAAATATGGATAAAACCCTTTAGTGTTCTGCATCTTCTTAAAATCTTGAAAATCAACTTTTTTTTATCAATATCTTTCTGAATTTTAAAAATGTTTGCTTGTGGAATTTTTTAGAATTAGTCTATACATTTGGCTAATAAATTATGCAAAAGAAGTTTTGATATTGCTTGCGTATGTACAGTTAAAAATTTCGTGGAAATGCTCATATTTTATCAGATATTTGATATTTTTATATTCCGATTACAACACCTTGTGTTTAAAGTAGTATGTCAAGTTTTCTATACTCAACATCACTTTGATTTTAAAATCTTGCATGTTATAAAGAGAAAAAGAATGTATAAAAAATTGTCAATGTTATTACAGAAACTTATATCTCCATTAATTAAAAGAAGGCTGATAATCATATACTATAGCTACAAGTTACAACTCATTTCAAGTATTATTTTTTTACAGGGTGATCCCTTTTTAAACTTTCAGAAAGAAGTTTAAAAGGGGAATAGAATAGTACTGCTAGAATATATGTTCTTTTTATCCCTAAAGTTTCAAAAGGATTCATGAAGTATTTCTTTAGACATTCGACAAAAATATCTAGATAGTTTAGCAATTGCCATCTGTTCTTAGGTTTTGTCTACCAATGTATATGAAGTAGACAAACAAGAAAAACACTTTAATTAAAACTAATTTAACTTTATTGACTTCATGTGAATGAAAATGTTATTATGATTAAAAAAAAAAAAAAAGTACTTCCAGAATTTTCTATTACCTAATGAAAGTGCATTTAATGTATAAATAAATATTAATTGATAACAAAAATAACAATCTAAAATTTGATTATAGTAATTATATGTAATATTTGTTTTTTTTTTTTTTACCAATCATTACTGTTTCTATAGGAATGACATCCTTTTATAATTTTTAATTATTTGTATATGTATTTCAATTAACATTCAAGTTCTCTCAAAACTGTATGCATAAATAGATTTACCAAATACATCCCCAGCTAGATTTGGCAACAATTTTTATGTTTAATAAATGAGCAAATAAATTTTAACAAGAATAAAAGTTTACCAGGTCAGGAATTGAACTTCGATTCTTTGTATAAAACAACAGTTCTTTGCTACTGTAGGTACTGCTAGTGCCAAGAGATTTTGCTATCAAAACTGAAAGACAAGAAGTGCAGTCTGAACTCAACCCATCAGCTTAACAAAAGTTTTCAATGATTTTTCCAAAACTCCCATGAATGTGGGCTAGAATTCCTTAGAAAAACCTCTATTCTACTCACCTCTAGTATGAGTAAAAGTAGTCAAACTGGTTAGCTTATGGCCATATCACACAAGAGATTTTCACTCATCTTTTTACTAAACACAACATTATACCAACACACTCAGCCTGATCTTTTTCAAGGACAGCACACTTTCGGATGATCAGCTTTTCTGAAGCCATTTAGAAAAAGCTGGCTGTGTTGAGCGTGCTCATGAAAATTGACCAATTGGAGGAATAGGCAGGATTTTTTCCTGGAATACCTTTAGAGAAGGGAATACATCACACTATCAGTTCGGTGACATGCCCTTAGCGGAATGGGGTGAAAGGGAAGAAAAAGGAATAGAAGTCGTGCCCTTAGCGGAAATAAGGTGTGCATGTAGCGGATTGAAATATGTTATTCAAATGCACAAAAGAATGCTTTCTATAGAATGTAGTATGATTTGCTTTAAATTTACAGTCACACAAAAATATTCAGTTACACTGAGGGCTATTACTGGAAATTTGCTGAATTGCATTTACATTAAGTGTTTATTCTACCATTTTTTAAAATGTGAATATGATTTGAATTAGTATTTGTATTTGTCTATTCTACTGTCCGTTTGTCTACCTCCAGCGTCCGTAAGTATTTTAAGATTTTTTTTATTTTTACTTTCCTCTATTATATTCAACAGAAGAAAGCATTACATTCATAAAAATTTTCGACCTCGGGTTTTTGATGGATTTACACATTTTGGGAGGTCTATACCACAATTTGACTATTTTTAGAAAATGTCTGTCTTTCCGCCTGTCTCTCTCTCTCTCTCTGTGTATGTGTGTGTGTGAAAAAATTTTGTGTCAACAGTATCTCCGGAACTACTGCTCAGAATTGTATATAAATTTACATTTAAATGCACCTTGAGCTAAATTAGTGCCTATCAACTTTTGGTGCCAGCCGCTCAACAGGTGGTGCTGCTATACAGCGATTTCCACAATTTAAGAGGAAGCTATATCTGAGGTTCTATTGTGTATAATCAATCAAAACTTGATATAAGAGAAGGCCATTATGAGACATTACGCTGATTCAATTTGAATGCTTATGGACCGACAGGTGGCGCTGCTATACAATGATTTCTGCAATTTTAGGGAAAGCTATATCTCAGGAACTGCATAATACTGCACAGAATATTCTCAGAATACTGCACAGAATTGCATATAAATTTATATGTTGATGCACCTTAACCTAAATGAGTGTCTGCCAACTTTTGGTGTCAACCGTTCCCCAGATGGTGCTGCTATACAACGATTTCTGCAATTTAAGGTTCTATTGCGTATCATCAAACAAAACGTGATATATGTGAAGGCCATTATGACACATTATGCTGATTCAATTTGGATGCTTATCAGCCAATAGGTGGCGCTGCTATACTGCAAATTTCCTCAATAACGGGAAAGCTATATATCAACTTCTATAGCATATAACTGTACAAAACTTGATATGTGAGATAACTATTATAAAAATGCATTTTTTAATGTGTCATTTATAGGCAATAAAACTGCTTTTCTTTGGATATTTAGTGTTAGTTTTCTCCAAGATGAAAATTAATTATTTGCACTTAGTGAATTTGTATAGGAAAATATAGAAGAAAGTCTTGCTGTGGCCACAACATACTAGTTTTTATTTTTTTTTAATGATATGTGTTATTCAAATTCATTATTGAATATTCCCTACTTAAAATGGCTCTAATAGAACCTGTGCCACTGGTTTGTGTACAAACATCCAAAAAATGCCAATGCATTGCACTTTAGGGGAGACATTTTTATAAATCACATTTTGATAGCTTCATCAAAAAATCATAAAACAATTCGCATTTATTGTTCACATGCTAAGAAAATGTTTTGTATAAACTATAATATGCTTAATCTCCAGATTTACAGGGCTCTGCAAAAACGTTAAGATACTTTAAATTATTTAAAAAACGAAGCTTTATATCAATATTCATAAATATAACCTTACTTGACTGCTCCATTATTTTCATAAGCTGCTTTTCGCCTGAGGTACCTTGGCATCGTCAGTCATGGCTTGCGTGGAAAGTGGCTGAACTTCAAAAGTTCATCGTCGCCTGTGATCAGGTGGCACCACTGTGTGTCTAAACCCGAATATATTTCAAGTTATAAGAAGCAATAAAGATATCATTTCTCCCTCAGAAACTGCCAGAATTTATAGAATCCCCTTTACTTATCAAAATAATAAGACAGGTTGCTATATAGGTGTAACAAAAATAAAAACAAGACTTGAAGAACACCAAAACAACATTAAATATGCCAAAAATACTACAGCACTTTCTAAAACTTATCAAGAAAATAGCATTGACATTCAATTCAATGATGTAATAAAAATCGCGAATTATAATAACCCTACAGCTTTTTTCCGTGAAACAATTGAAATTATTCATAACCATGATTCCATGAATGACCACGAATCAAAAACCGGCATAGACATACAGTGACGCCACCTGATCACAGGAGACGACGATCTTTTGGAAGTCCAGTCACTTTCCACTCAAGCCATGACCGACGACGCCGAGATACCTCAGGCAAAAGTAACCTATGAAAATAATGGAGCAGTCAAGTAAGGTTATCTTTATGAATACTAACATTTCAATACATTAAGGGGTACAAATAGGAAATTAAGAGCAGCATTTCTGTTTGTGTTAAGCATTTTTAACACTTTCCAACAATGTTTCAGAGTGATTATGAATTCAATTTGTCTATATGTCTGTCTGTCCATTGTGTGATAATATAGACAAAAAACATAGAATGTTATACGACAAAATGAGTTTGTACAGTTGGAAAGTGTTGATAATTAGTGTGTACCTCATGATTTTTCGTTTCTGTTTTAGTTTAAAAAGGTGTAATGCTTAATTATATTTACAAAAACTTAAATAAAATCATAAAATAGCAATAATGTACGTTTTTGTATCACATACTTTGATTCATTAAACTTTATATGGTTACAGATCACCGTTCTCTCAAATAACAGATAGTCTACAGTATGCATACCTATTTTTGTGACAGGTTACTTCTGAAGCAAAATATAGTCAGTGCTAAATGTAGATAAAGTGTGGAGGAAAATTGAAGAGTTAATTTTTTTATTAATTAATTTATTTTTAAATTTATTATACATTTCCGCTAAAGGCACGTATGCTAAAAGCACGATACTGAGGGGGGGGGGGATAACATTTCCGCTAAGGGCATGGCCCAATCAGTTCGGGGGAACCCTACAGACAGTTGATCGGTTTTCTGTTTGTTCAGTTTCTTCAACTTTGAACAGCACTGAGTGAACATGTTGCGTATAATGCTGTGTTGAGTATATATGCTCCAGTGTGATATGACCATTAGCGGTAAAACATAGGTTCAATTTCTATTTCTGGCCTGGCTACTTTTCACTCTTATTAAAATTAACTTGCCATTTTCACCAAAAATATATTGTTTAAATTCGTTTAAAGTATCAGATTGTAGCAAAATATTTATGGAATTTTTTAATTACTTATATACTAAGTATAAAATGCATGACAGATTCAATTCAAAACTCTTTTTGTAACTAAAAGTTATTTAAATTTTCTAAGTAACATTCAATTGTTCTAGTAACTATAATGAAAGCTACTTTTATTTTTTACACACAACTTTTAAATAACTATTCTGAACAGAGAAAAAAGTTAAAGAAAGAACAGTTATAACAGGTAAATATAAATAACAATTCCTTTTTACCCTTTTCTTTTCTGGTATAAATACAGCAGGCTCAGTATCAATATTGACTTGGCTAATATTTTTTTCAGTTTTGATTGATACATTAATATCATTAGAAACTTCACTTGGTACAGCTACAGCAGGTTCAGTATCAATGCTGACTTGGATAGAAATTTTTTCAGTTTCATTTGAAACCTTAGTATCATTTGAAACTTCACCAACAGTAGCATTTTCAATTTTAGAATTATCACTACTCTTTGATCCTGTCCAATTATTTTTACCAACAAAAGAATGGAAATTTTTCATAGCATCATCAGATTTTTGAAAGTTATACTCTCTTTTCCTTAATGACTTTTGCACATCCTTTTGTAAAGCATTGAAATAAAAGTTTTTATTTTTACATTCTTCCCAAAGTTCATTTCTTACTAAATTTTTGCCATCTTTTATATGTTGGGAACCAAATCGGCATGAGAAACTGTATGAGCATTTTCCAAAAGTTTCGTACAGATAACATTTTTCTCCAATATCTGAAGGCTTTTTTTCTAAATAAGAAGCTACATTATGACTATAACAGCAAGAATCTCCAAAAGGACAAGATCCTTCTGTTCCTATTTTAAAACAAAGTTTTTCACATTTAGGTATTCTTTTCTCCCGAGGACGATGTTTGTTTTGTCCCTTTAATTTTTTTCTGGGAGGTCCTTCAGTTACATCATCATTTTTTTCTTGAGATAACTTCTTTTGATCTTTAACTGCTACAAAATTTAAGTCTAGCTGCCGTATATGGTCTTGTAAAAGAAACCTATAGTGTGAGAAAAATAAATTTATATTAATTTGAAAAGATTAAAAAAAAAAAAAAAAAAAAAAAAAAAAACAGACATAATTACGTAATTAATGTATCTCTACATATAATGAAAGATGATGCGTGTGTGTATACACATCATTTTAGAGACAAACGACTGACTGCAGAGCTACAGAAATTTGCATGAAAGTCTGTATTGACCTAACCTGATGCACCTTGAAGCCAGATTTCTAAAATTTTTATTAGAATAATTTTTAATTAATTAAAATCCATCGATTTCTGAAATGTTCATCTCTAGAGATAGAAACATAAAAGTATGTATTCATAATACAGAAAGAATATATTAACATTTTAGAAAACAATAAAAATACCTCACAAAATAGTCCTTTTTGTTTGTGCATTTTAATTGTTTTCTAAAACATAAAAGTATGCTTGTGTTTTAGGATTACGGCCGATAGACTAAACTAGGGTCCTAGGTCTGTGGATGGAATACCCTGGGGTTTTTTCTAAAGCATCCGAGCCCATTAAACATAAAAATAAAAAAAGACTCGCATTGCTATAGCAAGATGCAGGGTTGGCCAATTTTTGCCGAAGTGGAAAAAACCATGGTAAAAACCGCGGAAAAAACCACCCCGGCAAAAATAGTTTTTGCCACAATTTTTGCCAGTGGCAAAAAATACCAGTATTTCAAACAGGATTTTAAGGTTTAAATCATAATTTTAACAAATTAAAACCAGAAATTTAATTACACTCTTGATCAACTGATTCTTATGTAAATCATTAAAATAATGCATTCTAAAATTTCCTTAAAATGAAATTTTTAACATCAACAACATAAAAAAAAAAAAAAATTAAATATTTAAATTACCTATCTAAAAAATATTTTTCAATAATTAATTACTAGAATATTTGTGTTTTTCAATGTATTACATGTTTTTGTTTACAGTGGGGAAAAGTTGAGTCAATTATTGACTCAACTGTTCTAAAATTTACCAGTCAGTGATCATGCATTTTTTGAAATTGAAATGTTTGTAAGTAAACTCTCTCTCTCTGAATATGTCTTACTTAAGATTTTTTTACTTCAATAAAATAAAAATATAATTTTGTAGTTTTATTTTTATGGTTATGTTCAGGGACTGACAAAGTTTCAATATCTTAGGAGCTAAAAATAGCGAATTATTTCTATGACAATACTCACAGCAAAACTTAATAATATTTCATAATTGTATAATTAATGCAGGTCATTCACATATTATTTTACATTGAATAAATGAACTATTCAGTTAAAAATGTGAACTAAGGAAATTTTTAAGAAAATAACTATTTTTTATTTATAAAGATAAAAACAAATTATTGGGGAAAAAAAATCCATAGAAATAAATATTATTTTTACCTTTAATGTAATCATCAAATATAGTGAGTGTTTAAGTTTTGGCTTTAAAATACTATTTGTCTATTAATTTTTAAGGACAGAATTCCTTTAAAGAGAATCCATTTGATAAATATACTATTTAAACTTTCTCGTTGTAAATTCGAACATAGTTTGCTTTAGATAGTGTTTATGATATTGAATCTTGTTTAACACAAAGATGTTGACATGGAAAGTACCAGTATAGTAGTAAGAAGATTTATCGAATATGGGAATTTAACTTTCATGGAAAAACATCTTTCAAAAACAGAAATAATTGTTAATTTTTTCAGAAAACATTAAACTCATACTATTCATTCAATATGTTAGCAATGTCATCTTTTATACCAAGACAAGAAGGTGAGAGGAAAAACAAAAATATACATAAAAAATATTGTAAATGCATAAAAAAATTTTTGCCAGTCTGCCGTAACTGGTCACCATTGGATATTTATAGTCACCCTGGCACCCGGAATTTGTCGGACACTGGTTATATATATTATATTAGTTAATTAATTATAATTACTTTTTAAATTAAAAAATCTTCAAGCATTTTTTTCATTGAGGTGCCAAAGTGTAAAGGGTGAAAATTGAAAGGGATTGTGTTGTTCTAATTTTATTTTTCCACTTTTCCTAATTTTTCCAAATTTTTTCCATTTTTGCCGCTTTTTGTCTGTTTTTTTCCACTTTTTGCCGCTGTCCTGGCAAAAATGCATTTTTGCCGGCAAAAACCCAACCCTGGCAAGATGCACTGAGGAAAAGGAGGGCCTTCCTGTGAAAAACTTTTGCAAATGCAATAGAGCAAATAAGTAAGGTTAGAGCTCCTCCAATACAGGCTGGCTCATCAGGCATTTTGTTTCCCACTCAGCGATTGTTGCCCATGCGGTCTGAATTTCAAGTGTTATCAAATCACATAAAATGGTGGTTTTGCAGCCAAAAATTGCTCAAATCATACCAGAGCTGCTTTTAGAACGTTTAGATTTCCAACAGATGAAGAAAGGCGAAAGAAATGGGCTATTAATTGTCCAAACCAAAATTGTACGCTTAGCTTTCAATCACAAATAGGAAGTGTAATTATGATATGTTTTCTTGCATTTTTTGTATCAATTATTTGTTTTTATTGCTGTTTGATTATCTAAATGTTGTATTTTACAACCTACACTACTTTTCAACGTGTATAAATATTTAAAATTAACTAATTTAGCAGCAACAGTGATGGCTACTTTTTACAAGGGTTATAAGAAAATTTCACCAAATATTACTGACAAACTTATCAAGTACCACAGCCTCCTTAACTAGATGCCTGTCATGTAGCTTGGGAACTAGACAACAATTGAAACGGTAGACAGTGCCACGTGGTACAGATTGCACGACTTTTTTATTCAACAGCCACCAAAAATTTTTATAAGTGGGATATGATATACATAAAAGGTGAATAGAATCGAAGAAATGTCGATTATATATATCATGTATCACTTCTTTAAATTATTGGTGACAGTTGAATTAAAAAGTCTCATAATCTGTACTAGGTGGCACTGTTTACCGCTTCAACTGTTGTCTAGTTTACGAGCTATGTGACAGGCATCTAGTTAAGGAGGCTATGCAAGTACAAATAATAATTCACTCTTCTGTTTAGGCAAACTCGCCATTTTAGGCAATAAAGACGCCAAGTAATACGTTTGCAACTAAACGTCGCCAAGCTATATTTCCGCTGGGCAACGAAGATCAGCTGTGAGTCAGCTCGTATTATAGGAGTCTTAAGTAAGGTGTTTACATATTAAAGACAGTCACTATCCACTACAGCAAGATGCACTGAGGAAAAGGAGGGTCCTCCTGTAAAAAGCTTTTGCAAATGCAATGGAACAAAAAAGTAAGGTGTTTACATATTAAATTAAAATTAATTATACATCATTTAAAAATTTAAATTAAATTAAAATAATTATACTTTTTTATTTTGGTAGACTTGGCAAAATGTTATTATTTTTCATATATTAGAAAATATAACACAGACTAGCAGAAAATTAAAATCTACTTGGGAAAATTGTTAAACACTTTTAAAATGAAAAGCCCTAATACATCTTTTAGTACCAATAAACTCAATAAAATTAGAAAGCTAGATTGCAAAATTATTAATCATCTTGTTTTCTTAAAATAAAAACTATAATGCATTTTTTTTTTTTTTTTTTTTTTTATATACTTGGTTAAATTATTCACCTATTGAATTAAAATTGTAAAAAAAAAAAAAAAAAAAAAAAAAAAATCATTAAGTAGCTGTTGATTACTATTACAATATTACTAATTGAATAGAAACTTAGTGTATTGTGTTTCCATTGCATTTTAAATGTAATTTCTGAGAAGCATAAAATTTTACTTATATCAATTGAATAAAATATAGAAGGACCAAATTAAACTTTAAAAACATTTAAAATACCTTAAAATCCTTTAACTGAGCAGCATTACAATGATCCAGGTTTTAATTTTTGGGTCCCTTTTTTGTGAAACATAAAATATTTTGTGAAAAAGTAAAATATTGCGTAAAATCTTCAGTTTTTACAATCACTTTATGTAATGTTTAATATCGAGTTAATAGAGTTTCATTGAGCCAAATTAAGGCACAAATTAAAAATAATACTGAAAATATGAAAACATTTAATAAAAAGATCATTTTTACAAAACAAAATCTTGTAAAGGGACTCATTTTATAAATTTGAATTTTGTGAAGGGTCCCTTTGTATGGATTTGAATTTTGTGAAGGGTCCCTTTTTATGAATTTGAATTTTGTGAAGGGTCCCTTTTTACTATGTGGAATTTTGTGAAGGGGCCGCAAAAGGGACCCAAATTTTGCCTGGATCGACCCCTGCATACACATGGTTATCAATAATTTAGGAATTGTTTTAGCATAAATATATCTTTTAGTATGTTTTTATATAACATTCTAATAATAATAATTTAATATAATAATTAATATTAGCTATATTTTAGCATACAGTGCTGACTTTAGAATAAAAAGGCCGCTGGGAAAAATTCAATAAAAAAAGGCAACCTATTTTTAAAAGGGGCATTATTTGTATAATTTACAGTCTTCTATGTTGTGAATTTTGCATGTGACAAAAGTAAATTAATAATTTTACATGTAATATAGGCTATGTGCATTTGTTCTTTCAGGAATGCTGTAGAACTATTGCTAGAAGGTTGAAAAGTCAGGAAGAAAAGTATCTAAAGGCCTCTGAACATTTAAAATGTTAGAAAAGGCTGCTTATTACCAAAATGTTTTTAAAAGGGCCACCAGGTGCTAAAATGGGTTTAAAAGGGGCACATTGTGGAGCACCCTGCCAAATTAGCCTAGAGTCAGCACTGGCATAACTTCATATGTAACAGACGACAGACAATTGATTCAACTCAAATGTTAAGTGAAGCTGCTGAATGTACAACAGCAAATGTAACACATGAATTAAAAGCTGTATGTGTAGCAAGTTCATCTTCAGATTTGCAAGTTGCCATATTCCCAATAATGATTCTGAATTTCCTGAAATTTCAGCTTAAAATAATAATGGCAATAGAAGAAAAGTAAAATTTTGCATTTAATAGATTCTCCAGTAAAAGCTGAAATTGAAGCCACACACCACACAAAGCAAAAAACTGCTGCATCCAGAATGGAGAAAAGGACCACCTAAACAACAAATTAGTAGTTCTCAGAACCTGATGTTTATAAACTAATTTTATCAAGCACATATAATGAATATCAAGTACAGAGATTGAATATGATCAAACCACAGACACATTAGAAAAATAGATACAGAGAGATTACCTTTTTACAAAAATATCTGAAATAATAATAATAAACTATTAACATTGATCTTTGAACCCTGGAACGCCCCTTGGTTACATCCTTGATCTGAAATAGTGGAGGTCCTTAACAATGAGGTTTTTGAAGTGTATATTTTAGCAATATTTGGTTAATTTACGAATAAGTTTTGAACTTGCAAATTTATTATTATTTGTGTAATGCATTTGCAAATGTATCTTTTTAAATTAATAATGCCTTAAAAATGTATATTTAAATATAAAGATGTGTGTGTGTTTGTAATATACGTGAAGCAATTTATTCTTTATTCATAAATAAATTGTTATTTTACTCAAGAATTGCAAATTATTGAAAATATGGATGTTGTTGTTCAGGGTTTTCATTGAGACCTATAGCTGCTGGGGCAAAAATGGACGGCTACAACCACCATCTATAAAGGTAAGTCGAGTTATTTGTTGTAGTAATAAAAATTAAACATTTCGGTGCAACTATAGTATCTCCCTACAGCTGAATTTGGCGATTTTTCTTTGGCGCCGATTTGAACGAAAACGATGTCGTTCTGGTATTTGCGATATAATATGGCAGCCTGCATGCTGTTTATTTTGAATTTATGATTTATAATTTAGCTTATGATTTTATCATTTATGATTGAGCCATAATGGCAAAAAATAAATCGCCAAATTCAGCTGTGGGGAAATACTATAGTTGTTTCAAAATTTCATTTAAATATTATGTTTAAAACAAAAATTTATCAGACAGTTTAAGTAAATTCTTTACTCTGACTTCACGGGAGCAACTCCAGAAGATATCACAACTGAAATACTTTCACTCATAATTGAGAATTTTGTCCTATATACCCTAAAATATTTTTTAAACAACAACGGCACGTGCAATTAATCACAGTTTGTAAACAAAACATTCCAGTTTTCAGTTTTTTTTCATGATGATATGATTTATGAGTCATTCATGAACCGTTCATGATAATGCATTCCCCAGATTCAGATGTTCGTTGTTAAGGATCCTTAACTAAAGATCTTTAACTCACACCTCTAGGACTCTAGGACTAGGGGTGAGTCCCAGACCGTCGTTGACCATCTGCGCAGCACTGGTGCGATGTAAAACCCAATCAATCTTAAGAATTTAAGGATCCTTAAAGTTAAAGATCTTTAAACGGACTTCTGAATTTCTATTTTAAGGAAAGTCGGAAATAAAGATTGTTTACATTTCGATTGGCCAATCAAAATGCATCATTTTGAAGTTCTTTAGTTAAGGATCCTTAACAGCGGACATCTGAATCTGGGGGATTTTTTTTATAAAATACCATTAGTTTTATGCTTTTTGACATAAACAAACATTATTTTAGCTTTGATGGCAATAGCCAGTATGCTGTTTGTTTTTAATTGATTGTTTTGGTTTTAAAATTTTATAAGTATTGGTGTAAAAAATCAAGTTATTGCTATCATGGTTTCTAAAAGTTAGTAATCTTCATTTAAGAATTTCATTTATCTAAGTCACAAATGAGCTTATATTTTTTGCTTGATTTTCACCATTTTATGTGCTTAAAACCGTACTAAAAATTCATGTTGTTTGTGTTAACTATTTTATTATGGTTCTATGCTTTTTCTATCTCTTTTTCTTTATTATTATTTTGCGAGAAAATAACAAATGAAAATTGAATTTTGTTAATGCATCATAAATTTTGATAATATAGGATAGATTTGCTAATACATTCCAACTAGAGCTGTACCGAGTACTCGGCATATACTCGGTATTCGGCCAATTTGCCGAGTACTCGGTACTCGGCCAAATTTGAACTAAGTATTCGGCCAATACCGAGTAGTTGTAAGAATTTCATTATTTTTATGTATTATTGAAAGAAATGTATTCATAAGAGTTGTTTATTAATAACTAAACTAAAAAAATATAAATATAGTCATTAAACTTTTTCTGCAAACAGCTTTTAGCAGTTAAAACGGGCGAGTAGATTGCCACCAACCTCGGTATAGAGACGATTCATAATATCAGGCATGAGAGTGCAGAAAATTAGAAAAAGAGGAAACACGCGTGTTCATAAAATTAATTTCAAATGAAAAATAACACGTGCAGGGAAAACTATACAAATATGTTCGTAAAATTTATTTCAAATGAAAAATAATACACACAGGGAAAAACTATACAAAATATTTTAAAAGTGACAAATTAAACAAAAAGAATAATGCACATCTACACAATAAAACGTGTAAAAAAAAAAAAAAAAACAGGTAACAATTAACATTCAATCATTGATTGGTTGTGGAAAATGGGAAAGGTGTGTGTGTGTGTGGGGGGGGGGGGGGAGTTCCTGAGTGAGAAATATTAAACACAATTCTACTTTATGGATTCTAGAATATCACAAAGTAATTCTAAAATTAATATTGACACTTTTGTTGTGGATGGATAAATATTCAAAAATAAAAGGTTTCTCGCAGAATGCTTGATCGTCGATGGTTAGAGATGAAAAAAAAAAGGGGGGGGGGGAGGGAGCAGGTAAAAAAAGATTACATGAGTGAGAAATATTGAATAATTTTGTTCTTTCATATGTTATATAATCTGATAAAGCACGTTTAAAATGAATACTGACATTTATATTTTGGATGGAGAAAGATTGAGAATCTAAAGTCTTTCGTGGAGCGTTTGAACTCTGATCGTTATTGGAGTTTGATTAAAAAAAAAGAAAAAAGCGGAATGAAATTTGTTGTTTTTCAAATTATGGCACAAAACCACCTATCTTTTTTACTCTTCTAGAATTTGATGATTAATGAAATCTATCATGTTTGAAATGATAAAATATTTATTTTTATGTTCTCATTTCACATGGGTGAAAGTTTTCAGTCTATTGACTGAATTCAGTCTTTTTTTATGTGTTATAATACAGATAGACCAATTTTATCGAATTAATCTTTGTTAGGGGAAATAAAGGTCCCAATTTTTTTCTGAATCAGCCCCTATTGATGTTAATTCAATTATATTAATAAATAATTTTCCTAAGTTTTCATACTTATGCTTATTAATGTAACCCTTGGAAATGTATGTTTTGAATATCTACATACATTATGTATGAGTTTATTATAATTTACCCAATATTACAAAATATATATGTATACTTCAGTCCAGCAAAACTTTTTTACTTTCACCCATGCATTTCATATGTGAACTTCATGCATCTTAAATTAAGCCTGAATGTATAGGAACTTTTATATTCTCTAAGAATTATCTGAGAGTGATTCGCATCGGAGAAAGACTATAATAAAGAATGAAGTTATCAGTTATTATGGTTTTAATAATCCAATAAGCTGGAAGTATGAAATATAACGATGAACCTAATTGTGTATATACACTACAAAAGTTCTGAAACATTTCAAGAAAACATGCTGTTTGCCATTTAACTTAATTTTGTGTTCAAAACTCCTTTTTTTTTTAAATTTCAAGATGTACTAAATCCTTCATATGTTCATCAATTATTCTTTCTTACAACTACTCAGTACTCTGCCAAAGTGCTACTCGGTGCAGCACTAATTCCAACTAAAATCACCCATTAAAAATTTTTCTGGACAAAAGTATTTGGACCTTTTCGAATTTAATTAAATTTCTATAAACGTACTTCATAGCGTGTAAAGAACATGATAAATGCTATATATTTCAGAACAACTTTATTCACTAAGGTGATTTGTGGAGCTGCAACAAATTGAAGAAACAAAATGTGTGACATTATTCTGTAAAAAATATTACTAGAGAAGCTTTGTATGTACCACTAGCATTTAAATATCATTGCTCTTTATGTTATCTACTAACAGGCTTTGCCCGCCTCATATTACTGTACTTAAATAATTTTTTTTTTTAAATATTGCTTTATAAATAAAAACTAAACATACGTTGAAATTGCTTAGAACCTTGCTTTGGGCCCAAGTTGCTTTTCTTCCTTCCCTTCAGAATCTCTTGTCCATGTATCTATTGAATGTGACAGTGTGACAGCACCTTGACCGTGGACTTCAATTTGAGTATTTATCTGATGAGGATGACAGTTTTGAAAAAAAACAGTATCGAAAAAAATTGTAGTAGTAGGGGATAGGTGTCACCTTTGAACTGGAGGTACCATTTAACTGTAAATATTTTCTTTAAAAAAAGTTATATTTTTAATGTACAGCCGGTAACAAAAGTGTCCGAACACTAGCAAAAATTTTTATATAAAAAAAGTATGCTTAATGCAATTTTGCTAAATAAATCCTTGTCGTATCTTGTTCTTAGTCAGTCTAAGAACAGGATTCGACAAGGATTTATTTAACAAAACAGTATTAAGTGTACTTTTTTGATATAGGAATTATTGCTAGTGTTTGGACATTTTTGTTACCGACTGTATATAGCAACATTAGTATTGCTTCTCTGCAACAAAGTAACCAAAGTTTTACTCTTTTACATGCACACTGTTGTCTGAACAAGGTAGATTATTGTATTTTTCTCTTCTTGAATCTAAACAAAAATCTTGCATTTCTTTAATTGAAAATGATTTTTTAATATTTAAAGAGAGATATCAGCTTTAGCTTATAAGCTCTGTTTTGTTTAAATTCTTATACTTATGTGAGTAAATTGTTCTAATGCCTACTCCATATGATGGGGTACCTTTGAATGGAAAGTTTGAGCAAATGAAACTTTGTAGGAAAGAGCCACAAATATATAAAAGATGATTTTGGGCCCGCTTTTGTGACTGATAGACCTGAAATTTTATGTTTATAAGAATTTTATGTTTATAATAGAATAAAATAAGAATTGTTATTGACCAGAATGCAAAGCTCTGCTGCAATCCCGTGCTCTGTCTTAGATCCATCAGTAAAACAGCCAAAGGTGCAGAGGGGAAGAAGCTGTTTTTATTACAGTTAGTTATTAATGGAGCAACATCTTTCGCCGACTGAATTTGCCAACTATTGATAGAGTATTGGATTGAGAGATTAGGGAGTACGGAATTAGAGATTTCATTATTTTTAAGTTGGGGAATATTTGATCTTAAGAAGTTATGATATGCCTGCAAATGGGCAGGAGGAATTCCCGTGATAGGAGAAAGAATTGGATTATATAGCAGTTTTCAAGAACAGGGCCGTCCAACCCAAAACTTTTGCCGAGCTGCATTGGAAATCTATTTTAAACAGGCGGGCCACATTAGAAATTTATTTTACGCAGGTGGGCCGCTTTGTACAGTTGAATGAACGATATACATATAGTAATTCTTTTTTTCGGTGTGCTTGTGATGATTTAAAAAAGAAAATATATATATTAGATATATTTTTATTCATAAAACAGTCAAAAACTTATGATTATACATTCATACAGGGCTAGATTATGGCACGGGGCACTGGCCCAGGGCCTCCACATTTAGGGGGCCTCATTTCCAAAAAACAGGAATAATAGTACATTTTTTTTTTAAATTATATGTCTATTAATAAAATCAAAAATTAATTAATTTTTTCTTTCTATATTTTATTAGAGAGAGAGAGCTTAAACAATTCTTAAATTTTGTGACTAATTTCCTAAACATTGGCAAATCAATGTGCTTCAGTTTTCATTTATCTTGAACATAAAACTAATGATTTTGTTATAGGTTGCTGAAAAAATGAGAAAATAGAAGGTATAATTGAAGGAAAATTTTTAAAAATGCACTATTTTTATTTATTTATTTTTGTTTTTGAGAATGGGTCGTTGTGGTGAAATCTTTAGGGTAGGGTAAGGGGCCTCCAAACAGCATCAGTACCCCAGGTCTTCAAAAAGCGTAATTGGGCTCTGCATTCATAAGTATAATAGTAAGAATCAGTTATTGATCTGATAATATTTTATTAATATCAACGAGCACAATATTTGTTTCTGTAGCTACCTTAATTGATATTTTCATTAAAAAAAGTGAGAAACTATTTATTAATTTTAGATGTTTTAACCAAAGATGTCAAATTAGAAATTTCCTGAATTCTGTTGCAGGCTACAGAATTTTACATGGTGGGCTATATGAGGCCCGCGGGTTGACCAGCCCTGTTCAAGGAAATCGTTAGATTTATTTTTGAGGTACCAACTTTTACAAAAACTCAATTATTGACTGGAAAACAATAATTACATACAAAAGGATATTTGAAAGTGAGTTAATATGGCGAGTTTAAAAAAATCCATACAGCCGTTTTTAAAGGCGAGACCTGAAATTAAGCTATTTATATAGGACACCTATCAATTTTCCTGAACTAACCAACTATATCATTCGAAAGGATCATTCTAATAGAGTGTTTATATAGCAGATTTGAAGAAAATCATTAGAGTCATTTTTGACATACGAACTTATGGTATCACTTCCGGTTTTCAATGTCCCACTTCCAGTTTTTCAATTTTTACCAAAATTTCAAAAATTCATCTGTACACTAGACCTGTCTCAACTCTGAAGTTTTGTACTTCTATCTTTATTAGTTTCAGAGGTATGATAGCCAGAAGATTTCACATATACACACATATATACATACATACACACTGGCCAATTGCCAGAAACCACTTTTTTGGACTTAGGGGACCTTAAAACTTGTAAATTAAGTGAAATCTCGATATTGAATTTTTGAACCGAATACAATACTTCCATTACCTACCCTACGATAGTAAAAAAGAATCGTTAGAGATGTTTTTGAGATACGGACTTACTGTTTTTGAGATGCATCCAACGTCCAGTTTTCCAAATTTCACCAAGAGTTAAAAGAAAATCATCTGCTTACTAAACCTAATCCAATTTTGAAGTTCTGTCGATCTAACTGATTAGTTTTGGAGATACAGTTGTCAGGACCCTGCTCCCCCCCCCCTACACACACACACATACTGACCATTTTGACAAAAAAGTACACTTTTTTGGATTCAGGAGACCTTAAAACATGTAAATCAGTTGAAAAATCGATACCAAATTTTTTAACCGAATTACAATACTTCCATTACCTACAGTAGCAGAGTAATGGAAGTAAAAAGAGAAAAGAAATCGATTGCGATGATTATTAATTGAGGTAATTTTTGGGACGCAACATCCTCGAAAACATAAAATTCACCAAAAAAAAATTTCATGCAAAAGGAATTATAAGAGAAAACTTTAGAATTTAAAACCTTCATTTTTGCTAGTGAATTTTTTCTAAACAACAACAACAATAACAATAATATGTAATGTATTCTTATCCTTGTTTTACATTGTGCAGTGAGTAAATTCATTTCAAAATGTGCTGATAGGTGTTTTTCAATTTTATCAATATATTCTCATTTCATTTTCTTAGAAAAATAAATAAATAAAAATAAAATCTCAACAGATTTTTACTATTCAATAAATTACTCATAAGTAGTTTTTTTCACACATTATGTAAAGACGTTGTTTAAACCACTTTTTTCAATACGTAATATGTCCAACTTTTTCATGGCTGTGAAAAGATAGCTTGGAAATTATAAAAACCCTTATTGTCATCAGGGTTGTCATTTCGTCCACTTTTTCGTCAAAAGTCCGGGGCGCTGGACAAAAGTGGAAAAAACCTGGACAAAACTGGAAAAAACCACATGAAACTGGACAAATCAAAATCCACTGAACTGTACATGTTCAGTGCATAAAATTATTCCGTTAAAACAATAAATTGCAATTTTAACATTAAATTACAATTTTAGCAATAGAAATATTTTATTAAAAATTAATAAGGGGGAAGAGGGGAATTAAAATTTTAACTATAAACTATCACTTTTGCATCCAAATCCACCCTTAGAAATAGATATATTTGTTTATTAAATATTGCATGTCTATTTTGAAATATTTAAATTGATTTTATTCACATACACAGGGTTCAAGAATTTATTAAAAAATATGGTCGCCAACAAAAAATTCTGGTAGCCCATAAACAAATATTCTCCAACGTTTTCTTTTTCTTTTTTTTGTTCCATTTCAAAATTTACTTGAATGTAGAAATTAAGATTCTATATACCAATTATTATACCAACTAAAAATCAATTATTTATTGGGCTTGAATGATTTTTTTTTTTTTTTTTTTTTTTTTTTTTTACACCAGGAAACACCTGTTTAAATTTAACATCATGAAACTGGTTTTATTATTTTCACTAAATCAATACATCATCGGCAATGATACAAATACAACAATTCAGCACCAGGTCGATAGCATGCGCAGACAGGAGCAGTGTAAACCAATTCCCTAAAACGGTGCAATAATTTAACACTGAGTTGTGAAACATGCATGGAGATGTGTAAATTCCCTAATTCAACACAGTGTCTCAAAAAGTGGTGAGAGAAGCAGGAATCAAAACAGCGAAAGTAGAATTGGAGCCCAATTTTGGGACCAATTCTTTCACCAAAATATATATTTAAAAAAAAAAAAAAGTTTCCTTAAAGTTGAAAACATTATTACTAGTTTTAAAAAATATTGGTCGCCAATGGCAACCAGGTGATCGTATTTCACGAGCTCTCACAATGATAAAGAATTGTTTTATATATATGGAAAGAATAAAGGTAATTTTTAATTTAGTACTCGCAAATAATCAATAGTGGACAAAAGTAGACAAAACGGTATTTTGTCCGGGACGGTTTTAACCAGGTTTTTTCCAGTGGTTTTTTCCACTATGGAAAAAACCGTTCAACCCTGATTGTCATTGTGTGAAGAAAAATGAGCCCTTGAACATTTTCACAGGAAAACTGTGTATGAAGATTTAATTGCTTTTTCTCTGCAGGTAGTTAAATTCTAACACCATTCAGGGGTCTATAGGGATGTTTGACCTAAGGTCAAACTGTCACCTGGCACTTAAAAGGGCTCATGCTTTTCACAAGCTGAAAAAGAGACGCGATTGGCATTTTGTAAAGTCAGTCATTCTGAATAAGATACACCTTTCGTAGGCAACACATGTGCCCGTGGGGTAGGATAGGATAATTACATTTCAGGTGACTGAAGTACCCCATTAATTAAATAAAGAAGAAAAACGAAGTTTACTAATTACATAATGAAACATAAAAAACCTAACTTTACTTCGTTGGTCGTTCTAAGATCTTTCGGTACCGGGCACCCGGTCCTCTTCAGAAAACGTTTGCACTGTGATGGAACTAGGCTTCTGGCTGCATCCTTGTTGATTCTTCAACAGGTGGTTCCAAGCTCTATTTGGGGCCACTGCGTCGCTATCGTTGCATGTTTCTTCATTGGTGGAGATCTCAATTGACTCGCGGTACATGGCGTATTGGTAGTTATTGTAATCGGACAATTTAATTGTATTATCGAAGTCTATTTTAATATCGTTTTCGTTATACGTTTTAGCTAATGCTGTGTTAAGTTTTCCGGTTTTAATGTCATGTTTGTGTTCTTTGACTCTGGTTTTGATTTTTCTTTTGGTGACACCAATGTATGAACCGGTTTTGTTGTTTTGGTCTGTGTACGGAATTTTATATATACCTGCGGTTTCAAGAGGGGGGATGGGGTATCCTGCAGGATACCCAAATAAAATCGTAAACAAATTAATTAAAAATAGACTTAAAAAACTTGATCATATACCGAATTACCAAAACAACCCATTAAATTCACTTCATCTATCCCTTATGATCGCGGTGCCGCAAATAAAATTAAAAATACAGCTAGTAAATATTATGGCATAAACATCCCTATCAAACCGAACAAAAATATTTTTCAGCTAATCCGTAGTGGCTAAGACCCCATCACCCCTCTTGAAACCGCAGGTATATATAAAATTCCGTACACAGACCAAAACAACAAAACCGGTTCATACATTGGTGTCACCAAAAGAAAAATCAAAACCAGAGTCAAAGAACACAAACATGACATTAAAACCGGAAAACTTAACACAGCATTAGCTAAAACGCATAACGAAAAGGATATTAAAATAGACTTCGATAATACAATTAAATTGTCCGATTACAATAACTTAAAGGTGGAAATTAAGAAATTTGGTTGGTGGCCACTGGCCACTAGCCTTCATTTTTTTAGTGGCCACTGGCCACTCGCTGATAAAAGTAAAAGTAAAATAAAATTTTCTTTTCTTTAATTTTTTCAATGTTCAGTCTCGACAAATCATTAAGAAAATAATTAAGGTAGTCAACTTTTTGAAACTCATCCACAATAATACATTTCTGATAAATTTTAATAAATGAAATAGGAATAGATTTACATAATTTATACTATGAATGTAAGAAAATACTATTCAATACAAAATTCATATGTTTAAAATGCTCTTTTGGTTATATTATTTTATAACAGAAAAATTCTGATTATATTGCCCCTTCACTATCCTGAATGGTGTTGATTTTCTACTTTTTCAAAAAAAAAAAAAAAAAAAACGATGAAAACGGTGATACGGTGAAAACACTAAACCACAGACACACACACAGACAGACATTTTTTAAAAACTATCAATTTGTGTTCAGGACACCCCAAAACGTGTAGATCCGTCAAAAAACGGAGGTCGAAAATTTTCGCGAATCCAATACTTTCTCTATATTACATATAGAAGAAAGTAAAAAATAGTTCATATGCAATAACAAATATTAAATAATATGCAGTAAATAAATAAAATATTCAATATATTATGCATTCTTCTGATTAAGAACTAAAAATATACATACATATATACATTTTTTTTTTTTTTTATTAAATAATAACAGAAAACGCACTTACCTTTTTCCGAAAAAAGATGTTATTTTTACAGAATTATCTGTAGCTCCACGTTTACTACCACTACGGTTGCTTTGTGATTCAGGATTTTCTTTAAATCTCTTCATATTAAAGCAATAAATCCAAAATTTATATTACTAGGTATATAAAGCTTGTTTTAAAGATTGAAATTTCGAGAAACCACGCGTATGACTGAATGCGATACGGCCGTTGGGAAGGGATAGAAATGCCAAGTTTGAAAAGAAAGTGGTATAAAATAACAAAGAAAATGCATCGAATGACGTTTTTAATTTTTCTGTGAACGTAATACAATCGGAGTTTCAGCCGATTGATTATCTCACGAGCTTCCTTTTCGTCTCTGTCTCCCGAAAGTCGGCCGAAACTCTCATTTTTGGCATTTTTTAAAAATCAAAATCTAATACTTTTATAGAAAAATGGGAAAAAGCCATACGTTTTTTTAGTATATGAATAAGACCACCTGCCAATTTCCAGTGTTTACTGTTAAAATTGACTTCCGAAAATGTCTGTAAGTGGCGATGTTAGATTTGAGAAAGCCTGAATTCGAGGCGCACGGCGCGTTTACTGCGAAAACGCCGCCGCGCGATCCAAGTTTGCATTGGAATGGGGTATTCTATAAAGAATGGGTAGAAGAATTTTAAGTGTTTACTATTAAAATTGACTTCCGATATACGTTTGCAAGTGGCGAGGTTAGATTTTAGAACAGCCTGAATTCTTTGCGCGGCGCGTTTACCGGGAAAAAGCCGCCGCGCGATCCAAGTGGAATGGGGTATATTTTATAAAGAATGGGTAGAAGAGAAGTGGCCACTGCAGTGGCGACCAAAGGCAATTTCTTTAGTCGCCACTTTTAAAAATCTAGTCGCCATGTGGCGAGTGGCGACCGCTAATTTCCAGCTTTACAATAACTACCAATATGCCATGTATCGCGAGTCAATTGAGATCTCCACCAATGAAGAAACATGCAACGATAGCGGCGCAGTGGCCCCAAATAGAGCTTGGAACCACCTGTTGAAGAATCAACAAGGATGCAGCCAGAAGCCTAGTACCATCACAGTGCGAACAATTTCTGAAGAGGACCGGGTGCCCGGTACCGAAAGATCTTAGAACGACCAACGAAGTAAAGTTAGGTTTTTTATGTTTCATTATGTACCCCATTAATATTGAAGCAGTATCTGTCCTTAGCCACTAAAGGGGAAAGAAAATAAATAAATAAATTTTGATTTTTAACCATTCATTTGATTTTTTTTAATTGTTTAAATTGCAATTGTAATTCTCTAAAAACAAATTTGCAAAATGTAAATTATGTAATTTTTCACTTAAATTTAAAAGATCCCACTTAAATTTTTAATTAGAGTGGGACAGTCCCACTCAATATTTTTTTCTAGTGCAAACCCTGATGCATTCTCTATATCTCTGAAGTTTTGGAAAGAATACATGAAGTACTTCTTTGGATATTTGAAAAAATCTCTAAATTCAAAAGTGTCCAAATACTTTTGTTTATATAATGTGTATTAGATTTAAATATATGCATTAAATATATACAAAAATACCTTACATAATGTCCTTAGTTTCTTTTACCTGCACAATACGTATTTCGAGTGCTTCGCACTCATCATCAGGTGCTAAGTGATCTCTTCATCTGTCTCCATTGTTGATTTTTGTCGGTTCGTTTGTCTTCTTCCCTTCACTTCAGTTATATTTAGGATTGGTTGCCATTCTTTCGGTATTGTTGAGTGTTCTCTTTCGTTAATTGCGTAGGGGTTAGTCAGAATATCGAGGGCCTCCCGTTTTAGGGCATAACTGTGATTATTATATGGAGCAAGTTTATTAGTTGTAATTGAGTTAATGTTGATAGGGTTATTATGGTGAGTAAACGAGAGTGCGGTAGATAGTCTATGATGTTTTAAGTCTTACCGAAAGAATGGCAACCAATCCTAAATATAACTGAAGTGAAGGGGAGAAGACAAACGAACCGACAAAAATCAACAATGGAGACAGATGAAGAGATCACTTAGCACCTGATGATGAGTGTGAAGCACTCGAAATACGTATTGTGCAGGTAAAAGAAACTAAGGACATTATGTAAGGTATTTTTGTATATATTTAATGAATTTATCGTACTTCATGTAAAATAAAGTGATTAAATTTAAATATATGTTTAGCCTCTAATTTCATTTTTCTAATTCATAGGAGCCAGAATGTACTGCATGAATTAAATATCTGGATTTAACTGATCTTGGAAATATATTTTTCATGAAATTAATTTGTGTAAGTTAGTTTATATATTTTGTGATTTTTAATGAAAGAAATTATTGTTGAGAAATACAAAGTATAGGGCTCATTATCCGGAATCATTTTAGATTTTCTTTTTTTACTAACAACTTTAAAAATATTTTATATTTAAAATCAGAAACAAATAGTAGTATTCTGAAAATAAAAAATTAAAGCAGAATTTCTTTTTTTTTTTTTTTTAAGGAGGTAATCAGGGATGTTCGTGGTCTAGAAAATTCCCTGGATTTCGCAGACAATCGCATAAAAAATTCTGTTTTTTTTTTTTTTTAAATTTCCAGAACGATTTCTGGGAATTTTTAATTTCTTAATGAGACAGTTTTTTTCCTCAAAAAAAAGGAAGGAAAGAAAGAAAAAAAAAAAAAGCATTTTTTAGCATTTTGCTCTTATGATCGAGTCAGTAATTCATATTTAGCAGCGCCAATAATGAGGCAACCACACTGCTGATGGCAAATGTTATTGTCAGTAATGTGCATGTGTACATGTTTTCATATATTACAGTTATTTTTTACTTTCTACTATATTCAATAGAAGAAATTTCACAAAGAAATTTGACTTCCAGTTTCCAATGTATTTGCATGTTTTGAGAAGTCTAGAACACAATTTGGCTATTTTTTAGAAAATGTCTGTCTTTGTTGGTGCATTTCTAGCTGAAGAACTAAGGCACAGAATTTCACAAAAAATTATATGCAGTTGCTCTTAGACATAAATTTGTGCCTATCAGTTATTGAGTTATGCTTTATAATTCATGGAAATCAATATTTGGAAAAAAGACCCAAAATTCTGAAATCTGTAGTACCTTTAATCCTGTGGGTTCTGGATAATGAGTTGTATACTATACTAAGTTCATGTTGAAGAGTTACGTCACATTCATAACAATATATTATTATTATATAGTTTTTTTTTTTTTTTGGGGGGGGGGGGGAGAGGTGGTAGGTTAATAGATGTTAAGTTATGTTTCTAGAAAGGATATTTCTGTAACCTGCTGACTATTATTGCCAAATCAAAAACTGTGAATGAATGTCATTATATTCAGTATGAAAATGTGTTTCAGCATGCGGTTGAATGCAATTTGATCTTGTGTTTACATTCTATTATTTTTTCCTTTTATGTTTTGCAAAAAATTACACAAATTTGGGACCTACCTTCTACAGAAATGAACGTAATTAAATATTCCACATATAAAATCATTCCATGAAAAAAAGTGGTGTTATAAAAAGCATGGTAAGCCTATTTCAGAGGGGGCACATGCTGTCTGAAAAATTTTAAGGGGGGGGGGGGGGGTTGGGAGGCTACTGTGTGGATAAGCACGGTAAGTAGAGCACCTTGTTTTGATTCCTGTCTTTGACATTTTTTGCATAGTTAGTATAAAATAATTCAACCTTACACTCTGACTCTAACACTCTAATAAATATTCATGGTTGATAAATGGCGTTTTCTAAGTAAAATCATGGTATATTGGAGTTGCCATGATTAATATGTTCACCTGTTACATCTGCAGTTGCAGACGTGGTGATCTTACTAATAGATATTATGTGAAAAATGCTAAGTGGGTAATCACTGAGCATGGGTGGTTCAGTGGTAGAGCAACTGCATTTTAAATGGAGTGTCTGGGTTCAATTCCCGACTGTTGCATTTTTGATATAATTAATATAAAAAATTTAACCTTATATTCCTACACTCTAATAAGTTGGAAACTTTTGCCCGTCTCATAGGTTTATTCCACTTTATATGAGTCATTTTTATTTTTTCCCTTCCATGTGCTATGAGTCTGTGCCTGTGCCATTTCACTCCTCCAATTTCACAGTGTTAAATAAATCAATATCTAAAAAAAAAAAATTTTTTTTTTCAGTTAAAATATACATATTAGAGTGCAGTGAATTTTTTTTTTTTTTAATTTAAAATATAACAATGACCAAAAGTTGTCTTTTGTATTGAATAAGAAAAATACAGAGTTTCTGAATTTTTTAAATATATCTTTCAAGAGTTCACTTTTGCTCCAAAATGTCAAAAAATTGAAAAAATTTGATTATTTTTATTTTTTTCATAACTTGTATTTATAAATCTCTCTTCTTATATCTAATAGCAAAAACAAGCTGATATGAATGTTATTTATGAGCTTTTAAATGTTTGAATATTATCTAACAGCATCTTGGAAATCCATAATTGTACCAAAAATGTCATAAAAATTCTAAAAACTGAGTATTTTAATATTACTTTTAACACGTAATTATATATAATTCTTAATATCAAATAACCGGAAAAAAAAAAAAGTAAGATTGTATGTTTATAGGTGCAGATTTATTGTGAAGTGTCCATAATAATTTTAGCACTATTTTTTAATATAGTATTCTTTTATAATATTTATCTACTGTTAAATAAAATGAAAATTGTTTTTAAATGGCACTATGAACATATCTTACAATTGTTGTTTTAATATTAATGATATACAGTATCTACACTTTCAAAAATCCACACAGCTTAAAATGAAGGGTTTTGCAGATTTCTGAATTTTGCAGATTTTAGAATAATTTCTTTTATTTACATCTTACAGGGATGAGAATTTTCAGACTTTTGTAGGAATTTCAGACTTTTCTTAATTTTTTTAAAACAATTTTCAGGTTTTTTGTTCTAAATATTCTTATTTTTGTTCAATTTTCTTTCTTTTGACTGTTTCTAAACAACTTATTTTCATATATTCTCCATTTTTGCTTATAGAAAGTATGATTTTGTGTATCTGTTTCTTCTTTTATTACTAAAATTAAATCATCTTTGAGTTCTGCTGATACTTTCAGACTTTTTGTCTGTTTCCCACTCTCATCTTTGATCTTAGAACCTTATTTGAGTAGCAAATCTTCAAGAAACAATTTATATGTTATATATACAATACTGAAATAAACTGTGTATAATAAAAGTACAAATATTTCATGAAATTTTAATTTGAAGAACAATTTTTATGCATATTATTATAGTTGCAAATTATCTAGGTTTTTGAAAAGTCTAATCAATAGTAGTTTAAGTAAGAATATTAATATATATTTATTTTCCTGTTACCTTAAAAAAAGTCAGCAATTCTTGGTCAATCACATAAGCTTGTGTTAAGAGAAAGTTTGAATATTTATCTTCATGAGATAAAATCTTTCATGGAAACTGTCTTTCTCCTACTTTCTCCAAATTAATGATTTATTTTTTGATAATTATGTATAATTAACCTTATCATTTTCTCCTCAGTAAGGTGCTGAGTGATTGATGATTCACTAGCACAAGCTAATAATTCATTTATCTCGTAAAACAGCTAAATTTTTGCAATCCACTAATCAAGAAATCAGCTGTGACAGTGTTTGTTTACATTGCAAATGATATGCAGATTTCAGAGAACTGCAGATTTTAGGGTTGTGAATTTTTGAGAGTTGACTGTACTAGTTTACATAATAATGATATGAGGTAAAAGATAAAATAAATATACCATAAAATCCCAAAAGTAACCTTCCCTTTCCAAAAGCGTAGCAGCATTGACCTTGAAGACTTGAAGATCGGAAGTAGATTTGGATGAAATGGTGAAAAATAGATTTACCAGTCCTCCATATGTGCATCCGGTAGTAGGATGGTTAAAAGGGTGGAGGGGTTATGGGCTGTGAAATCGTTAATGGAAAACTCTCTAAAACAAACTAGAGATCTTTTTATATTTACAATTAAATTTAAAATAATTATTTCCTTAGTAAAAGGAGATATACATTTAAACATAAATATTTATAGGCTAAGTTCCTCTTATACATTGAAGAAGGTTATGTCAGAAATGTATGTACATTGAGGGTATTTACCGAATCAGCGGTGTGGCTTTTCCGTGATATTTGATGTCTCACAAAGAGAAATAGGGATGACAGTTCATCACAAACAACAACAGGAACCACAACATCACTTTATAGAACTTGACTATTTTTATTTTAATTTACTGGATTAACATATTACATTTACATTTTAAATCTGTATTATATAATTCACAAATCCCTTTAAAAAGAGGGCAAAACTTAACACTTTTTGCTGCATGCAGATTTTCTTGTCGTACCATAACAGAAAGAAGTAGTAAAATATGCATTCTGCAAATTTCAATCTATAATCATCCTTGTAGATCTAACTATACAAGGGTTTCTTTGTAAACATTGGATAATATTTATATTTCACATAATATTTTTAGCTCATATCGATGACTTTACATCAAATCGATATCATGATGAGATGATACAAAAAGCTACAACATTATTTTTCACCACACTCTCTTAGCAGTCTATCTTCAGCGAGCGCCCAGCATCACTGTTGTCATCCTTGGGGAAAGAAATCAGTGTAGCGGCTTAAGCCACACCCCTCTGAAGTGGTGACGTCAAAGCTCACAAGCAAGTTCATGTAGGCAAAGTATGTTTTGCTAGACTGCGTGGTGGAATTCGGTGCCAAGTGGTGATGTCAAAGTTCAGAAAGCAAGTTCCTGTAGGCAAAGTGTGTTTTGACAGAGTATGTGGCGGAATTCAACGCCACTGGTTATATTTAAGAAAATGGAATAATTTCACTTTCGGCAAGAAAGAGGGGCTTACATTCGAAGAGGGGTTACTTTCAGGATTTTAATGTATACAGTATATATAAATTTTTTATTTTATCCTTTTTTTTAAGATTTTATTTCATATTTTTATGTTTTCATATTTTTGTTTTTAGTAATTCTCCATGAGTATAATCTGTGATGAAATTCAAGATGTTAAGAATCACTGTGAATCACAGATTCCTGGAAGTAAAATAATTGCCTGTGTGCCATCTATGATACGTGTTGATATAAAGTATGCTATATATATTTTTTTCTAAATATTTTATACCACTTTTATGCTTTACCTATCTTATTACTATTACTGTCATCCCACTAGCAGAATATTCTGTATCGATCTGTAGCAGAATAAATTTTTTTGTGATCCAGGAATGCTGAGTCTAGTCTGGTATTGTAAGAAGTATCAGTAATTCATAAAATATGCAAAATTTGCATCTGCAAAGGAAATAATGTATAACATGAAGTAATTTAGAGACGTAATGTAAATTATATTTGTATTTTAAAGCTTGGGATTTTTTTTTGTTTAATTTTTTTTAACTGTTGAATTAATTTGCGGAACATTAAACAATCTGCAGATCTCACTGCTGTACTGCACTGTTTCTGCGACTGGGCTGTTCACTGAGCTTTTATTTTTCCTGTAATACACTTATAATAAAAAAATTTATAATTATGGATTTAAATTTTTTTTTCTTATTTCCAAAAATTATATGAGTGAGAGATATTAAACAATTCTACATTTTTACAGGTTGTAGAATATAATAAAGCAAGTTTAATATGAACATTGACATTTATGCCCTGGATCGAGAAAGATTGGAATGTACAAGGCTTCTGCGAGACTTTTGATTGCCAATTGTTGCTTAATTTTTTAAATTTTTTAATGATCACAAAAAGTGACGACTGTAATGGCAATTGATAGCATAATTTTTTAGTCACCATGTGGTGACCGTTAATTTTGCCCTTTAATTAGGGACCAACCACAAATTGAAAAAGAGCAAAAATACTTTGGATCACCCTGTATCACAAAAAGCAACAAATGACATGTAACTTTAATACATTGTTGCACATGCTGTGTACAGTATATTTATGTTTTGGTGTGGGAATTGCGAAATTTTTTATTCAGATATAATTTTTTTTTCAAAAATTACTAATTTTTTTGACAAGTTTTTTACTTATAACTATAATGGATATATAACATATAACATATAAAAATTCACTAACATAAAATAAATGTGGGAATTGAGTTTCTGTGTGTTCCCATGCAAATTAAGCCTAATTTTAATTCAAGTTGAAATAGCCTTTATTTTAGTATGCTGTAAAATACTGGAATTTTGCCCTGTATCAGAGCAGTCAGAGATAATTCTTGTTGACGAAATTATAAAAGTGAAGGGTATTAAAATTTTATATTTAATTAATTATTTATTTATACAAACTCCATATTTTACACTATTAGTTACTAAATATTCCTGTATATTCTAATAATCATTGATTATTTGTTCTGGAATTAAAATATTTGTTTTTGTCTTCAGGAAAACTAAGCATAAACAGTTGACAGCATGCTTACAGTTCCCTGAATCATATCCACTTTATCCTTTGCTTATTGAATTAAAAAGCAAGACATTGAGCGAAAAATTTTTGTCTGGTCTCTCTAAAATTTGTGAGGAAGAATGCAAGAAAATTTTAGGAAAACCCCAGGTATGTAATTATAGAAAAAATGTTCATTACATATTTCAAATAATACTCATTTAATTTCAGTCTCATTTCCACTGAATTTCTTTTTCCCCAGCATAAATACATAAAGTTAATCTTGAAAATATATTATGTATACATTTAATAAGTATAATGATTTTAGTGCATTTGAACTATTATATCAACATCAACTAACTTATTCATTACAATTTGCATCTATTGACGTTGCTGGAAATTTTTTCAGGAGTGGGTAAACTGAAAACTGTAAAGGTTTTCATATAATTTACAAATTAAGTTTGACTAAATGATTGATTGATTGGATTCAGATGATGAAGCAAGTTTATATATAAACAGTAAAAAAAAAAAAAAAAAAAAAAAAAAAAAATCTTGCATTTAATTTAAGTTATTGAGACTTTTTTTTTAAATTATATAGTTTGTTATAAACCAACCTGAATTTGAAAATTTTATTTTCAAGTTGACTCAAACTCTACTCTCAGGAAAAGGTTAGAGCCAATCTGATCTGCGAGACTGGTCTTTAATTGGCTCTGTGGTATGAATTTTATTTGGCAATTTAGATAATCATCGACACTCTAATGACTGTTATAAATCTTTACGTATAAAAAAAAAAAAATCAAATTTTTCCAGGAGGGCCCCTTGCCTCTATGTGTCAATGCTCATGTTTGCACCTAAGCTTGATGCATAAATATCTTTTAAACCTCTGAGTGACTGATCCATATTTTTTTATTCACTAAGCAATTGTTTTCTCCACAATACACTTTAAACTCAGAAGTGCATGATTATAGATTCGTAGCTTTTTATTTAAGTATAGAGATCATCTATATATATATACATATATATATAATTGTTTGTCCTAAATGAGTGATTCATCATCGCCCACAGGGCCGTGCCTACATTTTTAGCCGCCCTGGGCGAAAGATTTTAGCCGCCCTCCTAGGCAAAAGATTTTAGCCACCATACTAGGCACTAAAATTATTTCCCTCCTTCTGCTTCTGAAAACTATCCTTTAAAGCCAAAAACTGCCAGGTTGCCACAGATGAAAAGTTATCAAGTTTTTTTTTTTCCCTCTGTTTTAAAAATAAGCCTCCGGCGGCTGAGTGGTTATGCACTCAAAGCTGGTATACATGAGGTGCCGGGTTCAATCCAAGTTGCGCTTGTTGGCCTAGCCGATTGTTGTTTTCCATGGTTTTCTCCGAAACTTGCGTAAATACGAGCTAGGACTCCTTAGAAAGATCCACATGGAGGGCACTCCCCCTCATATCTAGGACCTACAGCAGTCAATCGGCCTTATTCCCAAATCCAATCCAATCCTGTTTTTAAAAAAATCTAACAATTTTAGTAAACCTAATTTTTAGCTGAAATTTTGTCATTTTTAGCCGCCCCTAGCTGTTAGCCGCCCTGGGCGACCGCCCCGGTCGCCCCCCCCTAAGCACGGCCCTGACGCCCAGCCCAAACCCCTGGACCCAGAAGCATGAAATGTTGTGACAATGTTCCTTCTGTTATGTAGATATCCATTAAGAAGTGGTTTTACAAAATTTGTCCCCAAAGAGGGGGAGGGGGGGCAAAATGTGATTTCAAAAAATTCTTCATATCTCAAACGAAAAAAAAACAGCCGTACTTTTTTTGCTTTAAAACATAGCTAACACAAATACTTAAAAATCAATTTCTGGAATTTTGGAAATTCAGTCCACAAGAGAGGGCGCATGGCAAAATGCGATTTCGCATGCACAAAAAGTGATTTCAGAAAAAAAACCTTGATATGTCAATGAAAAAAACAAATACCAGTAAAATTTTTGCTTTAAAATATAGCTAACATAAAAACCTAAAAACTAATTTCTGGAATTTTAGAAATTTGGCCCCTAAGGGGGGACAGGGGGCAAAACATGATTTCACAAAAACCTTTATATCTCAAAGAAAAAACAGATATCTGTAAAATTTTCTTTAAAATATAGCTAACACAAATACCTAAAAATCAATTTTGGAATTTTAGAAATTTAGTTCCCAAGGGGAGGGGGGTGGAAGCAAAGCGTTATCTATATTATATCTTCTATATAATATAGATATTTCTTGTAAAATAAAGATTTAAAATAATTTTTTTAATTTTTAATTGTTGCCAAAGAAGTTTACTTTTGTTTTTCGACATATTATAAAATATATTTTCACGCAAATAATTATTATAATAATAAAAAAGAAATTAAATATTAAATTTGCTCAGGCACATGACAAAATGACGTCATTATCAAAATTAAATAATAATAAAATGAAAGCTAATTCAGAACTATATTATTAAAGAGCTTTATTTATTGATAATCCTACGGGTATTTTTTCCACTTTTGATGCTGAAGTAGATAGGACATTTTTCACGAAGGAACCTTTTTTTTTTTTTTTTTTGTGACAGCTACCTTGAGCCAAGTAGTCCATTAAAAAAAAAAAAAGCAGTGAGTAAAAAGCAGGTAAGAGACTGCATTGGGACTCCAGAATTGACTGTGGCGTGCGGGAATACCAATACAGAAAATAGCGGGAACTTAAACTTTTATTTTGACTAATTTCAATGATTTTTTTTTCTTAATGATTTTTTTATTATTATTAATGATATGGTGTTTTGAGGATTCATTTCAATATATTGACTAGCAAAGCAGGCAAAGCCTGCTAGTATAGACATATAGAGAATAGTCATGAGGTTTATCTTTAAATCCATAATCATATTTTTAATTTCAAGTTGAAATAACTATTGTTTTAATACATTGTATGTTGTGTTGTCGGCTTAAGGCCAATTGGCTATACTAAGGTCCTAGGCTTATAGGTAGAGTATTCTTTGGGGGTCTTTTTAAGGGGTCCTAGCTGATATTTATCTGATTTTCATAGAAAACAACAGAAAATTCCGAATAACTTGGTCAATCGGAGTGACCTGGGAAGAACCAGGTACTTCCCATCCAGCTTTGAGTGCAGAACTGCTCGGCCACTGGTCGGGCTTTAGTACATTGTAAAGAACATGTAGTGAAAGCAACATTGCAAATTTGCTCTCTTCCAACACACTCAGTGGTAGGCTCACCATATGTCCAAGATTAACCAGGAAACTCCTGATTTTTTAGTAATGTCTGGGGTTTGAGAGTTTTATGACTAGCAAGAATTTTTTTTTAATTTTTAGACCTATAAAATGTTTGACCATAGGTGTAAAGTTATATGGGCTCGTGGGGCTCGAGCCTTCCCAATAATTTCTAAGATGGGGCTTGCTCTTTCCCTCTAAATGATGCAAAATAAAAAAGTTAAGATTTTTAATTAATTTTTTTTTAAGCATTTTTAATGCAATTTTTTCTTTTAGTTAATTATTTTTCCTCTAAATTTGGATTTTTAAGATTCTTTTTTGTAAATAAACTAAGAAAAGTTGTTTCCTGTGCAATTTTTCATGAGAAATAAGCGGTAAAAGGATACACAAGAAAAAAAGGGAAAGAAAAAAAAAAAGCCAAAGGAGCTATTCATTCTCTGTCTTGTTATGCCTATGATAGACAATGAATATCTCCTCCAGCTTTTTTGGAATGAATGAATGAAACAGCAATAAATTATGTCTACAGGGGTAGAGTGGACCCTAGGGCACAGAGGGTATGTACAGCAAATCCTGAAAATGTCAAGTATCGGATTACAGCATTTTAAAGAAAAATTAGACAAGCCTCATAACAGGGGTCCTTCCACTGAGTAAAAGCTGCATTATCTTTTTCTACGAATTTGAGTGGGTCAGTATGAATGAATGAAAAGGTCTTCAAAAAGTTGTACTTTGTTAGGAAAATGAGAATGACTTTTGGACAGTGACAGTATTACACCAGACACCAAAAAGAATTTGCTTCATACGTGCATGGATTTTTATTAGTATAGACAAATATTTAATTAAAGTGTCTCAATCAGTCAAGCCTTTAACATAAAATTGCAACAACTCTTCAAAGTGTAACACCATACAGTGTGTATTTTAAGTTTTTTATTTATATAATACAGAAAAATGTCTTATTTATATAATACTGAAAATATTACGATAACTGCATAAAACTATTTTAGCTAATGAGAAATAAATTTGAATTTGTGTAAATTTGTTAATAAAATGATAAGCATTTATTGGTCTATTGGTCTATTTATTGGTCTATTGTTTTATTGGTCTTCTGCTCTTATTGTTACTGAGCAAGCTGGTCTGAGAAGCCTCATATGAGGGGGAGATTAGGTCAGTAATAGTTTGAGCCATTTTCTGCATTTCACAATGTGCAAATTAGTTAACCGGTTCTACTGATTATGTACTAAAAAGTTTCGTGCTCTCAACCGTCTGAAGTTTCTTTTACAGTGCAAGAGACATCGCATCATCCCTAAATTCATTCAACTGAAATGCAATATTTCTGGTTCCAGTTTTGTTAACAAAGCAGTACTCAGGTCTCATTTTAATATTCTCTGTGCAGTTATTAAGGAAACTCGTACCTCCATCGCCAAAATTGAAAAAGATTTATTCTCTCTCTCCACTTAAAGTTAGCTTTTGAACATCCTAATTTTATGTTGATCGATCACAATTCCTGGATCCATTGTGACAACCGCTCTCGTAAACACTCAATTAAATTTCAAGATAAATTCACCCGACTTCGTAATTCACAGAGTCCTATTCATTCGAACGACTTTCCTGTTGTCAATAAAAATGCAATCGTTAATCTTTCCAATGCTGAAATTTCCAATAATCAATATTCTGTTCTCAAACTCAATTCAAATTTTGTCATTTCTAAACCTCTTTCTTTTCCTCAGTTAATTGCACCGGTTGAAAAAGCTTTAAAAAATTCTCGACTGACTGACCAACAGAAAGAAAATCTTTGCCATTTAATTCTTAATAATGCCAATTTCAATTCTTAAAATTTTAAATCAAATCTCAGCCCTGCAGAAAAAAACGCTTTGAAGCAATTAAAATCTAATGAAAATATCATCATTACTAAAGCTGATAAAGGTGGTCAGACTGTTATTTTGGATAAAAAACAATACATTGATAGTGTTACCGAATTAATTAATGATGGCCATATATTTCTCTGCCCCGTGACCCCTCTACTCAAGAGTTAAATAAAATTAAATCTGCTATAAAATCTTGCCCCTTGTTATTGGACTCGACTAAATCTCATCTTATCCCTTCTATTGCTAATTGTGCCAGATATTATGCTTTACCGAAAGTTCACAAACCCAATATTCCATTCCGTCCCATAGTCTCTAATATCGGTACTGCTTCCTATAATTTAGCTAAATTTCTCACCACAATTTTTGCTCACCTTCTTGCTGCTAATAGTTATACAGTTAAGAATTCCATAAAATTTGCAAAAAACATTCAAAACTGCCCTCACACTAATCTCACTATGGTTTCTTTTGATGTAAAATCTCTTTTCACTAATGTTCCAATAAGTGGCGTCTGCTGTCTCGAAAACAGATTAAAAGAGTTTCATTTCACATTTTTTGAAATACAAGAATTAATTTCTCTTACCCGCATTTGTTTATCACAAACCACTTTTTCTTTCCAAAATAAATTCTATCGTCAGTCTGAAGGTTTAGCCATGGGTTCCCCTCTCTCCCCAATTCTCGCAGATATTTACATGCACAATTTCGAAAGCAAGCTTTTTAAGAAAATATCCTTTCTGTTTTGGACCTGTTACGTTGACGACACCTTCATGCTTATCGACATATCTCATCACAATATTGACCATGTCTTAGAAACTTTAAGTTCAATTGACAATAATATCCAATTTACATATGAAATTGAAAATAATGGCTCCCTTCCATTTCTTGATACCCTCGTCTCTCGCACTGTAAATGGATTTTCAACCACTGTCTATCGGAAAAATTTTGCAGTCTCCCTTCCTCCCCATGCGCGTTCATGTCACCCACCTAACCAAAAAATTGTTGCTTTCTATACTTTTGTAAACCATGCACTTAATATTTGTTCAAATCCTATTTTATTAAAATCTGAAATTAAATACCTGAAAGCCATTACAATTGACAGAGGTTATGACCCTTCCATTATTGACAAAGCTATCCAAAAATTACAACTCCCTCGTATTTCCTCTACTAAATCAGTCTCTTCTAATATGAGTATTGTCTTACCTATTTTCCTAAATCCAGTCAAACCATAGCTAAAATTCTCAAACAATATGATTTTAAAATAATATTTTCGCCTTCCAATAAACTCACCTTTTCTCAGTTAAAAGATCCCATTGATATGCATAACTCTTGGGGCATTTATAGTATTTCCTGTCAGTGTGGTTTATTGGCCAAACTAAACACAGTCTTAAATTTCGTCTAAAAGAACATATGAATTACGTCCGCAAACAAGAAACCAATAGATCGGCTATTTCTAAACATTGCTGCGAGGAAAATCATAATTTTAAATTTAATTCAGCTAAAATAATTTGCAGACCTAAATCCATTCATGAACTTGATTTCTTTGAAGCTTTTCATATCTATAAAAATTTTAAAAACCTTGTAAATTGTGATTTCGCTGTTCCCTATTTGTCTGACTGTTGGAAATTTTATATTCAGTCCACATTTTCTTAATTTTTCTACTGTTTACACAGCTAACTTTCCTAAATTCCTATTGGCTACTCTCCCCACCTTTCCCGTAATCCTATTGGTTGAACTAAATCCGGCCCCTCTCCTATATATACTAGCACTTCTCCTGATTCAGAATCCTTTTTGCACTGAAGATGGTACGCTTTAGGCTACCGAAACAGCTGTATGCATTTGCAATATTTTTCTTTGGCGTTTTTGACGTAGTAGTTTGTTCGGGTTTTGATAAGCATTTCGTCACAAGAATATCTTTAGCTTATATTAATAAAGATGTGTGTATATATATATATATATGTAGATAGATAGATAGATTTTTTAACCAGTCAGTGTTGATGCAGTTGATTGATCAATATATTTTGTTGATGATTGTTTTATTACATTTTTATAAAGTAATATAATTAATGAAAAATTTTCACCTTTGTGATTCAAACTAAATATTACATGTCAAGGACCCATATGCACATATAATAATGTTAAATATTTAATAAAGTGCGATATTTAGTTTGAAATTTTATTAAATTTTACAAAATAAATGTAAATAATAGATTTATTTTTAATTAGTAATTTTATGTTTTAAATTGAAACATATTCATATATTTAATGAGAGAAATATCACACAATCAGCTGTACTTTCCTGTTTCGTCATTTAACCTTACATTTTAAAATTTGTTTCAGATTATAAGAACACAAAACATAACTATAAATACAGGGTGTGGTAGATAGGTAATGAGACTGGCCGCCGCGCGGCGACCCAGTCGCTCGCAGTGCGGTCTGCACCTGCAGGTCACGTGGTGGGGGATCTGAGCTAACAATAGAACCGGTTCGCAGTCGCGTCGGAGCTGTGGCACAGTGAGGGTCGAGCTTCGCGTATTAATTGTTTGTGTACACGTGACACTTGTGAAAATGGATCGCTCGATAGAACAGCGGTATGCAATCAAATTTTGCTTTCGCTTGGGAAAAACTGCTTCGGAAACTTTTGGACATTCCAATACGACCCGGAGACGAAAGCCCAGAGCTTGGAGTGGCACACACCGGCATCCCCGCGGCCGAAGAAAGCAAGAATGTCAAAGTCCCGCGTCACGACAATGCTGATTGTGTTTTTCGACAAGCAGGGGTTAATTCACAAAGAGTTTGTCCCTCAGGGGAAAACTGTGAATGCCGAAATCTACAAAGAAGTCCTTCAGCGATTGCACAGAGCCGTCAAACGGAAGCGACAGGACCTTGCTCAACGCTGGCGTCTCCACCACGACAACGCTCCGGCGCACACAGCGTTCCTCGTGACCTCCTACTTGACCCGAATTGGAGTTGAAGTTCTGCCACAGCCACCATACAGCCCTGACTTGAGTCCTCCTGATTTCTTCCTATTTCCGAAGGTCAAAAGATGCCTGAAGGGTCATCGTTTCGACGATATTCTGAACATCCAACGTGCTGTCACGAAGGCACTAACTGGGATAACTCCAACGGACTACAGTGGGGCCTATGAAGGTTCGAAAACGCGCTGGCAACGTTGTGTCGACGCCCAAGGCGAGTACTTTGAAGAATATTAACGTTTTGTACAAATCGGATCAATAAATTTGTTTTTCTAGACTGAGTCTCATTACTTATCTACCACACCCTGTACACTTCAAGAAATTTCCAGTAATGTACTAAAAAATATGGAATGTCATTATAAATATCGGTATTTATACTGGCATTCAGTTTTATTTGTTCTTGTTCATCACTGAAATCGGTTTTGTGCATTGCCGCTTTGTTTGTAGCACTTGTGTGCCTACTTTGTTTGCATGACAAAGAGTCATATTTTCTTTCAACCCGAAACAATTGTTGCATGTTCTTGCATTTAATGGTGTTTATTCCAAGTTTTGTACTTATTACTATGCCAGATCTGTTGTGCTTTTTTATTATTAATTTTTTAGTTTGTTTTCTTAAACAAATACGTCTCCTAGACTGTCATGTTTCAGAATTTTTCATGATTTCTTGTACACAAATTAGTAGTATTCATAAAGGATGAAATCTTACAAAAAGCTATATTCCATAGCTTTACCTTTTAACATAAAATAATTACTTTTGCAATACTTAATCTTAATATACTGTCTAAAAATAGAAGACTTATATATATTGTTAATTTTTAAAATAGTAAAAAAAAAAAAAAAAAAAAACTTAATATTTAAAATTTAAAAAATTTAAAAAACAGACCAACTGAATTAATCACTTAATAAAGATACCTTTAGTAATGCTCTGTTATAGATGCCAAAGATCTTTCAGGGCGAAATCCACCCCTTCTTCAGTAGCTACATGGTCGCTGTCTTTCGTCGAAACTGATTTCTCATCCCGCTCTTCTCTCTCGGTCTTGTTCTTCATAATTTGGCGCCACACTCCGTCCAAATCGGCGCGCAACTCGTGCCCATTACATACTAAATTGTCCCTCATTATTTCTATTGTTTCATGGTAAAATGCGTAGTTATGCCTTTTGGACAGAGTGTGGTGCCAAATTATGAAGAACAAGACCGAGAGAGAAGAGCGAGATGAGAAATCAGTTTCGACGAAAGACAGCGACCATGTAGCTACTGAAGAAGGGGCGGATTTCACCCTGAAAGATCTTTGGCATCTATAACAGAGCATTACTAAATGTATCTTTATTAAGTGATTAAAAACTTCATAGTTTAAGTGCATCTGTATAATGTATCACTATATTTTGCGCAGTTTAAAGAAATTAAATTAGGCTTTAAATAAATGTCTTACATAGATTATACACTATCTACCAATAAGTATTTGGACACTTCCGAATTTAGATATTTTATCAAATATATAGAAATATTTTGCAGGAATTATCTTGAAAGTTTTGTCCTAAAGAGAAAAAGAGGACCAGAAAAAAAAAAAAAAAAAAAAAAAAAATCGAAATGTTTTGGATTACCGTATAAAAAATAATGCTTGAAATTTGTTTTAGCTGTAGCATATGATTATGCCGATTCGTTTAATTAGCTGTATAAATTTTTATGTGGTTATATATATTCATGGAGTTATAACAGTTTTTTTTTTTTTTTTAATTGCTACTTTTTTAATTATAACACATAGGGTATTAGACTCAATGAAAAGCCATTTCTGGAAACTTGGCATATTATATTAGACAAAGCATCCTGCAATCAAAATGTATAAAAGTTAAATATCTTACGAAATATGCCCGTTTTTACTAAATAATTTTTAACTATGCATGCGCAAGCTTTTAAAAAATCTCATTTGAATAAATTAATATCCAAAAGTATGAAACTAAGGCTCCAAACAAATATCGTGTAAATTCAAAAAGTTATGAGAATTAGAATAAACAGAATTTCAGTTCGTCTCAAAATAAAAGCTAAAGGGTTTACTCACTTAATAAAATTAAATTATAACAAAGTATTTTATACACAATTAAATAAATATAATAAACCTTAAACATACTTCATGCTTGGTCGTAAATATTTTCGGCTGGGCGCTCAGCTCTTTTCAAATGACATTCATCTGTGCTGGAGTTTCCAGAGTGGTGGTCTTTTATAGTTGCTGTCATAAGTTGACACCACATTCGGTCAGGTGCCATTGCGCCAGTTGCACACATCCAAGTTAGTCGCTATTTCAATGGCCTCTCTATACATTGCATAATTGTAATTATTATAGTTCGCTTGTTTTTTAGTGTTTTCAAAGTTTATTTTAATTTCTTCATTATTAAAAGTTTTGGTTAAAGCTGTATTAATTTTTCTGGTTTTTATATCGTTTCTATGTTCTTTGATTCTGGTTTTAATTTTTCTTTTTGTTACACCAATATACGAACGTGGTTTATTGTCTTGACTATTGAAAGGTATTTGGTATATTCCAGTAGTTTCCAAAGGGGAGATGGGATCTTTATCATTACGTCTTAGTTGAAATATATTTGGGTTAGGTTTGATAGGGATATTTACATCAATTTTACTTGCAGCATTTTTAATTTTGTTCAAAGCTCTGCGATCGTAAGGTATGGAAGATGTGAAATTTGGAGGTTTTTTTTTGAAAATTTGGTATCATCACATATTAATATAGCGCAATTTATATAGAAACTAATTGCATTAATTTTGTAATGGAAAGGGGTTTTAGATTTATAATGGATTATTTCATTACTATTGGTTGGTTTACGGTATACGGTGGTTTAAATTTGATTTTCCGTTTGAGTAATTTTGACAGCTAAAAAGTTAATTTGTCAGTCTATTTCTTCTTCATAAGTGAATTGGATGTTGGTGTCAAGGCTATTTATTTCATTTAGTATTTGTTTAATGTTGTAACTTTTTTTGATGACGGAGAAAACGTCATCGACGTATCTAAACCAAAGAAATATTTTTTCTTTAGATTTTTGAAAGATTTCTTTTTCTAGTAGTCTTAACTTGAATTCTGCAATAAAACCCGAAATGGGAAGGGAAATTAAAACTTCTGTAATGAATCTATTTATAAGTTATTGTAATTTGATATATATATATATATATATTTAAACAGGTAGTTAGTGTGATTGTATTTTATATACTTTATCAATTATATTTTTAACTTAAGTATTTTTTCCGTATTATGTAATTTATATAGTTAAATTTCTGTAAAATTATACCTGAGATATTCTGAAAATGGGCAATTTTTAGTGCGTATCTGAAATCATCCTAAAATTTTTTTAAAGCCACTACTACCCCCTGTTTTTAATATTTAGGTCCTTAAGGTGCTGAAATTTTTAAAGACATTTTTGGAGGAAAATCCATTAGCTGTTTGCAGCGATGAGGTCTCCTTAATCAAACGACAGCTTAGTGATTGTGACCAAATCAAGCTAAAGCAGAAATCTTCTTCTTTGAGTGTTCATATAGTTAAAGATAACTATTTTCTAAAAATCAAAGTGCTTATTCCAGAAGTTTATCCAGAGCAACAAGTTCAGTAAGTCTTAAGTTATGGTTTTATTGCTAGTTTGTGCATAATATGAAAACTATTGTTCATAAAAGTTTATACTGTAGGACCTTGATTATCCATCGATCAAATCTACATTGGATAATCGAAATTTCCAGATAACAGAGAATTTTTTAATAATCATCTAGTTTCATATTACAATCGTCATTGAAGTGCTATTATGGAAACTTTTAAATAAATATTTAAATTCAAATTATACAGGAAAATTTATTTTGAAACAAAATATTTACAAAGATTTAAATGGCAGTTTCATCTAGCATAAATTGGTGATCCTTTGCTGTGAAACTCTGTCTGGAAATTTTCTTAAAAACACTAGTTCAGAGGAATTATACTTTTCTTGTTATTCCAAACAAGCAAGGCCTTTCAAAAACAATCAAAAGCATCATTGGTACTAATCTTTACTTGGAAATCATTCTTGCCTTCATCATCTTTTTTGTCTTCTTTTGGAGAATGTGGGACTTCTGCGATAGTTTTCTCATTATCAAGCAAGTGTTTTTTTTTTCTTTCTCCTATTGGCAAGGTACTTGTGACTAAGCATTGGCCGGGGGGGGGGGGGGTTGCCGAATTGATGACTATTTGTGAAGGGGCACCCAATTTGCAGTCATCACTACACATAAACAAGGGCAATACATCCATGCCTTGCCCATTATTCGAGCCCAGGACCAACCATGTAGGAATAAGGGACGCTAACTGCTACTTTGTCTGGGTGGTTTTCGGATAGGATTGTGGTGCCTCGCTTAAGCCTATCGTAAGCGTAAATTCTGTCTTAAGATGTAAACAAAACAGAAGTCGTATTGCAGTGTCTCACTATCTTACAATGACCTCAGAGCTATCTTAAGTTGAATCGTAACTGGATGTGCGCACAGTCACAACATAACTTGCTCTGTGTCTCCAATTGGCTGGATTGTTTCTCTCATGGGGGACTTACGCTTGAGGCACTGCAATACCAACTTAAGATCGTTCTTAAACACACCCATTTGTACGACGAATCGTAAGATTAAGATCAGTCTTAAGACTGAGGCACTGCAATCCCAGCTTTCAACAAGCAACTGAAAACCTGCATCTTCCATATCACAATTCAACCAATCTGTAATTTCTTAGATCCCACATTTTTCAAAACTTGCCATTGGGCTAAAAATATTTGAAAATTCAGTAGCACCGTCTTCAGCAATATCTGTACATTTTCATCTGCCTGTACACAGGGGATGGTGGGAGATCCAGTTGATTTCAAAAGAATTCTAAGAAAGGGGAATGAAAATATTTATCTATATTCACAGTTCGGAAAGAACACTTGCATACACAAAGAATGTGAAAGTTTAAAAAAAAAGTTTTAAAAAAAGATGAATTTTTGATTAACAGAAAGTGTTGTTTAAAAGAGTTTTGGATAACAGATGCTGAAAAAAAAGTCAGAAACCAATGTCAGTTAACAGATAGTTCTGGTTAAACAAGGGTTGGATAATCAAGGTTTTACTGTATTTGTTCGTATATGTTTTATGTATGAATATCTGAACATATAATATGCTTGTATATTGTTCATAGCATATTTAATGGTGTATATTTCTTTATATACAGATACAGTGCGTTGCATGAATATAAACGCACCTTAGCATTGAAAATTAGAATAGTATAGAAGTGTAATAAAAAAATATGAATGTGTGACACTTGGTGCAAACTTTATGTGTATGATTCAAGAAATGAAAATAAGAGTCAAAACAATCAAATACCAATATGATTTTTTAGAAAATAATTTTATTGAATTTATGACAAAAATACATGTTGCATGAATTTAAACGTACATGTAAAAAATAAATAACTGAGTAACAAATACTGTATCTAATACTTTGTAAAGCCACCATGGGCTTCTAGAACAGTCAGTAAACGTTTTGGGATTGACTGATATAGTGGCATGAGGTCATCTAAGCTGATTGTCTTCCAAGCTAATAGAATGACCGATTTTAGTTCATCTTTTGTGTTAAACTGCCTTCCGTTTACGTACATACGGCGAACCAGAATACCCCATACGTTCTCCATTATGTTTAAATCGTGGCTTTTTGAGGGCTAATTCAGAACTTTAATTTTATTGCCACGAAACCACTTTTCACGATATGTGCTGTATGTACAGATGAACAATCTTGCTGAAAAATATAATTTCTTTCAGCTTTCTTGACTGGTTCACGGCGGAGGTTCCTTGTGAGCATCTGGACATAATCTACAGAGTTCATAATGTTCTCCACGAACTCTAATTTGAAAGTCCCTTTAAAACCTATGACTGCAACACCATGACAGACCCCCCTCCAGATTGACGTTTTGAACAGTACATTTCTTCGGTTCTCAAATCGTGCTAGTAGCTATGAAATCCGTCCGGGCCATCGAGATGAAAGTTTTTTTCATCTGAGAAGATGACTTTTTCTCAATTTAGTGGATCTGGAATCCATTTTCTTGCCCATTCCAACCGCATATCTTTCTGCTTTTTTGTGCTTTTGAGTGAGGGGTAGTTTCGCCTTCATTTTCTTAAATTTAATGAAGGTTGCAGCTTTGACAGTTCTCATTATGGTTGTCCGATGAACACCCAGCTTGTATTGAGCCTTTATCTTCGCACAGGAAATATTCTTATACTTTGCAGCGTTGTATATTCGACGTTTGTCGTAACTGGTGAGCTTTCCTATTTGCTTCTTATACGCTTTTTCCCATAATTTGCTGCTTTTTTATATAATTTCACCCAACAGTCTTACTTCTTCCAATTCGGCGCCCAGTTTCACGATTGCTAAAGTCTTTACCATGCATAAAGTCGATTTTTATCCTCTCGTCTACTGTCAAAGTTTTCCCTCTTGCCATCCTAAACAAACTCTGTAAATTTTGCACTCAAGCATTAAAACTGTTTTTATAGAACTTTAGCAACACGACTATCTGTGTTCTAATTTAATTCCCGTGGCTCTGTTAAATTTTAAGCGCAAAATACAGAGTGCGTTTAATTTCGCGCAACAACCGAAAAATAGTGAAAAATAAGAAAATGCTTAAACACTCATTTACATAAGCTTGCATGAGCCTAAACATACGTGCTCAAAGCACCTTATTCAGTTGTTAGTCATATGTAACTAGCTGGACCCCGTCGACTTCGACGGTCACTTTATTGACCGTAATGTTTCAAAAATCGTTTATTAATTATATCATTAAATTATTTATTAAATCATTATTTAAATGTATTTCAAGTTAAAACATCTAATTTAATTTACAACATTTCACTTAAAAAAAAAGAAATTCGGAAAAATGGTTATAAATTAAAATACTATGTATGACATCACTTTCTACAAAGTACTGTCAATGTGACGTCAAACTGACTCCAAATAAAACAGTTGCTATCTTTTATTTTCTGTTTCTTTTAATACTAAGGCTACATGTTAGCTGACCAACCCGGCGTTGCCTGTACCCATGATAATAACCTTAATTGAACCTTAAATTTGTATGATTTTATATCTTTAACTCGATTTTGTTTGAATTTCTATTTTTAAATAAAGGCAACGCGAAAAAATAATCAGCTGTAACAAAAAAATTACCTCGAACCGAATGAAACTCAGTCTTGTGACACCGGTGTCTGTGGCAGCACATACGTGAGCCGCTAATAACGTAAAAAAAAATTCCCAAAAATTAACCTGCAACCGAAAGAACCCACCCGGTGTTGCCCGGGCCCATGATAATAACCTTAAATGCACCTTAAATTTGTATGGTTTTATATCTTTAACTCGATTTTGTTTGAATTTCTATTTTTAAATGAAAAGATCACAAAAAAAAAAAAAGAAAATAATAATAATAATAATAATAATCATTATCTGTAACAAATAAAAATTACTTCAAACAGAACGGAACTCGGGTTCGTATCCCAGTGCCTGTGGCACGTATATGCAGACAGCTATTAACATGAAAAAATTCTCAAAAATTAACCTTGAACCGAACGAACCTCTGACTCGTGTTACCGCTGCCTGTGGCTGCGGCACCGTATAGCAGGCATGCTACTTACGCACTGCAAAATCCACTTTCCTCCAACAGGGAGCACAGTATGTTCTATACGAAAATCACCAATCACCTTGAATTTCCAAGACCTTTCAAATAAGGTGTCACATGGTGGTGTCAACTGTAAAATCCTTTAGTTGCACTTTCCACCGCCAGGGGGCGCAGTTTGTTCTGTACGAACATCACCAACGGTGAGGAAATACCAAGATCACTTAGTTCCATTTCACTTAGTTCCAAAATCACTTAGTTCCATTTTTTACCACCAGGGGTCGCATTATACTGTATACAAACATCCCCAATCGACATGAAATTTCAAGACCTTTAAAATGAGGTGCTACATGTGTGGGTCTAGAACGGATTTCCCTCTCAAACTAATTTCCCCCCTTTCCCCTCTCCTCCAAATCTACTTTCCCCCTTTTTCCCCCTTTAAAATCGAAAATTCCAAATTCGCAGATATTGATTTTTTAGTATTCGACTCTAGTCCCCATATGTAGAATTTCTTCACCGTGAAGCAATTTGAAGCTTAGTTAAGCTCGTAAACGTGTTTTTAACCCGAAACGGGTGGGAAATGGTTTCCCACCCGTTTCCCCCGGGGGGAAACTGATTAAAGTTGATTCTGCACGCATAACTTTCCTCAAACTCAACGAATTTAAGCAGTTAATAGCTCAAAAGAAAGAGCTTGATCCACTGAGTGTTCTTAGACTTGTGTCAACAGCCTACATTAATTAGAAATCTAGTTATAGAGGTTTGAGTGAAGGAAAATCTTGAAAAAATTGAATGTAAAGTTGATTCTGCACGCATAACTTTCCTCAAACTCAACGAATTTAAGCAGTTAATAGCTCAAAAGAAAGAGCTTGATCCACTGAGTGTTCTTAGACTTGTGTCAACAGCCTACATTAATTAGAACTCAGAGGTTTGAGTAAAGGAAAATCTTGAAAAAATTGAATGTAAAGTTGATTCTGCACGCATAACTTTCCTCAGACTCAACGAATTTAAGCAGTTAATAGCTCAAAAGAAAGAGCTTGATTCACTGAGTGTTCTGAGAGTGAAACGATCAAGATCCATTCAATAGAAGAGGAGCTATGAGAATTCGAATTGTTTGAGTGAATGTGTCCCATAGGAAATGTACAGGGAAGAATCGCGTTTGAGTATAACTTGAGTAAGGTGGGAGTTGAGTAAATTTCAATGATTGATGACATATCTGTGTCTAAATACCTTTCATTTAAAAAAAAAATGAAGGAAATCGCCCGGATAGAACGGCCAGACGGACTGCCTTTAGTTTTCATAAATTCTTTTAATATATAAGATAACTCTAAGTCATATTCCTTCTTTTAAAAATCTAAAAATTCTATTTCTGGTTATTGGAAAAGGTGCGTTTAAATTCGTGCAACGCACTGTACTAAACTAATAATAATATCTCTCTCTATATAAATGGCTAAGAGTTTTTTCCTTTAAGTCCATGGCTGGACGCAAGTTGATTGACTAAGAGAGATTTTCTTCTGTTTGTCTGTGGGTTGTTGCCACCAGCTTTTCATACTTTAGTTAATTTTAAAAAATGTCACCAGCTTTTCATACATTAGTTAATTTAAAAAAATCTAATTGTCCAGTCAATAAGTTAAACTGACGGATTCTGAAAAAATGCCCCTTTCATTTGGTACCTTATTTATAACGAAATTTTGATTAGATTTTTTAAAATTAATTAAAATGTGAAAATAATAACCTGGTAAAAGTTTTAAATGTGGACATTTAAAATTTTAATTGTTGTTAAAATATTACTTTTTTTTTTTTTTTTTTTTTTTTATCAAAACATAAAATGAAATATGCTTTCACACGAAAAATAAAAAATTATAAAATGTTTTATTCATGCACATGAAAAAATGAAAATTGAAAATGGAGTAAAAAAACAATTTAGATAAAGTTGCACGAGAATTCCAAAAATTAATGGAAATATGAATGAACATTAAATAAATAAAATAGTCGTCTGCTCAATCACGTGATATTGAAAAACAAAGAATCAGATTCAGTAAATATGAAAAGGAAAGGAAAACGAAAAGGAAATGAAAGAAATAAAAAATAATAATAATAACATAAAACCAACAGGAAACCAAAGCGGGCTTTAAAGCAATTTCATGATTTCTGTAAATTTTATTTTTGTTTGTAAAGTGATATAGAAAAGAGTTTCCTTTAAATATAGTGACCAGCAAAGCAACAAAAGCCTTTGTTGATTCACTACCTTCATTGATTTCATGAATTAAACTAGTATGTTGTGGCCACCACATGACTTTCTTCTATCTTTTCCTATACAAATTCACTCAGCAACAATAATTTTAAAAAAAAAAAAAAAAGTGGGACTTTAACAAATTTTCACATTTTACCCAAAATTTTATCAAAGTCCCACATTTTTTTTTTTTTTTTCTTCTCCCCTTAATTCTATCAAACTCCCACGGTTTCCGTGTTCTGACAAACTTAAACAAATTTTTGCATTTCCCTCCCAATTTTGTCAAAGTCCCACGGTTTCCGTGTTTTGACAAATTTAGAATAATTTTCACATTTTACCCAAAGTTTGTCAAAACACGGAAACCGTGGGACGTTGACAAAATTAGGGGAAAAATGCAAAAATATGTTAAAGTTTGTCAAGACACGGAAACCGTAGGACTTTGACAAAATTAGGGGAAAAAAGCAAAAATTAGTTCGTTTGTCAGAACACGGAAACCGTGGGAGTTTGTTAAAATTAAGGGGAGAGAGGGAAAAAAAAAGATTTTTTTTCTAAGTTTTTTTTCGTAAAAAGTAAAAAAAATCGATAACTTTGTTTTAAATTATCACAGATTTACAGTTCAACCATTCGTTTTAAAGGTACTGACGAGACCTTTCGAAAGATACCCATCTTGAAAATTTTTGCCTTTATCACCCTGTTGAAAATTTAGAAAAAGCGGGATGGCAACGCAACCTGTAAGACGATTTTTACCAAAAGTTGATAGGCACTAATTTATGTCAAGGTGCAACTACATACCAATTTGTATGAAATTCTGTGCAGTAGTTCCAGAGATACAGTTGCCACAAAATTTTGTCACACACACACACACAGACAGACAGACAGACAGACAGACATTTTCTAAAAATGGTAAAATCGTGTTCTACATCTCTCAAAACGTGTAAATCCATCAAAAACCCGAAATCGAAAATTTTTACGAATCCAATACTTTCTTCTATTGAAGATAGAAGAAAGTAAAAATGGTTTTGTTAACAAACTTTGATCTATTGGCAGGCAGGCAGGCAGCATCAGGCCGAGTTTTGTACATTCTGAGTTTGATTTAAAAAAATTTCCCACGTTCGGAATTCAGTTTGTTCCTGAACCGGGCTTTGCTAGTTTAAGATAAAATACTAAAAATTGCTTTTCGTAGTTTCTTGCAACACAATTATTATAATACTTGAATTATTATTATTTTTTTTTTCTTCTAAGGGACAAGATTATTGCAGTTTATTAACTTTATTGTTGTTATTGTATTATGTTGCCTATAATAAAATTGGAAACACAATGTTTTTTGTGAGATTTTTTTAAAGTGCTGTCTCTATGTTACACACATACTGAACATTTATGATTTAAGTAGAGTGAAGTTGGGTAAGTGTAATCTCGCCCTCTAACTTAACTGTTAAGCTGGATTTGGACCTAATATCTGTTTGTTGAGCCTTTCTTTGTTATATTTAGTCTAGGAAAATCAAATCTAATATGAAACAGTGATAGTTTTAGAAGTTAGAAAAATTCATTACACTTCCCTCTGACAGATTGCTCTTCACAAAATTCAAAGTTTTGTCATTCCTGTACTTGTGAAGTAAACTCCACAACTTTAGGTAAGGAAAACAAGTTTTGCATGAAGATTTTGAATATAACTTCAGATTTGTTCTATTTTTTAAGCTTTTTGGTTTGTCATCCATGATTACAAATATTCTAGGAATTTTGTATGTTAGGCGAGTGTAACCTGGGTTTTTACACTTATTGCAAGTACCTCAACTGTATCACTTATATTTTTTTTAATTTACTTTTTTTTATTTTCAATGAAACCTAATATAATGATCTTTTATAAGATTTTGTTGGAACGTAAAATAATTTAAGATGTCAAAAAAATTTTGTATTGGGGGTCAGGTTGACTAATTCTTTTCTCTTGTGGGTCAGGTTGACTGATTTTTTATTTTTTTTTTTGTGTAGATCCAGTTCAGTTTTTAACATGTTAGGTCAACTTTTGAATATCTTTCAAAAATATTTTACACCATAATAAGCAGAAATTTGTTTGATATAATTATAAATGTATAACTGATATAAACATACTATATATATTCATGATTAAATATCCATATACTCAAATTATTATAGTAAAGTAAACATCCATATCAAACAGAAGCAATGATCAAATTTTAACTTAGTATATTACTAATTAATTCTTTTTAAAATGATTTACCAACTGTGTGGTGATGAAAATTTACTTTATTTCATAATTTAAAAGCGTTTGTATAATTTTCAGATAAATTATTAATTTTCATTTTAGTTTTCGGTTTTGGATTGCGTCGGGTCAGTAAACAAAAATTGTTGGTCTGGGTTGATTTAAAATTCACCTGCCAGGTTTGTGTCAGGTAAAACCTGATTTATGCAGGACTCTAATGTGAAGTACTAATTGGAGGCATAGGGAAAAATTCTCTACTCTGTAATGAATTTGAGATATCTTAAAAATTAAAAAAGTCACACTTTCATGAAGGTTTTCATTAATTTGAAACTCAATATATGCACTTCTTAGTGTACTGTACATGCATTTAATAGGCTGGGGTTACACTTACTTCAAACCCTGAGACAAATGGAACCGTGAAAAAAAAATTTTTAATAGCACATTGTTAAAATATAGAAAGCTCTTTTTTTTTTTTTTTTTTTTTTTTTTTTAATCCAGTTAACTATAGTTTAAGCCTAAAAATTTTCAGAAATATAAGTTCAATGGCAACAAGATAAAAGGAGGTCAAAGTAGACTATGCCAAAAGCCTGTTACACTTACCCCACTTCACCCTACAACTAACTGTATTTCGTAAAATAAAATCTTTAAAGCTTTTTTTTTTTTTTTTTTTCTCTCTCTCCAGTAATATGTGAAATTTTATTGCACACATTATTTTCATATAGGGATTCTTTCTTTCTTTCTTTTTTATTTTTTTATTTGTTTAAACATTCGGCTAGCATTTGATTTTTAACTTAATCTAATAAAAATCTCTGTCTCTTCCCCCCCCCCCTTAAACTACTTTACGATAATCTTTGTTTATTAAAGTTCTGTTTCTGTATTTATTCAAAATGATCTTAAATATACATTCTTAGTAAAAAATTCATTTTAATTTTGTAAAAAAAGAAAATAATAATTTTATTTTTAACAAACTTGATTGAAGTCCAAACATTATTACAGCCTAAGTCAAAATTAATTTCTACAGTGGATGTATTATAATTGGAACTGTACATTAGAGCTGACTGTCATTATTTAACTTACTGTTAATTGAACTGAACTAAAGATGATCTATAAGTTTTTTCAAAACCTCTCCATTCTCTAATAGATAATAAAATAAAAGCATTCATTGAAAAATGCGAATTATTAGTATTTTTATTTTATTTATTTATTTTTATTTTTTGGTTAATGGTTAAGCATATTTTATATACATATATTAATTATTGTATGAAAATAATCATATTTAATTTATAATTATTGATATGCTCAATTTTTGATAAAAATTTTGGAAATCTTTTTTAATGAAAATAGTCTTCTATAATAATAAAAAAAGATGTCTGTATGTCTCTCTTTGTCTGTGCATCTATATGTTCAACCCCCTACTGAACGCAGAAATACAAAAATTGACATTCGAATGCTCAGAAGCCTTCCCAATGAGATAGTAAAAACAGAATTTAAAAATTTTAATTAATTCCGGAGATATTAATTAAAACGTCGACCTATGGCTAATCAAAAAACAAGCCAATCGTATTTTTCACCCTCCAGCGCATTTCTCAAAAGAAAAAACAGAGAAAATTTCGCGCGTTTTTGTAAAGCAAACCATATAAACATTTTAATCAAATACGAATTAGCGATCCATATTTTTAGATTTTACGAAACATCGATTTTTTCACAAAACATTTTATAACTCAAAATGTTTTAGAGATAAATCATTTCTTTTTTTTTTTTGTATATAGACCTCGATTAGACGAATCAGATCTCAAAAGATTGAGAGATTATTTCAGAAACTGAATCAGTTATAAATTTTTTAATTTTCTGCATCCCTGTAGTTTTTCATGAGATTCTGAATGCTGCTTCTTGCGTTTGTCAATCGAACAATACTTGGTATATTGGTTACAATGGAAACTCTTTTAACTTTGCAGAGGATATTTCGAAAGTGGAACGAAAGAAAAACACCTTTTTACTGATTGAGGTCACGTGTTTTTTGACTGTGATTAAAAATTGCAAATTTCAAAATTCTTCAAATTTTCTCTCCCGTGCACAAAACTTGCTATACACCGTTAACATCACAAGACAAACCTGCAATTCAAATTTCCTCGATTTTCGAGAATAAACTAAAAATTTACATTTTAATTGAAAATTAAATTTTATTCTAATACGCGTCTTTCAAATTCTAATTATGATTAAATTATTTTTAATACATCATTCAAAAGATATTTTAAATTACTTTTATATTATCGAAAGTGGGATTCGAGATTTCACGTGATTTACATGTTTTAAGGTGTCCTGGTTAGGTTTTCTTTTGTATGTCAACTACTAATTAAAATAATTTCATAAGTAATACATCATTTGAAAGCTTTGTTGATTTGGAATTGAACAGTACATTACAGAAATTTCTACTGCCAGATGGTGCTGTAATATTTTAAAATTTCAATATTTCAAATTCTAATTATGATTAAATTATTTTTAATACATCTTTCGAAAGATATTTTAAAGTACTTTTATATTATCGAAAGTGGAATTTGGATTTCACCTGATTTACATGTTTTAAGGTGTCCTGATTAGTTTTTCTTTTGTATCTCAGCTAAACACCAACTTGCAGTTTAAATTTCATCGACTTCAGTCATTAAACAAAAAATTTACATTTTAATTGCAAGTTAAATTTTATTCTAACAAGCGTAATAGATATCTCGAAAGAGGATGCTAGTTTCTATAGCAACAAATACCCTTAAGGTAAAAATATTCCTTTTTCTTTTTACTTCCATTAACCGACTACCGTAAATAATGGAATTTGAGATTTCACCTGCTTTACATTTTTAAAGTGTCCTGAAGGGGGGCAAATAATCTGAAATCAAGTTAGACAGTTCAAAACTGGTATAAACAGGTTTTTGGGGCCTACGAGTCGAATGAGGATATTTTCAAAAGTGTAAAATTATTGGGGGGGGGGGGGTGAGCATGAAGGGGGACAAAAAATTAGAAATTGCGTTAGACTGTTCAAAATTGGTACTTATAGGTTTTGGCAGCCTACGAGTCAAATGAAGTTATTTTTAAAAGTGCAAAATTATTAGGGGGGCAGAGTGTCCAAAAAATTAGAAATTGAGTTAGACCGTTCAAAATTGGCATATATAGGTTTTGGGGGACTGAAATTGAAGAGTGCATATTGCAGATTTCTGTTGCCAGAGGGCGCTTTGACATTTTAATAATTCAATATCTCCAATTCTGATTATTAAAATGTTATCGTTTGTTCTTAGTTGTTGATTTGTCATCCAGGTGACATGTGGACAAATACTGAAGAGATTGAGTGTTTGTGGTCTAAATAATTTCAGTATCATTTGATATTCCAGGGTCTTTTTTATTCAAGGCTTCAATTTTCAGGGTTTTTACCTTTGAGTCACAATCACCCCTGTAGGGAGAAGATTGGGAGACCGTAGACCCCACCGGGTTGCGGATTTGCCACAATCAGAATTTTCAAAGGTCCTTTACATGGTGAGAGAACAGGCTATTTTAAATCACGAAATGTAAGGCGGTGCCTTAGTCGCCACAGAGCGAAAATTTGCTACAGTTAAAATTTTCAAAGCTATTTGCGGTATGAGTGAGGAAGCTCTTGGAAGTTCTAAAACGGGGATAAGGTGCCGCAGGCACCACCGAACTGGACATTGCTAAAGTCAGAATTTTGAAAGATCCTAACATTGTGAGTGAACAGGCTGTTTCAGATATTGAAACAGGAAGAGGGTGCTACAGGCGCTACCGAGTGGGAATTTACTGCAATAAAATTTTTGGTGTATATAGGTTTATGAGGATTACAAATCGAATGAAGATATTTTCGAAAGTGTAAAATTATTAGGAGGGGCAGGAAGGGTGGTGAAGGAGTATGCGCGCTGCACATGCACAGGTCTATGCTGCCAAAGGCAGAGGGGACCCGGTTTGAGTTTTTATCCGATCAGAAATGATTTTTTTTTTTAAATTCCTTTTCTTAAGAATAAAAGTTTAGGAGTAATATCGTAGAATTTTGAGAAATCATAAGGGTGGTGAAGGAATACATGTGTGCAGTGCTCTCACGGGTCTACGTTGCCGAAGGCAGTGGGGACCCGGTGCGACATTTTTCCTGATCAGATTTTTTTTTTTTTTTTCACATGATAAAAATTAATGCAATTTTGAGAATTCATTAATTATAGTGATTCATTTAAAAATAGTGACCAGCGAAGCGGGCGTAACCTGCTAGTTAAAAAATAAAAACTGTGAAACTTTCCGTGAAATATACAATAAGTCAATTCATGACCGAATATAATATGAATTCACTTTAAAAAAATAAATAAAATGTATATTCTTAAAATATAAATATGTGTTAGTTATTTCTTTAAATTGTGTAAAAATGTAGACAATTATTTTATTTATATTTAATAGAATATATAACATTCTAGTGAGCTTTTGCTTGCCTATTGATCAATATGTCCAAATGAATATATTTTAAAATTTATTACATCTTTCCTGTTTGACTGTCTAGTGAGTTTAAATCATTTAACATCGGTTTGCATATTTTGAAATTAATAGCATTTTCTTTTACATCTTAACACTTGTAAAAAACATTTTAAAATTAAAAAAGCTCAAAGAAATTATTTTCTTTATATCATTTTTAATGTTTTCAATATTATTAAATTATTTATTATTTATTTTAATTATTTTTTATTTTTTTCTCTAATTTAGCTAAATATTTTGAACATAATTCGGTGGTTTATTGCAGAGGCAGAGTAAAAAATCATCATATTGCCAACTGGCAGTTTTTCATAGTATTATATTTTTTTCTTTTAAATTATTATTTCGTTTGTCTTAACTTGTTTCAAATTACAAATAAAATTTATTTTTTCTCAATACATTATTGCAATTGTGACATAATTTTTTTCTTCTAAATCATCCTTTTTTCCATTTTGATTTAATCATTTCTCCAAACCAAGGATAAAAATTTATTTTCTTCATTATCATATCAATGCATTTTTGTGATTCTAACTTCTAACATTAGTTGCATGTTATTATAACTATGACGTTAACATTATTTATGGGAAATTTGGGCTGCAATTTTTATGAAGATATATCTATTTTATAAATGTACAATTTATTTAAGATTTCATGTAAATATTCATGGTATCATTTTAAAAATATACAACATATTTTATATATTGTATTTTATAAAATATGACCAATACAATACTAAAAAAAACTTTTTTAAAAATTATAATTTAATGATGACTGTTATTTAAAAATTTTCCAACAGAATTGAAATCATCGACTGCAATTTTCCAAGAAATTTTCAAAAATGGTTCGTTGGTCAAAGTACTGAGATTGCACGTCAATGTATGCAAAAGCCACTGAAGCCCAAACCTAAGTAAGATACATGTTTAATGTATAATTTTTTGACTATCTCTACTGATAAAAAAATTATGTATGTTGTTATCACATTTTTACACAAAAGAAGTTTGCATACATCATAGATCCACTAAATGTTGTATATATATGTATTTTTGTAAGATATGATCATATACTGAGCTTAATTTTCATTTTTGTTTCTGAGTTATTTTATATTCTCGAAAATCTATCAAAAATTATGTCATGGTTAAGAGGAAGCATGTATTTCATGTTAAAAAATGAATTAAGTTAATGACAAAAAATCTGGTTTTTAATTTCACAAATACCTATTCAAGTTTGAACAGTCGCACACCTACAACTTTTGAGGCCCAAAGCAAAAGTCTCTCTAAAGCTCTCTAATGGAAGCTCCTCCTACATTAAGACCCCCCTTACACTTCTTCACTTCAATTTATTATTATAAAAAAGGATTAAAATAAATTTTGATTCAGAAGGCCAACCATATAAGAGAGCTAGAAGCATTAGCCGGGCTTGCTGTGCCTTAGTCAGGCTTTGCATAAATGAGTTTTTTTTTTAGAGTTGTCACTCTATGGTCACTTTTTGTACATTAGGACTTTAGACTGTCATCTACGGCTGAAATATGAATTGCAGCAAATGTTTCAGGTTAAAATAATGACACTACAACTTCACCAGATACAAATACTTATAATTAAGTTTCTTTGAAGGCCCCTTTATGACTAGAGGTCCAAGGCGATCTGTCCCCTCTGCCCCACCCCTGGTATGCCACTGCTTTCGAAAGCACGTTTGACTGTGACATAAACCTTCTTCATATCTTCTTGTTGAAATGACATTGATTGCTTCTGCTTTTTCTTCTACTCTTAGCAGACAGTGCCATCCTTCATCTATTTCTAAAAGCTTCATGTCATTACATGTGTTATCCTTAGCTAAAATTTTGGCTGCTTTATATTTAATGGCATAAAATTAATTATTGCAATTTGCAAGTTTCTTAAGGCTATTAAAATCTACTTTAATGTTTTTGTTTAGGTGGGATTTAGAAAATGTTGTTGTTTTACTGTTTGTCATATTGTTAAAATATTCATTGATGTTATTAAAGAGAGAGAGAAAAAAAAAGAATCAAGATACACATTAACAATATCTATAATAATAAAAGGAAAGGTTTGTCTGTCTCTCTGTCTGTTCTTCCATACGTTCAGCTCTTATTGAATGCAGAAGTACAAAAATTGACATACGGATGCTCAGGAGCCTTCCCGAGGGGCTCCTGAAAACAGAATTTAAAATTTTTAATTAGTTTAGGAGATATTAATAAGGTCGCCCCATGTCGATCGAAAAATGACCGAGAATCCACAGCTAATTGCTTAAAAAGAGACATTCTATCAGCAGATGATTTTCTCCACTGTCTGGAATAGAAACAAAACATCTGGAAATCATTAATGTCACATGATATTGAACTGGGATTAAAAATTGCAAATTTCAAAATTCTTCAAATTTTGGGGAACCCTGTTCATCCCTAAAAGGCCTAAAATTGTTAATTTTGCTCCCAATACACTTCTCGAATGTTTGGCCACTTTAAAGATCATAAAGACCCTCCAAAATTCAGACCCATTGTTAACAAATGTGAAAGCCCTACTTATAGTTTGGAATTATATATGAAAAACATTTATAATGAAATCCTTTCTCCAAGTAACAATAGTCTAAAATCAATCTACAGATGAATTGTTAATTACCTTCGCGATATCGATTATAATTATTCTGATAAATTTGTAAGCTTTGATATTGTAAACCTTTTTCCTTCCATTGATATTAATGAGATCTGTAATCTTATTAACTGCAAACTTAAAGAAAAATACAGTAATAGTGATATTTGCACTACTTTAATTTCTGCTAGTAATTTAATTCTTAAAGAAAATTTTTTCAGATTTAACAATAAAATTTACAAAATATAAAGGAGTCCCTATGGGATCTCCTATCTCGAGCATTATTGCTGAATTAAAGCGTTGCATTCTAGAAAACACTATTTTTGAAAAGTTTAGTAATATTAAGTATTGATTTCGATATGTGGCAGGCCCATATTATCGCATGGGCAAACCGGGACTTTGCCCAGGGGCCCCAGACAATAAGGGGCCCCCAACTCCCATAATATTAAACTGAAAAATATTCCCTTTTATTTCAATGGTAAATTTAAATATACATTTATTTATTTGTTTATGAAATTTCTCTTAAAAAAGTACTAAACTTTCTAAAAAACAGAATTTTTACTTTGGATATATTTTCCTTTTTCAGGGATATATTTTTTTCTCTATGCTAGCTCATGTAGTGCCTAAATAGTGAACATACTGGCCTTTAATCAACATATGAAGAGTTCATGTCCCAGTTTAGGCAGGGAGTTCGTAGCAGTTTGAAATTCATTTTGATCAGTAGATCCCGCTGAAATTAATCCTAATGTGTAGAAAACAGCAGTAGAGTGACAAACAAAAGCAAGCGAATCTGTGACTACTAAATTTATATGTCAAATCCTGTTTAATACAAATTAAATATGATATACAGTGCTTCTTTGTTTTCGCCTTTCAGACACGATATCATGAAGGGAATCAGCAGAACAAACCCATTCCAATATTGAATTGTATGGACGTGGAGCTGGTATAGCATTAATAGCAATTAAAAATGCAAAAAATATTAATATATTTAAACATCCAGCCTCAAAAATATTGTTTATGCATTGTATATACGATTGATCATCATCTGCCATATATAAATGATGTTCCGACACTTTCGAGAGGGGCCCCCAAATTCCGCTCTGCCCAGGGCCCCAATCTGTCATGATCAGGGCCTGATATGTGGACGATATTTTTACCGTTGTTGATAATTCAATCTCTCCTGAACAAATTTTAAATAATCTCAATCAAATTGACAGAAACATTCAATTCACCTTAGAAATCGAAAATAACAATAGTCTAAATTTTCTTGATGGCACTATTTTAAAATACCCTAATAAAATTTAAACCACAGTTTATCGTAAACCCAACAATAGTATTGAAATTATTAACAATAGATGTAAAACTCCTTTTCATTATAAAATTGCTGCTATTCAAGCCTATATTAACCTTGCACTTAATATTTGTTCCAACCAAGACCTTCTAAAACAGGAACTTAACATAATTATTGATATTTGTAATAAAGCCAGATATTGTCGTAAATTTATATATAAACTATATCACAATAGAATTAAAAAACTTAATAAATCCCTAGATAATGCCCAAAAGCCACCTCCTACTTATACCACTTCCATTCCTTATGACAAAGGTGCCTCTAATAAAATTAAAGCTAAAGCTGTTAAAATCGGAATTGACATACCTATAAAACTCAATAAAAACATATTTCAAAGAATTTGTAGTGATAAGGACAAAATTCATAATCTAGAAACTGCAGGAATTTATAAAATTTATTTTCAAAAATACGGGGTGGAGGGAGAGGGGGGGGGAGGTCTGGTTCTTACATAGGTATGACCAAACGCAAATTAAAAGATAGAATTAAGGAACATTCCAATGATATTAAATTTAATAAAAATACAACTGCACTTGCCCAGGTTCACCATAAGGAAAGTATTAATATTGATTTCCATAATGTTAAAAAACTCTCAAATTATAATAGCCATTATTACTCCATAAAAAGGAAAGCAGTGGAAATCATTAACTGTGAAAATGCATGCAACACAACCGAGGCCGAAATCGACGAAAGATGGCGCTGCATGCTGAAGCTCCCGAGCAGATGAGAAATTCATGTCACTTCACCTATGATTAAGGCCATGAATGTTTGGCCGAAAGTTTCTTAGGAAATGTAAGTGGTCTTAAAGGTATCATTTTGTCAATTAAGTTTAATAATGACCACTGTTATACATATTTTATATAATTTAATATTTCATCTTACAGTAAAAAAATGAGAAAAATGCATTTTGGGAAAATTCACATTTTAAACTCAAAATTAAAATTATAAAACTTTTAAAAATATATTTTTTGAAAACGAATACTAATTTAACAGTTGTGTATTTTCAGAATGTGAAAACGGGATAGCAATTAGGTAATGTGTAATTTTATAAACAATTTTATCCATAGAATTAGTTTTAATTCAATTCTCCTATTTCTGAATTAAAAATTTTAAAATGTTGAAAGAAGCAGACGATTTACTCAAATCATATGAGCAGAATCAGATTGAAAATTAATTATGTTTATGTGAATTTATGCTTATTAATTTATTTATCCATGTAGAAAGTGAAACAAATAATGCCTACATATTAAATCTAACCATATTTAAATAAGTTATACTGTAAATTAGTGTATATAAGCTGCACTGGTAGATAAGCCGCAGCTTATTAAAATGTTGCGGGAAAAAAAAAAAAAAAACCTCAGATAAACCACACTGGAAGGTAAGTGACGGCTTATGCAAGCATTATTACGATGATGTAACAGTTAAATAAGGAAACAAGACAGCAGTCTTCTGGCATCTACATAAGTTAATAAAAATAATAAATTATTAATTATAAATGAAAATAATAAATTATTTTAAAAAATAATTGTGTATAAAGAAAAAAAAAATCAAAATATACCATTATGCAGATGCAATGCAACAAATATGATAAACAAGGGAACAAGATGGTGGAATTCGAGCATATATGCAAAATCATAAAAATAATTAATGATTAATTATAAATAAAAGTAATAAATTATTTTGAAAGGTACTGTATAAAGAAAAAATTAAAACAAAGCCATCATGCAAATATGATACAAAAAATCAAAAACAAGGGAACAAGATGGCGAACTCCAGGCGTATATGCAAATTAATTAAAATAAGAGATTATTAGTTATAAATAAAAATATAAAGTATTCAAAAATTAATTCTGTATAAAGAAAAAAAGAATATACCAGTATGTAAATGTGGGGAAAAAAAAAAAAAAAGGAGGAGGATGCAAATAAAGACTGACATGGCACGAATTTTTTCTGCGGCGGGTGGCGGCAAAAGTGTGAATTGATGCTCAAGAAACTATGAATACTAAACTTCTGTTTTCTGGGAAGAACATCTGTTTCAAGAAATATGGCCGACGGAATTTGGCATTATCATTAGATAGCCCACACCGGTAAATAAGCCGCAGTCCCCGAAAATCGATGTTTTTTTTTTAAAGATAGCCCGCGACATATGTTCACTAAAATACAGTAATAATTGAAAGTTTAACTGCATAATACACCATAAGTATATTTTTCAATTTCATTGATAAATGTTTTTGAAGATAATTTTTACTTTACAGGGATCCACCTTTTCAGCCTAAACCATCCTTATGGCCTACTCTGAAATTTCTCATTGAAGAAGTGAAGCGATATCCTACTGAAGTATGTCAGTTGTGTAAAGGAAAGGGTTTACCTATAAACCCCGTAAGTTTTTTTTTTTGAAGATTTTATTTTTTTAATTTTTTATCTGTGTTTAGCTTGCACAAAATAACATTTTTAAACATTTAATTTAAATTTCTCATTGATAATACTTACAGAAAATAAATAGTTATAACAATACAATAGAGTGAGGCAAAAAGTTAATATTAAAAAGATTTTTAATTGCCCTTACCTTCTTAGTAATAAAAGTGCAAGTTTTCCAAAACTAACGCTGGAAACTGATATCATAAGATAAAACAATCTATTGAATTAAGTAAAATAAATTCAAACATGGTTTCAAAAGAAATATAATAATAATAATAATAAAAGATAATTTAACCGAAAAACTGCATCACATTTCAAAAATGTATTCAGAAAAATAAAATAAAACATTATCCTTGGTTTGTAATAATTAGAAAAGTATTATTTAAAAGAAAAATATTCTTAACAATTTTTTTTTTAATTAAAGGGCTAACTTTCCCAGGGGGTAATTGTTACAACAATGTACAATTAATGTCATAGCTACAATAATGTATTGTATTGAAATAAAGAAAATAAATTTTTAGCTTTTAGTTTGGAGGAATGAATAAAGCAATGGAATAAAGAATGAATTAGCAGATAAAAATACCTCACAATTGCAACAATGTATTAAGAAAAATTTTATTCATAATTTGAAACAAATTAAATAAGTCCAAAAGATAATTAAAAAGAAAAAATGTAATATTATGCAAAAACTGCCAGTTGGCAATTTGACACCCCCCCCCTTCCTTGGCCTTAATTTAACCAAATTTATATTGAAAACGTTTAGCTAAATTAGATAAAACCCTAAAAAGTAATAAATAATTTAATAATATTAAAAATAACGAAATGAAAATAATTTCTTCAAGCTTTTTAAACTGTAAAACTTTTTAATTTTTATGTAGGTGTTAAGATGTAAAAGATGATGCCATTATTAAAAATATCTTGTAAACCAGCGTTAAATGATTTAAATTTACTTGAGTCAAACGAGAAAGGTATAATAAATTAAAAAACGACATTCATTTGAAAATATAGATGGCCAGGTGAACAGAGGCTAACAAGTACAAAATAATAAAAGTCTATTGCTTTTGAAGCTCATTGTTAAAAAATGAAAGTTATTTATAAAATATGAAATTTAAAATGTTAACTTAAAAGAAATATACATATTTATTTTAAATACAATGGAGCACCATTTACCGTATATTTCCGTGTATAAGCCGAGAATTTTTGGAAATTTTTCAGAAGCTGATGTCGAGGGATCGGCTTATATAAGAGTCCACGATTCTAGCAAAAAACGTACATTAGAAACAATGATTGAATACATATATTTTAAGCTTAAAAACTATATATAAAGTAAAATAGTGATATTAAACCTTATTTTTAAATAATTATCACATATGAAACTCTTAAATTAGCAATTTTAAATTTATTTCTAGAAATGCTCGATGTAGTCACGTGTGTTTACATTTCTTTATTTTTTTTATTTATTATTTTTTTTTTTTGACCTGCTGGTAACTGACGTCATCGGCAGATTGCACGAACGGAGTAACTTCTCTGTCTGATTCAGAAATAGTATAAGAGAAATGTGAAAGAACAGGACTCCCGATCATATTTTTAATTTATACAATTAAATCATCTCTGTTTAAAATGTTTCTAGGCTTACACTATCAAAAGAAGTGACAAATCTTCATTTTTTTTTTTTTTTATAGAAGTTTTTTTTTGTTGTTGGTGGTAAAGATTGCCTTAGGCACTGATAAAAATACTCAAAAGTAGAAATATACAAAATAATTTAGATACGTCATTAAAAAAAATCAATTAAATCGGTCTTTAAACGGCTTATTTATATAAACATCCAGCGGCTTCAGCGTCGACGTTAGGCCTCCTGGTATTACAGCGACAACAACCATTGTTTTTAGCTGCCGGCACTAGCGTGTGCGAGTGCGTCTGTGCTAGCCTTCCTTCTGATAGGGTTGCCAGAGTTAAAACTATCGCTGTTAGCGAACACACTGTGATCATTTTACGTCATAGCTAAGCAAGGTAAGGAATTCTATTGGATAAGCATGCATTTCGCGCAATTTCATTGGACAGATTATCCTGAAAGTTTTATAGGTTGGCAATATTTTCACCGTTTTGGTGATATACTCAAACTTTAAAAGAGTATTTTTTCAATTCGGCTTATACACGGGTTTGCAGTTTTGGGCAAATTTCTGCAGGGAAAAACATACTCTCGGCATATATACGGATCAGCTTATATTCGGAAATATACGGTATATGTTTTTCAAGAGACCGTTCCTAAAAAACGTATAACTGAAAAAAAAAAAAAAAATGCCCAACTGAAAATTCATTTTAACATTAATACACAATAAAGTATCATACGTAATAAAAGTCTAATCAATTTTCATGATTTCCTTTACATTTATTTGAATAAGATGTATTTTTAATTATATTTAAAATATTTTTAAAAGGTTGAATAAAAATTAAATAATAATTAAAAATATAGAAATTCAGAAAAATTTTTCAAGATTTCGATTTTAACCTTTAAAGACAAAGCCTTTTGTTCTTTAAACGAAGATGGCATTTTTGCAAACAATTAAAAGGAAGGAAAGAAAAAAAAATTGTTTCTCCAACCGTAATGTCAAATAAACATGATAAGAAAATCTTCCAAGTCACCCAACGGAAGTGAGTAATAAATCTTCAAGTTTACAAAATGCCTATAAAGTTGTAGGCTTTTTTCCTTTCATACTCCATTCCTGGAATCAATTAAAAGGGAAAGTGGGAGGTCTTCAAGTGGTCACTGGCTACTTGTATACCTACCATTCAACCCAGTCGCCAACTGCTTACCTCTGAAAATTTCTCTAACCCCTCTTTCCCCAGGCTTTGATGCAAGTCGCACTTTGTTCTATAGCTGCACTTTGTTACCATAGTTCTAAGGAAAAAAAAAATCTAAAAAAAATAAGAATAAAACATAAAGAGCATTCATCTTTTATTTTTTTTTTTTTTTAAATCCTGAAATGAAACTCAAACTTGGGATTCTACAAGGAGAAAAAAAAAACGTATAAGTGAAATTAAGAATTTACCTGTGTCGTATAATGAAATATTTTAACATTAGAATTCAATGGAATGATTTGGGACCAAAGTCGAAAAACGTATAAATGAGAAACGTATAAAAGGTGCTCCACTGTACATTATTATAAGTACATGTCATGAAGTCATGACATTTCTTCCATTTATTTATTTATACTAAATTTTTAATAAAAGATTTAACAATTAAATTAAAATATAATAAATAGTAATTATATTAACTAATTCTATAAAATATCCTTTTCATTGTAATTGCTTTGTATGTATTAAAATCATGATCTTTTTTGTTTAATCACAATATTTTTATCATGTTTTTTCCTAATTTAATAAGTTTTAGTTTCATCCCATTTTTTGATTGCCATCTTGGAAAAAAAACATTATTTTTCAGTCTTTTTTGCTTCTGTTTTTAGGCATTTCTTTTTGTAAGGGGATTTCTCCTTTTTTTTTTTTTTTTTAAAAAAATCATTTTCTGGTTCAATCCAGTTTTAATTCCTTTTAGAGTAATCTAGCTGTTAAATGTTACATCACATATATAATTTGAAATCATTTGTCTATTTTAATTTCACCTACAATTTGATTGACTCAGCAGATACTGCGAGGTATTAAGTTTTTGAAAATTCTTTTAAAAAGCATCTGCGAAATTTCATTCTTGGTTCCCTCGTATATCAACAAGATGTAATTTTAAATCTTTAAGTTTCTTTTCACTGTACACATCAAAAAAGACAATATTGATAAATATTGATTAAGTATGATACTTTTAAGCACTTTAAACTTAATATTGCAGGAAGACACTGTTGGAGAAAGTGATGAAAAATTTGTAGAGCGGGTGTACTGTGGACATGTGTTTCATAATGGATGCCTGAACACTTATATGAAAACACCTCCTTTCCATGGTATTGTGATCATTTATTTAATAATTATTTTTCTTTATTTTATTAAATATATCTGATATAAACTTTATATGATATGGGTCTTACTAATAGGGTACATATTAGAGCTCAAGATCTTGAGAATTTAGTGTGCTTTTAAATTTCTTACTTAAAAATTATAATATCCCGAGAAATTAACGCATTTTACAGAGGTATATATAGGAATTTTTTTGTTACAAAAAAAGATTCATCATAAAAACAAATGATCTTAAGATGGACTTTTAACAAAAATCAGCAAATTTAATATAAACCTTTCATTGAAAAGTAAGCTTAAAAGGAACTCTTGTCAAAAATAGGACAATTTAAAAGTGCAAAAAAAAAAAAAAAAAATGATGAGAGAAAATTGCAGAATTCAAACACCAAAAAACAGGAAATTTATCTGTTTTTATATGCATATTTGGATCCTTTTTAGGTAGATTCCTTATAGGAGATCTACCTATTGCAATGGTTCTCATGACACGACTTCTGGAAAATTTCTTCATATCTTCACCGATCATGACCCCTAGAACCCAAAACCACCCTCCGTTCAAAAGTTTATATATATATATATATATATATATATATATATATATATAGGTATATATATATATATATATATGTAGGTATATATATATATATATAACGCTTTTTCCCATGTTAAGTTGTGAACACGATAACTGGAGTAAATTTTATTTAAATTTAACCAGCTCGGGATATGTTGTCAGGACAGTAAAAATCTCGGTCGAGTTCGTAGATGGGGTATCCTGCTCAAAGGGGGTGGAAATGGTGGGGGGTGGAAATTTTCATTTGCCCATAATTTCTTTAATATTGAAAATAGGAAAATACTTAAAATCAGGCGAATTACTGCCTTACCCTAAAGAACAACTTTTGTATTTAAACTTTTTCGATAACTTCAATTGCTTAAAAGTTACAACTTAAAAAGTGATTTTTCTTGTGATGAAGCCGACATTTTCTATAGCTTTCATTGCAAAAATTTATAATCTCATGCTTATGTCACGTGCAAATGATAATAAAAAAGATCACTGAAAATATAATAACATTTTAATCATGTTTTTAAACAATATAATAATCTGATTAAAAAAAAAAAAGAAAAAGTTTAATTTAACAGAAAATATGACGTCACAATTACAACAATGTACTGAGAAAAATGAAATGAAATTTTATCCGTGATTTTAAACAAATAAAATAAAAGTTAATAAAAAAAAAATAAGTAAATAAAATCAACATGGCTAAGCAGATTTAGACTTAGCTTTATGACATAGTTGCTATAATGTAAAAGATAAATGTCATCGTTAAAAAAAAAAAAAAAAAAAAAAAAAAAAAAAAATCTTGTAAATCGATGCTAAACGAATTAAACTGGCATGGTATAAAAGGTAATAAATTTGGGGACATTTAGGTATCCCTTTAACAAATGAACTAGGGATGATTTTAATGAATTTTCCGTTAAAGTTTGTTTTCATGAAAATTTAAATTTAAATTAAAGTATTTCATTACATAGAATTCCATTATTTTGATAAATAAAATTATACAATAGAAAAAAAAAAAAAAAAAACACTCTTTTATTGAAAAATGAACTAATAAAGGTTTTAGAAAACTATTACATACTTTTAAATCTTTATTTTAAAAAAAATTAATTGTTGCCATTCGACATTATGCAAATACATCCAAATACTGTGTCATATACGATAGTTTTGTATAAGTATAGATTTTTTGTTTGCCCTTGGAACCTGCCCCTGATGGGAAAAGTGCCTAAAATGCTTGTATCTAGTATTGTCATTGGTTATGAAGTCGTGTGCAAAATTTCAGGTCCTTTGGACGACAAGAAGTTGTCGAAAATTGAATTGCAAAATTCCATTGCATACATTAATAGTTGCATCATATCAAGTTAATAAAAGTGTGCTAATTAAAAACCTTGTTAAACGCTTTAATTAATCATTTAAAAATATAAAATTAAAATAATACGTCAATCTTAATACAAATATCGTTTGTGGTGAATAGTTTAGAATGTCAGTTTAGGCAATAATTTAAAATTTACGATAATTTAAAATACGTTACAGCTTCCTTTGACTTTTTATCTTGTCGAAACAAGATATTGGTCTGTGAAGAGATATGAGGTTTTTGCGGGGATAGAAAATATAATGACGCCAAAGCTGCCTTTCTCCATCTCCAAGCTCGCCAAATTTTGTCGCTAAGTCAAAAATTTCGTCGTCAACTATCAACTTTTGCCGCCAAATCACAAATTTCATTGCTAAGTCGGAAGTTTTGTCACCAAAATCTTGCCAAATCATAGAATTTACTAAATTCATAACAATTAACATTGAAATTTAGCGGTGCCAAATGGTCAAATGTTAGCTAATGTTAATGTTAATGTTCCAGCTTATGTGAACCAAAACAGTTTCACTTTACAATTTTTACTCATCTGACAATAAGAATCACAAAAACACAATACAAAACTTTCAATAATTCAACAAAAATTACAATGAAATAATTATCCAAAAACCGCTACCACTTATCTGTGTTTGACTTGACCATAGCAACGCTTGGCTTACCAGAACCAACGAGATATATAAATTAGAGTGCTGATAAATATTTGAAGAGCTTTAGAAGGACGAATTAACTTTAGAAATATTAAATACCTTTTACAATCCTTCATTAATGGCAGCTTTAATTATATATTTCGACTACAATCGTAGTCGTCCTCAGATGTTGTCTCTGCTGCACTGTTGACATATATCTTCTTTCTCCTCCACATCACTTTTCCTCTCGCCTACGTCATCTTTTCGTCGGTACGTTTTTATCATCTGTTGCCAATCTTCTGCTATGATACTATGCTCTCTCTCATTTACTGCTGTGTTTGAGGTTAGAATCTCTAAAGCTTCGCGTTTCAAGGCGTAATTGTGTGAGTTGTAGGGAGCTATTTTAACAGTTTTTAGAGAATTAGTTATTATGGGGTTAGTTTTATGTGTCCGTGATAAGGCTGTGGAGCTTCTATTGTATTTTAGTGAGAAACAGATTGTATTTTGAGAAACAGAACATATCAACGATCTAAAATACAATAGAAGCTCCACAGCCTTATCACGGACACATAAAACTAACCCCATAATAACTAATTCTCTAAAAACTGTTAAAATAGCTCCCTACAACTCACACAATTACGCCTTGAAACGCGAAGCTTTAGAGATTCTAACCTCAAACACAGCAGTAAATGAGAGAGAGCATAGTATCATAGCAGAAGATTGGCAACAGGTGATAAAAACGTACCGACGAAAAGATGACGTAGGCGAGAGGAAAAGTGATGTGGAGGAGAAAGAAGATATATGTCAACAGTGCAGCAGAGACAACATCTGAGGACGACTACGATTGTAGTCGAAATATATAATTAAAGCTGCCATTAATGAAGGATTGTAAAAGGTATTTAATATTTCTAAAGTTAGAGTGCTGATTCAATGGATGAAGGATTAGCTTACCGTGGTTCAAGATGAATCACGTGACATGCTCCAATAGGTTGCTGTGTTTGGCCCTTTATCGCTATTTTGGCATTTAGAATATCAATTAGACAAATTATCATTATTATTAGGTAACATGACAGTGCTATGACCAAAATAAATTCTTTTTAAAATAATTTTACACATATTTCACATTTTAATAAATAATAAAATACCTTTTTTTCATCGTTTCCCAACAAAGTTTAAAAGTGTTTATAAAAGAAAATTTAAACTTTTAAAGAGCTAAATTTAACAACAAATAATAATTTTTCAATTATTTTTAAGCATTTTGTCGGTTAAAGTTCAACTACACGAAATAAAAAAGAAGTAAAATCAAAGTCAAAATGATTTAGAACAAAAGAATATTAAACTACGTAAGTAAACAAAACATTGGTGGTTTGACTTATGCGAAGAACAATCTCCAAACCGTTGCCATAGAAATTTACTGAAAATAAGCTGTTACCAAGGAAACCGCCGAATACGCAGGTTCAAGAAGAGCATGTCACATGACTCATCTTGGACCTTCTCAAGGGTTACTATTTATCACTCTGCTATATATATCTCGTTGACCAGAACTAGTAAGATCACAAGTGCATTTTCACGTTTCTATTACTTTTTCTTTTAAAAGAAAGATATTGAACAACAATTATATGGATTTTAAATAAAAAATATAATTTTGATTAAACTTAGGTGGGGAGGGGGGTGTAGCCCAATAGCCCCTCCGGGATTCACCATTGCTGGGATTGTATATCTTTAAGGCTTTTATTTGTTGAATGATTATGAGCTTGAATTTTAAAAAATTGAAACATTTACAAACCAATAAATTTAGCCTAAAATTTTAAGTAGAATGAATAAAACCCTTTTGTAGTTGAAAATTAAATTTCTTGAAAACAGAATAGCGACGTAAATAATGCAATGTGTGGGAAAAAAGCCAATGGCTAGGTATTAATGCATATGTAAAATTTCTTTACAATTGTAACATTAACGTAAAGGAATCTACCTTTGCCTTTAAGCTTGCCGAAAAGGGATTTTTTTAACTATATGCTGCACACATTCCAGCGTAGCGGGTAACACGTACGCTCTGTAAATTTCAATCAGAATCCAGATGTGCATTACAGTTGAGGTTATTGTTATATTAAAACAGGAATAAACTACTACGTCAGAAACGCCAAAGAAAAATTATTGAGGTGCATACAACTGTTTCGGTAGCCTAAAGCGTACCGTCTTCAGTGCAAAAAGAATTCTGAATCTGGAGAAGTGCTCGTATATATAGGAGAGGGACCGGACTTAGTTCAACCAATAGGATTACGGAAGAGGTGGGGAGTGTGGCCAATAGGAATTAAGGAATGTGTAGCTGTGTAAACAGTAGAAAAAATTAAGGAAATGTGGACTGAATGTAAAATTTCCAACAATCAGACAAATAGGGAACAGCGAAATCACAATTTACAAGGTTTTTAAAATTTTTATAAATATGAAAAGCTTCAAAGAAATCGAGTTCATGAATGGATTTAGGTCTGCAAATTATTTTAGCTGAATTAAATTTAAAATTATGATTTTCCTCCCAGCAATGTTTAGAAATAGCCGATTTATTGGTTTCTTGTTTGTGGACGTAATTCATATGTTCTTTTAGACGAAATTTAAGACTGTGTTTAGTTTGGCCAATATATGATAAACCACACTGACAGGAAATACTATAAATGCCCCAAGAATTATGCATATCAGTAGGATCTTTTAACTGAGAAAAGGTGAGTTTATTGGAAGGCGAAAATATTATTTTAAAATCATATTGTTTGAGAATTTTAGCTATGGTTTGACTGGTTTTAGAAAAATAGGGTAAAACAATACTGATATTAGATGTGACTGATTTAGTAGAGGAAATACGAGGGAGTTGTAATTTTTGGATATCTTTGTCTATAATGGAAGGGGCATAACCTCTGTCAATTGTAATGGCTTTCAGGTATTTAATTTCAGATTTCAATAAAATAGGATTTGAACAAATATTAAGGGCACGGTTTACAAAAGTATAGAAAGCAGCCATTTTTTGGTTAGGTTGGTGACATGAACATGCATGGGGAGGAAGGGAGACTGCAAAATTTTTACGATAGACAGTGGTTGAAAATCCATTTACAGTGCGAGAGACGTGGGTATCAAGAAATGGAAGGGAGCCATTATTTTCTATTTCATATGTAAACTGGATATTACTGTCAATTGAATTTAAGGTTTCTAAGACATGGTCAATATTGTGATGAGATATGTCAATAAGCGTGAAGGTGTCGTCAACGTAACGGGTCCAAAAAGGAAAAGATATTTTCTTAAAAAGCTTGCTTTCGAAATAGTGCATGTAAATGTCTGCGAGAATTGGGGAGAGAGGGGAACCCATGGCTAAACCTTCAGACTGACGATAGAATTTATTTTGGAAAGAAAAAGTGGTTTGTGATAAACAAATGCGGGTAAGCGAAATTAATTCTTGTATTTCAAAAGAGGTGAAATGAAACTCTTTTAATCTATTTTCGAGACAGTAGAGGGTTATACTTATTGGAACATAAAACAATACATCGAAAGTGTTACCGAACTAATTAATGATGGCCCATACATTCCTCTGCCCCGTGACCCCTCTCCTCAAGAATTAAATAAAATTAAATCTGCTATAAAATCTTGCCCCTTGTTATTGAACTCGACTAAATCCCATCTTATCCCTTCTATTGCTAATTGTGCCAGATTTTATGCTTTACCGAAAGTTCACAAACCCAATATTCCATTTCGTCCAATAGTCTCTAATATCGGTACTGCTTCCTATATTCTAGCTAAATTTCTCACCACAATTTTTGCTCCACTTCTTACTGCTAATAGTTGTACTGTTAAGAATTCCATAAATTTTGCAAAAAATATTCAAAACTGCCCTCACACTAATCTCACTATGGTTTCTTTTGATGTAAAATCTCTTTTCACTTATGTTCCAATAAGTGGCGCCCTCTGCTGTCTCGAAAATAGATTAAAAGAGTTTCATTTCACCTCTTTTGAAATACAAGAATTAATTTCGCTTACCCGCATTTGTTTATCACAAACCACTTTTTCTTTCCAAAATAAATTCTATTGTCAGTCTGAAGGTTTAGCCATGGGTTCCCCTCTCTCCCCAATTCTCGCAGACATTTACATGCACTATTTCGAAAGCAAGCTTTTTAAGAAAATATCTTTTCCTTTTTGCACCCGTTGCGTTGACGACACCTTCACGCTTATCGACATATCTCATCACAATATTGACCATGTCTTAGAAACCTTAAATTCAATTGACAGTAATATCCAGTTTACATATGAAATAGAAAATAATGGCTCCCTTCCATTTCTTGATACCCTCGTCTCTCGCACTGTAAATGGATTTTCAACCACTGTCTATCGTAAAAATTTTTAAGTCTCCCTACCTCCCCATGCGCGTTCATATCACCCACCTAACCAAAAAATGGCTGCTTTCTATACTTTTGTAAACCGTGCCCTTAATATTTGTTCAAATCCTATTTTATTGAAATCTGAAATTAAATACCTGAAAGCCATCGCAATTGACAGAGGTTATGACCCTTCCATTATAGACAAGCTATCCAAAAATTACAACTCCCTCGTATTTCGTCTACTAAATCAGTCACATCTAATATCAGTATTGTTTTACCCTATTTTTCTGAAACCAGTCAAACCATAGCTAAAATTCTCAAACAATATGATTTTAAAATAATATTTTCGCCTTCCAATAAACTCACCTTTTCTCAGTTAAAAGATCCTATTGATATGCATAATTCTTGGGCCATTTATAGTATTTCCTGTCAGTGTGGTTTATCATATATTGGCCAAACTAAACGCAGTCTTAAATTTCGTCTAAAAGAACATATGAATTACGTCCGCAAACAAGAAACCAATAAATCGGCTATTTCTAAACATTGCTGGGAGGAAAATCATAATTTTAAATTTAATTCAGCTAAAATAATTTGCAGACATAAATCCATTCATGAACTCGATTTCTTTGAAGCTTTTCATATTTATAAATTTTTAAAAACCTTGTAAATTGTGATTTCGCTGTTCCCTATTTGTCTGATTGTTGGAAATTTTACATTCAGTCCACATTTCCTTAATTTTTTCTACTGTTTACACAGCTACACATTCCTTAATTCCTATTGGCCACACTCCCCACCTCTTCCGTAATCCTATTGGTTGAACTAAATCCGGTCCCTCTCCTATATATACGAGCACTTCTCCAGATTCAGAATTCTTTTTGCACTGAAGACGCTTTAGGCTATCGAAACAGCTGTATGCATCTCAATAATTTTTCTTTGGCGTTTCTGACGTAGTAGTTTATTCCTGTTTTAATATTCCAACGCCAAGTCTCCTGCTATTATTGTTATATTGTTTCTGTGTTTGTTTTAATTTATTAAATGTATACGCTGTAATTTTTTCTCTAGAGCCTCATTTGATAGCCTTATATAAATAACAGAGTTACCAATTTTTTTCAAACTAATTCTGTTTTGAACGTTTATATTTTATACAGTTATCGATATTGGATACATTTATTCTACTTGCCTAACAGGATTTTGGTTATGAATGGCACCCATTCTTTTCATTTCTAAAACTTTCTTAATTTAATGTATGTGAATTCAATAGATAGATTTTTTTTTTTTCTCACATCACTAAAAGGCAAGAAATGTGACACACATTTTAAAGGCAGTATTTGAGAAAATCAACTTAAGGATGCATTGACGGATAAGGCATTGACTAAAATAAAACTGACACAACTGCCTCTTGAGTAGATAATTTTCGAGGTGAAGATGTAACACTTTTTGTGGACATTGGGGCACTTCATATATTTTTCAGTGACTGACATAAACTCGAAATTACCATTTTGGGGGTTGTGTGACATTTCTTGCGGATTACAATATGTAAAACTATTGTCGAACATCTTCTCATGTTCTGCTATATGAATACATTTTCACTGGAAAGAAAAAAATGAAATTTTCTTGTAAAAAATTTAACCAACTTTAAAAAGCAACTATTATTCAAACAACTAAAAAGAAAATGAAATTGTAAATTGTGCTTAAAAGTATGAAATAAATTCTTTCGCTAAACAACATAAACACTGCAATTAATCATAACTTTTGAAGTCGGTGCAAAATTAAAGTTTGATTATTTTTTTACAGATTTGTTTTTAGACCAATAGATACGCTGTTGTCTCGAATGATCCATCTTCATAGTTTCCTTTTATTATTTTATCAGACAATATGTAATTGGTTCATTAGTAACATCTACATAGAACAGTGAACATCCTTTGCAAATCAGTATTTATGTTTCTACAAAGTTACTAGAGTTTTGTTTACAAATTTGGTATACCTTTGATATCTGCCGTCCTTGGCTGTTTTTGGATTTGGCAATCAAATCATTATACAAACATATACATGCGAGATGTATATTTTCATAGTATACATTGTACGTCACATTGTTTCATATTCTTGATTGCTCTTTTAATATATCTTGTTTAAAACAACTGTGATTTTTGAAAGAAATTAAATATGTTCGTCATATAATTTGGCAATCTGTTTTACGTCAAACACGACAGATACCAAGTCAACTCTGCAAACTGCATACAATATCTTAATTTCTTATTTGAATCAAAGAAGTTTTCGGCTGTGTTTTGCAGATACCAAAGTGAGGTGGGAAGTGGAGGAGCCATCCCCTCTGTTGAGGATAAAAATTGTGATGGCATGTCTCCAAACCACCTCTACAGGTGAGTCCCAGACAGGGGTCGAAATTAGAATTAGCAAGTTGAGTGCCAAATGGCAACTAACATTGTTTTCTTAGTTGCCCTTATGTTGTACTTAGGTGCATTTTAAAACTGTTATTTACACATAGAAACATGTGTAAACATTGTACATGAATTACAATTATTTAAAATACTGATACTTTATCTACTTAGTATTTTCCATTTTAAAAATTTGCTAGGGCTAATATTTTTAGAAGAAAGCTAGGAATTTACTTCTACTAGTTTGTTGCTAGTGCCTTTATTTTCATAGCACATTAGAACTGAACATTGAGAGGGAAAAAGAATGCTAAGCCTCAAAGTGATGACTAGGTATAAAATTGTGGTTGTCAGAATTAAATATTTAGTTGCAAAACACAACTAATGACCGCTAATTTCAAGTCCTGGTCCCAGACCGTCGACAATTGCCTATTATGCAGCACTAGTGCAATGTAAAACCCAACCAAAGTGTATATTTTGAATAGAATTTGATTTTTGTATTGAATAAAACTATCAATTTTTATTTAATTTTGCACAGACTTCAAAAGTTATAATTAATTGTATTGTAGTGTTTATGTTGTTTGGCGAAAGAATTTATTTCATATTTTTAAGCACAATTTCATTTTCTTTTTAGTTGTTTGAATAATAGTTGTTTTTTGAAGTCAGTTAAATTTTTTTACTGAAATATTTTATTATAAAATTAATTCTGATTGGATTCTTAAAATAAATAACTATGACAAGATGAATACTAATAATAATAGTAATAATAATAACAAAACTGTTGACTTTTGAAATTTAAAGTAATGTGTCTTCTAATGAAATTGTTCTTGATTTTATGCTGAAGTTCAGAAAATGGTAGGGGGTGGAGACTGCGAATGAGTTGAATTTTTCAAGAAAATCTTTCAAGTGCTAAATGCAAATTATTTTGAAAAAAAAAAAAAAAAAAAAAAAAATCATAGAAATTAGTTTACATTGTACTTAATTCATAGATAATTATTTTAGTTGCTGAGTCGCAACAGAAAAACTGCAAAAAATTTAAACTTTTACATTTATTTTATGTGCAATATATGCATGTGTGGTCAATTGTATTAGGTGTAAAGGTATTTAGTCCAGAGCAATTTGACACTGTATGTTAATATTGTATATAGTAAATTATTGTATATAGTGACAGAATTATTCTGATTTTTTTATATTCCTTGTGTCTCTTTGTAACATAGTGGATGGTATAAATTTATGAGTTAATTATGTGATCTTGAATACTATTAAATTATGATCATAAATAATAATTTTTTAAAAAAGTTACGGAATACATTGTTGACAGTGATACCCAGTAGCAAAATAAATGTCTTTTCTAATTGACATATTTTCTGAATTTCCTTTAAAATTGACATATGCAGGAACAATATCAAAACATTTGACCAGTTTTATCTGTGTAACGGAACAAAAGAGGTAAAGAAGTAATCACCAGTAAAATTGTTAACAAAAACCTGAAATTGATGACAAGCTTTTTTACTTACAAAAGACACCTAGTGTTTGTTTAAAAAAAGATGGTCCTTTTTTAAGTTTTCTAAAAAAAAAAAAAAAAAAAAAAAAAATGATCGATTCACATGTTAAAATATATTGCTACAGAATAAGTTTTAATTGAAAATTAAAACTTAAATATAAACTACAATTAAATTTTTGGTTGAGTCAACCAATGGAAATCTCTGGTTAAAACAAAGCAGAAAGCAATGCACACAAACATCTAATGTTTTTTGCTGCTGACACAGTATTGACATGGATGTAATGAAATTTTAAACTGGTGCTTGGGAAAGAGTTACTCTGTGCCATCCAGTCAGAGTGAAATGACTGTCATTGTCTCTATGTTATAAGCGACATAGGTGGAACACAGCACACCCACTTGACCGGGAAGCACTCTGGCTAAGGAGGGAGAATATAAACCAACATGGTGGTGTCTGTTTCCGATATCGTAAACAGTTGGCATGAGAGAAAAAACAAACTAGGTTAAAATAGAGATGAGCTTCCTAAAAATGTCCTATTTCATTATTATTATTTTAAATTTAAAGAAACATTTTTTACCAAAAAAAAAAAAAAAATCTTATATTTTAGTATAGGAATTAGAATGAAGAAAACTCTTTTTTTTTTTTTTTTTAATAATAATAGTTTTATTTTGTGACCCTATCCTATCTAGTGTCTCATGAGCCTGTGAAGTGATTCAGTATAAAATTATATTATCTGTAATCAATTAACGTAAATGGAAATGTAGTAATATATTATATTGATTTCTGCAGGGGGAAAGAAATGTCCAAGTTGCAAGTTAAGAATTTACCATGATAAGTGGAAAATAACTCCTAAGTTAGCTGAGGATCGTTGGGCTCATCAAGAAGCAAAGAAGCGTGAACTTGGCGAAGTTGTTGAATTTTTTGAGTGATATTAGAGATCTGTACTTAGTGAAAAGATACCACATACGTAAATGTAACTCTCTTTATACATGTTTTTATATGAGCAAGCATTTTCATGACATTTTCACTACTTCATGATAAAATAAAGTTATTTAAACCAATTTGTAGTTGTCTGAATTTTGTAATTCATTTTATTTTTTGACAGTTACACAATATATATATATATTTAAATAAGGCCTGGGAAACATTTGAATCTGTTTCCTTTTTCCTTATTTTTATTTATTTTTTATTTTTATATTGTTACTAACAGTAAAATTAGACTTATTTAAAAACATACTTACATTTACTATCTATATAATATATATATGTATGTATATATATATGTATGTATATGTATGTATATATATATACATATGTATATACATATATATTAAAAAAAAAAAAAAGCCTATTTTTATTTTCTAAATAATAATATAAAATTTGACACAAAATAGAATTTAATTAAATACAATATGACATATTTTGAATTATTCTTCCATATAAAGACATGCAGTACCTGTGTTTCATTCTCTAGCATCTATTTCTATATTGATTTCTTAAAATTTCTTTGGTATAGCTTTAGCATTGGAGCCCTTTAGCAACTTTTAAATTTTTATTTTCATTTTGGCGATAAATTAAAATGGCTATCGCAAGTGTGTAAATAAAGATCTTGGCCAGAAACATCATAGCTACTCTGGTAGCAAATTAAAAATTTTGCCAAGAGGTTCTATATGAAGCTGTTCCATTTATTTAGCACGGTTTTTACATGTTATATTTAAGGTTACGATTCAAAGAATACTTGATTTAAATCATAACAATTTTGTATACATTACACAGACTTGCAAAATTTGAGTCTTGAAATAGTGTTTGCAATGTAATGACAGATTTTTAAAGACTTTTTTTAGCTTGCTTTCTGTGTCATAAACCTTCTGCCGAATCTGGATTAAAAACAGAAAAAGAGGAAAATAAATTAGAAATATTAGTCCTACTGTTACAAATTCGGTACCAAATGAAAGGGGTGATTTTTCTGAATACAGGGGTGCAAACAGTTTTTTGACACAACAATTAGATTTTTTTAAAATAACTAAAGTATGAAATTTAGATGGCAACAACTTTTGTGTTACACATAAAATAAATCAGAAATATCAATCTTATCATTACAAATTTGGTACCAAATGAAAGGGGAAATTTTTCTGAATCTAGGGGTGCAAACAGTTTTTTGACACGACAATTAGATTTTTAAAAATTAACTAAAGTATAAAAGTTAGGTGGCAACAAAAAAGTTACATTTTTATTGGGAATTTCTAACATACGTTACCAATAGGTATTGTAAGATTAATTTTTCTTTTTTTTTTTAGCTTGCATTCTCTGTCATAAACCTTTTGCTGAATCTGGGTTAAAAACAGAAAAAGGGGGAAATAAATTAGAAATGTCAGTCCTATCGTTACAAATTTGGTACCAAATTAAAGGGGCAATTTTTCTGAATCCAGAGGTGCAGATAGTTTTTTGACACGACAATTAGATTTTTTTAAATTAATGAAAGTATGAAATTTATGTGGAAACACTTCATTTTAATCTTTTCATACCTTTTATAGTGAATCAAGCTAATAAAAAAGTCTTTAATTTAAATTTTTAAAAATTTTATTATATTTTGTGCGCTGATTTCAAACATGGCATCCAATTTTTTCAATCACGTAAGGATTTTTTACAAAATGGGCTTATATTAGATTAGGCCCAAAAATAGGAAATCAATCATAATATAATGCAAGAAGTATTTCATGTAACAATTTAGGAAACAGCGTTTTTAGGGTATTTCAACCCTACTGAATGAATCTGCCTGCTGCCAAAGTGAAATTTGGACTGGAAGTCCAGTATCTAAGATGGCGGCTAAAGCTCTGTTACCCTATATCTTCCTTATCCATTGGCTTAAAAGTAGTAATTTAAATGTCTATTTATGGGTTTTCTTGAATGCTAAACACACTGCAATGCTCAAAATGTACTTATTTTAGAGTGCATGGGTACCAAAATGATACCCAAGATAGCCGCCGAAACTTTGTTGTGTTTACGCATTGTTGTATTTAGAATATAAAATCCATCAGATATATAGTTTTTAGTAGTTGAATGTGTACTATGTAAAATATTGCGTATATTGCAATAAACAATGTTTAAACACTGAAATGGTCATTTTTCTCATCTTCCTTGCTTACTTCCAAGCAAAAAAGTTTCTGCGGCCATTTTAGGTGCTATCTTAGAACTCATGCTCTCCAAACTTAAGGTAAGTAACTTTTGAGCAATACAATGTGTTTGGCATCTGAGAATGCCCCCTAAATAGATGTTTAAACCATTAGTTTAAGCCAATGGGTCAGGGAAATATAAGGCAACAGAGTTTAAGCCGCCATCTTGGATACCAGACTTCCGGTTCAAATTTTGCTTTGACTAAACTTGAATCATATTTACGTGCATTAGAAACATTAGGTGTTATCACTAATAAATAGCCTCTATTTTGTATCCTATGGTTGAGTCTTGTTTTCTAGCAGATTTTTTGAAGCCCTGGAATCGCACAAATCTCTCTTCTTCTAATACTGATGCTAAAGAAAGGTTTAATAAACTGATGCATTTTTTGAAAACAGAAGTAGAAGGTGAAAAAAGAATATCTTTAACTATAGCTGGCTTAGGTTTGAAAAAGCTTAAAAGTAACAAATGTTCTAAGAAAAAAATTGGTTTGAGTACAGAATATATGTGAAATAAAATATTGACAGCTGTAAGTTTATTGACAATGTCTTTTGCTCTAGATCTCAAAAGGACTTGTATTTTTTGCCAAGGCAAACAGTTGAGCTCTGAATGCTTTTCAGCTCGAAAATTGAGTTTAACTGAAATATAGAAAATCGTAAAGGATAAGAATTGCTGTTTTGCTTTTTTGTTTCCTAATCATACAATTATTAAGAAATGTTGAGCTGTTCAAAAATACATTATCTGTTCTAAGAAACATGTGCCTTTGATGTCCGATTTGTGTGGTTCTCAAGGTAAAACTGCACAAGAAAAGGTTGAATTAGATTCAATCAACAATGAAGTTACCTTGACAAATTTCAATAAGCAAAGTGCTAAAGTGTTCCTTCAAACGTTGAAAGTGAAACTTATCTTAGAAAGCAAACAGAGGATAGTTTGTTTACTGCTTGATTCTGCATCCAGTGGCGTAACTAGCCAAAGTGCCGCCCGGGGCAGATGTTTATTTTGCCGCCCCTTAAAAAGTGTAAAAATACTTAAAAATGCCAAAAACTGGATAATGCAGGTATATATGTAGGTATTTATACCAATAAATGAATGTCTTTGCATTTGTGCATCTGCCTGTGCAACTATAGTGTATGTAAACATCCAGACATCACAGAACAATAAACTTTGGCAATTGGGGATATCGGAAAATAGTGGGCAATGCAACATAAAAAGAAACAAGTCCTTCCGACTTATTCAGAAGGGTAGGTTGATTTCTATTTCTTTATCAAGTAGCCGTCATTTTGTTTCAAAATGGCGGCTTCAAATTATTAATGGACTTAGTAGAAATATTGATGTAGGCTATCTACATATGGAGTTTTAAGCAAATTGAATCATATTTTATGTGAATTTAAAATTTTCAAGTGGCCGGCGCTTGGAAACAAGATGATGGGCCAAGTTGACAAATATATCAAATGCATTTGTGAGACAGTGGCGGATCCAGAACTTAACTTTTGGGGGGGGGCTAAGAGTTTTCAAGATGTTGTTCCAGATCAAAGAAAAATTTACAATTGTAACATCCAATTGGGAATGTTAGTGCTTTTTTGGGGATATCTAGTAGTCTAGTCTTATCCGCCACTGTTGTGAGATAAGACTAGACTACTGTACAAGTATACTTGGAATTAATTCAGAATCTCAAAAGTCATCGTGTTGAAAAATTAAGTGACTGTCACTTGGATCAAAATGGCAGAGAAAGTTGTTCAGATATTGCAGCAATTTTGAAAATAATTCAATTTTTTTTTTTTTGTGTAGAAATTCTTTCAAAGAGGCTTAGTAAGTTAATAAAATGTTAATTTTCTGCATTTCTAGTTTGTTTTCGTGTTGAAATAGTCTAATTTTCCCTTAAAAACGCATTAAAAGGCTCCAATAAGGCAGGTAATGGATTTGGTGCCAAATTCGGCAACTTTTCCCTCTTGGCAACTTTTTTGGCGAGAAAATCCTTTTTATCGATATACCAAAGATGGACGCTGTATGGTGATTTGTTCACCAGTCTTGTGAAATTTCTAGATTTTTCTGGTTTCGATAAAGGGGTGTAAAATGTGGCCAAATACGCCAAGTCATTCAGTTGCATTTGAGTTTTGCCAAACGCTTGCATTACTATTGAAGGAGTTCTGAGCCTTGCTTTATATTAATGCTTTGATACAGTGACAGTAATGCTTTGACACTGTGAATTTGTTGTTGACAGATGTTATTTAAGCTGTGTTTACTGGTGAAACTGAAGTTGATGTTTATAGACCTGTATTATTCTGGAATTTTCTGTAAATAAACTACTGAACTTTTGCAATTTTCACCTTTTATTCTCGGAAAACTTATGAAATCCGCAAGTATGCAGCAATATTTGTAAAATAAGTCTACTGTCCAACTTTGGTTTGAATAAACTCAATATTTCAAAAGTTATTGAGATAACAAAGTCTCAAGTGGCAGCATTCAAGTGGACGCAACTTGAAAATAAACTTGCTCAGCAAAATCATACTTGTTTGTGTGATAAATCTATTTTTCAACTTTGGTTTGAATTGATTAAGTATTTCAAAAGTTACCGTGATAACAAATATTTAAGTGGCCGCTACCTGGAAACAATAGAGTAGAGCAAGTTGCCGAGCAAACACATCCAAGATATTTAAAGCATAGGTTCACTGTCCAACTGTGGTTCAAATCAGTGCAGTGTTTCAAAAGTTATTGTTATGGCAAATATTCAAGTGGCAGTCCAAGTGGCTGCAACTTCGAAACAAAATGGCGAAACAACTTGCCCAGCGAAATCACCAATCTATTTGTATGATAAGTTTATTGTCCAGTTCTAGTTTGAATTAAATCAGTATTTTAAAAATTATCGTCATAAGAAATTTTCAAGTGGCATCACTTGGAAAAAAAAGTAGGAATGACATACATGACCAGCGAACTTATCTGAGATATTTGAATGATAAATCCATTACCCAAATTTGATGCGAATTGATTCAGTATTACTAAAGTTACCATATTGACAAATTTTCAAGTGGCTGCCACTTGGAAATAAAATTGTGGATCAAGTCACCAAGTGAACTTATCCAAGATATTTGTACCATAAGTTCACTATCCAACTTTTATTTGAATCAGTTTAGTACTTTAAAAGTTATCGTGATGGCATATTTTCAAGTGGCAGCATGATTTGAAGTGGCTGCAACTTGGAAACAGGATGTTGGAACTAATTGTCCAGTGAACTTATCCAAGATAATTATGTGATCACTATTCATCTTTGGTTCGAATTGAATTAGAATTTAAAAAGTTATCATGTTTATACATTTTCAAGTGGTAGCCTAATTTCAAGTTGTCTTGTTTAGTTTATAACATCCTCACTTTGTTAAAAATGGCAGATTAAGTTTATTAATAAAGTTGATTGAGACACTTATATGGTCTATGTATGCATCAAAATTCAAATAAATTCGTAATACATTTTTTACAGTTTGATTTTGAAATTTTCAAGTGGTCTCCACTTGAAAAAATGGTGGAGCAACTTGGTTAAGAAACTCATCCAAGATATTCATTAGATAAGACACAACTCTGTCCAAATTTGGTTCGATTTGGAGTATTATTTCGGAAGTTATTGTGGTTTTAAATTTTCAAGTTGTAGCCTGATTTCAAGTGGCCCAGCTTAATTTAAGATACCTGCCACTTTATTAAAAATGGTGGAAAACATTCTCGTTCATTAATAAACTTCATTGAGACCCTTATGTGGTCTATATTTACATGAAAATTCAAGTAAATCTTGCTTTAAATAAGCATTTTACAATGTGGTTTTGAAATATTCAAGTGGCTGCCACTTGAAGACAAAAAGTCGGAGCAACTTTGTTAATGAACTCATCTAAGATATTTATAAGATCAGTTCACTGTCCAAATTTGTTTCAGTTTGGAGTATTATTTCGGGAGTTATTGTGATGACAAAATTTTCATTAGCTAGATAGATAGATATATAGATAAATGAATTGATTGCAATAAGTCGATTTCTAAAGAAATCAACCTAAAATTATTATAACTTTGTTAAATGTTTAATGCAAACTTTAAAATTTTCACATTTGATGCTTTTTTGCTAGACTTCTATATGACATATGTTTCAAATTTCAGAAACTTCTATTATATTTAAAAAAATTTATTGCAACTCACTCAGTCACGTATTACAGACATTTTAACGAAATGCATTTTGAAATATTTTCATCAAAGCATTGGCAAAAATTTTCAGTGTATTATCAATACATTACATTAAGGCTGGTATTTAATGCAACACGATCAGTTGGGCGCACCAGCAAACGGGTGTCCACTCTGCCAGCAAACAGATTGTATACGTCTGACTAGGGTAAAAAGGTCTGCAGGTTTCTGTAAACGGGAGTTTTCTGCATTTTGAAATTTTAGGGGTCATGAATAGCTTGATGATTTTTGCTATGATCAGAACTGTTTAGAGCATTTGAAGCTTTTACTTTTAAACATTTAAAATTTAAAACTTTTTACTTTTGTTTTTATCTATAATAATTAATTTTACTGATACGGTTTTTTTTCTTTCTAGCAGTATATAAAGCTGGTGTTTAATGTAATCAGTTACGGGCATCAATAAGTGTTTGTTTGTATGGTGGGTAAATGAATAATTTCTAAATGTTTGCTCACATTGAAGGCACCACGGGCGACTGCAAGTGGGAATTTGCTGCAATCAAAAATTTGAAGGATTGCTAACAAAATGGTATTGTTTACTACAGTCAAAATAGTTTAAAGAAAAACATTGAATTGAAAGTGAAGCAGTCTAAACTGAATAAAGATTTGCTACAATCAGAATTTTCAGGCGTTGCGAAATAGTTCGTTGCTGAAAATGATTAGTGCAAGAGAAAATAAAATGTGTGAACAATTCATTTGCCCAGATTTATATAATGAAGATGTGTATAAAAACTATCTATTTGCAACTGGAGTTTACGTGCCTTTCTCTTCGTAAACTCTTGAATCAACAGACCAAAATAATTTTTATCCATAAAGTATAAAATATTGCTCTATAGGTAATATAAATATATTAGTCAACCTTTTTCGGCTAATTCCAGATCTAGACCATAGGTAGATTTTGATGAGCTTTAATTCTGAGAAGTGATGTTCATATCGTCTCACTAATATTGTTTATGTGTACGGCAAAGGAAAATGCAAAGGACTGAATGATAAAGATAGTGATAAAGATTTTGTGAATTTTCTCATTTCAAAAATTGACGTTACTGTTGTACCATGGCCTTCCATTAGTCATATAAATAGAAATTGTGTGTATGTATAGTGCAAAAAATAAATAATAGTAGTAAAATATTTATTGAAATTTTATTTTTCCGAGTGAGTGAAAATAATGCCTGGACCGGGAGTCGAACCCCGGATCTTTGACTTACAAGGTCAAGGCTCTACCTGTTGAGCTATCCAGGCCGACACCCCGGTCAGCATTACTCACTCAGACAACCTTTAGGCAGAAACATCTCTGGTCTATCATGTAGATAGCTCGACAGAAATAAGCCGCAGGAAATGGAAAACACCATTAGATAATGGGAGAAAGAAATACAATTTTTATTAAAATCACACAATCAACTGTGGAAAAAAATCATATTTATTGAAATTTTATTTTTCCGACTGAGTGAAAATAATGCCTGGACCAGGAGTCAAACTCCAGATTTTTGACTGGTCAGCACCCTGGTCAGCATTACTCACTAAATTTTATTTTTCCAACTGAGTGTCGTCCTGGATAGCTCAATTGGTAGAGTCTTGACCTTGTAAGTCAAAGATCCGGGGTTCGACTCCCGGTCCAGGCAGTATTTTCACTCAGTCGGAAAAATAAAATTTCAATAAATATGATTTTCTTCCACAGTTGATTGTGTGATTTTAATAAAAATTAGTAAAATACTTTGTTTGTAATATGCTTAAATCCACGAAGATGATTTAATTTAATGTATAAATAAGTCCAGCCGATTACATCTAATTTTCAATTATCAATTCTTCATAGCATTTGAATTTCTTCTGTGGGAGCACCATACACTTATTTATTTATTTTTTATTGAGAGAGAGCTAAGATTATTTCTGTCATGCTATCTTAAATTTGATTTTAACAGCAAAATGTATAAAATCTATTATTTCCGCAATCGTGACATGTTTAGATATTAAAATTTTAAAATAAAAATATTAAATATGCTAAATTTTTAAATTAATAAAAAAATTTTAACTTTAGGAAAGTTTTGAAACGTGTCGAATCGAAATTTTCCCCCTGATTCTTCCTCCAGGATTTTTCCTGTTGGAAAATTTAGTAGTACGTTTTCACAATCAACTAAGTAAAAATTATTATATAAATCTACTGGTGGAAGAATCGGCGTAAAATTTTCGATTGTCGACAAGTAGTAAAAAAAAAAAAAAAAAAAAAAAAAAAATGTTTTCCTAAATTTTTATTTTGCGAAGAATCTCTTACAAATAATAAGAATAACTTTTCAAAATTTAACTTTCAGTTGATAATGTAATTTCAGGGTGACAGGGATACTGAACCTTCCCCTCCTCCCATCCACTTACTGAATTTCACCAATGAATAATATGAGACTTGGTTGTCAGTAAGGATAGATATTGTATGTTCTTAAAGCCAGAATAAGGATTTTATTAATATATTGTGTATAAAGAGAACCTACAATTGAATGTCTAATATGAAATCAAAAAAGGTTTTATTAAAAAAAAAAAAAAAAATTTTTTTTTTTTTTTTTTTTTTTTTTTTTTTTTTATAAATAAGATAGGTCTATTTCTTTCAGACACACACTAAGTGAAGAGCTCGGATTCGATTCTTGACTCGGGCATTTTTCATATAGTTGGTATAAAAAGTCAAGCTTATACTCCAAACTACTTAAAACTAGTTGGCATAGGTGGACTCTGCTCAGTTCCCCATCATACAAATGTTCTCATAAATTTCTAGTGGGAGACATATTGTAATCATGTTAAAAGAAATTAATTTGACCAAAGCTTGATACAGTGACAGGATGAAATCCCCGCCTAATAGGCTATCCACCGTTCACTTCGATATATTTATCTTATTCTAATCTATTAATTTATTTTATCGTGGTCAATTCCGTTGTTTAGTTTTCATGCTATTATTTCCAGTGCAATAATCCTCAAAATTCATATTTATATGAAAATTTTACAATTTCGCTATGTTGATAAAATCGTAAATTACGAATAATTTACGAAATTTTCCTATGTTTAAACAAATATCATAAATGTAATTTTGATGTTGTCTAATGTATTTAAGATCCTCAAAATGGAAGTTTATGCTAAATTTGGCCTTATACTGCCATTTTAAGTAAATCGTAAATTCCAAATAACTTACGAATTTTTTTAAATTGGAAAAATCATAGTCTTTGATATTCATGCCAGTATCCAAAATAATATTTAAAAAGTGGTTTGACATGTTTACGATGAAAATATCCCTCAAGATTGACGTTTACGTGAAATTTTGCTCTATTCAGCCATGTTAAGAAATTCGTAATTTTCCAATAACTTACGAAATTTTTATAATGGAAAATTCATAGTCATTAATATTCATGCCAGTGTTCTAAATAATATTTCAAAGGTAGTCTGACATCTTTACGATGAAAATATCTCTCAAAATTGACGTTTAAGTGAAATTTTTCCCTATACTGCCATGTTAAGAAATTCGTAAATTTCCAATAACTTGCGAAGTTTTCAAAGTAGCATATTTATAGTTACTGATGTTCATTCCGGCATCAAAACTGATATTTTAAAACTGGTCCGACATTTTTACAGTAAAAAGTTTCAATTTAATGCACGTTTAAGTGAAATTTTGTCCTATTCTCCCATGTTAAGAAAATCGTAAATTTCTCATAACTTACGAAGTTTTTTAATTCGAATGTTGCAAATGAATAGGGTTCTTGCCAGTATCGAAAGTAATATTTTAAAACTGATCTGACCTCTCTGCGATCATTTGTTCGTGAGATATCGTGTTAACAGACTAACAAACTAACGGACTAACACACTAACGCAACGGACTGACACACTAACAGACACCCTACAGACAGACACCATACAAATTTTGTCATTTTCGGATACCTCACACCTGAAAACGGATAAAAATGTCAAAAAACCGAGGTCGAAATTTTTCACGATTACCTAAGTTCCCCATACCTATAGTATGATGGGGAACTAATATCTTAAAATATTTGTCAAATCCGTAAAAACCTTTACATTTTTAAAAACCTATTCTTAAGCTGGCGATTCTTCTTCGAATGCATGTAGAAAACAACTGCCGATCTTGGTATCCGAAACCATCAATATTCATAAATTGGATGGCTTCTGAATATTCGTTGGCTATAAACATATATTGATGATGGTTTCTGGATATTGTTGGAAATATCTTCCAAATATATATTGATTATGGCTTACTCACCAGCGACCGAGCAGTTCTGCACTCAGAAGCTGGTAGACGTGAGGTGCCGGGTTCGATCCCAGATCATACTCATCAGTCTAGCCATTCGAAGTTTTCCATGTTTTTCTTTGAAACTTGCATAAATACGAGCTAGGACCCCTTAGAAAGATCCCCACGGAGGGCACTGTCTCTCAGGCCTAGAACAGAGGCGGCGCAAGGCGTGGGTGACGTGGGCCATTGCCCTCGTGCTTAAACAGGGCCTCCCATGCGCCAGGTTTCAAATTATATAATATATCAATAATGGAATATTTTATATTTTTGTATTTAGAAAATTCGTAATTTCAGAAAAACATTTTATCACAAAAGTATCGTAGTTTTTTCAATGGCCGCACTTCAAGCAGTTGACTCACCCAGCCACTACCCGAACATTAGCCATCGATAATTACTTTAATCTCCTCAACTGGCTAGCCAGTAATAACAAGATAGTAGTTCTTCAGTGAAATTCAGGGAAACGAGTGGCAGATTTCTTGGCTAAAAGGGGGACCTCTGTCCTTCAGAGAATTAATCCCAAACTCCCTTTTAACAATATCAAATGTCTAAGAAGGAGCAGATTTTTAGTTCCCCATCATAGTATAGGTATGGGGAACTTAGGCAATCATGAAAAATTTCGACCTCGATTTTTTGACTTTTTTATACATTTTCAGGTGTAAGGAATTCGAAAATGACAAAATTTGTATGGTGTCTGTCTGTAGGGTGTCTGTTAGTGTGTTAGTCCGTTAGTGTGTTAGTCTGTTTACACGATATCTCACGAATAAATGATCGCAGAGAGGTCAGACCAGTTTTAAAATATTACTTTCGATAATGGCAAGAAACCTATTCATTTGCAACATTCGAATTAAAACACTTTGTAAGTTATTAGAAATTTACGATTTTCTTAACAGAGGAGAATAGGACAAAAACTCACTTAAACGTGTATTAAATGGAAACTTTTTACTGTAAAAATGTCACGCCAGTTTTAAAATATCAGTTTTGATGCCGGAATGAATATCAGTAACTATAAATATGCTACTTTGAAAATTTCGCAAGTTATTGGAAATTTACGAATTTCTTAACATGGCAGTATAGGCCAAAATTTCATATAAACGTCAATTTTGAGAGATATTTTCATCGTAAAGATGTCAAAATACTTTTGAAATATTATTTAGGACACTGGCATGAATATTAATGACTATGAATTTTCCAATATAAAAATTTCGTAAGTTGTTGGAAATTTACGAATTTTTTAACATCGCAGAATAGAGCAAAATTTCACATAAACGTCAATCTTGAGGGATATTTTCACAGTAAAGATGTCAAACAACTTTCGAAGCATTATTTAGGATACTGGCATGAATATCATAGACTATGATTTTTCCAATTTAAAAAATTCGTAAGTTATTTGGAATTTACGATTTACTTAACATGTCTGAATAAGGCAAAATTGAGCATAGACTTTCATTTTGAGGATCATAAATACATTAGACAACTTCAAAAGTACATTTATGATATTTGTTTAAACATGATTGAATACAAATATTCTAATAGGAAAATTTCGTAAATTATTCGTAATTTACGATTTTATCAACATAGCGAAATTGTAAATTTTTCATATAAATATGAATTTTGAGGAATATTGCAATGGAAATAGTAGCATGAAAACTAAACAACGGAATTGACCCCGATAAAATAAATTAATAGATTAGAATAAGATAAATTTATCGAAGTGAACGGTGGATAGCCTATTAGGCGGGAATTTCATTCTGTCACTGTATCAAGCTTTGGTCAAATTCATTTTTTTTTAATATGATTATAATATGTCTTGCACTAGAAATTTATGAGAACATAAATAGGATGGGGAACTGAGCAGAGTCCACCTATGCCAACTAGTTTATTTTTCATTCGTCGCAAGAAACATTATTTAAACACTCAATGTAATTTTAGTTGGCTGGTTGGATGGGTTTTTTACTTCGCACTAGTACTGCGCAATGAGCAATTGGCGACGGTCAGGGACTCACCCGTAGAGGTGGTCCGGAGACATGCCATCACAATTTTGATCCTCCGCGGGAAGGGATGTCTCCCGCTTTGGTGACCTCCAAAGGCATAATTTTTATGGGAACATGGAGAACATTGTTGCCACGGCAGATTTTGCGTGCATCAGCCCCATTAGTGTACACGACGGTCTTTGGCCGGCTCGAGTACCGAACCTACAATATTTCAGTTACGAGCCTGGCGCTTCACCGACTGGGCTACCGGGACCCCAAAGTAATTTTAGAAAAAGAATAATTTGCTGTTTAAAAGTGACCAAAAAAGGTGCACTAATATACATGGAGAGAACTGAGTAAGAGGTAGACGTTTATACAGAAATATTTGTATGCAATTAGAATAAAAACTGCAATGCCATTAAATACAGTACCTTTTGAGAGGAGTTTTTTAAAGCCTAAATTGATATACTATATATATTAGGGCTGTGCCGATTAATCGGTTCGGTTAATCTATCAATGCTTAGTCCCGATCAATTTTTTTAATCGAGCTAATCGGATCGATTAATTCGATTAAAGTTTTTTAAATCCGATTAAAATTTTAAAACTACGAATTAAAGTAAAAATGCTGTTCTGCCTACAAAATATTTTTTCACATATTTTCCTAACAAACATTCTAAGAAACATCTATCAAATAATGAAAAAGAAAAAAAAAAAAAAAAAAAGTAAATAAATAAAAATCAGACCTCATAAAAGAAGATGTTGCACTTTTGTTGATAGAGAAAAGGGGGAGGACAGTTATTAAACAAAGTAGTAAACAGTTAGTGAACAGTTTCACTCAGCAATTCCTCATCGAAAGTGTTTCGATGGATTTACCATCAAAACTTTTCGATGCGTTTGGCTCAGAGTACGAAGTGATCGAAAATTCAAATTCGCATCGAAACAAAGTGACGTCACATTCGATCATCGAAACATTTCGATGTGTTCGTAGTAGCACCCTATGCCGCTTCATGTGCATGCTGGAGCAACACCACCTGTCTCTAGCCTTCTACAGAAGTGTTGGCTAGGGCAATAGTATTCTCAGAAACAAGAAGCTTTCAAAAAATGGAAATGCTAAAGATAAAAAAGAAAAGAAAATATGGAATTCAGATTTCCACTATCCCTCTGATGGGGAAAATGTCAACAGAGTTTCACAATATCTTCAAGCGTTTATTGTCTGTTCAGAATTGCTGATAGTAACTATCGAAGTAGAAACAGAAAATAACATTCTGTGTTCTAGTCCAAAGTGATAAAGAATAACTAACTTATTAAATAAATCCTTGTCGAATCATTGTCTTAGACTGACTGAGAACATGATTTGACAAGGATTTATTTAACAAAACAGTATTAACTCTACTTTTTTTATATAGGAATTTTTGCTAGTATTCGAATACTTTTGTTACCGACTGTACACTATATGAGAGTTTTATTCATCATTGAAATAAAATTGTAAGTAAAAAAAAAAAAAAAAAATGAAAACCGATTAAAAATCCGATTAATCGACCAATTAATCGATTAATGAACTACGATTAGCCCAGTTAAAACTCTTAATCGATTCCCACTCCTACTTCATATCTTTGTTATGTACAAACATATTAAAATTAATAAACATTACAGATACCAAAAAAAATCTGGAGTGACTCCACTCGACTTTCCGAACATTGAGTAACTAACAGTTTTGTAGATAAAATAAAGAAAGAGGAATTGCTAAACAAACAAAAGAGAGAAAACCATAATAGAGTGTTTTTTTCTCCATATATCACACGAGGTTTTATTTAACGCTACTGAACTTTGAGCCCTTAGATCATAATGATAAAGAATTTTTCGTTTTGTCCCTGTAAAAATCTATAGATGCTAGATTCACCAAAATGCTTATAGTTAGTGCAACAGTGATTTATAATATTCATACAAATTTTCAGCTCAATTGAATAAGGCGTTTAGATGCTATCGCACTTTTAAAAATTTGGTCTCATAGGCCATAATGATAAAGAATTTTTCTTTGTGTCCCTGTAAAAAAACTGTAGTGCTAGATTCACCAAAATCTATACAGTTGGTGCAAATGCGACCTATAACATGTGTACAATTTTTTTGCTCAGATTAATAAGGCGTTTAGACGCTATCACACTTTTAAAAATTTGGCCCCATTGGCCTTAATGATAAAGAATTTTTCTTTGTGTCCCTGTAAAAAAACTATAAGTGCTAGATTCTCCAAAATCTATACAGATTGAGTATCTGTGACCTATAATATGGGTATAAAATTTTTGCTCAATTGAATAAGGCGTTTAGATGCTATCGCACTTTTAAGATTTTGGTCCCATAGGCCATAATGATAAAGAATTTTTCTTTGTGTCCCTGTAAAAAAACTATAAGTGCTAGATTCACCAAAATCTATAGGGTTCGTACTATGGTGACTTACAATATGCGTACCAACTTTCAGGTTAATCGAACAAAGCCTTTAGACGCTAGCGTGTTCACAAACATACACACATACACACACACATACATACATCATCGTAAAAATAGTGAAAACGGACTCAGGGGACCTCAAAACGTATAGAAACATCAAAATCTCGAATTCGGATTTTTGACATGATTACAATACTTTCCTCACTATAGTGTTCGGAAAGTAAAAAATGTTTCGTATTGAATATTATGATTAGCATTAACGATTGGTTTATAGGTCTGTATAAAAATATTTTGATGCATCACAGGATAAAAATGGAAATTGTTGAAAGTGCACTTTAAGATATTTTCTTTTTTTATAGTAATTTTTTAACATACTATATTGCACGGATACAATTATTAAACAATACACATGGTCGCACAAAATAAATTTATTTTATACTTTTTCTTTAAAATTTTTAAGTCATAAATTTATTTTTTGCGAGATTTCTTTCTCGTTAATTAGAAACAAGATATATTTTAAGGAGTTACATGGGTTTCGAAAGCTAAAATAAAAGCATTATTTCTCTCTCTCTCTCTATTTATCTATCTATCTATCTATATTCTTCACTTTTAACTTCAATTAATTTCTTATACGATAGGGTGCCCGTTAGCGTTTTGCTATTATAGCTGAAGCTGCTAACGAACGAAATCGTACATTGGTGCTCAACGGTGAAAAAGGTCACCACTGACGAGATTTTTTCACCGTTTTAAACTTTTCCTAATTGAAAAAAATATTTTGTTTAATTTATTGTCTTAATTGTTTATTTTCTCATTGCTTGTTTGTATCTTTTGATTTGAGTTCCATGTCGTTTTTACGCACAGGCAAAATTTTAGTTTGTTGTAATTTCATTCTTATTTGTCTATGGGGTTTCAGTTATATTAAATCTGTTGCTTGGCTTTTACTACGATTAATAATTGATAATTTATGTATATATTAATTTATATATAGTAAAGTAAGGTATTTTTTTCCTATTTTTCAGCATATAAAAGAACAAGAACAATATTTAAATAATATTTTATTAAAATTTCCTTAAACATTTTGGGAAATTCAGCCGATGGGTCCAGATTGATTTCTAGAGACTCTTAAGAAAAGCGGCGGTCACGATTTCTCAAAAACTAAGGTACTAATAAAATTTTACACATTTTTTTTTTTAAAGAAGAAAATAGAATTGTGCTTGAATGAAATATATATATTTTAATTCGATTACAACTAACTTTACAAGGCTATACGTGGGATAAAGTGTACCGAAAATTGCACTAACTCTGCATACAACTTTCCCAAAAAATCATTTGTTTTCTTTTAAATTCTTTGTCCAAGCACTTATCAGTGGGCAAAATTTCAATGAGTTTAAGCATTAGTTTTTCAGAAATATGTCCACCGCTTTCCTGAAGGCTCACCGGCTGAATTTTCGAAATTTTAATGAAATTTTTTTAAAAATATTGTTTAAATGTTTCTATTTCATACACTAGGAATTTTTAATGTTTTTACTTTCCGAACACTATAGTGAGGAAAGTATTGTAATCATGTCAAAAATCCGAATTCGAGATTTTGATGTTTCTATACGTTTCGAGGTCCCCTGAGTCCGTTTTCACTATTCTTACGATGATGTATGTATGTGTGTGTGTATGTGTGTATGTATGTGTGTATGTCTGTGAGTGAACACGCTAGCGTCTAAACGCTTTGTTCGATTAACCTGAAAGTTGGTACGCATATTGTAAGTCACCATAGTACGAACCCTATAGATTTTGGTGAATCTAGCACTTATAGTTTTTTTACAGGGACACAAAGAAAAATTCTTTATCATTATGGCCTATGGGAGCAAATTTTTAAAAGTGCGATAGCATCTAAACGCCTTATTCAATTGAGCAAAAAATTTATACACATATTATAGGTCACAAATACTCAATCTGTATAGAGTTTGGAGAATCTAGCACTTATAGTTTTTTTACAGGGACACAAAGAAAAATTCTTTATCATTATGCCTATGGGGCCAAATTTTTAAAAGTGTGATAGCGTCTAAACGCCTTATTAATCTGAGCAAAAAATTTGTACACATGTTATAGATCACAGTTGAACTAACTCTATAGATTTTGGTGAATCTAGCACTTACAGTTTTTTTACAGGGACACAAAGAAAAATTCTTTATCATTATGGCCTATGGGACTAAATTTTTAAAAGTACGATAGCATCTAAACGCCTTATTGAATTGAGCTGAAAATGTATATGAGTATAATAAATCATTGTTGCACTAACTATAAGCATTTTGGTGAATCTAGCATTTATAGGTTTTTACAGGGACACAACGAAAAATTCTTTATCATTATGATCTATGGGCTCAAAGTTCAGTAGCGTTAAATAAAACATCATGTAATAGATGGAGAAAAATACTCAAACACTCTATTATAGTTTTCTCTCTTTTGTTTGTTTAACTCCTCTTTCTTTACTTTATCTACAAAACTGTTAATTACTCAATGTTCGGAAAGTCGAGTGGAGTCACTCCAGATTTTTTTTTTATGTATTATACTTAGTAAAAGGAGAGAGAGGGGGGGACATGCATATTTATTTATTTAGCTTCGAAACTCATGTAATCCCTTAAAATATCGTGGTGGTTTTCTCCGAAACGGGCTAGGAACCCTTAGAAAGACCTCTTCTGGCCTACGACTTTAGTATAGTCAATCGGCCTTAATCCCAACAACAACAACAACCATTAAAATGTCATCACGGTGGTAAAAGAACGAATGGAAAGAGTTTTATTTTATACAAGCCGCATGATTAATTTCCCCTTGCTCATTTCTATTTAAGGCAGTTGTTTATAAAAATCAGCATTTCAACTGATTGTATAAGCTTTCTTGAATTATCATATACACTTTTTCCTTCTAAATTTTTTAAGTTTTAGTTTAATAATAATTAGGGGTGGGAATCGATTAAGAGTTTTAACTGGGTTAATCGTAGTTCATTAATCGATTAACCGGTCGATTAATCGGATTTTTAATCGGTTTTCATTTTTCTTCATATAATTTTATTTGAATGATGAATAAAACTCTCATATTGTGTATGTATATGTGTATATATATATATATATATATATATATATATATTATTCATAAGTTTGACTGAGAAATTTTTTTTTTTTTCAAACATTTTTCTCTAATCAATTATGTCTGTTTCATAACTGAAATTTAAATCAATTTTCAGAGTAATAATAGGTGACTTTAAGTGTTAATTTTTTATAAATATTTTCACTTATTTATTTATTTATTTATTTATTTTTTTTTATAAATTATTTTTTCAATTCATCTTGAAAGAAATATTAAATGAATTTACACATATTTTAGTTTTATATTTGCAGGCCTTGTCCATCTCGCGTGTCACTATTTTTAAATGAATTCTCAAAATTCCATATCATTATCTTAAAAATCTCAAATTCTTATATTTTAGTACTTCTTTGTCACTTCGGACAAGAACACAGAATGTTATTTTCTGTTTCTACTGCAATGGTTACTATCAGCAATTCTGAACAGACAATAAACGCTTGAAGATATTGTGAAACTCTGTTGACATTTCCCGCATCAGAGGGATAGTGGAGATCTCAATTCCTTCTTTTCTTTTTCCTTTTTTTTTTTTTTCCTTTTTTTTTTTTTTTTTTTAATTTTTATCATTTCTATTTTTTGAAAGCTTCTTGTTTCTGAGAATACTATTACCCTAACCAACACTTTCTGTAAAAGGCTACAGGCAGGTGGAGTTGCTCCAGCATGCACATGGAGCGGCATTTTGTTTAATAACTGTCCTTTCCCTTTTCTCTATCAACAAAAGTGCAACAACTTCTTTTGAGAGGTTTTATTTATTTATTTTTTATTTTTTATTTATTTATTTTTCATTATTTGATGGATGTTTCTTTAGAATGTTTGTTAGCAAAATATGCGAAAAAAAATATTTTGTAGGCAGAACAGTATTTTTACTTTAGTTCTTAGTTTGAAAATTTTAATCGGATTTTGAAAATTTTTAATCGAATTAATCGATACGATTAACTCGATTAAAAAAATTGATCGGGTCTAAGCATTGATCGATTAACCGAACCGATTAATCGATTAATCGGCACAGCCCTAATAATAATTAATTAAAATCGCTAGAATCACTGGATTAAAAGTTATATTAATTAAATCTAGGGTTACACCATTCAACTAAAGAAAAACTAAAATTGTGTTATTTATTCATTAATTACATTTGTATAAACATACTAATTGGTAACTGGAATAGCATACCACAACCACACAATGAAAAATTATTTTATGCCCAAATGATTTTTACAGAAACTAATTAAATTTAAAGCTTTTCCTTTAAGGAAAATATTCAATCTATAAATGTAAACAGGTCAAAATACATTTTTACCATACACATCTGTTACGCTGAAAATTTATAAAATGTACTTTTTTGCGTGTAATTATGATAACATTTTTAGGTTCTAAGATCGTTTAAGTCACGAAAGCAAGTGAAAATAATTAATTTAAGACTGTGAATTATGCGTCAGTTTAATTAATCTTCTAGGTAAATAATATTTCTGCTTAGTTGAAAATCATTATAAAATACAGCGAAAATTGTGAAGCGAAGTGAAATTGTAGAATTACGCTTATAAAAACACTTGCCATGAATATTTTCTGTGCGTGTAGTTATCAATTTTGAAAATAAATACGCGATTTTATTATTGAGTAAAAAATATTTATAAATGTTAATGAATATTTTACACCGTGTAAAAAAAGTAGAAGGACAGTCGCTTTTTGTAAATTATTTTCTGTGTTTTTATCCTGGCTATTAGATTTTTATACAGATTTTGTATATTTCTTTAATTTCACGTAAAAATGAAATCTCTACTACTTATGCTAACTAGTCGATTGTAGGAAAACTAGCATTTGTTGTTTTGAAAGTGTAAAAAAAGGTAGAAGGACGCTTTCCAAAATTTGCTATTTGGTGGATTGTGCACGAGTACAAAAGTAAATATTGAATTTTCATTAACTGCTTTTGTTGAGGAAAATGTATTTTGTTAAAAACTGCATTGATATTTTCTTTTCAGATTGCCTAGAATAATACCTTAAAATTATTTTCAAAAGAGGCAAATCGTTGCATATAAAATTAATAGTAAATTTGTTAAACAGATTGTCCATATACAGCACGTCAGCCCCAACACACTTTGTAACTTTATCAGAAAGCTAGATAGAAATAGGAAAAGAAAGAAGACTGGTAAGCCTAAAAAGTTAACACCTTGCGAAGAAAGAAACTTGCTCATGAGCTTAAAAAGAGCAGTGGTAGTATCGCAAAGGCCTCAAATCAAGCAGGACTTATGCATGTGCCAAGGCAAACCGTTTACAACTATATAACAAGATCCAAATAATTCATTTTCAATAAGCGGAAACCTCATCCAAAGTGGAAAAAAAAAAAGATTGAAAATATGGAATTTTATCGGGGCCGTGCCCTTAGCGACCGTGCCCTTAGCGGAAATGTTAACCCCCCCTCGGTGGCGTGCTTTTAGCATACGTGCCTTTAGCGGAAATGTATAATAAATTTCAAAATAAATTAATAAATAAATAAAAGAATTCTTCAGTTTTCCTTTACACTTTATCCGCATTTAGCACTGGCTGTATTTTGCTTCAGAAGTAACCTGTCGCAAAAACAGGTATGCGTACTGTAGAATATCTGTTATTTGAGGGAACGGTGATCCATATAAAGTTTAATGAATCACAGTACTCCATACGAAAACGTACATTACTGCCATTTTATGATTTTATTATATTTTTGAAAATATAATTGCATCAGACCTTTTAAAACGAAAACGAAAAATCAGGAGGTACACATTGATTATCAGCTTTGTCCAACTGTACTTACTCATGGTACCGTATAACATTCTATGTTCTCTGTCTATATTATAACTCAATGGACAGACAGAAAGACAGACATATAGACTAACTGAATTGATAATCACGCTGAAACATCGTTGGAAAGTGTTAAAAATGCTTAACACAAGCAGAAATGTTGCTCTTAATTTCTTATTTGCACCCCTTAATGTATTGCAACATTTTTGGGTTGCTCTGTAAATCTGGAGGTTAAGCATATTATAGTTTAAAGAAAACATTTTCTTAGCATAATAACAATAAATGTGAATTTCTTTATGATTTTTTGATAAAATTATTTAAATGTGATTTACAAAAATGTCTCCCATAAAACGCAATGCATTTGTATTTTTTGGATGTTCATGTACATAAACCAGTGGGATAGGTTCTGTTATAGCCATTTTAAGTAGGGAATATTCAATAATGAATTTGAATAACACATATTATTAGAAAAAATAAAATAAAATAAAAGTAAAAATTAGTAAGTTGGGGCCACCACAAGACTTTCTTCTATATTTTCCTATACAAATTCACTAAGTGCAAATAAATAATTTTTATCTTAGAGAAAACTAACACTAAATATCCAAAGAAAGACAGTTGTTTTATTATCTATAAATGACATCTTAAAAAATGAATTTTTATAATAGTTATGTCACATATCAAGTTTCGTAAAGTTATGAGCTATAGAAGTTGAGATATAGCTTTCACATTGTCGAGGAAATTTGCAGTATGGCAACGCCACCTATTGGCCGATAAGCACCCAAATTGAAGCAGCATAATATCTCACATATGGCCTTCACATACATCATGTTTTGTTTGATAATGCGCAATAGAGCCTGAGATATAACCTCCCCTTCAATTGCGGAAACCGCTGTATAGCAGCGCCACCTGTGGAGCGGTTGACACCAAAAGTTGACAGATACTCATTTAGGTTAAGGTGCATCAACATATAAATTTATATGGAACTCTGTGCAGTAATTCCTGAGATATTGCTTTCCCTTAAATTGTAGAAATAGCTGTATAGTAGCACCACTTGTCGGTCCATAAGCATTCAAATTGAATCAGCATAATGTCTCATGGTGGCATTCTCTCATACCAAGTTTTGATTGATTATACGCAATAGAACCTCATATATAGCTTCCACTTAAATTGTAGAAATCGCTGTATAGCAGTGTCACCTGTTGAGCGGTTGGCATCAAAAGTTGATAGCGCTAATTTAGCTCAAGGTACATCTACATGTAAATTTATATGCAATTCTGAGCAGTAGTTGCGGAGATACAGTTGTTACAAAATTTTTTTCACACACACACAGCAGACAGACATTTTCTAAAAACAGTCAAATCGTGTTCTAGACCTCTCAAAACGTGTAAATCCGTCGAAAACCGGAAGTCTAATTTTTTTACGAATCCAATACTTTCTTCTATTGAATATAGAAGAGAGTAAAAATTAAAAATTCTTAAAATATTTGCGGGCGCTGGAGGTGGACAAACGGACAGTAGAATAGACAAATACACTAATTCAAATCATATTCACATTTTAAAAAATGGTCGAATAAACGCTTAATGTAAAAGAAAATGCAATTCAGAAAATTTCCAATAATAACCCTCAGTGTAACTGAATATTTTTGCGTGACTCTGTAAATCTAATGCTAATCATACTACATTCTATAGAAAGCATTATTTTGTGCATTTGAATAACATATTTCTATCTTCCACATGCACACCTTCTTATTTCCGCTAAGGGCACGGCTTCTTCTATTCCTCCTTCTTCCCTTTCACCCATTCCGCTAAGGGCACGGTCGCTAAGGGCACGACACCATTTTGGGGCCGTGAATAACATATTTCTATCTTCCACATGCACACCTTCTTATTTCCGCTAAGGGTACGGCTTCTTCTATTCCTCCTTCTTCCCTTTCACCCATTCCGCTAAGGGCACGTTCCGCTAAGGGCACGGTCGCTAAGGGCACGACACCATTTTATCATGGGTTAAAAAACACGCGTCATGGACCTCAGAAGGGACTTATATTTTCAGACGAGAAGAAGTTTAACTTACACGATTTAGATGGTTACCAATAATGCTGGCATTGTCTGCAGAATGTAGAAGAATTTTATTCAACTCGACAAAAGAGGGAAGAGGGTACATAGTTTTGTTGTTGTTGTTTGCATACAGCAGAAAGCATCTGACGGCAGCTTCATCAATTTCCATGCTTTTACTGATTCATGCGCCACAATTAGGGGTATCCAGAGATGTTTCTTCTTTTTGGATTTAATGCTCGCGAAGCGATCAAACAGCAGTAAGCATACTGACCGCGGCAGTTCAGATTTCAGCATGCAATTTACAGAATGAAAAAAAGTTCTAATTTTGAATATTTTTCTTTTAATCTTATATATATTATAAATGTGAATGTCCGTTTATTTGACTGAGTTTCACGCTAAAACTGCTCGATGAATTTCGATAAAATTTGTTATGGAGATAGCTTATACCCTAACTTAGAAAGTTGGCTGCCTTTTATTCCGAAAAAAAAACTTTTTTTTGTTATTTTTATGCATAAAATAGCAATTTTGTAAGCTAATAATAGGAAAAAATTAGCCATTTAAACTTTAACCATAATTTAATTGTTGCCAAAATTAAATTTAATTATCCATAATTTAATTGTTGTCGAGTTTATTTTTTTTCCCCAACAGGAAAATAAATACATTTATCTAAACGTGAACAATATAAATAAATAAATAAATAAATTATGCATCTCACAAAAATTGACGTCATTTTAAATTTAAAATTTCTTTTACAAAGTGCTAATATAGTTTACGATGCTAATGTGTGTTGTACTAAAATCAGTTTCATTTACAGATCCTCCTGGGTGATTTTTTAAATTGTTGCGTTGAAGTACACCGAACATTTTTCGCCAATAGGTTTAATTTAGCAACAGCGATTTTAATCTAGGTAGTTCAAGAAAAATATAAAAGAGGTTTAATTTAGCAACAGCGATTTTAATCTGGGTAGTTCAAGAAAAATGTAAAATTAATGAAGTTGTGTAGCACGATAATGTTTAGTTATTTTTTTTTTTTTTTTATACCATTCACTACGCTAATTTAACATACAAATAAATGAGCTGCTGTGTGTGACTGCACTTGCACGCTGTCGAGCAGAAATATTTGATTAATTCAAATTAATATTTAAATAACTAAATAAAGATATGTTTAATAGAAAGCATAGTCTTGGAGACAAATTTGGCGAGTGGGCGACCAAATTTGGTGAAAAATTATAGTTTAGGGTTCCCGATGTTTCGAAGCTCTCCGACACACGGGAACATAGACCTTGAGCTTACCAAGGGATTCTCGATGGAGTCATCTCCAAGCCCCATCGCCAAAAGTTATAAGTAGGTGTGAGTTGATTTTTGCGAAAGAGTATGTAGTCACTGCGATCCAGAGTTATTCAGAGACCTATTCTGAGTCATTGCACTTTAGGGATTGAGCTCTAAGCAACTGGACATTTTTCGTGAGTGAGTGAAAATTTTTGCTCTGGTGTAGTTGATGTTATTTGCTTTACTCCTGTGGAACAAGTGACTATTTTTTAGACTGTCCCAGAACATTCATCGAATAATGACTTATACTGTACGAGTAACAGCTTCAACTGTTTCCAGAATATTCGAAGAATTAACACCAGCTGTTGGACTATTTTCGAAAATATTTGTTTTAATAATAGTTTTTTTGTACAGATTCGAGAAGTTCAAAAAATGTTTGATATTGCCAAGGAGGTCCCATACTAAAGCTGTGACGAAAATAGTCGCCAATCGAAATATATTCAGTTACAAAGAAATCATTTAAATATAGTGTCCAGCGAAGCGGGCAAAGCCTGCTAGTAATATATATTTTAGTACTATTTTTACTTTCTTCTATATGTATATATAGAGAAAGTATTGGATTCATGAAAATTTTCGAACCCCAGTTTTCGATGGATTTACACGTTTTGGGATGTGCTGAACACGATTTGACTATTTTTAGAAAATGTCTGTCTGTGTGTGTGTATCACAAATTTTGTGGATGCTGTATCTCACGAACCAATGAATGAAATTTAATCAAACTTGGTATTTAGTTGGACCCTGACATAAACTGGTGCTGATTAGATTTGTGGAACAATTGCTCAACAGGTGGCACTGTTATGCATTTTTTCTAAATTTTTAAAATGGAAGTATAGGAAAAAATTTCGTATAAATGTACATAATGAGAGTTACTTTAATCGTGTGATTGTAAAATTCATATGAATTATTGATAATAGTAGTAGTTATTAATTAAATAAAATATTCTTTTATATATATATATATATGGCGTGAGTACGATTTTAACTCTTACTATTTATCCTTTAAAAATATATCATGTATTTAAAATTTCAATATTTTATAATAATTTCAGAGTAGATAATATAGGTAAGTAAAATTCGCTTACCTGTAAATCTTCTTACATAAAGAAAATGTGTATCTTAAATTCCGAGTTATCTATTATTTCTGGCATTTCTCTCCACCTTTTCATTCATTAGAATTTAGCACTGGTTATTCTGAAAAAGAATCTAGAATATTTTCCAGGTTATACACTGTGGATTTAATATTGAGTAATGAATGAATTTAATAAAGAAGCACCACAAAACTGGCGTTGTAAAAATTATTACTTACAGACTTTGAATAAACACCATAAAATGCAATAAACTCGCAACAATTGTTTCGGGTCGAAAAAACACACGACCCTTCATCAGGCGAATAAAGTAAGCACGAGTGCTGCAGTCAACTTCTTTTCACTTTAAACGATTTTGTGCGTTGCCGCTTGACTGCAGCACTCGTGCTTACTTTATTCGCCTGATGAAGGGTCGTGTGTTTTTTCGACCCGAAACAATTGTTGCGAGTTTATTGCATTTTATGGTATTTATTCGAAGTCTGTAAGTAATAATGAATGAATTGTGAACGTGTATTTCATCTGGGTTATTTAATAAAATATATATCGTGTTTTAGAGCGAGCCAAAGGCTCGTTCTTTTAAGAGAGGCACTTACATACATATACTGAAACAGTTTTAGAGAAGCGAAAAATATATAAGGGAAGATACACGTACTTTGAGAAAACCGCAAGGAGTGACAAAAATGCGGAAGTTTTATACATGTACACGCATACTAAAATTAGAGTCTTAAAATGAAAGAGTCTAGATTAATTATTAAATATGAATTTCGGAGTCTATAATGTTCTAACATCCCCACTTAGACTCTGAAAGTCTATTTTTATTTTAATAGTTCATTTCTGTGTTTAATGAATATAGTTTTCGGCAGAGCCTTCGTGAGGATATCAGCGATCATAGTTTCTGTAGATTTATAAACCATTTGAATTCTTTTCTCTTTAATGTTTTCACGAAGCAAATGGTATCGTAGATCGATGTGTTTCGTTTTATGATGGTGTTTATCGCTTTCTGCCAATGTGATGCAGGACATATTATCCTCATACAAAGTTATTGGTTCCTCTTGATTTAAATCTTGTTCGTGCAATAAATTCTTAATGTATATTATTTCTTGTGCAGCATTTGCTGCCGAAACATATTCTGCCTCAGCGGACGACATAACTACACAGTTCTGTTTCTTTGAGTTCCATTGGATGGGATTTCTTCCGAGCATGAACAGATTTCCTTCGATTGATCTTCTATCGGATGCATCATTTGCCCAATCTGAATCTGCATATGCCCTCAGGATAGGTTCCTCTTTATTGCTAAATGTTAATTTGAGGTTAATGGTTGTTTTTAGATAGCGTATGACCCTCTTAACCGCTTCCCAATCCTTTGATCTGGGACACTCATTCCTTCGGCTTAGAATCCTCACTGCAGCGCTAATATCCGTTCGCGATACCGTGGCTATATAGAGTAGCGCACCGATAGCTTGTCGGTATTGGGTGTTGTGCGGTAGAAGGTTTTCATTATCGACTAGCTTTATGTAGCCTGGCTCCATGGGAGTATCTGTTGGTTTCGCATTTTCAAGCCCAAATTTGGTAATTAGTTCCATTATTTTGTTCGTTTGGTCGAGCGTTATCGTGCCTTTACTGGGTCTTTCTAAATTTATACCTATATAATACTTAGCTTCGCTTAAGTCTGTCAACGGATATTCTTCTTTTAATTTGTCTATTAACATGTTTGTAATTTTATTTTCACCCGCAATTAATAAATCGTCAACATATACTAGAACATATGTTGTTGAATTATTTTGTTTTCTTTTATAAAGACATTTATCGTACTGGCTTTGATTGAAACCTAATTTGCATAATGTATCATTTAATTTCTGATTCCAAGCCCTTGCGGCCTGCTTTAAGCCATAGATGGCCTTTTTCAACTTACAAACCTTATGCTCTTCGCCTGGTGCAGCATAACCCTCTGGTTGCTGCATATATACATCCTCCTGTAATTCCCCATGTAAGAAAGCCGTCTTAATGTCAACATGCCTTAAACTTAAATTTTTGTACAGGGACATTGCTAGAAAACTTCTTATGGTTGTGTGTGATGCAACAGGTGCAAAGGTTTCATCATAATCAATGCCATATTTTTGGAGAAATCCCTTGGCTACCAACCTTGCTTTATATTTTTCCACTAGACCCTGATTATTGAATTTTGCCTTAAATGCCCATTTACTACCTATTACTTTAGTTCCTGGCACGGCTTCTACTAATTCCCATGTGTCGTTTTCCTTAAGTGAGTTTATTTCCTCTAACGTGGCTTTAATCCAATTTTTTTTCTCTATGGGATTTTTCATACTCATTATATCGTCCCAACATTTCGGTTCTTCAATTCTTTTATTGTTTACTGTGAACGTAAATCTATCAGGTGGTATCCCCCTATTAGATCTTTGCGATCTTCGCGGTAAGTCTTGTGAATTATCTGACAAACTGCTATCATCTGTGTTTTCTGCTTCCGAATCTATTATCTGCAGTTTTGGTGATAATTTTATGTTATCAGGTCTTTCATCATTATTTTTTAATGTTTCATTATTTAATATTTCTTTATTTTCATGTTCTACAAATTTTACAGTACGACTTATAATTATGTTTTTACCATTCGTACAGATTCTATACCCTTTACTTTTATTATCATACCCTACAAATATACCTTGCTGGGCAGTATCATCTAATTTTCCCCTGTGTACTTTTTGTACATAAGCATAGGCACGACAACCGAAGGGTTTTAATTTTGATAGGTCAGGTTTTCGACCCGTCCATAATTCATAGGGTGTCGATTCACACGCGGAAGTCGGGAGTCTATTCTGTAAGTAAACAGCGGTATTAATTGCCTCACCCCAGAAAGAATTCGGTAAATTTCCATCTTTTAATAAGCAACGTGCCATCTCAACAAAAGTTCGATTTTTACGCTCAGAAACGCCATTCTGAGGAGCCGAATAGGGGACTGTTAATTGATGGTCTATGCCTAATTTTCCTAAATATTCATCGAATTCTTTTCCGGTGTATTCCCCTCCATTATCTGAGCGGATTGCCTGCAAAGTTCTCCCGAACTTATTTGAAGTCATTGCTATGTATTGTTTCAATTTTGATAAAACTTCGTCCTTATTTCTTAATAGGTATATAACAGTGAATCGACTGAAGTCATCTATAAAGGTAAAAAAATAATACTTTCCACCGACCGTGGGGGTTTTCATCGGCCCGCATAAATCGCTGTGAACCAACTCTAAAACTTTTGTTGTCCTAAATTGAGCCTTTTTGGGATAAGGATTGTCGGTTAATTTAGATAATATGCAAGTTTCGCATACATTATCGTGTTTGCAATCATCTAGTTTTATCCCGGTTGCCATGTTTTTGTTTACTGACTGTTTTATGTGATTAATATTTCTATGACCTAATTTAACATGCCATTTGTCTATGCAGTTTTTATTTTCGCATGTTTTCACAATGTTTATGGTGTGTGTTGTATCAGAATTTATTTTCATTCATATAAATTATTGTTGATATACCCTTCAATACATGTTTCGCCTTCATGCATTATTTTGCATGATTTATCTTTAAATACTGCGACACACCCATTTTCTGTTGCCCCTTTCACAGATATGAGATTTTTCTCAATATCCGGTACATACAAGACATTTTTTAATAGTATGGTGTTTTGTGTATTATTCGAATTTATGGTATGTAATTTTACCGATCCATGTCCAAGCGATTTTATTTCCTGCCCATTCGCGATTGTGACGTACGAGGAGCTAGGATAGAATTCATAAAATTTACTTTTATCGTTACTTACATGTGTCCAATAGCCTGAATCAATATACCAATTATCTGATTTCATACCCATATATAATGTAAACACCTTGTCTGATTTCTTTTTATCAGTGGCCGAAATCTGTGTTTGTCTGCGTTATCTCTATCGTGAGAGCACATTGCAGATCTAAAGGACTGTTTGTTACTATTATATCTGGGATTTTGTTTAGGTTTTGCATTATTTTTCTTTTTTAGTATCCAGCACTCATCGATGTTGTGATTATTATGTTTACAAAATTTAAAGAATTTTGTATTTTCATTTTTTGTTTTAGTCATTATCTTTAAAGCCGAAATGCTGTTTTCTTTTTTATTTTCCTCTCTTTTTAGATATTCGTCGATCAGCTTAGATCTAATAAATTCCGGGGAAAGGTCTGCTTCTTGTCTAGTTTCCAAAGAAGTTAATTAAAACGTCATAGGATGGGGGTAGGGAACATAGCATTAGAGCTGACATATGGTGATCATCAATCTTTTCTCCGATTGCAATGAGTTTGTCTCTAGTCTGATATATTTTTGTTATGTGTTCTATGATATCACCTCCTTCAGCTAATTTAATTGAATATAATTTTCGAAGAAGAAAGAGTTTGCTTGAGAGCGATGACCTTTCATGTATTTTTTTAAGAGTTTGCCAGCATTCGCGAGCGGTGGAGAGATTTTTTACATAAATTATTTGATCATTATCAACTAATAAGTTGATAATTGCACGCGCTTTACGGTCTTTGGACCTCCATGCGTCTGTAATGGGCGTGGGAGGTTCATCACTTATAACTATGGATAAATCATCTTTTTGTAACAAATTTTCAACTTTAAACTTCCAGACGTCATAGTTATTTGCGTTTAGCGGCTCAATATTAGTTTCCTTAAATAAGTTCATTTTGTTTATTTAATTTATTTCACCAAGAATAGTTTATTAGAAAAACAGTTTATCAACTATTTTTTTTTTTTTTTTTTTTTTTTTTAATAATTCTATTTTGAAATCAGTCTTTCATAATCTATTAATTAAATAAAATATTCTTATATATATATATATATATGGCGTGAGTACGATTTTAACTCTTACTATTTATCCTTTTAAAATATATCATGTATTTAAAATTTCAATATCTATATTAATAAAATAAGACTTTTGTCTGTAAATTTGTCGGAATCAAAAAATTTTGCGATATCTTCACGTTTCACACCCCATGAAAGCCGAAAATGACTTCAGAAAATTTTGCCTGTGTGTGTGTGTGTGTGTGTGTCATCGTGTCCGTATGTCGCTTTTTTTGTCCGGGCATCACTTGAGAACGGCTGGGCGGAATTCAACGGCGCTTGGCAGGAATTTAGGTCTTCACCCAACTTAAAATTATATCTATCAACTTTTCAGAAATTCCCCCCTATTCCCCCCTGGGGGGTAAAAAACTAAAACACGTTTGTCCGGGCATCACTCAAGAACGGCTGGACGGAATTCAACGGCGCTTGGCAGAAACTTAGGTCTTCACCCAACTTAAAATTAAATCTGTAGAAATTTTCCAAATTATGAATAGTGTTTAAATTATGGGTAAAAAACGCCTACGCATGCGCCATAAATATTTTTTCACTAAAACGCTTTGAATAGAAAAATAAAATATAAAAATAAATTTTTAAGTTAAAGACTTTTTTATTCGCGTGATTCGGACTACAAATTATGAAAAGATTGAAAGTGTTGCCATCTAAGTTTCATACTTTAGTTAATTTTAAAAAATCTAATTGTCGTATCGAAAAACTGTTTACACCCGAGGATTCAGAAAAATCACCCCTTTCATTTGGTACTAAATTTGTAACGATAAGTCTGATACTTCTAATTTATTTTTCCCTTTTTACGTTTTTCCGTTGCCACTTAAATTTCATACTTTAGTTATTTTTAAAAAATCTAATTGTCGCATCGAAAAACTGTTTGCACCCCTGGATTCAGAAAACTCGCCCCTTTCATTTGGTATCAAATTTATAAATATAGCTATGATATTTCTAATTTATTTTACCCTTTTTCCGTTTTCAACCCAGATTCGATAGAAGGTTTTTTATTTATATATATTTTTATTTTCCAGAAATAAAATGAAATATTTTCAATTTCACGTGAATAATAATAATAAAAATTAGAGAGAAAAATACCTACAATTTTTTTTTTTTTTCTTTTAATCAGGAATTTGTATATGGATAAATATTTTCATAGAGATATTTGGCATTAGTTTAATATTTTTATTTATTTAAGCAGTACTTTTCTTTCCTGCAATAAAACAAAATTTTTTGTTGTTATTATGTACCTTATGAGGTTTTTTGCATGTTCTCCCCTTAATTGTAAATGATTATAATTTGGATTTTATTAAGATTTTTTATTTTTATTTTGTAAATACCAGAAAAGAGTTTTTATTTTATTTTATTATTTTATTAATTTTATTTATTTATTTATTTTGTGTATGGAACAGCTTTAGTATTGGATCCGTTTGGTAAAATTTGAAATTCGGAACCGAAGTTGCTCGGACGTTTCTCGCCAAGATCTTTAATTGCACAATTGAGATAGCCAATTCAGTTCATCGCAAAAATGGCTTAAAATATTTAAAGTCACCAAAGGTTTCACATACTAAAGCTGTGCGTTTTGTATTTATTTATTTATAATATTTTCTATTAAAGACTTCTGTGGTCACGAAATTTGGTGCGTAAATTGTTTGTTTGCATCCGGCACTTATTGTAACTGGATTTCACGAAATTCGAAATCCCCCCCCACCTCCTTCTCGGAGTCGGGGAGCAATAAACGGCATAACTTCAGTATAACCCCACAGCTGAATTTGGCGATTTTTCTTTGGCGCCGTTTTGAAGGATAATGATGTCGTTCTGGACTGTTTGAGATATAATATGGCAGCCTAATATGTTGTTTATTTTGGATTTATGATTTAATGTTTTATGATTTATGATTTGGATTATGATTTCATCACTTATCATATATGATTTATGATTTTTTGATTTATGATTTAGCCATAATCGCCAACAAAAAAAAATCGCCAAATATCGTTGTGGGGTTATACTGAAGTCGTTCCCAATAAACATGTGTAAAAACATGTTTTTCCGTTTGAATTCGCTTTGAATTATCTTAGAATGGCGAATTTTGGTGTGCGGATATTGATTAAGTGTATGCATTATGTACATTAGTGGGATTTTGCAAAACTTCGAACTCACCCTTCGGGGAAGGGGAAGTAAGAAGTGGGTAAGTTGTGCCGAAGGCAGTGGGGACCCAGACTGGATATTGATTAAGTGTACGCATTATGTACATTAGTAGGATTTTGCAAAATTTCGAACTCACCCGCTGAGGAAGGGGAAGTAAGAAGTGGGTAAGTTGTGCCGAAGACAGTGGAGACCTAGACTGCTCACTTTGCGAGCGAGAAAACCTCTACCAATCACAGCGAGAATTTAGGTTATTAATAAAGATATGGGATTTTGACAACTCATTTAAGTTTAATGTCAAGCGAAGCGGGCAAAGCCTGCTAGTTTTATAATAATTTCAGAGTAGATAATATAGGTAAGTAAAATTCGCTTACCTGTAAATCTTCTTACATAAAGAAAATGTGTATCTTACATTCCGAGTTATCTATTATTTCTGGCATTTCTCAACACCTTTTCATTCATTAGAATTTAGCACTGGTTATTCTGAAAAAGAATCTAGAATATTTTCCAGGTTATACACTGTGGATTTAATATTGAGTAATGAATGAATTGTGAACGTGTATTTCATCTGGGTTATTTATTAAAATATATATCGTGTTTTAGAGCGAGCCAAAGGCTCGTCCTTTTAAGAGAGGCACTTACATACATATACTGAAACAGTTTTAGAGAAGCGAAAAAGATATAAGGGAAGATACACGTACTTTGAGAAAACCGCAAGGAGTGACAAAAATGCGGAAGTTTTATACATGTACACGCATACTAAAATTAGAGTCTTAAAATGAAAGAGTCTAGATTAATTATTAAATATGAATTTCGGAGTCTATAATGTTCTAACAGTAGTTAACTAGGAAAAAAATTGTGTGCATGTGGGAGTATCGCTTCCCCCCCTGGGGAGGAAGTACCACCTCCCATAGGGGGGGGGGGTAAATTTTCAATATGGGTACCTTTCGAAAGATCTCGTCAATACCTTTGAAACGAATGGTTGAAATATAGATCTGTGATAATTTAAAACAAAGTTATCGATTTTTTTATCTTTTAACGAAAACAAATCTGGAAAATAATCATTTCTTCTGATTTGCAAAAAATTGATATCTTTTCGCTTTAGTGATAATATAATTCTGTCAGATAAATATCGTCTACATTTATAATGGAAACTAATTTGATAATTTAATAAATAATTTGTATTGAATAAATTTTTTGTAAAATTATATAGAAGAAAGTCATGTGGTGGCCACATCATACTAGCTGTATTTAAAATTCCATTAACGATCAAATTTTTTCACTTTCATTTGCACGTAAAAGCGATTGTTAACATCAACAGCCGTCATCTTAGAAAGTAAATCACGCCTGCGAGCCGGCTGGGATCGTGCCAACAAAAGTCGCCAAAAAGTGCCAAGGGGTACCGCACAATAGGATTTCACCCTTTTGATGAAAACCTTTTATTTTATGTTATAGGCGTCACATAATGTACGGAATGCAATATTTTATACATATATATATATACACACACACACACTACGCGAAAAAAAAAAAAAAAAAAAAAAAAAAAAATCCGCACTGCGGAAAAATTTACTTATAACTTTAGGGTTTGTAATAATTTAAAAACTAATGATTGCAACAAGTAAAACTGTTATGTTTGTATAATACGGAAGTCATAACGTGATACCTATGTGCATGTTCGATTTAATAATTCATTTTATTACACTCTACGAAGTATTTAATAAAAATCTACCTAAAATTTTCTTTTTAAACGTAATATAATAAACATATACCGGGTGATCCGAAAGTCAGGACAAACTTTAAAAATGAATAATTTGAAAACGAATCAAGATACAAAGATACCATTTGCACCAAACGGATGAAAAAAAAACCGGGTTTTGTGTGGCAAAGGAAAAAAATTAGTTCTGTTGGCGACCAACAGATGGCACTATAGTGTTTTATTTCACCAAAAGATGATTTACAAATGAAAAAAAAATGTTGACAACTTACATGTCAGCTTAATTACAGTTAATTAGTACTACTACAGTAACTGTTCAATGTCCATCATTCAGAAGTACAGCTGTGAGATGATTCACCACATCGTTCACAGCATTTAGTAACATTTCTTGCGTTATGGCAGACACATTTTGGCGGATGGCATCTTTCAGTGCTGCTAGTGATGCCGGTTGGTCGCGGTACACTTTTGACTTCCAAGAATCCCCACAGCCAAAAGTCACAGGGTGTCAGATCGGGAGATCTTGGAGGCCATGCGTGATTAAAGTAGCGACTGAGAATGCGATATTTCGATGCATATAAGCTTCGACTACCATTACCTGCTGTAGTTGTTCCTTTTTATATCGTTTGTTGCTTTGCATAATCCTACATCAGAAATACGACAGCGCCATCTGTTGGTCACCAACAGAACTATTATTTTTTTCTTTGCCACACAAAACCTGGCTTCTTTTCCCTCCGTTTGGTGCAAACCGTATCTTTGTATCTTGATTTGTTTTCGAATTATTCATTTTTAAAGTTTGTCCTGACTTTTGGATCACCCGGTACATTGTATTCTATCATGATCTATTATATGAAATAAACAAGTGCCATTTTAATGTATGAAACAAAACTATTTATTTGTTAGATTTAAACAATTATTTAATAAAAATATGTATTCTGGATTGGATAATTCTGCCTTCATATGAAATTACTACTTTAATGCGCAATGGCATAGTATTTTACAGTTTTTTAACATGAAACTCAGAAATTTCACAGTGCAAATATCATAAATTTTTTTTTCTAGTTCTATTAAAGTTGTAGGCTACAAATTTCTAATCCCCACCCTCTTTTATAGACTAAACATTTTCGTGCGGATTGAGATTAGGACAATTTTCAGGTCTAATAAAGAAGAAATCCTGCGATATTCTGTGGGATTTAATTTTAAATAAAAAAGTTATGATAACTTACAAAATTATAAAGGCTGATGAGAATGGATAAGTAGTTTTAACAACTTGAATCAAATAAATGTATCACAAGCGCCATATAACAGAGTGCATTATCATCTTGAAATGCTGATTATGGAAGAGTCTGAAATACCCTCAAAGTAGTCGGTCAGGTATCAATTTTTTAATGGACAAGTTTTATTTCGGGTTAATTGATTCCTTGAACATGAAAATTTGCCAGACTCACTGAAAAATTATGCATTTTCGCATCGTATAGTACGGAGGATATGTCATTGTTTTAAAAGTGCGATTTTCATTAAGTCAGTCACATTTTCGTGATCAGATCTGCTTGTTTCCGTCAAATCGAAATAAGTTAAACTTGACTGATCAGTGAGAACAACTTCAGCTCAATAATAAAAAATTGATCATTTTTTAAAAGTTTTTAACCCTCTAATGTCTTGGTTTTCTAATTATTTTCTTTAAGAATGATTTTTTTTTTCAGATTTTTCTGACAAATAAACCTGCTTTGCTTAATTGTTATTTCACTGTATTTAGATAAATAATGTTACTAAACACTTTTTCTGAATCCTTGCTATGTTCTAAATGTAATACAAGCTGATTTTTTAAGAGCTGGCTTTTTAACTTGCGGTTATCTCGATTGGATGAGTAACGTGGCCGCCAAAAGAGAAATGTGCAGTTTAAACAGCTAAAAAAATATTATATCTTGCTAAAAACCAGGCTACTAATATTTTGTTAACATTTAATCATTTTGGCATCCCACGTATTAAAATATTTTTTTTATTTTCGTTCTAAAATTAATATTTTTTGTGGTGTCGTTAATTGCCTTATTCTTGCCATTTTTAAAATACTTTCTAAAATTACAATTTTCCGAACAATGGACTCTTCCCACATGACGTCAGAGGTCACATGATAGAGGAAAAACAAATAGCAGCCAAAGTATTGTTTATCTATAGCGATTGCTGAAATAACATATTTCCTATTCTTATTTTTGATCAATCGTATTTAATCTGTGTTATTTTTTATAAGTCATCATTTTTAATCCATTTTATATTATTATTCATCATCTTTTGTTTGCTGTATACATTTACAATCATCATTTAGTTTATATTTGTTATTGATGTTCATGAAGAACATGTTTAACACTCTGATTTTTGGTACTTAAATCAGGGACAGTGCAATATCGTACTGCGTAAATCCATTTAGACCAGTAACTAAGTTAATTAACTTGTAACACCTTTATGCAATTAAATTAAATGAAAACATTTTAAAATTTCAAATTATAATCCATAAACATTCTACAAGAAGCTATTATTTATTGCTAGATCAGTTAATGTTACAGTTACACTACAATATACAAAAATCGATTCTTATAGGTAAATATAAATAAACACACAAAACGATTTTTAAAAATTATTAAATTTACAAATACAATTATTCTACTGTTTACAAATGCACAATATTACTTTTATTTTATTTTGTATTAAATATTAAAATTTTTGTTCTTAAGAACAATATTTAATTGAATTCGATTATTCGTTTTCCTCTATCACGTGATTGAGCAGACGACGGTGGGAAGAGCCCATTGCATCTTGTTTTTAACACCTGTCCCAATCCTAAATTGCACGCGGAACTCAACATAATAAAATTTGTTCAAAAATTGAAGAGCTTGTTTCCAAATGGCGTTAAGTCAATTTTTTCCATTCTTGAAAAAACGCGATTTTGTTATGTGCGATTTATTATTGAATTTAAGAAAAAAATAATTTTTCTCAGTAAACTATGGATGATAATAACACTAAATTATATGGTTAAAAAAATCCTAACAGTATAGTTATTTAGAAAGAAAAAAAGAAAGAAATGACTTAACCCCTTTTGGAACAAAAGTATGACTTACGCCCTTTTGGCACAAATAAATAACGAAACAAAATGACTTACTTCCATTTGAATGTTATTCATGTACTTTTTTTTCTCTCATGTAAATACAGCATACATTTTAGATATAGAATTTTGGAAGGTAGTTAGTTACCATAAATCTTCATTTACAAATTTTATTTCTTCATCGCTATCATGATTTTCCTTTATGTTAGAGTTAGGTGCATCGTTGCAAGATTGTTCATAAAAATAAATCAATCGTGCAATTTGTAAATTCAAAAGCTTCAAGTAATTTCATAACATCTGATTTTTTTACTTGTTTATATTGTTGTTTGGTATTATTTCAGAAGGGGAGAAGGTGAACGGGAGAATTTTTTCAACGCTTCAGGATCTTGTGGCGGAAAAACGAACCACAGTACGTTGTCTTGATTCCCACATCTCGCTTCGTAATTTCCATTACTTTTGCCTCTGAAATCAAGAAACCTTGTTTGCTTTTCAGACGACTATGCGCAGAATTTTTCTAATCTAAAATATTCTACTGCTTCTTATACTCGAAAAGGTTTCCAGCCTTAGAGAAATGTTCAAAATATTCATTAGACAGTAAAATTGTATCCACTTCCTTTAAGCTACTCTCCTCTCGGCCAAATGCTCTATCTGCTGGTAAGTATGAGTGACCACGCACTGGGACGTAGTATATGAAGGTTAAGGTAAGGTCTTTTTGAGCAGCCACTGCTGAGAGCATTTCTAACATGGTAAAATTTTTATTTTGTCCTCCGCACGAGTCACTGAACAATCGAACAATCGAACAATTTTCACTTCTGGAGGTACACGCTTCATCAAAAAATCATATAAAGCACTCGCAATTTCATTGGTCTTGCCTCGTGTTCACCCGAAGTGTAATAAAATATATCCTACTTTGCTTGTACACTGTTTTTACCCCTATGGATAATTACACCAAAAAAGTATTGCCACTGCTGACGTGGATAATAGGTTTCTGAAATAGGTGTACGTAGTAATTTCTGATTTTGCATCAGGTCAAAACATAGTGTAATTTCATCTTCTCCTATAGGCTTTTCCCCTAAAAGTGAATAAAAGTTTTTGCTTCGGTGTTTATGAATCAAAAGTTCGGTTAACAGGGTCTTTTTATTTTGTGTGTGTACATTTTTCTAAATTCATTTGTATTTTTTCCTAATACAGAAGGAACAAATGCCTTTTTTTAGGGTTCCAAAACCAAGATTAAAATATTTTACAAACACAATATAGTAAAGGTTATAAGTACACTCCTTTTTATATTTCTTAATGAACATTTTCCACATTTTTCTAACGTTAAGCGTCGCAAGAATGTATTTTCTGTGAGGCATCTTTTTCCTCCTATAATGATTAGAACGACAACAAAAACTTAGTATGTGCTCACGTATGAATTTCTTCTTGTCTTCAACATCAGGTTTGATGCGTTTTCAACCTCTACGTTCCGATCTCCCAGTTTTATTCTTGAAGAAATAATTGAAATATTTCCTACTCTTTTTGCTTCTACACAGAAGATGGATCGAAATGTGATAGCCCATATAGGAACATCTGTATCATCATTAGGAATAAAGTACTTTATACTTATCTGTCTTAGTTTTGGTTCACTTTTCTGTGGACGGAATGCTTTCTTAGGTGTAATTTTCATATGAGAACACAAAAAATTATCTTGTCGCTGTTTATCAGTATTGTTGTACATGGCCTTAAATGCTCCTTCGATAACATCGTTTGTGAGGATATTTGCCTTACAAAACACACTGACAATATGACTGCAGGCGACTGTTACATTCTTACTGGATGACAACTGAAACTCATTTATTTTTTTCCATAGACTTCGATCCCGTTTACGCTTTCTCCGGTGCGGAGATAATACCACAGCTTCTTTATTCGAATCACACATTATATTCTTTCCAACTTAACCTTATTAGAAAAAAAAAAAAAAAAAAAAAAAAAAAAAAAAACTATCTCAATGTGACAACCTACGGCAACATTTTTTTCCGTACATTTGACTTTTCACCGAAAGTCAGACGAACCACGTGATCTCAACGCTCGCTGCAATTGGTTAAACTTGACTTGATCCCTTTTGGCACAAAACGTACTTGGGACTTAATTCTTTTTGGAAAAAAAAAACACGAATTTCATCTCCTGTTTTCAATACGACTAAACTCTGTTTCGAATTTCTACTTATTGAAAACACATTGTTAGACATGTGCTGCTATCTTTTGTATCGAAAAATCAATTTTTGAAAATTTTGACTTGACGCCTTTTGGAAACAAGCTCTTCAATTTACTTTTGAAACAATAAAATTAGCGATTACAGAAAGAAAAATGGAAAATATCCAAGTGCGTTTTTTTTTTTTTTTTTTTTTTTTGTCGCTTAGTTTATGTTTTAAAAAAATTATATAAATAAATAGTGTTGTATGATAATGAATGAAATTGAAAAGTTTGTGAGCAAACAGAATAATTAAATACAACAACGCACAATCTAAATCTTCTTTACAAATAGGTATCGTTTCCACATTTCTTACTTTTATGAAATATATCTTAAATATTTTTAATCGTACTTAGTTTAACTCTACAAAACTGTATTATTTGTTTTAAAATTTCTCAGAATGCATAGTTTTGTAGATGTCGGTCAGACGCTCGAATAAATATGCTGATTTAATACAATGTACGCATTTCATTAAGTTTCAGATTAACAGTAATACTTTGGGATGATAGTCACAGCCAGAGATCGAGAAAAAAAAAACTTTAAAATATCAAACGAGCGCATGGAGCGCTTGAAAGACACATGGTACATGTTTGCCATGTACTGACCGACTGACAAGAAAAGAGCGGGGAAAATGTCAACAACCGGTTACGGAGCAAACTGTCCTACAACTCGCCAGAACCAACGCATGCGCAGTATTGTGAAGTTGAGTTGTCGGTTTATCTGAATGATGCCACAGTACTCCCCCTCCTCCCCCCCCCCCGAGAGCTGTGCACGATGAAGAGTATCATCGACGAGGTATTAGAATAGACCCCGGACTAGTAACCTTTTTGTTTCCCAAAATCACATCCTCACCATTCAACCAATTCATTCACAAAACCGACATTTTACCGCGAAACCACCGATATTCCACTTCCAATAAGGCAAGTTTCCTCCACTTTTGTTATCGCTTTTTAGTTCCCCATCATACTATAGGTATGGGGAACTTAGGTAATCGTGAAAATTTTCGACCTCGGGTTTTTGACTTTTCTACACGTTTTCAGGTGTGAGGAATCCAAAAATAACAAAATTTCTATGGTGTCTGTCTGTAGGGTGTCTGTTAGTGTGTCAGTGTGTCAGTGGGTCAGTCCGTTAGTGTGTCAGTCCGATAGTGTGTTAGTCCGTTAGTTTGTTAGTCTGTTAACACGATATCTCACGAACAAATGATCGCAGAGAGGTTAGATCAGTTTTAAAATATTACTTTCGAAACTGGCAAGAACCCTATTCATTTGCAACATTCGAATTTAAAAATTTCGTAAGTTATTAGAAATTTACGATTTTCTTAACATGGGAGAATCGGACAAAAATTCACTTAAACGTGCATTTAATGGAAACTTTTTACTGTAAAAATGTCAGACCAGTTTTAAAATATCAGTTTTGATGCCGGAATTAACATCAGTAACCATAAATATGCTACTTTGGAAATTTCGCAAGTTATTGGAAATTTACGAATTTCTTAACATGGCAGTATAGGGCAAAATTTCACATAAACGTCAATTTTGAGAGATATTTTCACCGTAAAGATGTCAGACTACTTTTGAAATATTATTTAGGACACTGGCATGAATATTAATGACTATGAATTTTCCAATATAAAGATTTCGTAAGTTATTGGAAATTTACGAATTTCTTAACATCTCTGAATAGAGCAAAATTTCACATAAACGTCAATCTTGAGGGATATTTTCATCGTAAAGATGTCAAACCACTTTCGAAATATTATTTACGATACTGGCATGAATATCATAGACTATGATTTTTCCAATTTAAAAAATTCGTAAGTTATTTGGAATTTGCGATTTACTTAACATGTCAGAATAAGGCAAAATTGAGCATAAACTTCCATTTTGAGGATCCTAAATACATTAGACAACTTCAAAATTACGTTTATGACATTTGTTTGAACATGATTGAATACAAATATTCTGATAGGAAAATTTCGTAAATTATTCGTAATTTACGATTTTATCAACATAGCGAAATTGTAAATTTTTCATCTATATATATAAAAATGAATGTTTGTCTGTATGTCCTTTATAAAATCGTAAACGGCTTGACCGATTTCAATCATTCTTTTTTGGTTTTTTTCCTTATAGGTCAGGGATGGTTTTGGAAAAAAAAAAAAAAAAATTGAAAAAATTCGCCCCCCAAGGGGGGGGGGGAGGGGGGCAAAACGTGAATTCAAAAAATCCTTCATATCTCAAACAAAAAAAACAGATATCCGTAAAATTTTTGCTTTAAAATATAGCTAATATAAATGCCTAAAAACCAATTTCTGGAATTTTCGAAATTCGGTCCCCAAGGGAGGGGCGGGGGGGCAAAACGGGATTTCACATGCGTAAAACGCAATTTCGCATAATCCTATATATCTCAAAAAAAAAAAAAAAAAAAAAAAAAAACAGATATACGTGAAATTTTTGCTATAAAATATAGCTAATACAAATATCTAAAAACCAATTTCTGTAATTTTAAAGATTCAGCCCCCAGGTGAGGCAGCAGGGGCAAAAACAATTAGAAATACAGTTAGGCCTTTCAACATTGGTACAGATAGGTTTCAATAGCCTGCAAGTCGAATGGGGATATTTTCGAAAGTGTAACGTTATTAGGAGGGGAGAGAAGGGGGGGGGCAGAAAAAAATAAAAATAGAGTTAGATCGTTCAAATTTGGTATATAGAGGTTTTCGATACTTACAAATCGATTGCGTATATTTTCGAATTTGTAAAATTATTAGGAGATGCGGGAAGGGGGTGGAGCGGTAAGGGGGGGCTATGGGCAAAAACAAATAGAAATACAGTTAGGGCATTCAAAATTGGTACAGATAGGTTTTAAAGGCCTGCAAGTCGAATGGGGATATTTTCGAAAGTGTAAAATTATTAGGAGGGCGAGAAGGGGGGAGGGGATGGGGGGGCAAAAAAATAAAAATAGAGTTAGATCGTTCAAAATTGGTACACAAATGGTTTTCGATATTTAAAATCGAATGCTGATATTTTTGAATTTGTAAAATTATTAGGAGGGGCGGTAAGGGGGGCTATGGGCAAAAACAAATAGAAATGCAGTTAGGCCGTTCAAAATTGGTACAGATTGGTTTTAGAGGCCTGCAAGTCGAATGGGGATATTTTCGGAAGTGTAACGTTAATAGGAGGAACGGGAGGGGGGGGGCGGAGGGGCAAAAAAATAAAATAGAGTTAGATCATTCAAAATTGGTACATAGAGGTTTTCGATACTTACAAATCGATTGCGGATGTTTTCGAATTTTTAAAATTATTGGGAAGGGGGGGAGAGTGGTGGGGCAAAAAAATAAAAATAGAGATAGATCGTTCAAAACTGGTGCACAGAGGATTTTGATATTTACAAATCGATTGCGGATATTTTCGAATTTGTAAAATTATTAGGATAGACGGGAGGGGGGGGGGGGCGAAGGGGGAAAATAACAGAAATAAGAGTTACAGCATTTTGGGAATTTTTTCCGAAGGCAGTGAGAACCCGGTGCGACATTTTTCCTAATCAGATTTTGTTTCGCTTTTTTTTTCTTGTGATAAAAATTAACGCAATTTTGAGAATTCAGTAATTATAGTGATTCATTTAAAAATAGTGACCAGCAAAGTGGGCAAAGCTTGCTAGTATAAGTATGAATTTTGAGGATTATTGCATTGGAAATAGTAGCATGAAAACTAAACAACGGAATCGACCCCAATAAAATAAATTAATAGATTAGAATAAGATAAATATATCGAAGTGAACGGTGGATAGCCTATTAGGCGGGGATTTCAATCTGTCACTGTATCAAGCTTTGGTCAAAATCATTTCTTTTAACATAATTATAATATGTCTCGCACTAGAAATTTCTGACAACATAAATATGATAGGGAACTGAGCAGAGTCCACCTATGCCAACTAGTTTATATTTCGATTGCATGTAAAATTAAACATAAACAACAACCTACAGTAGCTGAAATGGAAAGCAAGTAATCTAGCCCTTGTTATTGATTTAAAGCTATCCTGTTTGACCTTTCTTTGGAATTTCGGTGGTAAGAGGAACGAATCCTTTAAAATATGCAAAATCCCAAGAACCAGTCGCCAAGAAAGCTATTATCGCCCAAAGAAGGCGCAAACACTGCAGTGATGTTCCGGGAATTTTTCTCCATAGCTAGACAATATAGGGAATCCGTACTAACACATTTGCTCGATGAAGAGTAACAAGTGTTGAATCCATTGAGTACGGACAGGAAGTGGAGGGATTCCCTATCCTATACTGGCTGTTGAGGCGAACATCACTACGGTTTTGGGGAAATGGCTGCTTTCTTTTGGCGATAACCGCTGTCTTGGCAACTGGTTCTTGGGATTAATTTGTGACTGGGGCAGGTGGAAAAAACCTGCTTTGGTGGAAGTGGGATGTCGGTTTGGCAGTAGAAAAACAGGTTTGATGAATGAATTGGTGGATTGTGGAGATGTAATGTTCGAGAACAAATAGGTTACTAGCCCGTGGTCTATTCTAATATATGTAGTCAATGGCTGAATGTCACACGACCCTACTTTTTCAGAAAGTGTGCGAGCACCATCAGGAGTAATTAAACAACCTACAAATTTTACTTTAGTTTGGCTAAAAACACATTTTGATGGTTTAATATTTAGATTAAAATGTTATAAACTCTCGAAAACTTCTTTTAAATGGTTGATGTGTTCGGAAGTAGCTGCAGAAACAATAAGGATATCATGATCATCGATATAAGAGCTGACAAAATCTAAATTCTGGATGATGTTATTTATGCATCTTTGGAAGGTTTGTCCAGTATTGCAAAGACCAAATGGCATGCTCGAAAAGTTCAAATGACGTAATGGCTGCAGTTTTAGGTATGTCTGGTGGAAAAACTGGGATTTAGTGGTATTCTAATCAATAGGTTACAGATGTCAATAGCTTTTATTGATAGCGGTAGGGACATCCATAGAAATAAATTCATACCAATAGAATTCTATTGATATTGAAAGATTTTTGTATTGATCTCTATGGATCATTTTTAGTATGGTTGGGCAATATATCTACTCTACAGGGGTTGTTCCAATCATACAAAACAAATTAATACATCTTCCTGCTTAACTTTGGTACATTGCATTTGATACTGGCAAGCATTAACAAGCACAAAATTGTTCATTGTGGTACCTAACTTGCCATGATTGGAAGAAGCTTGTGTAGCATATTAGCACATCTTACTGGGACATAGTACACCATGTTGTTTCTACATAAGCTGCCTACATAGCATTTAAAGCTGGTAAGCATAAGCAAGCACACAATCATTCATTGTGGTACCTACCTTGTCATGAGTGGAAGAAGCTTGTGAAGCAAATTAGCACATCTTACTGGCACATAGCACCACATCATGTTGTTTCTACATAAGCTGCTTACATGGCATATTATGCTAGCAAGCATTTACAAGCACACAATTGTTCACTGTGGTACCTTTCTCCCCATGATTGGAAGAAGCTTGTGCAGCAAATTAGCACTTCTTACTGGCATATAGCATGCCATGCTATTTCTACTTAAGCTGCCTACAAAGCATATTACGCTAGCAAGCAAAAAAAGTATGTAATAGCTTATTGAGGTATATACCTTACCATGATTGAAAGAAGCTTGTGTAGCAAGTTAGCATTTCTCACTGGGATATAGCATACCATGCTATTTCTACTTAAGCTGCCTACATAGCACATTATGCTGGCAAGCATAAAAAAGTATATAATAGCTTGTTAAGGTACATACCTTGCCATGATTGGAAGAAGCTTGTGCAGCAAGTTAGTATTTTTTACTGGGATATAGCATGCCATGCTATTTCTGCCTAAGCTGCCTACACAGCATATTATGCTTGCAAGCATATAATAGCTTATTAAGGTACATACCTTGCCATGATTGGAAGTAGCTTGTGCAGCAAGTTAGCACTTCTTACTGGGATATAGCATGTCATGCTATTTCTACCTAAGCTACCTACATAGCATGTTATGCTGGCAAGCATGAAAAAGCATATAATAGCTTATTAAAGTACATACCTTGTCATGATTGGAAAAAGCTTGTGCAGCAAGTTAGCACTTCTTACTGGGATATAGCATGTCATGCTATTTCTACCTAAGCTACCTACATAGCATGTTATGCTGGCAAGCATGAAAAAGCATATAACAGCTTATTAAGGTACATACCTTGTCAAGATTGGAAGAAGCTTGTGCAGCAAGTTAGCTCTTCTTACTGGGATATAGCATGTCATGCTATTTTTTTCCTAAGCTACCTACATAGCATGTTATGCTGGCAAGCAAAAAAAAGCATATAATAGCTTATTAAGGTACATACCTTGCCATGATTGAAAGAAGCTTGAGCAGCAAGTTAGCACTTCTTACTGGGATATAGCATGTCATGCTATTTCTACCTAAGCTACCTACATAGCATGTTATGCTGACAAGCATGAAAAAGCATATAATAGCTTATTAAGGTACATACCTCTCCATGCTTTGGAAGAAGCTTAAACAACAAATAAGCATACAATGCTTGTACATAGCCTGTCATGCTTTTGCCGTGTTAGCTAGCTAACATAGCATTCGATGCTGGCTAGCATTATAAAGCATATAATAGCATGAAAATCTAGCAGACACAGCAATACATAGCAATAACTAGCATATTTTTGTTGCTGGTACTAGCATGAATTTTAACTTGGGTTATATCCTCAACTGATATGAGTAGATCTTTACAGACATTATTAAAAATTTGATCAGTAGGCTGTCGATATCAATAGAGTTTTATTGATATGAATTGATTTCTATTGATTTTCCTACCTGTATTAATAGAAGCTATGGACATCTGTAACCTATTAATTATATCCTCAATCGATATCAATAAATCTTTACAGACATGACATCAGTAGAAATTCAATCGGTAGGCTATTGATCCCAATTAGTATCTGTAGAAAAAATGATATCTGCAAATTTTGCTCATTTTTTTCCAAGTCTCGGAAAAAAAAAAAAAATTAAAATGTTTAAAAATCTGTATCTTCCGTTTCAAAGCATGTTTTAAACGCAATGAAGTATTCCTCCAAAAAACATTATTTTTCATGCTCCCTCAGGGATCCCCCTTGGGGATGGGGTGGGGGCGGGGAAATCACGTTCAGTATTACAAAATTTATATCTGCGAAGTTTTGATCGAAATTTTAAAATATTATACTTTTTTCATTGACATTTTAATATAAGAAACTGATTTAAAAAATTTCAAGATTCAAAGAAAATTAATTTTGAGGCATATGCAATAGGTTTGCAAAATTGATTACTTTTTATCAAGTCCCAGAAAAAGAAAATGGTTCAGATATTTAAAAATATGTATCTTCCGTTTCAATGCATACAAAATGTCATGCTAAACATCTTTTTAGAGGTTGTGAAGTATTCCTCCAAAGAACATATTTCTTTCATTCCCCCCCTCCTCCAGACGGTATTCCCTATCATCAATTGGAGGGGGAAATGACGCTAGTAACTCAAAATTTACAGTTGACAGAAAAATTATTGAAGCACAAACTTAGATTTCTCATATATATATAGTTTGGTTGCTAATTTTTATCATCGCTCACAGCATAAAAGGAGTGTAAGCCTAGAATCATGACGCGACAAATATTGAACTCGAATATATTACTCGAAAAAAATCTATAACCTTGTTTTAAATTATTACAGATCCATGGTTCAACCATTCGTTTAAAAGGATATTGACTAGTTCTTTTGAAAGATATTCAGACTGAATATTTATACCAAATGGGGGCTACTTCCTCCCAGGGGATGTTCTAACGTGCACATACTTTTTCCTCATAGTTTACAGCTACAGTTATCAGTAATTCCTATCAATTTCACAATCACTTCGAAAAAATAATTCTCATTACGTACATATTTATGCGAAATTTTGTCTTATACAGCCTAGCACACAGTCACACATTTTCTAAAAATGGTCAAATCGTATTAAGGATGGATGGTTGTGTTTTACATCGCACTAGTGCTGCGCAGATGGCCAATTGGCGACGGTCTGGGACGCACCCCTAGAGGTGGTCGGGAGATATGCCATCACAATTTTGATCCTCCACGGAAGGGATGGCTCTCCCGCTTCGGTGACCCCAGAGGTATAATTTTTGATGGGAACATGGAGGGCATTGCGGCCACGACAAATTTTACGTGCCCCAGCCACCATTGATGTACACGACGGTTTTCGGCCGGCTCGAGTACCGAACCCGCAATCTTCCAATTACGAGGCCGGCGCTCTACCGACTGGGCTATTGCGGCTCAGGTATTAAGGACCTCAAAAACATGTAAATCCATTTAAAACTAGAGTTCAAAAACTTTCACGAATTCATCCTTTTTTTCTTAGATATACAGAAGAAAGTATAAATAGTTAAATCGTGCTCGAGACTTATCAAAACATGTGAATCCATCAAAAACGAAGAGTTGGAAATTTTTACTAGTCTTCTTTTGAAGAAAGTAAAAAAAAAAAAAAAAAAAATTAAAAAGTCTTTTGAAACATTGTAAAATTAGTTTGTTATGGTCATCACAAAACTGTTTTCTGTGTATTCCAGTACAAATTGTAAAAGTATTACATATTGAAATGATTTTCCTTCGAAATTGGGGATAGCGATAGTCCTCGGAAAATGGAGACATTTGGTTACCTTATCAATGAATGACTGAAAAATATTTACCCCATAGAGTAAGGTGACCATACGTCCTCGAAATTCGAGGACTGTCCTCGAATTTAGACCTTTTTTATTTTTTGTCCCCAAAAATTCTTTGATCACTGGGGGTACTAAATGTCCCCAAATTTAAATATTTGCAATTATTTCTTTCAAAATCGTCGCCAATTCCGTAGAGGATCAAAATTGTGACGGCATGTTTCCAGATCACCTCTAGGGTTGAATCCCAGACCGTTGCCAATTGCCCATTGCAAAACACTAGTGAGACGGAAAACCCATCCATTCCAATCCAATCAAAATCGCAGTCTAATGCACAAGTACAGCGTCTAGAATATATAGTTAAGACTACTATATTATATAGTAGTCTTATACACAGTGGAGCAAGCGCTTATAATCGAATGCTTAAAATACTGCTAAAGAAATTAAGCTTTCCAGATGGCGCTTCGAACAACTTTTTTTTGCTCAAACCGAAGAGCTGATTGGCTTTTCCTAGTTTCGTCTGCTCAATCACGTCTCGGTTTTGATTTCGTGACACTAACTTCGATTACAGTAATTTTTTTAGTACAATTTTATTTTCCGCTTTCCACACTGTTTATTTTATACGTTGAAGCACAAGTAATTGGATAATCTTGGAAATCAACGAAACTTTGAAATAAAGACCCTCATACTTCATGCCCTTCCGTGGAGGATCAAAATTACGATGGCATGTCTCCGGACTACCTCTAGGGGTTAGTCCCAGACCGTTGCCAATTGCCCATATGCGCAGCACTAGTGCGACGTAAAACCCAACCAACCCTCATACTTCATGAGCAGAGAAAGAATCATGCACTACTAATTACTATATAAATTCTGTCTTGCCCGATTTATGTTACGTGAAAAATAAAATTTATTTAATGAAATTTTCACAAAAATGGCAGCTATATGACTACCACAAATTGCATTGATACATTGATACGAGAGAAAAGGAAATGATTTTCTTGTAGTTATATAATCAGGAATAATCTCTGCATTTCTGGAGTGGGGATTCTGAAGATCAATTAAATGCTCAAAATTAAATGCTGTTATTTTGTATTCTCTCCTATAAACATAATAAAGTGTAAATGGGTTCTATAGACTTGATTATTTTAATAAAGCTGGGATAGTTTAATTTGCATAAACATACCGTATGCTCAGCAATTTTTCATAGAAAAAAGTGTTTCAAAGCATTTTGTAATGTATAAATCGGAGTTCTTTTTATTAATTATGCATAGCATACAGCTATTAGTCTCTTATATCCCCGAAAAAGTCCCCAAATAGAGTTTTTAATGTCCTCGAAATTTATTTGGATTTGGGGACAAACGGTAATTTGTTAAATCAGTGTTTGAAAATATGGTCACCTTATCATAGAGCTTAAGCGCAATGACCTTGAATTTAATAAATACCTTTGTTAAACCAAAGAATATTGCATTAAATTTTTAAAAAATTGAAATTGCGACGTCATAAGAGGCTCCATTTAAAAATTAAAAATATGATTTTTTATTAATATTGGTTAATTTTTTTAGTATACTCTCATACAAAAATTAATTGGTTTATCAAACTATCTTTTATTTAATTTACTTACGATGTAAAACCCACTCAATCTCAACCTGAAAGAATTTCCATGGCGAATCTTATTTCTTTTTTAGCAGATCGTAGTATTTTGAAAAACTAGTATGGCAACGTAGCGCTTGTTTGTTTACAAGTACAAGATCAAGTACAAGATGGATGCTGCTAAGCGTGGTGCTTCTGATTAGGATTAATATTATAATTATCGAGGTAAGTTCATAAATAAAACATTTGTTACATTTTAATATGTTTTCGATTTTGTCATTTTAAAGCCAGAATGAGGAATCGAGGCTGTCTTTTCAGAAATTGATTCATGTGCATTTTTATTAGGGCTAAATTTTGTTGGTAAATTTTTGTTTTCCAGTACATCTAATTTTGGACATAGCTGTAGGAAAACAGTTATAATTAAAATTATTGATATGTTTACCAAATCGTCCTTTAAAAGGTTAACGTTATTCTAAATGCTTGTCTGAATAGATTATATTTAAGTAGCATCGAAATGTGTTTAAAATAGTCAAAATTATTTATTTCATAATAAAAGTTCATGAAATTCATCTTTTCGCTGTACGATATTTATTGTTTGCATTCATTTTCCTACGCCATAATTAAATGCATTACACTATTTCAACTGTAAAGTGTAAAACTGTTATTTCTACCAACTTATTTTTCCAGTGCTTGTATTGGCCTATAATCTAATGGTAGGGGAAGAGGGGGGACATTGGGACACTTTTTATAAAAGCATATTATTTTCCAATTTATAAAAGTTTTAATGCTTTTGTGCATTTTTATTTAAGTATTTGTGTTATTGGTCACCTTTTAAATGTGTAATGAGCATTGTTTAATGTGTTTTACAAACAGAAATAATTAAAACATATCTTATGCAAAAGTGTCCCAATGTTCCCCGTCCAGGGGCAGATTGGGACAACACTGATTTAATGATGGGGCACTTTGGGACAACCATCTTTTTATTTATCTAATTACAATATTGCAAAATATTTTGCTAAAGTAAATGAAAGGCTTTCAAAACAATGAATTTGATACAATAACAAATAATAATGAAGTAGGTAATTATGAAAAAATGAAATTGTTATGAAGCATTACTCCATATTCATATCTTAACACACATCAAAACCCTGCAAGTCTACACAAAACTTTAATATTATGTAGGATCGTATTGATGGCATAGTTAAGTTGAGAACATGATATTAAATAATCTTTCAACAAGAGTTCTTGTAGAACTTTATTAGAACTTTGTAAAAAAAAAAAATTATAGGAGAAAAGAAATAACAGTTACTCTATATAGGATGCTTAATATTAAGGTAATAATAATGATAGAACCAAGTACAGGCAATGTTTTTGTATCTGCTTTTCAAAAATGTGTAAAAATTTTTGTGAAAGGATCAAAATTTTTATAAAACAAGATTTCATTTTAATATTAAAGGTTTTAGTGCTGACTCTGGACTTTGGTAGAGCACAGCTTCCAGTGGCTCTTTTAAAACTTATTTTAGCTTCGTGCGACCCTTTCCAATACTATGTTTTGATACCTTTAAATCACGTGTGGCCAGGGGGTGCCCGCTCATGCACACACATTCAGTATATTTAACAAAAACATATTGAAAACAGAAAAAAAAGATTTGAAGGTTAAAAAAAAATTGTTATTACTAATACTAATCATTCTATGCAATAGAAAGACACTTTCTTAAACATTGTGGTAAAATATATTTAAAAGAATAATTTAAATTGTTCATGGTTCCAAATTTACTTGCACATTTCTTACAAAAATTTGGAAAGTAATTTTTCTTGGTAAACAAAAAAAAAAAAATAATAATAAAATAAAATTAGTATTGTTTTTTCTTCAAGGAAAAGAGGCGATAAAATGATTTTGTTTATTTAAACTCATGGCCTTAACAGAGAGTCAAGTTTTTTTGTCATTTCTTTTTAATGAGCATTTTTTTTAAAACTTACCCATACATGTTGGAGAATGTAATGTTTTGTGGTCCAATTTTTGAATATGAAATAGTTTTTACAATAGTTTGTCTTGAGGTCTGCTCAATTGTATAACCAGGTTCTTGTGGTTAGTCTGCATGGGCATAACTCAAAAGCAGGCATTGGCAGGAAGTCTAAAAATCGTATTCAATTTATATCATAATGATCCGTATACTATGACATGCAAAGAGTTTAAATACATTATTGTTTAAGTACAAAATTTCTAGTTCGTACATATCAACAACATTTTTAAAGTGAACTAAACATAATGAAACTAACATATTCTATTGATACAAAATAATTTTCGTATAAAAGATTGTAAGAAAAGTTAGGTTCGATTAAAAGCATTCATACCAAATTATATTGCGTCCAGTAAAAACGTTTAAAAATTATAATTACTCTCCCTTACCATGAGTTATAGAAAGTATTATTTACGTGGTCGAATTTTCGAAACTAAATATTTGCGATAATTTCAGGTTTTGAAGTTCTCTGAATACAAAAATGATTTTTATAGTAATTGTTGATTTGAATGCATGTCTGGTATCATAATAATTTAGCGGGTAAATTTTTTCCGAATACTCTGGTCTGCGAAATCGTACTTTTCAAATTTTTTATGTACTGCATTGGGTGTCTCTAATGTGTTTTGTAATCTGAAATCAGATATGATAATTTTTTTTCCTATCACGTATGAAATTTTCACAAAGTAAGGATGAAAATCGGAAGAATTCGTCTAGAAGTCGTCAAGGGGCAGCAAAAGGGTCCCAATTTTTGCCGGGATCGACCCCTGGTTCCTCTGTATTACCTAACAGTGGTGCACTGTTAAAGTTTTCAGAATTTTTTTAAAATTTGATTTTTATTTATATTTTACATTCCCTGAATCCCACAGTTTTATTTGTATTAATAAACAACTCTTGTTTAGGATGAAAAGGAAGAAGAAGAGGAGAAAAGTAAACATACCGCCCAGCTGTAGTTTGTCATTTCAAGTTCTGAAGATGGCCCCATTTGGGACGGCAAACTATATCAATTCAAACTTTTTAAGGATTTTAAATAAGGTATATTTAATATAATAATTTTTTAAATCAATCCTTTTTAATTTTTAAACTGTACATTTTTTTATTCTGTTTTAATAAGATAATTATAATCCCAGTGGCAGAAACACTGCGACATAGTCGCGGACACAGAAAAACGGCTTGCGGACAGTTTTTGTCTGACTGAAAAAAAAATTTGTCCGCAACTTTCGGATAACAATTCACTTATAAAAATTTCTGTATCAAAACTAAAACTTTTATTATTTATAATTATTTATATTGTGTTGTGTCAAACATTGCTATAAAATATTTAATTGAATGAGATGAATTGAATGAATACACACACAATTGTTTATACTATATTGTTCTGTAGTAAAATTGTATTTGTGTATTGTTGCACGAGATCACCTCTGATGTCAACCCCCCCCCTCAGCTTCCAGGCTTTTTTAGTGTAAGCCATTTTCTCCCCTGATTACATGCAAATTTTCCAGACAGATTATAAAATTTTAAAAGCCTGCCGCAGATAACTACAAAACTTTCTGCCACTGGGATTATAATTTTTTTCCATGGGGGATTTTTTTTTCTACAGAGGAGTTTTAGAAACTCCAACATTCTAAAAATTCTTAGTTCATGTTTTAATAATGTATATAATATTCGTTTTATATTTATATGTTTATTGTAAGTTAGATAAAAGTGGAATTTTAAACAAGGTTTTTTCAAGTGGGTTTTATTGAAAAAACCCGGGTGGAGGTCGATTCCCCTGACGTGTGATATCTTGACAGAAAAAATGGGTCGTTTCCCCTCACCCTTTTTTCGCAGCCACAAGTCGTTTGCCCTGACACCCCCCCTTTCCTGTGTCCATTGTCCATGTTTATGGCTGACATGTACTGATAAGCATGGGGGGGGGGTGTCCTTCATTCCCTTACAGGTGACATAAATTGTACACACTCTCACACACAGGCGTGCAAAAAGAATAAATAAATAAATAAATGTGTAATTAATTATTTATACGTGTATGTGCTGTACTTTTATTTTTATTTATCTATTTTCATTTTACCCAAAATTCAAGTACTGATTTATCAGGTCATGATATTAGAATATAAATTTATTATTTTTGTATTAACAATATTAATAAGATATTTTGTAAAGATTTTGTAAGGAATACAATGGGAATATTTGATTTTCTTATTTTTAAGTTTTAAAATAAAATTTTTGTTTGTAATAATTTGCGATAAAAATTTGAAAACTGGGTTCAAGAGAAAAAAAAAAAAACTTTCAAATGTGTTACTTTCTTTCTTTTTGTTTTTTAATTATCACTATAAATAATTATTTATAACCAACTGGTGGTGAAAGAAGGGAGAAAGTTTGAATAAATATATGTATATATATAATTTATATTACTATGATCAAACATAAGGAAAGAAGGCTTGAATTAATCAATAAACAGTTACTTATAGAAATATAGCCTTTTACACGGCAGAAGATATTGAAAAAGTTAATGAGTTGTATCTGCTATATTTACTGATGAGTTATGTGTAACAAATATAAACAAACAGAAAAAAAAAAATAATAATTACTAGAAGAAGAATAAGGAGCAGAATCCACCACAGACAAGTGGAGACCTTATTGTAGTTAAAATGAAGATAATAATTACTGTAAATTTAAAAAATAATAACAATAAGCAAGTGAAAATTAAAACTTAACGAGATATCTGAAAAATGTAATTAATTAACATAGTAATTTTATGATCGTAATGTAGAAAAGTTTTTTTTTTTTTTTTTTGTTTAAATGAGATTAGAGACAATTATAGGATATCAACAATTGTGTTAGATAACATTTAATATTATGTTGTTGAAAGACACTCGTTAAAATGAATTTTAATTTGATTAATAATTTAACTATTATCTTAAGCACCTTCATCAATAACTTTACTTTTTAAAAAATACAATTATTGTGATGATAATTTAAACTTGTTATGTATTAATTACAATTATAACCCTCATATTAAAGCTAAAATAGTTATTTAAATCCTTAAATGTTATATAGTAGTGTTAATAATTTGTAATAAAATTGTTACAATATACTTCAATCGAAATAACTTTGCAGTATGAAATGCATAGAATAAAAAATAAAGAAATAATTGAAGTACAGTATTTGTTTTTCTTTCTTTATATATATATAATATAGCCGTAGGGGGCCTCTGCTTCTTCTTCTAGTTACCATTTATTTATTTCTGTTATACTTGTTTCATATTTGTTATTGTATGATCTTATGTATCAGGCTCCTTATAAAGCTCATTAACTTTTCAATATATATTGCTTTATATAAAGTTTCATTTCCATGTATAATTGTTTAATGACTAAAGTATGAGTACTGTGGATTAATTCATATTTCATTTGGATCCTAAATATATATTTTTAAATTTATAGATACTTTTGGCAACTGTTCATTTGTTTCTCTTGCATTCTACAGTTATATTGCATCATAAATAGGCATATATTTTTTATTGATGGGGATGCAGGGTGGGGTATAAAAAATTATTTTGTTTTCATTATTTTACAATGCACTTTTTGTTTACACATCGCCATTTAATACCGTCATTGTTACAGAATCTTTATAAAATTTGAAATTACAAAACAAAATTAGTGGTTTACCACGTTTGCTGTAAATTAATTCCATAATAGCATAATTTACAATCTAGCAGCATGAACACAATAAAATATAAACGCTTATAGGAATGAAATCATAAGCTAAACAAGATTTTAAAACTGTTAACTCCATTCAATTTTCTATACAAAGTGTCACGTGTTTCTTATAGATAAATAGCTCTAATCCCTTTGAGAAGCATGTCTTGAAAAAGAAGTGGAGAGGAAGAGATGGGGAAAGATATGTGGGGGAACTCACCGGCGCAATCGACCTGTAAGGGAAAAACCAAATTTTTCTCACCCCCCTTTAAATCAGGGGAATCGACCAGGCCCCAAAAAACCCACCCAGTTTTTTTCAGGTCTGGCAAAATGAAGCCAAATCTGTCCATAATTCAATAATAATCTTTTTTGGTATTTGATTACTGAAATTGTCATTTTTCGCTGCTGGTTTCCAAATACATAATTCTCTTCTCTCATGCGATTTTAAAAATATTTTTAAGAAGAATTCTTTTAAAACCGCCAATTTTTGTGAAATAGTCGTTTTTAAATCCGAAATTTTCTTAGAATTACTGCTGCACTATAAAAATTGAGGCATAACATATTCGATTATCCCAGTGTTACAGAAAATATTCTTTTTCTTTCTCCAACGGTGAGTACTTCGTCAATAAAGTTCTAAGTTTTCTGTGATTTTCTCTGAAACTTGCATGAATGTGGACTGAAATACCTTAGTAAATTTCCCATGGATAACATTCTTTGTAGGTCGGATTTTTCTCTGATTTTCTCCGAAATTCTTTTGAATACGAACTAAGACACCTTGGAAAGTCTTCCACAGTGGACAGGCTTCTTTCAGTATTTCAGAAATTGTCATAACAAATTGTTGATTATATATAGATAAACTAAGTGATTGTAACAGACAGATAAATAATATGCCACAGAACTTTGTTTATCTGAGGTAATGTGGACCGATGGAACCTCAGATAATCAAAAACTCAGGTTAAATGGACTCTATTGTAAATCGAGGGAAAATATACAGTAACGTTTAAAATGAATGGAAACACAACCAATGAAGTAAAAAAATATATCTATTACACATTTAAATGTAATCAGTTAAAAATGCAATACAATACATGCATACATGAATTATATATAAAAAAAAAAAAAAACAGTACTGTACTCTCAAAGTCGAAGTTTTTTATGCCATTTCTCAAGGGCCACACCTCAACTGGGATATGGCATTTTATAGATTACCTCGGTTAATCAGGTTTTGGATAACCGAGGCTCTGCTGTATGGAAACACAATTTGAAAATTTTTATGAATTAAAAAAAAAAAATTAAAACAGCATTTATGTAATTTTGTATTTGCTGGTTTTTATAGAGCTTATGTATATATGTAATAAGTACAAAACTTATACACATGTACACTTTTATACACATTTCTGTTTGAGAGCTAAGTTTTCCATTCTATTTCTCAGTAATGTAACCCACAGTATGTTCCTTAATTTTTTATTGGAAAAATCATGGAATAATCTATCCAGGCTTTACATTTATGTTTATTGTTTTTGTGACTCCCAATGTAACTTTTTTTTTTCTCTCTCTGCAAACCATACTTTTTATTTGTTTATTTTATTTATCATTTTGTATTTTATATGATACATTTGTTTCATTATTTTGCGTACTATTCAATAACTTTATGATTATTATGCTTCAAGATTCACTTAACTCGCTAATTGAAAAACTTTTATAATTTTTTTTTTTTTTTTTTTTTTTTTTTTTTAGCAACATACAATACAAACTGAAGTTTTGCACACAGGCATTTGGCAATGATAATGAACCTTTTTATACATGCATGTGTATATGTGTGTGTATGTATACATTACACGGCGAATATATCTGTACACTTAAATTCTTTTATATTATCTCGTCTGTGGCCCTTTGTATCCTACTGAACAGAGAGAGTGGCCCTCTGGCCAAAAAGGTTGTGCATCCCTATTGTATACAATTTGCAGTATCAATTTTATGGTAATTTTGTATAACATGTTTATAATGAAAAGAAAGTTTATTAATTTGTAACCTTTTAAGGTATTTTCATAATTATATTTCCTTTACTTAAACTGTGTACGTAATACAAAATTTCTAAGTTTAATCAGAATTATTTGTTAGTTAAACAGACTATTTTAATAGATAATATGAAGTATATTGTATGTATACTTATTTAAATAACATTTTTTAATTTTAAGTTGCTAGACATACTGCAGAATACTGCATCTATACTATTTCAATTTCAAGTAATAATAATATTTAAAGTAATTGAAAGTATATTTTCCACAACTTCTGTCAGATATTCAGCCGGTAACAGGCCGAATATCTATCACTATTTGGCCTTGCCGAATACCGAATAGTTGCCGAATATTCGTCCCATCCCTAGAAAAAACCTGGACAAAAGTGGAAAAAGCCACACGAAACTGGACAAAATAAAATTCACTGAGCTGTACATGTTCAGTGCATAAAATTATTCTTTTAAAACAATAAATTGCATTTTTAACTTTAAATTAGCAATTTTAACAATAGAAATATTTTATTAAAAATTAATTTGATTAATGAAAAGTGTAATTTCATTTTAACCACAGGGGAAAAAAAAATCATGAAGAAAATGCTAATTACATTAATTATGTACAGCTTGTAGATGTAACAAAGTAAATCTATTGTGGTGGACTATTATAATATTATCATACTGAATATTAAAAGGGAAAAAAAAGTTATTTAATGATATATATAAATCTTTAAAAACAAAAGAAATAGATACGGCTACTTAGCCAGAAAAAGATTTAATGCATAATGTTGAGTTTCTTCATTACATAATGTTGACAATTAAAAATGAAGAATAACTTAATCCCCTCCAACACCCCTACCTCGAGACCACCTAGAGACTATTTTCAATATTAAAGTTCTTCACAAACGATGTGATTCCGTGATTGATTAATACATAGACGATTATAATCTTAAAAATAATTTAAGTTGTTTCTTTGTTATTTTGTACTTAACATGAAAATATCTTATTTAACATTTCTATACTAGGTTAAAAAAAAAAAAAAAAAAAATCACAAATGTATATAGAATGTTTTTATCAATTTAATTGGTTGCATTCATTTCCTTTTTTATCGCAGACAGTTATCTGGCATGTGTTTTGTTTCGGATCGAGACAGCTTAGAAAATCGTCTGCTGATAGAATGTTTCTTTTTAAGCAATTATCCGTAGTTTCTCGGTCATTTTTCGATCGACATGGGTCAACATTTTAATTAATATCTCCGCAACTAATTAAAATTTTTAAAATCTGTTTTAACTATCCCCCTGAGCACCCATATGTCAAATTTTATACTTCTGCGTTCAATAGGGGCTGAATGTATAGATGCTCAGGCAGACAGAGAGACAGACAGACATCTTCTTTTATTATTATAGACTGACAAATAATTAATAGTGGACAAAACAGTATTTTATCCGGGATGGTTTTAACCAGGTTTTTTCCACTATGGAAAAAACCGAACAACCATGCCCCCCTCTCTGTTAATGATCTGAGATGAAATTCCCTGCAGAAGTGTTGCGATTTCTAATCTTCCTTCATCCACAGCATAAATGTCAATAACATAGCTGCCAAGTTTTATGGCCCGGGCGTAAAATTTACGCTTTTATGCCTAGATCGCTATTTTTACTCTTTTTCTACTATTTCAACATTTTTTTTTTTTTTTTTTTTTGTGTTTAAGTATTCGATTAGATTTAATTAAAAAAAGTTTTAAAAAAAACTCATCTTAAAAAAAAAAAGTACGATTTTTGCTGCTAAGGCTTAGTAAACAAAGATCGCAATGTATTTGATCGATTGATTGATTCTGAGTTGATGCTTCTACAACTATCGTTGGTCCCCATTTATTGGTTGAAGCGTGCTCCGTTTCAACATCATCGCTTCAGAGGCATGGCGTGTTTTTTCCCTCCTCTCCAGACATGCTCGGTTCACCTCAACCCTTGCTCATCTCGCAGAAACGGAAGCACGGGAAACGTGGGTGATGTTTGTTTTGTTATTATGTTTGTGCTTACAATTGTCACATGCTTTTGAAAATTTTGATGACGTCTGAAAAGAAATCTTATCAACTGTTGTAAGATAGCTATAGAACTGAATTCCGATGTATATGAGCATCTAGTCAGGGTGAAAAGTTTGCGTATTGCATTTATTGTCAATCCAGTTTTACAATTTCTCATGGCGGCAAATACCATACAACCAAACACATTGGAAAGAAAAAAATGTCTATATTATGCAAAATCAGCTATTAGCAAAAAGAATAAAATACATTACTACTTCAAGGAAGATAATGAATTGTATTTTACTATATTCTGAGAAAGTGTTTAAAAAAAAAAAAAAAAAGATTCTTTCCACAGATGTAGTTTTTACATTGTATTTTAATAAATGAAGCTTTTAAATTTATTTTTCCTTTCCTTTTTTTTTCTTTTTTTGAGTTTGTAAATGTAATAACTAATTAAATTGAAAAATAGCTATCTGAAATATTTAAAAATAATTACTGTATCTGATACTTCTAAGAAGTTTGAAAACTATTTTTAAAATAAATATAATGTGAAATTCAGACTAATTGCATCACTGTGTGAATACATTAAATATGTAGGTGTAGTAAATAATTATGAATGATAGCTAAACTTTGCATTATATTACTTTTTATCAAATGTTAATGTATTTAAAAAGTAAATTAGTGATTTTTTTTTTTTTTTTTTTAACCCTTTTTAACGTTCACTACTTAATTTATTTTAAAAATTACTGAACTAATTTTTAAAATGGCTTTTAGACACATAACTGATCATAAATATTTAAAAAATAAAAAATTAGCATTGTTCCTTTTCGAGAAATTTTTGGTTTGAAACATCTGTAAGTAAACATTATTAAATTCAAATAATATTTAATTTAATAAATGAATCACTTTATAAGTAAACATTATCGACAACAAAAACTCGTAAAAGTTGCATAGATCCCAACATTTCAATTTATTCCGGAGTATTTTAACCCTTTGCGGCGCAAGGTAATTCAAATAATTTAAATTACACTGCCACCGGAATTTACCAACATAATTAAAGCAGAAGAAATTTTAAATTTTCACGTTAAAAACAGGGCCTTTTCTGCTATGTTATAAATGTAAATTTTTGCTAAAAAATTTCCGGGATGAGTTTTTGCACTTGAGAATTAAAATTAGGTGTTCCATCAGCGGGAACACTGCGACTGAAAGGGTTAATACTTTTAAATCTTATAAGCCAAAACAGAAAAAAATCCCATTTGCTTTTTTTTTTTTAGGGGGGGGGTGTGCAAATTTTTTTGTTCGTGTGCTGTTTTACTCCTTGGAATTTTCTCAGTTTGGCAGGTATGCAATAATCATTTAAAACTTGTTTTTTTTAGAATCTAGAACATATAAAGAAGTCGAATTGTTCAATATCTTTCGCTTGTTTATTTTTATTTTTTGGTGTGTGTGTGTTTCCCACCCTCTCCCAACAATCGGCAATCAAATGCCACCTGTAATACTTGCAATTTCTAATTTTTCTCTATCTGCAACATAAATGCAGAAATGTCTTTTTAAACTTACCTAATTAGATTCCAGAGCTTATAAAGAAGTAGAATTATTCAATATCACTCACTCATATAATATTTTATTCCCTCTCGGAAGAAAGTTCTGATAGGTGATTATGTTTTCACTGATGTTTAATATTTCTACAATTCTTTTTCTAATTTATAAAGTAGATTATAGTCACCTAAACGAACATCAAAATGTCAGCGAATTATAGCATATGATTCATTTATTTGTTTCAGAGGAGGAATGAATCGATTGTCTCATGATTACTTTCATTTTCATATTTTTCTTGTGAGGAAGATGTGAAAATTTCTTCTTCATCTTCTGTCATCTCGTTTCCATCCAGTTCTTTAAATTGCACGAGCTCTGCCTGAGTGAATTTCAGCTGTCTGAAATCACCTATCCCGAAGTCTTCAAAATACCAAATTTCACTGTGCTCAAAATCATTAATTACTTTTTCATTATCCCATATTTCACATTCGATATTTTCCAATTTTGCTTTTTTCAACAACAATAAACAATTTTTAATTACTTTTAGAAAAGGAAATCTTGTATTTTTCGATTCAGAACACATTTTTTAATAAGGAAGACTGTTCAAACTTTATTCGAATAACCGAGGACGGTATGTGAAAAATATTTGTTTAAATGGCGAAATTTAACATTGTTCCTGTGAGACTGATTTTGGTTCTAACGAATTTTATTCGAATAAGCGGCGTATTCAATTATTCATTACCCAATTAAGTGGGTATGACTGTATATGTATGTATATACTAGCAGGCTTTGCCCGCTTCGCGGATCAGTATATTTAAATGATTTCTTTTTAATTGAATAATTGAAACTTTTCAATAAATATATTTCAATTGCCGACTATTTTCATCACAGCTTTATTATGGGACCTCCTTGGCGATATTAAATATTTTTTGAACTTCTCGAATCTGTACAACAAAACTCATTAAAACGAATATTCTCTAATACAGTCCAATAGTAAAGTTAATTCTTCGAATATTCTGGAAATAGTCGAAGGTGTTACTCATGCAGCAAAAGTCACTATTCGATGAATGTTCTGGAACAGTCTAAAAAGCAGTCACTTGTCCCACAGGAGTAAAGACAATAACATCAAATACTCCAGAGCAGAAATCTTTGCTAGCTGACAAAAAATATTTGTCCACTCATCAAGTTTGTCACCAAGGCTGACCCCACTGAAAGTGAATGAACTGCCCTTTTATTTTCACTTTGCCTGTAAAACTACTTTCATTGCAACAGTACAACTGATGCAGAGCAAAGAATTAATCCCTTATAACAATATGCTATGAGCACTATTTCTGCCTCATTTTAGACAACTAATGTTTTTATGGTTATATATATTTCCCATTAAATCTATTTTTATTTATTTATTTAAATATTAATTTGAATTTATCAAATATTTCTGCCCGACGGCATACAAGTGGAATCACACATATCAGTTCGTTTATTTGTATGATAAATTAGCGTAGTGATTGGTATATGAAAAATAAATAAATAAATAAACATTATCGTGCTACACAACTTTATTAAATTTCTCCCTTGGCGGCTTTTGAATTTTTGGCGCCATATTAGCAATGGATATATGTATATATATTTTTAAAATAATTTCTTGTATAAAAGGAGGAGCCCTATTTTGCTGATACTTTTATCGGACACCTTTTCGTTAATTTATAAGAATTCTTCATATTCTGTTTATATTTTTAATAGTTTTTAGACTTGCTGAAATAAATTTTCCATTTTTAAAACTGCATTTTTTTTTCTATAAAATTATCTACTGAGATAAAAATAGATCATTTGTGTGGCTACTATTTCAGTTTATAATTTTTGTCTTTTTGTAATATTTTATAATTTATTTATATTTTTGATGCTTTACTTAGATTAAAATGGCTGTTGCTAAATTAAACTTCTTGGCGAAAAACATTCGGTATATTTCAACGCCAAAATTAAAAAAAATAGTAGGATCTATAAGTAAAACTGATAAAATAAATTTATAATTCATAGAGTTTATTGTAGTAAAGAAACACTATGCAGTCGAATGTGACATCATGGACAGTTTTTTTTTTTTTTTTTTTTTTAAATAACAACTTGACAATAAAAATAGTAGTTAAAAAAAAAATGTTTTAGAACGACATGTAATATTATCATAAAGTATATTAGCACTTTATCAATGTGCATAAAATTTTCAAATTGATAATGACGTCAACTTTTCAAAGATGCATAATTTAATATTTTATAATTTTTTATATTATAATTTTGGTTCAACAGAAGTTCACCACCTATCTTCTAAAAATCCACAGATGGTTTTAACATCAGGAACAAAACTCTGATTCATTTCAAGGTTTAAGAAAAGTTGCTAGATTATATTCATCCTGTATTTCCCTTTGATACAGTTTATTACGCCCATATCTAAAGGTTGAATTTTTCATGTAGCATTTGATGAAAATGACATTATGTAATGTTTTTAAGCTGAATGCTTGTGTTTATGGGCAGCACAGTTATCAAACTAATCATTGTACAAGCTAGCAAAATGCACATGCTCTAAAGTAGTAGAAACAAGTATTTCTGAATGATGAGAGAGGAACAGACAGAAATACATATCCAATTGTGCATTTATTCAAAGAAAATACATAGGAAAAGTGAAGCTTTAGTTTTAACTTTAAAAGTTTGTTTAAACTTATTCAAATGGAAAAACTTCGCAATATCCGATACTAATGTTTTCAGTTGTTTACTGTAACCAGTCTCAGACTTTATTAACCCTTTAAGGTTCACTACTTAATTTATTTTAAAAATTACTAAACTAATTTTAAAAATGGCTTTTAGCCACATAGCTGATCATAAATATTTAAAAAATAAAAAATTAGCATTGTTCCTTTTCGAGGAATGTTCTGTTTGAAACATCTGTAAGTAAACCTTATTAAATTCAAATAATAGGTATTTAATTTAATAAATAAATCACTTTATAAGTAAACATTACCGGCAACATCAACTTGTAAAAGTTGCATAGATCCCAACATTTCAATATATTCCGGAGTATTTTAACCCTTTGCGGGGGTTAAAATACTCCCTCATTTAAATTACACTGCCACCGGAATTTACAAACATAATTATAATACAAGAAATTTTAAATGTTCGTGTTGAAAAAAGGGCATTTTCTGCTTTGTTATAAATGTAAATTTTTGCTAAAAAATTTCTGGGATGAGTTTTTGCTCTTGAGAATTAAAATTAGGTGTTCCATCAGCGGGAACACTGCGACTCAAAGGGTTAAAGCATAGTAGATTCAAAGGGAGCAATAAAAGTTTGTACTAATCTATACTTTGTTACAACCAATTTTGTTTTAAGTGGACTTTTTTTAAAAATTATTTATGTATTTTGGGAGGGGGGGGGGACTGTTTGTTTTAAACTGTGTCAACACTGTTTAAAGAATGTTGTTTAATGACTAAAGCTTTGGATATAAAGCACTTAATTTACAAACTGTAAATTTCAAATATACTTTTTCAGTCAGTTTTCCTTTTTATATACAGTGGGTAATCAAATTATTAGATTTTTTTTTTTTTGACATTTTTTTAAATACTAGATTCATACATATATATATTTCTTGTTTCATTTTCATTCCAGGTCAAATGAGAGAATATCTACTGAAAAGAGGGAAAGACATGTGTGGAAGTGAGGCTGAAATAAAAAATTACAATCGATATGTGTACCTCGTAATAAATATGTTTAAAGTGTGTTTTTGACTTTTCCTTAATAAATGGGAAAAAAAAGAAATCATAATAAATCTTTTTTAAATAATTTGCTTTGTCCTTTTCTGTCCTTACCCATTTTGGGTACTTACCTTGGTATTTATTTTTCAGTGAGTTCTATTCATATATAAAGTATCTATGATTAGTATATAGTATGATATTATGTATATATATATATAGAGTTTTAAGGTAAATTTAAGAAAAAAATTGAAAGTTTTTACAGAATTTTTATTTTATAAAGGCTAAAAAAAATGTATATTAATCTGAAAATAATAATGCAGTATTATATCATACATTTTTCGCAAATTACTTGATTTAAATAACAGTACTTTTTGAATAATATATTTGAAGATCTTTATAAAGTCATTTTATTTAAATTAATAAGAACTTTCTTTTTTTAAATGAGAAAGAGCTGGTAATAATCACAAAAATTAAGATGCAATACTGGGGCGGATTGATACTAATTTAAATATCTTAAAACTTATGGCAATACTTGCAACTCATTTCTAAAATAACATTCAGGAAAGAAACATTTTGGTTAAAACTTAAAATAGTTATAATTATTTTTAAAAGGAATATAAATTATATTAAAAAAAAAAAAAAAAAAAAACCAAATGTTCAAAACTAACTAAATTTAAAATATTTTTTACTGTACCATTGTACAACACTTATTTTTTAAAGTTTTTTGAAAAGTAATTCAAAGAATCCTTAAGGCTGCTCTCAAATAAAAACTCACAATTTTTTGAGATGATATAAAGGCTGTTTTCAATGATTGAAAAAAGAAAAAAATGTAGATATCATTTTTAAACAGTAGAAAATAGAATAATGTTTGATGTTTTTAGAAATTTTTTATTTTAATTATCTTCTAGTATAGCTCCGTACCATTTTAATTTGTAAACTCTTAATAATTGAGATATTATTTTTGTAGTAATAAAGAAATATATATGCAGTGGAGAGTCAAATATCTGCACAGCTCAGGACCAGATGTTGTGCATTTGGCGGATTTTGGAGCCCATAAAAAATCATTTTCAGTTTGAATAATAAAACCAGAATATTAATCAAATTAAACATATACAAGTGAATAATAACACAATTTCTCTTGTATATTAAATTATTAGGTATATAAGAATAACACTGAACATTAAATATATATATAAAGAAAACAATAAATGAAAAATGAAAAAATATTCGTCAAATTTAGACAAAATCTGTTCACATGCAGTTTGTTTTAAATACACTTTAACATGCACACATACATCGAGATTTTTTTTTTTTTTTTTTTTTTTTGTCTATTGTAAATAGTTATCAATTCTTATTTTGTAACTCAAATTTATTTTTCAAAGTATTTAACTGAATTCTTCTGTAAACTATGTATTTATCAAATAGCATTTTAAAAAATTAATTTATTGTTTTCCTCATTGATAATGATCATCATAATAATCATAATTTTCTTTGGATTAATTTAATATATTGTTGATAATTTCTTTATATGAAACTTGGTTCTTGCAGTTTTTCATATTTTTATTATTGTAATCATAAAATGCAAGCACAAAGTCTGCATTCAGGATCCTTTACAAAAATTCTGCTTTGCAGTTTTGTAACTTAAATTTCATTGTTTGTATCTGAAAAGCTATGCAAATTTCAGACTTTGACGGATTTTAGATCGGCAGATTTCTGGCTCTCTCTGTCTATATATATATTTTCTTTCTTTTTCTTTTTTTCTTTAAGTACGTCAAAGTTCGCAATTTAGTTGATGATTTTCATCCCTTTTTTGTGATGTGAAAGTTTACAAATTAGAGTTTTGAGAAGTATTGTATTTAGAGAAAAAATTTAAACTTATTTCCCGTTTTAGGCATTTCAATGCAGAATTGCCACGCTACCTGGAAATCCTGGAACAGTCAGGGAATTTGAAAATTGACCATGAAAGTCAGGGAAAAGTCAAGGAATTTTAATATTTTAGCCAGAATCTGGAAAAGTCAGGGAATTTCATACAATGATTGCCAAAAAAAATTAAATTTTCCTCCAATGTAGAGTCATTTTTCTTGTTTTTTTCTTAGCTTTTGCCATTTTTTAAAAATAAGACGTCTTAGAAAGACCCCCGCATGGAGGGCAATCTGTCCTTAGGTCAAAGTAATATGTAACTTTTGTGTTTTCAAGTTTTACCATAATTATTTTGCCCTCAATGCAACCAATGCACAATATGTGGCTAGACTGGAATTTTCTTAGAACACATCTGGAAAACCTGGAAAAGTCAGGGAATTTCATTCTCCTATTTGAGTGGTAACCCTGTCAATGGTAATGTCAGAAAAAGTCATACATTTTCATCAAAAATTAGTTCTGTGAATCTGTTGAAAATTGTGCATTATTTACCACAATGTTATCCATTTAAGAACAGCTTTAAAAATGCTTCTCACCATTTCCCACCAATTTCAGAATACCGTGTTAATGAGTGGGTAAGGTAACTAATCTTCCATTTTAACATCCTTGTAGCATAAAATTTACTTATAGTAATATTAGCATAAAAATTGAATGGTTAACTGTTCACTAATCAAAATAAGAATTCATTTGTAGCACAACATTCTAAGAAATCACTATTAGAAGCTTTGCAGGTGCCATCTATATGAAATAAACAGAGTTAATTATTTGCATTCCATTATAAGTACCATTCCTTGCATCCCTTTTTATTTTTTGAATATATATATATTTAGATAAAAATTGATTACTGATTTAACTTTCAAAAATACCCAGTTTTGTGGTATTCACACAGGCCTTAGGTAAATACCCTAAATTTGGCTAGTATAAATAAAATTAAAAGCAACTGCTGGTTGAAAAATAATGTTATAATAACAAAAAGTAACAGATGGTAGGAAAGTCCTGCTATAATAGCAAAAATTAAAAGCAACTGATGGTAGAAAAGTAATGCTAGAATAGCAATAAAAAAGCATCTATTGGATGTGAATTACTGCTAGAATAGCCGAAAGTGCATGCAAGTGGTGGTCTAGATTGCTGCTAGGCCAGCAACTTATTCAAGCAACACAAATTGGATTATGTATGCTGGACAAGCAATAAAAGTAAGCCAATACACACCATGATATGCTGGTAATTCTGGTGGAACCAGCAAATATTAATGCTAGTTTTTATGCTATTTTACTTGCTGGGATACAGCATTTAATGCTAGTCCAGCAAACAAATACCAGAATGAAAAGCTGGATTATGTATGCTGGAGAAGCTATAAAAGTGGGCCAGAACACACCATGACAAGCTGGTAATTCTGGTAGAACCAGCAAATATTAATGCTAGTTTTATGCTATTTTACTTGCTGGGATACAGCATTTAATGCTAGTCCAGCAAACAAATACCAGCATGAAAAGCTGGATTATGTATGCTGGACAAGCAATAAAAGTGGGCCAAAACACACCATGACAAGCTGGTAATTCTGGTAGAACCAGCAAATATTAATGCTAGTTTTATGCTATTTTACTTGCTGGGATACAGCGTCTAATGCTAGTCCACCAAACAAATACTAGCATGAAAAGCTGGATTATGCTGGGCAAGCAATAAAAGTGGGCCAAAACACACCATGGCAAGCTGGTAATACTGGTAGAACCAGCAAATATTAATGCTAGTTTTATGCTATTTTACTTGCTGGGATACAGCATCTAATGCTGGTCCACCAAACTAATACCAGCATGAAAAGCTGGATTTTGTATGCTGGACAAGCAATAAAAGTGTGCCAAAACACACCATGACAAGCTGGTAATTCTGGTGTAACCAGCAAATATTAATGCTAGTTTTATGCTATTTTACTTGCTGGGATACAGCATTTAATGCTAGTCTAGCAAAGAAAAAAAGCATCTGTTGGTTGTGAATTTCTGCTAGAATAGCAAAAAGTGCAAGCAAGTAGTGGTCGTGATGGCTGCTAGACCAGCAAAATATTCAAGCTACACAAGCTGGAATATATATGCTGGACAAGCATAAAAAGTGTGCCAAAACACCACATGACTTGCTGGTAGTTCTGGTGGAACTAGCAAACATTTATGGTAGTTTTATGCTATTTTACTAGCTGGGATGAAGCATGTAGTGCTTGCCTAGCAAACAAATACCAGCATGAATTTCGACTTGGGTGGTATCCCATTTTTCTGACAAATACATCCCTGCTTACTTCCAAATCAGATTGCTTCTCCTGCCTGACTTTTTTGGTACTCCCTCGATTTCACAATAACAGTATATGCTTTAGGGCCTTAGAAGCCGATTCCTAAAAATTGCAATGGAATGTCTAGGATATCTTTCAACTAAAAAACAAAGAACTAGTTCACTGTTTTTGTGTTTGAATGTAAGAATTTCAAAAATTCCTAAAAAATTGAGGTTTAATTTATAAACTTTATTTTTGCTTACAATATCTGTGTTTGAATAATATTTTTTCATGCATTTTTTTACTATGTCAGCTAGTTCTGGAGGGGGCTTCAGCCCCCTAAGCCCCCTCCGTGGGTGCGCCACTGCGACTTAAGAATCTGTCGTAGTCAGCCGTTTGGATCAGCAGAAAAATCCGCTCAATGGGTTCGTTATCGATCTTTCAAGCTATAGAAATTTAAATAATGGGATCAATTAGCCTTTTGCGGCAAACGTCAACTAGTAAATTAAAATGATTTAATAAATCCACACCTATAATTCCATGTGAAACGCATTAAAAATTATACCTATGGGGGTCACCGAAGCGGGAGAGACATTCCTTCCGTGGAGGATCAAAATTGTGATGGCATGTCTCCGGACCACCTCTAGGGGTGTGTCCCAGACCGTCGCCAATTGCCCATCTCCCCAGCACTAGTGCGCCGTAAAATCCAACCATCCATGTGAAACGTCAGCAACAATGAATGGACAGAAAAACTGCCTTCTTAAATTTAAATTAAGTGACAACAGCATACTACCTTATGTAGCGATGTGAAAGGTATTAGCTGCATATAAAAAGTTTACGTTTTGTGCCATTGAAGTTCTTAGGACAAGGAATAACAGAGACATCTGCCCCTGCATCGACAAAAAACTTCTAGTGCAGAATTTCTCGGCCACATAAATATGTGAAATACCGCGATTAATCAGGGTGGCCACTTGAGACCGCGAAGCTACGGCGTTGAGCTTTTACGTGCTTTGGAGCCGAATCTGTGATGATAAAAACATAATCCGTTGTGTTTTTTGGACCAGTAGTTCCGGGAAGTGCTTCGAGAACGATTATGTAAATAAGAAGATTTGAGAGGGTTCCTACCTAACGTTGACAGCTCAGCAACTTATTGCGCTAGGTCAACTATTTGTTGCTGTAAGGAAGCAATGGAGGGCCCTGGCTTACAGCCTGGACATGAAAATTTGTGGGTGCGGCAAGCTCGTGAATTTTATCTGCTAATTTCGCTAACTGTTCAAGGGGTCTGGAGCTTACGTCCAAAATTGCTTAAGTTTGACTGGGTAGACGATTAAGCCAAAGAGATCGGAAGGCCGAATCCCTGAAATTACCAGTGGCAAAGTCTTGCATTTTACCTAACAGCTGAGATGGATGCATCGCATATCACCTAGTTGCGTGTCTTGTAGCAACTGTTGTAGACGGACTGATTCTGATTCAGCAAAAAGAGATGTGAGGAGTTGTTTGAGAGCATCGTACTTTCCAGTGTCTGGAAGATTTAAAACAAGGTCTCGCACAGACTGGAGGATGTTTGTATCACAAGCTGATATTGTGGTAAAATTGGTTTCATCATTAGTGATGTGACCTAGAGTCCTGCGCGGGTCGAGTAAACTCGATTTAAATAGTCGTTGATTACATTTAGAGATCGATTGATGAATAGGTAGCTTTTCCTGTCATTCCATTTTTTCATAAATTTCAATATCGCAGTATGGAACAAAATTTCGCTTTAATATACACAATGAAAATTATTTTAAACTTTTAAGAGTAAAATTAGAGGTAGGAGCATTGTTGACCCTCCCAGGAGTGATAAATTTTTAATATCAGTATCTTTCAAAAGAACTCGTCTATAACTTTAAAAAGAATGTCATAGATCTGTGATTAATTTGAAATAAAATTATCGATTTTGTTGTTCATTAAAATAAAAAAGAAAAGCCTTAGAAGAGCATTGGGGGGGGGGGGGGGGAAGGAGTTGAAGAAGGATTTCGCCAGATGTCATTTGTATAGAGCACAAAAAGGACTTTTTTCCGATATTAAATATTACACTTCTCTGGCATAAAATTCACCTAAATTCCTCCTGGAAAGTAGTTTTAATGAAAAATAATTTTAATAAGTCAATTAAATAATAAATTTAATAAGTAGTAATTTTAATAAATAATAATTTTAACAAATAAATTGTACTGCGTGAATTTGTATAGGAAAATACAGTAGAACCTCGATTATCCGAAGTAATTGGGAGCGAACTTACTTCGGATAATCGAAATTTTCGGATAATCGAGAATTCATCAATAATCATCTAAAATATTTATCAGCACACGTAGTTTGGAAAGGATGGCTTGCATACAAAAGGAATGTGGAAAAAAAAAAAAAAAAAACTTTAAAAATACATGTTTGTTAAGAGAAAATTTTGGATGATAGTAAAAAGTGAAAAAAAAAAAGTGAAGAAGCAACCGACTTCGGTTAACGGAGAGTTTCGGTTAATCGAGGTGAGTTTCGGTTAATCGAGGTTCGGATAATCGAGGTTCTACTGTATACCAAAAATTTTTTGTGAAAGCCAAAACATGCTAGTTTTGTATAGGGCTATGAAATAATTCAAATTTTGTAATTCTTCATATTCAATCCACTGAAATTTTTCTGATTTATCTTGTACTTTTATTTATTTTATTTTTTTCTAGTCTATATCTTATAATGTTACTGAAATTATATCTGTAACAAATGATTTACTGAAATCTGGGAGTAAGATTTAATTTTTCAATGATTTCTTTAAAATGTAATATGTTACTCATCGGCAATCGAATAAATGGATTTAAAAAAAAAAAAAATAAAAATAAAGTTATTGAAATGCCGCCTTTTTTTTTTTTTTCCTCTGAAGTATCAATAAAATATACTTTTAATATACCGAATGTCAAAAACTATTGATTTTTTGAAAAGTTATAAGTTTAACTGTATGAAAGAAAGAAAATTATACCGATATTTTAATTTCGAAGTTTCACTTTTTTCAAATATATATCGCAGGTTTCTTGATATACTGTGAAATACTGAAAAAAAACTTATATATTTGCAGTTTTTCGAGATTATTTAGTTTTGTAAGACTTTCTAAGTTTATTTCTTATTTAAGAATTAATAAATCAAATTATATTCGATAAATTGTCGACTTAAAGCACTGACTGATAAATCTTATAAAGCAAAATTAAAAATATATATACTGACTACTAAAAAATATTCGGATACATTTGAATTTAGTCGTTTAATCAGATATCTAAGATATGTGTGGTGGATTCTTTTGCACTTTCAAGGGCGTAAAGAACATGCTATAACTTCCTATATTTCAGTGTATATTTTATGCTGAAAACAAACAAAAATTGGCCGGTAACAAATTAAAGAAAAAAAAATGTTTGCACAGGTGCCAACTTCTACTGTTTTTTAACACCACTTTTTTTTTTTTTTTTTTTTTTTCTAAAAATTTCATCATGTTTAATCACAGAAAACTGCTAAAACACTTAAAAATTCGCTGTAGCAAAAAGAAAAAAAAAAAAAAAAAAAAAAGTACAAGTTGACAGCTTTATGTGTGGTATCGGTATCACCCTGTACAAAATAATGCTTTAGCTGTGTTGTAGCTGTTATAATTATCTTTATCTTAAAAAAAAAAAAAAAGATTTTTTCTTCTTCTTCTTCTTCTTTACAGATTGCAGGACTTTTAAATGAATGCAATATCAGTTTTGTAAAACTTGACACGCTACAATAGCATAGGCGCCAAGTCTCCCTTATTTTCAACAGAGACTTCATACCGGAAATTTTTTATAAATGTTTTTAATTTATTTAATTTTATTTATTCGTCGAAAATAGATGTAACAGAATCCTTTTTTAAAACACTGGTGATAAATCTGATTTAAAAATTAGCAATGTTGGCAGCTGAGCATGGAGACAACATATGCAAGCAACATGCGCAAGTATTAACAACTTTTCTTTTGCATAATTTATTAGCCAAACAAATGATTAAAGTTACTCCTATAAAATACCAAGCAAGTGCTGGGAAAATTCAGAAAGATGTGAATAGAATGAAATGAATATCAACGACTCTCAAAAACATACTAATTGAATAATGGGGTTTTATCCAAATTTTTATTTTGAATTAACTTACACAATAATACCATTAACTGATTAAAAAAAAAAAAAAAAAAAAAAAGGATAAAACTACTCATCGATTTGTATCTTTTTGAGAGAGCACACTCATTCTATTAACGATATATTTCTAAATTTTCACAATATTTACTTGAGTTTTTCATAAGAATAACTGCAGAAGTTTGCACTTTAAAAACACGTTAATAATAATCACAATATTAGTTGTTATCCAGTTAGTATTTTTCAAGTTTAAAAATAAAAATAAAATTCCATTTAAAAAGTTAAATAAATAAATTTAAACGTGATTTAAATTGAAATTTCACTCTCGCACATATCCATTTTCCTTAAATACAAATAAACTGAAAGTGCAATAAAGCCGAAATATTTTCAAAAAATGAAGCTTAAAAGATCGTCTGACTTTTTATATGAATATTTTTCGCTTACGTAGTAAATATACGTCGCTTCAAGTGCATCTCTTCTTGGGTGGTTTAATAATATAGCTTTATTTGATTTATGAAAGGCATTATTCACCCAACAAACAATATTTTTAACGAACAGCTGCAGGAAATTAAATTTTCTTTCCCTTGTATCGGAAATCTAGTAAAAATTGTGCTAGGAACAAGAACATAAGTTTGATAAATGAACTTCATTTTGTACTTGTCAAATATCAATGACTGTTTTGGTGATGATTTTCTTTCGCTTTAAGGGGAGAAAAAAGGCGTCATTTACATTATTAGCTCAATCAAATGCTTCTAACTCTTGGTATTTTTATTTTATTTGCTACACACTCGAAAGAAATTGTATAATTCTTTCCATAGAAATGCTTCTTTCAGGAAAACAGTTCAGTTAAAAAAAAAAAAAAAAAAAAAAAACTTTCGCTTTTCCTTAAATAAGCACCTATGAGTAAATAGTAGACTGTACCGGATTTAAACAACAAACATGATGCCAATAAAGAGCTTAATTCAACAAGTTAAAATATCGGTTAAAAAAAAAAAAAAAAACCCTCTGGCTTTGTAATGGAAATATTTACCATGGAGAAAAAAAAAAAAAAAAAAAAAAAGGAGAGAGATAATAAAAGAATATTTTCGGAAATATTTCAATATTGTGATAGTTTAGAAATATTTTCTAGAAAGCATAACACAAGAGAAAAATACTTTAGGAAAGTATGTATATAAAGTATGTATATGTATACACAGTCGGCTGCAAAATTATTCGAGCACTAGCAATAATCCTTGCCAAAAAAAAAAAAAGTACACTTAATACAGCTTTGTTAAATAAATCCTTGTCGAGTCATGTTCTTAATCAGTCTAAGAACATGATTCGACAAGGATTTACTTAGCAAAACAGTCTTAAGTGTACTTTTTAAATATAGGAATTATTGGCTAGTGCTCGAATAATTTTGCAGCCGACTGTATATATATTACGAAAATCTTTTCAAAACTTGCACAGGATGAAATGATATATCACATAAAATACAGAAAGAAATGTTTTTAGTGCTAGATGCCTATTTCAGTCGGCACACCAAGGCACACCTTTGACATGAGTCCCCCCAAAGGCACACCTCCCCCTCATTGGGAAAAAGAGAAAAAACGTTGTTTTGCGGCTATAAGACAGTTTGGACTTCCAACGTTATTTGTTACAGTATCTGCAGCTGAAACACATTGGTTTGATTTAATGAAAACTTTATCATGGAATTTAGATCGTCACGAATTAACTAAAGAAGAATTTGTCGATATTAACAGGTTTAGCAGTAGGCCTCTGGCACTAAATTAAAATCTGTCAATGTCAGATTTTCATGTTTTAAATAATGAAATAATGTCGTGTCTGTATATATATATATATTTTAATGAAATAATATGCTAAAAATCAGTATTTTTTTTTTTTTTTTAATAAAAAAACAGTGTAATAATAATAATGAGAATCCTTATGATGAAAGCATACAACATCAATACGTCTTCGTGGGTTTTGATTGAATATTGTATGCAAATAAGTATAATTTCTGTTGCACTGTATGCATTTGCCAAAAATTTATAGTACACAAAGACCTATTACACCAAATAAGACATTACAAATAAAATACATAAGAAAAATGAAACAAAACTTTTATGAAGAATTTTAACGAATACCCGATAAGTAAATTAACACCTAATATGATTTTACAAATCATTTCAGTCACCTTAAGAGGATAAATGTTTTTTTCTCAAATTCACGTTAAGCACACCTTTCGAATAATACCACTTTCGATATTCTTCTCCTATAATTAATTAGCTAAACACGTACCACAAATTTCACGTGTGCGTATTAATATGTACACTGTGTAAAAAAAGTAGAAGGGCACTAGATATTTTTAGAAATAAAGTGTATTCTTTATTTTTAATGAAATTATTTTTATTTGTAATATTCTGCGGATCATTTAACAAGAAAATATCAGTATCATTACCATGATTTTTAAGACAATAAAAATAGATTCTACTTCTTTTAAATCTGTAAATAAAAAACATTAGAAGGGCAGTAATACAAAATATAAAATACAAGCAATATTAGTGAGGAATACTCTTCCCATTGGCTTTTATGACTTCGAATATTCTATTTGGTAGTAAATCACACAAAAATTGGATTCCTGTTTGGCAGAAATTAACCTATGAGCTGTTCTAAGCTACTCGAAGCTCATTAAGGAATTTAAACCACGGAGTAGAAAGAATATTAGGGGAAAGTCCAATGGTGCCCAGCCTCTGAAAGTGGAAGACGATATTTTTGTAAATATTGAGGGCGCTGTAGTCTACTTTCTCCTAGGGACCCTATATAGAGAGAGACTGGACATTGACCGAAAGTCGGCCATCTTAGTGCCAATTCGGAGCGATCCCCGTAGATCGTAATGCTTTTTTCTTCGCGATTGACGCTTTACTATACAACATAAATGAAAAGAAATTGTGCTAAATTTGTGCAGAAAGTAATGCAGAATATAAATATGTAATTTTTTTCGTCTTAGAGAAAAAGAATTTGAAGAAAAACGAATTTTGTTTTAACCTTCGACATGGTTACTTTTTCAATTCCTATGGGAAAACAGAGGAATTTTTTGTTGTATATTTCTATATTAAGCAAAATACGTTGATTGTGAAAGCAATTCTACCTTAGTGAAAGTAATTCTACCTTATTTTTTCTGAGGACATACATTCTATATATAAAAAGTTAGAAAATTTTTAACAAAAGTATGGTAATCTTAGTTTTTGTCAAGTAATTCATGAATAAATGTAAAACTACGGCAGAAGAACAAAAATTATTTTTTATTATTTTATAAAAATATTTACGTAATATTTTTACAATCTAAAAATACGTATTTTATTTATTTCAGTTACGCGTTATTAATAATAATGACTTAGTTAAACATTAAAAATAAAAATTTTATTAATAATAATTTGTAAAAATCTTAACTAAAATCTTTAGAAATTAAAAAATGTTTTTATTTATTTTATTTACATTTGCTTATTTCATTTATTTTTTATTTTTTTATTTTTTTTTTAAATATTATGTAAATAAAAATAATTACTTATTTAAATATTATTTATAAAATTTATTATGGCAATTATTATTTAAAAGAAATTTATATTTCAAACGTTAGCAAATAACATACACCTAATTTTCTTTATTTTTAACAATTTATTTTAAGAAATCTGATACATTTTGCGTACTAGCAAAAAACAAAATATATATATATATATATTTGTGTATAGTTATTTTAAATATGTATTTTAAAATATATCAGAAAAATACATTGAGATATAACGTATTAAATATATTGCGCAACGGAACTTAAAAACTAATAGCTAGCAAATAAATAATGTAATTATCTCATATATGTTAGGAAATAAATACGTAAAACAGCATGTAACAAGAGAATTCAATGTATTTAAAGCATGATATAAAATAAATAATTATGCATTTTTATCTTTTAAAAGTATTCCAAAATTAAAGCAATTTATCTCCCAACAAAGTAAAAATGTAATAAATAAGTTCTTTTTCGATAATGACGTAAAATAATCAAAATTTCTTCTCAGCGTAATGATAAGCAATGGAGCAACTGGCACTAAAATGGAGAATTTCGTCAAAAAGCCGGCGCGCCAATGTCCAGTCTCTCTCTATAGAGGGTCCCTACTTTCTCCCGGTTTTCCTTGACAGGAATTTTCGGTTTTCGACTGCTTTTGCTGCAAAATACACTATTATTATTACTAAAAGATTCTGTTAATCCGTGATTTAAACATTTTCCCACTAGCATATACTTGACGAGCAAACGTTAGTCAGATGTCTTCATTTCCCAATAGAACAAATAAATGAGCCCAATTTCATAAAAATTTGAGGTGGTCAGGTTAAAAATGTTTTTTTTTTTTTTTTTTTTTTTTGTGTGTTGATTTGACATGGAATGACTCGTGTACTCTTATTAAAAATATAAAATCGATGCATTTAAAATGCAGTGCCATCAACTACTTGATTGAGCCAACAGAAAAAGCTCAGTACAGGGCACAAATCAGCACTGCCAACAAAAACATAGTCTTTAAGAGGGGACAATACCTAATCCCACGAACAGCCGTGGCCAATGTTATTCTATGGGAAAATTTGTTGCGATAATTACACATTACCTAATGCATATTTTTTAATTGTGTTTTCGCAATCAGAAAATTCATAACTGTTAAATAAGTACTCATTTTTGAAAAATTCATTTTTTTTTTATTTTTACATTTTAATTTTGAGTTCAAAAATGCGATTTTTCAAAAAATGCATTTTCCTCGTTTTCTACTCGCAAAATGAAATACTAAAAATTTAAAAAATCAATTTTTGGAAAACAAGTATTAATTTAACGCTTATGAATTTTCTAAATGTGAAAACAGAATTGAAAAATATTCATTAGGTAATGAGTAATTATGTAAACAAATTTTCCCACAGAATAATATGGGGCCAAGGCTGCCGGCGAGATTAGATATTGTCCGTTCTTAACATAATCTTCTTTGTTACATTATTGAAAGGAGCTTTTCAACTCCTCTCCTCTCGTGAGAGTACCAAGTGTGTATTATATCCATGGGTTATCCAATGGTGCAAATATGCAGTAAATTCTATTTACTCAAACATTGCTTTGTATAATATATATGGTGTGAGTCAAGTATTAATTTTATGGTTGAAGACGATAGTCCAGCGTTTTTGTTTATTATATCTACAAAGTTACTGGAGGTTAAAAACTTTTCTTATAGTTATTCTGCTTCAAATTTTTCTTTTTTAAGATTAAAAAAGATTTTTTTTAAATATAAATAAGTAAGAAGTAAGCATATCGATTTAAGGAAGAATTGGCTAAGATAAAAATACACAATATTTCTTTTTTAAACAAATTATGAATTCTAGAAAACATAGGCATATTTTAAAGTAACGTATTTTATTTTTTGCAAGAGAACAAACTTAAAAATTTCTAATGTATTAATTCAGAAAGATTAATTTGTTGTCCATGCAATATGTTTTATGAAAGATAAAGTAATATAAATACATTACACATAACATTTAAAGAATATTTAATAACTATTTTACGATTTACGTATTATTTAATTTATTTCGGAGAATTTTTGCTCCGCCTTTATTCAATACCACTTTTTTTTTTTTTTTTTAAGAGTAAATTTTTCTTATTTTATCATAGTTATGTATTGGAGAAAAATATTCTAAAAATAAAGTGGTACGAAATTAAGGCGGGGCTAAAAAAAGCTCCAGAATAAATTATAGTGTTCCCAACTGTGCTATACACTTGTCTGTGATTATATATTTCGGAAAGTAGGGACAGAAATGTTTCATATGTGATAGCCAAATAAAGGTTTGTTCATCTTAAAGAAATTTAACTTTTATAATAAAAAAAGAAAAGCAAAAGAAAAGAAAATATTCGATCACAATCCGTTGTAAAAATGAAAACCGTTTCTTAAATTATACATGTATAAGGGAAAGTAGCATAGAAATGCACTTCCGTTTAAAAATAGTTATTGATATACTATTATTATCATCAATCCTCAAAATTCATTAATTATTGTTGATTTTAAAAAACATTAATTACTTGTCATATTAATTGTAGAAGCGTAGTAAATTTTATTTGCTTTTTCTTCTATTTTGCCTCATTTTAAAAGCTGAATTTGAAATTTTGATGAAATCCTCTTCAAATATACACTATCATTATGTGGACATAACCCCGCCTACATTTGGTCAAATAAATGCCAATATTAAAGAAAACTATTATTGTATGGAGGGAAAATGATTATGTGATTATGTGGAATCTCATGTTGTTTACGAGTAAGATGAATGCGAAAAATTTCAAAAAAATTATTATTTTAATGAACAAAAAAAAAAAAAAAAAAAAAAAAAAGTGTAAAGAAATAACAAAGGTGGGGGGTGAGTTTTGTAAGCTCCAAAGTATTTTTGTTTTTCTTTTCCCAAGCTAAGTCAAAAACTATAAGCAAATAATCTTTCTGATATCATGGTTAACAAAGGGAAAAAAAAAAAAAAAATCTGGAAATTTAACATAAATTTTTAAATACTTATGAAATTTGACATAAATTTTTAAATACTCATGAAATTTAATACTAGAGGCGTTCTGCGATATTTGGCGTCTGCAAGTTAAAAAAAAATGAAATATTCTGTCTCTGACAGAATTTAATTTAGTTCGACAGGACTAATTTATATACTGCAGTGTTGTAACTAAAAAAAAAAAAAAAGTTATTAGCCACCCTGGCTAATAATAATAAGCTCGACACTTGTCACGTAATAACCGTTGGCAAGGTCATCATATCTGCAAATGTAGATATAACGGTTATTATCTGAGAAATGTCAAGCTGGTTATCAGCCAGGGTGACTCAGTGGAAAATCATCCGCACGCAGGGCCTGATTAAGGGGGAAGCTCGCTCATACCGGAATATTTTTACAATTATTTTTTACTTCATGTCATAGAAATTCCACGCTTTGACAAGGAAATATTTTTTATAAAAAATGAACGGTGTAAAACAATCCAATTTACTCACCATTATTAGACACCAGAATTCTTTTAAAATAATTTTTAATCAAAATTTTCTGTTTGCTATAGGAGGAAAGTATTTGTTAAAAAATAACGGTGTAAGTATAAATAATGTGTGAAGAGCGAGCTTCCCCCTTAATCAGGCCCTGTCCGCACGTTAAGTTGAGGGCCTGGGTTCAAAACCTGGTTCTGCCATTTCGCACATAGTTGGTATATATCTATGTATATATATATATATATATGTGGAAGCAAAGAGCAGAGATAGAAGAACAGAAATAAAGTTAATTACCCATATCGCACCATCTAGGAGACGGACAGTCTGGCTGGGATGATCAGAACGGAACACTTTTTTTTTATTGTTCTTTGTTTGACTTTTTCTACGTGAAAAAAGAACTTTCGGATTGAGTAGAGAGTTAAGCTTCAGCTATGTGAGAAGTAACATACCTGCCTAAGTGGCTCTGATTATCATCTGATATAATTAATCTGAAATGAGTCCTAAGTGGACACGTAATAGTTCTTTTAGACCTATGTGGTCAAGTCTTGTATATATGTAAATATAATTCTTTTTATTAAACTTCAATTAATTTAATAACTAATTCTCAGTGCTCTTTCTAGCCTCTCACTACATTTGGGGGCTCGGCCGGGATAATGAACGAATAAAAAAAAAGTATTAATTAATTCAGTATTTCGTAATTAATTATTTTATTCTAAGTGAATATCTTCAGAGACTATGCTAAACAACAAATCGAGAAAATTCAGGAAGAGAATAAAAAACAATATGATAAAAAGCGCAAGACAGCACATAAGTATCATATAGGGGACCTAGTTGCCATCCTACGTACCCAATTTGGATCCGGTCTCAAATTAAGAATTAAATATTTTGGTCCCTATAAGGTGACAAAAATTAAGGTTAACGATCGGTATGAGGTTCAAAAAGTTGGTCAGCATGAAGGGCCTAACGTGACTTCAACTGCCGCAGATATGATGAAAAGTTGGACAATGTCCAATTAAAAAAAAAAAAAAAAAAAAAAAAAAAAAATATTGTGTATATAGTGTATGTAAACTATATTTTTAGAATCTCTCTGTCGCTTGTTTTTTTTTTTTTTCTTTTTTGTGTTTTTCAGATCCTTGGTGGATGAACTTGATGTATTCTATATTTGCATCTTCGAGGCCGAAGCTGGCGCAGGATAGCCGATTTCTGTGGAAGCAAAGAGCAGAGATAGAAGAACAGAAATAAAGTTAATTACCCATATCGCACCATCTAGGAGACGGACAGTCTGGCTGGGATGATCAGAACGGAACACTTTTTTTTATTGTTCTTTGTTTGACTTTTTCTACGTGAAAAAAGAACTTTCGGATTGAGTAGAGAGTTAAGCTTCAGCTATGTGAGAAGTAACATACCTGCCTAAGTGGCTCTGATTATCATCTGATATAATTAATCTGAAATGAGTACTAAGTGGACACGTAATAGTTCTTTTAGACCTATGTGGTCAAGTCTTGTATATATGTAAATATAATTCTTTTTATTAAACTTCAATTAATTTAATAACTAATTCTCAGTGCTCTTTCTAGCCTCTCACTACATATATATATAACAATCTTATACTCCAGACTACTTAAAATGAATTTTCACTGTTGATGAGTTTATTAAAAAAAATTTCTAAATATTTTAAGATAGTTTAAGAAATTAAATTGTAAAATTGGATATTGACAGGCATCCTGGCATGTTGAAATTGTGACAACGCAAAATCGCTGTCTGAAACAAATAGTCATATCGTAGTTTATAATATGATAGCAAACTTTGTATCTCCAGAATTAAAACACGAAATTTTAACGAAGCTTGATATTTGGTTGGACCGTGACATAATTGTTGCTGTTTGGCTTTGACATATAGTTTTACTCAACATCCATACCACATGTCAAATTTAATGCATTTGTATGCTATATAAGCTGAAATATACATTTTTTAAAGTAAGAAAATCATAACTTAACAGCGTCACCTTTTGGGCGATATACCCTAAAAGCAAATCAGCATTAGTTTAAGACAAGGGTTTTGCTAAATATCAAGTTTACTCAAATTCCGTCCACTGGTTCATGTGATACAGCGTCTATAAAATTTTGGCAACACACAGACAGACACACATGCATTTTTTTAAATGTTCAAAACATGTTCAGGAGACCTAAAAACTTATAAATCCATTGAAAAACAAACATAGAAAATTTCCACAAATTTAGAAAATATCTATTCCAATGTGAAGTCAAATCAGTATAAAATTTTTTCCTTCGCTGTGTTTTTTGTGGGCGATGTTATTGTCATGGGGACGTTTTAACGAGCGATGTTTTCCTGGGCGATGTTTTGACGTAGACCCGGCCACATAATACTAGTGTTCTTTTTTTTAAATTGGTTTCATTTACAGGATTCATTTCTAACATTCTAAATCCAGCCTGAATTTTTATCTATTAAAAAAAATTTCATTTTTGTGGTTTAAAATATCATGAACATATAAATTTACTTTAAAGAACATATATCTTTATTTTAAAGCATAAATAAATTCATACTAGGTAAAATATTTCTATATTTGTCAGATTTTTATGCTATTTTTTTTTCTTTTTTGAAATTTTCTATAACAAATAAAAATTAATTTATAAAAATATTTTAGACATTGTCATAGCTGCAAACTTGTACATTTTTTTTTTTTTTTTTTTTTTTTTTTTCTTTAACCAGAATATTTTAATATATTTTTAGACGTTTACTGCGATTAAACTTCCAATTTTTATACAAAAAAAAAAAAAAAAAGTGGTGTCAAGAAATTGTACAAATTGGCATCTATTCATTGTTTGTCCTAAATATCGGAACTTAGAATATGTGATAGAAGTATAATAAATATTCAAATAAGGATGTCATGAAATTACTTTTGTATATTTAATTTAAGGAGCAAAATACCCTTGAGAAGAATCACCGGCTTCTATTTCAATAGAATTAAATTTATGTGGCTGTAACAGTTATAAGATTATGCCACGCCCAATCTATATTGTTAATTACGTCAGGTCGTCCATGATTTTTGCCTTCTTTCATTTCCGAGATTGCTTAACGTATCATATTTTGAGAAAGTTAATCAAATACTGCATTATTTGTATTTGAAGTGACCATTTCATATTTCTCTCTCTTCTTTAGTTTTAATTTTTCATAAGCTATTTCCTAGCACTTAAAAAAAAACAAAAAAAAAATGTAATTTATATATAATTATATATGAAAATTATCTGTTCTATTGTCAGTATCTCATTTTTATCTTTAAATGTATCGTTCCATACCTTTTCAACGAATTCTACAGTTTTGTAAAGTTTACGTTTAATAATATAAAATATAAACAACGATTTATTGGATTGTAGGCGTGGCTCTCACTATTCAGGAGGAGGATGCTATATCTTTAATATGTACATTTAAAATTATGTGTGGTATTTCAATATGCATGTCGTATGTGTGTAATATGTAAATGAAGTGAATTTCACAAGTCCCCCCCCCCCTTCACACACACACCTACACACAGGGAAACAAAAAAAAAAAAAAAAAAAAAAAAAAAAAAAACAAGAGTTTGATATATTATTGCAGAATCACGAAAATATCAAGCACAAAACTTACTATAAACAGTTGCAAAATATTATTTTGATGATATATAATTGTATATTACATTGAAAACATACATTTTTGCTTCTTTATATTAAGTAAAGCGAGTGTAGTGAATGAGTAAACGTTAGGGTATGCTGTATCTCGCATAACTCAGAAGCGATTGATCGTAGAATATTTGAACTTTGTTATTCCGAATTGTTGAACATGTAATCGTACTTTTTACTTTCCGAACACTATAGTGAAGAAAGTATTGTAATCATGTCAAAAATCCGAATTCGAGATTTTGATGTTTCTATACGTTTTGAGGTCCCCTGAGTCCGTTTTCACTATTTTTACGATGATGTATGTATGTGTGTGTGTATGTGTGCATGTCTGTGAGTGAACACGCTAGCGTCTAAACGCTTTGTTCGATTAACCTGAAAGTTGGTACGCATATTGTAAGTCACCATAGTACGAACCCTATAGATTTTGGTGAATCTAGCACTTATAGTTTTTTTACAGGGACACAAAGAAAAATTCTTTATCATTATGGCCTACGGGAGCAAAATCTTAAAAGTGCGATAGCATCTAAACTTCTTATTCAATTGAGCAAAAAATTTATACACATATTATAGGTCACAAATACTCAATCTGTATAGATTTTGGAGAATCTAGCACTTATAGTTTTTTTACAGGGACACAAAGAAAAATTCTTTATCATTATGCCTTTGGGGCCAAATTTTTAAAAGTGTGATAGCGTCTAAACGCCTTATTAATCTGAGCAAAAAATTTGTACACATGTTATAGATCACAGATGAACTAACTATATAGATTTTGGTGAATCTAGCACTTACAGTTTTTTTACAGGGACACAAAGAATAATTCTTTATCATTATGGCCTATGGGACTAAATTTTTAAAAGTACGATAGCATCTAAACGCCTTATTGAATTGAGCTGAAAATTTATATGAGTATTATAAATCACTGTTGCACTAACTATAAGCATTTTGGTGAATCTAGCATTTATAGGTTTTTACAGGGACACAACGAAAAATTCTTTATCATTATGATCTATGGGCTCAAAGTTCAGTAGCGTTAAATAAAACATCGTGTAATAGATGGAGAAAAATACTCAAACACTCTATTATGGTTTTCTCTCTTTTGTTTGTTTAACAACTCCTCTTTCTTTAGTTTATCTACAAAACTGTTAATTACTCAATGTTCGGAAAGTCGAGTGGAGTCACTCCAGATTTTTTGGATTGGAATCCTAATTCTTTCAGATAGTGAAAATCTTCGTCACCATTTAAAACTGATTATCTCACTTTCACATTCCAATCTTCAGATTTTCTAACACTACTTTTTTTAGATAAGCTATTGCCGTCCAATTTATTGTAGATTTTTCGTTATTAAATAAAGCAAAGAGTGTTGGAATAATACTGCTAAAAAATCCCCAAGGTTAAAAAAAAAACAAAACAAAACAAAACAAAAAAAAAAAAAAACACGCGGTGTATTAATAAATATAGATACATTGTCGATAATAAATAAATAACAACAATATAATTATATAGTTACCAACATGTTCGGTTTTTGAATACCGTATATTTTGTGAAACTATTTTCATCACGTTCAATTGCAGAACACTTTAAAAAAAATTATTAGAAATTTCTACTACAGATTTCTGGTAAAAAAATAAAAAGACCGTACAAGTTGGCAATAATAATTTTCTTTCTTACACTACTAATTATTCTTAACATGCAATATATTAAATAATAAAGTGTTATTTTGTTATTGTTATTATTATTATTATTATTTAATGCTACTCTTGTTCTTTAATGTGAGGAGTTTGACAAGCCCATCCTCACGTAGATGAACCGGACATTAACTATTCTTCCAAGATACCATTATACAGTCGGCTGCAATTATTCGAGCACTGTGACCGGCTGCGAACTTGATCAACAAGACGTTTTTGGATTATTCCGTCTGCTAAATTTTGGGTCTTATAGGAGACTGGTCCCGTTGGCTCTATAACTCTAGCAGGAATCCACGCAGGACCTGAACTGTATTTACGAATGTACAGTGGATCGTTCTCTTGAAACTGACGCAGGCGTTTATTTTTGTTTTCCTCAGCTAGCTTTTCTTTTTTGAATTTCATCTCTTCATTGAGATCAGGATGTAACCTATCCAAGAGTGACGTCAAACGTCTATTCATCAAGAGTTCAGCAGGTGATTTACCGGTAGTAGTGCATGGCAAAATATGCTGTGAAAATAGGAATCTAGCTAGCCGGGTTTTCCAATTGCCTTGAATTATGTGCTTTAAAGCCTGCTTGGTCGTAGCCACCATTCTTTCAGCCTGGCCATTGGATGAAGGATGATAGGGAGCTACGAAAATTTGACAAATCTGGTTTTTTGCTAAAAAGTGTTGAAATTCAGCAGATTTAAATGTAGGCCCATTATCAGAAGCTATTGAATCCGGAAGTCCATGAGTAGCAAAAATAGATCGAAGGTTATCAAGGGCGGCTGTAGATGACATGGAGGAAGCTAGTATAACCTCCAGCCACTTAGAATGAGAATCTGCCACAATGAAGAATATTTTCCCTTGAAATGGACCAGCGAAATCTATATGAAGGCGTGACCATGGCTTTTCTGTCCACTCACAAGGATGTATGGGAGCCTTGTTTGGTGCTCTTTGATTCTCCTGGCACAGACTGCAATTTTTTACTGTATTTTCGATGACACTGTCCATATTAGGCCACCACACATAGCTGCGTGCAAGACCTTTCATTCTCACTATACCGGGATGTCCATTATGAAGGAGGATGAGTACCTCTTTTTGGAGGGCTGAAGGTATAATTACCCTGCTACCCCACAGGACACAATTTTTATGAACACTCAAAGCGTCCCTACGTCTAAAATAAGGTTTAAATTTTTCATCAGTCAATTTTGAAGGCCATCCATTTAAAAACATTAGTGAAATTCTAGATAGTATAGGATCTTTTCTTGTCACTTCCGATATCAAACTAGCACACAATTGAGTAAGCGGAGCATTTTCCAACAACAGAATGTCTGCCGGTTCCAGCGAGTTGGCTTCCGGAGAATGCAAAGGTACAGTCGGCTGCAAAATTATTCGAGCACTAGCCAATAATTCCTATATTTAAAAAGTACACTTAAGACTGTTTTGCTAAGTAAATCCTTGTCGAATCATGTTCTTAGACTAATTAAGAACATGATTCGACAAGGATTTATTTAACAAAGCTGTATTAAGTGTACTTTTTTTGGCAAGGATTATTGCTAGTGCTCGAATAATTTTGCAGCCGACTGTAAGCGACTCAGAGCATCAACGTTACTAATGTCTTTACTTTTCCTATACTCTAACTTATAATCGTAAGAGGATAACAATAAAATCCACCTACTAACACGGGGTGACATCATTTGGGGTAATGGTTTCTCAGGATTAAACAGTCCCAAAAGAGGTTTATGGTCAGTTATGATTTTGAATTCTCGCCCCTGGAGATATTGATTAAATTTCTTTACCGCTGAAATAATAGCCAGAGCTTCGCGGTCAGTCTGACTGTAATTTCTCTCGGGCTTCGTTAACGTTCTGGAATAATATGCTACCGGCGATTCAGTGCCATTAGGTAATACGTGACTCAAGACAGCTCCAACTCCATAGGAGAAGGTGTCACATGTTAAAACTACGGGAAGCCTTTCATCGAAGTGTGCCAAAATTACGTCTTTCTTAAGCAATTCCTTAGCGGCCCTATACGCTCTATCATGGTTGGCCGTCCAACGACAAACTCTGTCGTTTCGAAGCAACTGGTGCAATGTCTCCAAAACATCTGTACGTTTTTCAGAAAGCAACCGTAGAAATTTAACATTCCAAGAAAAGCTTGAAGTTCAGTTTTATCCTTTGGGCTAGGGGCTTCATGAATGGCTTTAATTTTATCGAAACTAGGCTGAATGCCCTTTTTATTTACTTGGAAACCTAATAATTCAATTTCTGGCACCGCGAACTGACATTTCTCACGTTTAAGCTGAATCCCGAATTTTTTTAAGCGTTCTAGCACTTGTTTTAATTTTTCATTATGATCCTGAGTATTTTCCCCTTGAATAAAAATGTCATCTAAGTATGGCTGGACGCTCTCGATGCCTGCTAAGACCTCCTCCATTCGCTTTTGGAAAATGGCGACGGCTACTGAAACGCCAAGTGGGAGTCTATTAACTTTGAAAAGTCCCTTAATCGTGTTTAAAGTAAGAATTTTAGAACTCGGTTCATCCACCGGAAGTTGCAGATAAGCCTCAGAAAGATCCAATTTAGAAAAAATGGTACCGCCAGTCATCGTAGTCAGAACTTCATTAACCGTAGGTAAGGGATATGTAAACGGTTTAACTGCTTGATTCACCGTACTACGGTAGTCGCCGCATAAACGAATTTTGCCATTTTTTTTTACTACTGGTACTACGGGCGTAGCCCAGTCAGAATAAGAAACAGGTTCTAGAATATCCTTCCTAACCATATTCTTTATTTCCTCCGTCACCTTACTGCGTAATGCTAGGAACATTCTAGCCTTAAGAAATTTAGGAGTACTATTTTAATCGATTTTTATTGACACGGGCGGACCCGAAAATTTCCCTAGAGTCTCATTAAAAATATCCCGAAATTCTAATAAAATGGACTCGAGAGGTTGAACACAAATGGTATTGACAGAAGAATTATCTGTGCTTACAGTCGGCTGCAAAATTATTCGAGCACTAGCAATAATCCTTGTCGAAAAAAAGTACACTTAATACAGCTTTGTTAAATAAATCCTTGTCGTGTCATGTTCTTAATCAGTCTAAGAACATGATTCAACAAGGATTTACTTAGCAAAACAGTTTTAAGTGTACTTTTTAAATATAGGAATTATTGGTTAGTGCTCGAATAATTTTGCAGCCGACTGTAACTTAATACCCAACGCATCAAACCAACTTCTATCTACCAATGATCCCTTACCCCCAATAACTAATAAAGGCAAAATAACATAAGATTTATAAGAAACATTTACATCAAAATAACCATGAACATCTAATTTATCAGAGTTCCAAGTTTGGAGACACTGATCAGAGATACGTTTTAAACTAGGGGGATTAATGGGCCACAATTTAACAAAAGTATCTGAACTAATTACAGAATGCAGGGACCCGGAATCTATTTCCATCTTATGTTTAATTCCATTTAAATTAATTAACACATCATGGGGGGGATAATTAAGCACTGTACTAACTGAATTTATAGTATTAATATAAGAATTATCTTCATAAATATCTGACTTACCTGTGTCAATATTTTGAAGTTTCGAATTAATTTTACCCCCAAATTTTTGGAATTTTTTAGAATTGCTCATTTTTTGTATGTGCCCCCGCACAGTTTGGGGATACCAGCTTAAAGAAAACCCAAGGGTACGAATGGCAGAAATGATGTATTAATGGCGGAGGAACTAAAGGCACAAATCTTTCCAGCTGGGAAGGAAACTAGTTGGCATAGGTGGACTCTGCTCAGTTCCCCATCATATTTATGCTCTCAGAAATTTCCAGTGCGAGACATATTATAATCATGTTAAAAGAAATTAATTTGACCAAAGCTTAATACAGTGACAGAATGAAATCCCCGCCTAATAGGCTACTAACGTTCATTTCGATATATTTATCTTATTCTAATCTATTAATTTATTTTATCAGGGTCAATTCCGTTGTTTAGTTTTCATGCTACTATTTACAATGCAATATTCCTCAAAATTCATATTTATATGAAAAATTTACAATTTCGCTATGTTCAGAAAATCGTAAATTACGAATAATTTATGAAATTTTCCTATTAGAATATTTGTATTCAATCATGTTCAAACAAATATCATAAATGTACTTTTGAAGTTGTCTAATGTATTTATGATCCTCAAAATGGAAGTCTATGCTCAATTTTGCCTTATTCTGACATGTTAAGTAAATCGTAAATTCCAAATAACATACGAATTTTTTAAATTGGAAAAATCATAGTCTATGATATTCATGCCAGTATCCTAAATAATGCTTTGAAAGTTGTTTGACATCTTTACTGTGAAAAATATCCTTCAAGATTGACGTTTATGTGAAATTTTGCTCTATTCTGCGATGTTAAGAAATTCGTAAATTTCCAATAACTTACGAAATTTTTATATTGGAAAATTCATAGTCATTAATATTCATGCCACTGTCCTAAATAATATTTCTAAAGTAGTCTGACATCTTTACGATGAAAATCTCTCTCAAAATTGACGTTTATGTGAAATTTTGCCCTATGCTGCCATGGTAAGAAATTCATAAATTTCTAGTAACTTGCGAAATTTTCAAAGTAGCATATTTATAGTTACTGATCTTTATTCCGGCATCAAAACAGATATTTTAAAACTGGTCTGAGATTTTTACAGTAAAAAGTTTCCTTTTAATGTACGTTTAAGTGAATTTTTGCCCTTTTATACCACATTAAGAAAATGTTAAATTTCGAATAACTGCTGAAGTTTTTTAATTCGAATGTTGCAAATGAATAGTGTTCTTGCCAGTATCGAAATAATATTTTAAAACTAATCTGACCTCTCTGCGATCATTTGTTCTTGAGATATCTTGTAAACAGACTAACACACTAACAGACAGACACCATACAAATTTTGTCATTTTCGGATTCCTCACAGCTGAAAACGTATAAAAAAGTTAAAAAACCGGGGTCGAAATTTTTCACGATTACCTAAGTTCCCCATACCCATAGTATGATGGGGAACTAAAACTAGGGGATGATGTCACGTAACTACTTTCATTGCATTAGGTTCATTTCTTTGCACGCTTTAGTTAGCTCAAAACGAAGTTCATTTTTCTTTTCAGCAACGTATTAATATAAAATTTCTGTTGCATAAAGTCGTCAAAGGAACAAAATTATTCGAGACTTGAAGCACAGTTTGGGGATACTAGCTTAAAGAAAACCCAAATGTACGAATGGCAGAAATTATGTGTTAATGGCGGAGGAACTATTCATGGCGGAGGAACTCGAAATTTTTTACCTAGTTAACTACTATTATTATCAATAATTCATATTAATTTTACAATCACACGATTAAAATAACTCTCATTTTGTACGTTTATACGAAATTTTGCCCTATACTTTCATGTTAAAAATTTAGAAAAAAAAAAAAACGAGGTGGTAATGCCACTTGTTGGGCGATTTTTATTGTAAGCTGACAGACACGAATTCATGTCAGAGTGCAACTATAGATCAATTAGTATGAAATTCTGAGTATTAATTCCTGAGATACAGCAGTTGCCAGAAAAATTTATCACAAACACAGACATTTTTAAAAAAATAATCAAATCGTGCTCAAGAACTCTCAAAACATGTAAATCGATCAAAACCCGAAAATGTTTACGAAACAAACATTTTCGTATAATGAATATAAAGGAAAGTAACTAGAGGGAATCTCTACGCAGATCCGCTCTATGTTCTTGATGCGATGAGAGTTGCTGGAATCATAGACATTGTTTAGCTTTGCTGTCAGATAGGAACTAGCAACAACAGCAGCAAGAAAGTAAAAATGGCAAATGATTTTTTCGAATTTTTTGACTAAAAATCAAATTAAAATAATTAGTTTACAAATCACTTTTCTTACATGCATGTGTGTGTGTAGTGCATGCCAGATTACGAGCGAGCATATGTGTATTTTCATGTCAATTATTTTAGAATTAAAAATTTATTTAAGTTAATATTTAACATTAATATATTTGCAGATAACATGATTGAGGAACATTGTATCTACATGCACATGATAAAATAGAATACAGATTCTCTATTTGGAAATTTTCGAAAAAAGAAATCTTGAATAGATTGATACATCGTAATCTTGTTTTCAAAGGTAGAAAAACCTTTAGGATTTTCCAAAGGACGACTAGAACAAGGCGGAGCTTCCACTGTTTGTGGGGGGAAATTGCGCTATGATTGGATATATTCCATTATTTATGGGCTAAATTAAGATTCCAATAGGTTAAATGAAAGAAAATCGTCATCATTACGTCGAGTGGCGTCAGAAAGTCGCGTCGCCAAAACAGTGTTCGGGTCTCGGGTTATAATCATAGCTATAATATTAAGACATAGATTGATCATGGAGGGGAAAAAGGTGATTCCTTTTTTCTCGGGAAAAGTCATTCTAATGGCTGTCTTTTCTCGAGTAAAATACACACAGGAATACACACGGATAATTTATTGAATAAAATTTATGAATAATTCATTTACTAAATCTGAATGAAAAACTCGAGATACAGTTTCAAATTCATTTTTCATTTTTTTCTTTTTTTTTAGAACTTTTTTTCGGTATTAAAAATTTTTTGCTCGATAATATGGGAATGATAGATCTCTATATATTACTATATCTATGGTTATATTTAAGAACTGCAGATTCCCATTCGTTTGTGATTAATCGATGGTATTTTATGGCAATTTTTATCAAAAAATTTTTATTAAAAAATTGCTTAGATCTAACAAATAAATAGTCTTATTTCATATACTAAAATATAACTTCTTTATTTCATACAATAAATCATAATAGAATATTAAATGTACGGTTATTGCATTATGCTTAAAACTTTTTTTCTTTTTTTTTATGTAGATTTTTATAAATTACTTTGTAGAGTGTAATAAAACGAATTAATAAATCGAAAATGTACATAGGTATCATTTCATCCCTTTGGCATTATGCAAACATGACAGTTTTATTTGTTTCAACCATTAATGGACGACTAGAACGAGGCGGAGTTTCCCTTTGTTTGTGGGGAAAAGCTGCGCTATGATTGGCTATAGTCCTTTATTTGTGGGCTAAATTAAGACTCCTATATGTTAAATTTCATCATGACGTCGAATGACGACAGAAAGTCAAGTTGTCAATTTTAAAATTTTTACAAATAAAAGATGTATAAGTCATTTTTTCTGGAGTGCGGCTTTTTTTTTTTTGTCGGTTAGTGTATAACTCAGCATCTTATGGCCGTCCCATTTTGAAATTTGCAATAATTTTAGATAATAAAAGTAAAAATAACATATAATTGTTAAAAGAAAATTAAATGTGTACTTTTTTGAGATATTGGAGGTCATAGGTCAAAATGTTTGACCTTAAACTGAAAAAAATTAAAAATATATACTTGTGATATATCATTTGAAAGCCTGTATTATATGCTTTTTAATGATACCAGTCTTTTATCTCTAAGTTAATTACGAAAGAAAATATGGGTACATTTGTAGTAGAAGAATTTCGGAAATTTGCATTTTTTACCCGTTTTTGCAGACCTGTATATCAAAAACTAAAAGTGATGCAGAGCTGCCAACCTAATCCGACAAATTGTTAGTACCGCCCCTTTTTCTACACCACTTTATTTTTAAAGTAATTTTCTTCAAATATATTTGCGATGAATTAAGAAGAAAAAAACTCTAAGAAATGACTGGTGTAGAAAAAGGGGCGGTAGTAACAATTTGCCGGATGAGGTTGGCAGTGGGACTTATTAATTGGTATACATTCATTTCTCAATAGAATAAATAAATGAGCCCAATTTCATAAAAATGTGATGTGGTCAGGTTAAAAATGCTGTTTTTTTTTTTTGTTTTTTTTTTGTGTTGATTTGACATGGAATGGCCACGGATTAAAAGAGAAGGATGTATTACTAATGTTACGGAAAGGTAGTAATTTTCATCTTACAGATAGAGGGCGACCAAATATCGAAAATACACCAATCAGCGCGTTTTTACATTTCTGGCTGTTTGTTCGTTGGATGACTGAAGCCGAAGGGGCGGGCTTTCCCTTTCTTCCGATGAGTTTCAAAGATACTACACCAGGCGGCGATCGGATAGCTTACTCTGTTCGGCTGAGTTAATGCGGAAAATAAAGCTCCGTTCCCCACGCTGACCGCCCTATCTAGTTTATCATCCTGCATCCTAATCCGTGGGAATGACTCATGTACTCTTATTAGAAATATAAAATCGATGCATTTAAAATGCAGAAATGCAGTGTCATCAACTACCTTGGAGGCAACAGAAAAAACTCAGTACAGGGCACAAATCAGCACTGCCAACAAAAACATAATCGTTGGCTCCGCTTGGCAGGCCTGGAAAGTAAAATTGTACTCGTGTTGCCAACAAAGGGCGTGTCTTATTCAGGGTGATTGACATTCCACAAAATCCAGTAGTGTCACAATACAAATGTGCCTCTGATGTCCAAATTTAACCTGGGGGCAAACCGCAAGATGAAAGGGTGACTACGGAGATAAAGGGAATGAGTGGGGGGATCTGATCGGACAAGAATTATTTCCGGTAGATAAGAAAGCTTTACTAGTCAAAGATTCATTAGTACCTCTTTCTGTCAGAAAACGTTTCAATTCATTTTCATTGCCCGATAGATGCAGAGTCAGAGTCGATATAGGGATTCGTATAATTTGTAATCTTTTTACACACAGCAATAATTGTGGGCATTGCTTATTGTAAGTGGAACAACGTCTTTACTGTTAGGATTTTATTTATTTATTTCTTAGAATATGAAATGAGAATATGTTTACAAAATACAAAAACATCTATGAGCGTGCGAGCATGTGTGTGTGTATATATATACATACATACTCACGCGCATGAGTACATATATCTGTATATGTATAATAACAAAAATTTGTTGCATTTATTACAATACTTTCAGTCTCATAAGTGAAGATTTTAACTTTTGATTTTTCTGTCAAACATTGTCAAATAAGTCTTCAGATGATACAAGGTTTTAAATTAGAATATAGTCACACTGTATGAAAGATATTTTACATAATAACTAGCTGTAATAATATGATTCAATACGACAACATTTAAATGTTATCTTCATTTAACATATATTTTTAATATTTTTATTTATTTTACACAATATAAATATGTATAGGAATAGGTTACCATTCAGTATCTTTTTCACCAAACTTGTTTATGTGTTGGAGTTATCTACCCTCGCACCATCGGCTTTCTCACACCTGAAATTTTCTGATTGCGTCATTAGATATATATGCGAAGTATTTACCTCTTCCTGTCATAATATAACTAATTCTGAAGTTTGAAATTCACTTCGTTCCTTCATCTCCTGAGCTAGAGGTGTTAGAAATGATTTTCAGTAACGAAATTCTTTCAAGAGAAACAAACCAAAAATAAAAATTAAGCAAGAAGATTCCCCCCCCCCCTGTATTTTTTAAAATAACAAACCTGTTTATAAACGAATGATTCTGCGTAATTTACTTTTAATTTATTTTTCCCCTTCTTTCCTCTATGTTAAATTCAGTTCTATATTTTGGTGTGCTGTTATTGTTTTAGTTCTATTAATTGCTAAATTTTAAGATTAAATTTTATTACGTTATCTATTATTTATATATATATATATATATATATATATATATATATATATATTTAGCATAATTAGAAGGCTCGGCCCCCTTATCGTTCCTCTCACCAACTCCAGAAGGAGACTTCGCCTCCCCCGACCCGCTTTTCTTACTAATCCCTGAGGGGCTCTGGCCGCTTGTTCGCTGCATTGCCTTTCACTAAATAGGAATAATAAAATATTATAGAAAGCCCATATTTAGTGTTAAATTAAAATACATAATTTTTAATACCACTTTTTTTTTTATATTACGCTTAAAAACAACAATTTTTTATTTTATTTATTTATTTTTTTAATTAAAAAGAAATTCGCAATATCTTGACCATGTTGCGTTGCAGCTAATTTATATGACCTCTCTTGGTGACTTTTAAATTTCTGTTACTATTTGGGAGATGAATTTTTTGGTATATAATTGCTTGTTAAAGAAAAAAAAAAAAAAAAAAAAAAAAAAAAAAATAGAGTAAATTAATTATTGATTTTTTTTAGTTAATTTGGGGTTTAGTCACAATTGTAATAAGGCATCCAGAAAAAATAAATTTTATTCATGATTTGAAACAAGTAAAGAATAAATGCAGTTCTATGTACAGACCAATTTGGCTGTTTTCTTTAAAACGTGTAATTGTTTGCCGAATCAATGAATGGGGTATCAAAAAAATCTTTATTTAAAAAATGTCTATTGTAGATTGTAGGAAATGCACAATAAGAAGACATACGGAACGCATAAAAAGAACTTTTATGGATTTACACATTTTCAGATGCCAATAACATGATTTAACCATTTTTTGAAAATGTCTGTCGGTGTGTCTGTGTGTGAGAGAGAGAGAGAGACAAAAGTTTTGTGGCAACTGTATCACAAAAACTACTGCATAGAATGTCATACAAATTGGTAGGTAGTTTCACATTGTCATAAAGTAGTGCCTATTGATTTTTAAGGAAAATCGTCTAACAGGTGGCTTTGCCATTTCAAAATTTATACATGGTGGTATAGGACGAAATTTCGTATAAAAGTGCACAAGGAGAATTATTTTAACGATTTATTGTGAAGTTAAAAAGAAATATTTAATGTAGTATGCAATAGGAAAAAACATTTGGACACATAGCAGTAATTGGTCTAAATTATATACGGTAATATTGTGTAAAGAGCTAGGTTCAAAAACTAAAAAAAAAAATAAAAAAATAAATAATAATAGGTGCTGAAATACAGTCATCTTTAAAACCGTAGTTGTCAAATAATAGCAGCTTCATCTCCACCTATCGTGGATAAATACCCAAAAGTGCGCGGAAAAGACTTTTCTACAAGCAACGAGAACCTGGATTCGATGGAGTGCGAATGGAAAAAACGCTGTTAGTGGATACCCGAAACGAGGTTTACAGCAATTTCAATGTATTTTTTTTTCTTTTTATTTATAATGATTCTTAAAAAAAAAATAAATAAATAAAAAAAAAATCATTTTAATATAGCGACCAGCGAAGCGAGCGAAACATGCAAATAATAAGTTATAAAAAATTAACATATTAATAATACTGAAAAGTATATAACTAATGAAATATTCTAATAGAAAAAAAAAAAAAAAAAATTAACAGTTATCGGGATCAGAAACGGGTAAAGTAAAATAAAGTAAAATAATAGTAAATTTCAGATATTTACATAATATTTTTTCGACAAATTATTTAGCGACGATTTTGATGAATTTGTGTTCAATTTAATTTTCAAAGCTGATTTGATATCGACCGCCTTTAGCGTGAGAGAGAAAAAAAAAAAAAAAAAAAAATCTGTGTGAGACAGAATTTAATTTAGTACGAAAGACTATTAATTTCAATCAGAAATTTTTTTATTTTTATATTTTATTTATTTTTTATCTCATTTTTTGGTTGTAAAACTGGGCCACGTACTTTTTAAAATGACTGAAATGAATTAAAATGAAGTATTGTTACCTAAATTTCATACTTTAGTTAAATAAAAAAAAATTAATTGTCGTATCGAAAAACTGTTTGTAATCCTGGATTTAGAAAAATCACCCCTTTCATTTCGTACAGAATTTGTAACGATAGAACTGATATACTTCTAATTTATTTTTCCCTCTTTTTTTTTTTTTTTTTTTTTTGTGTGTGTGTTACACAAAATTGGTCTACAAAAACTGGCAACGACATTTTTATCTAAATTGGAACTAATAGTCACCTGTTTAAAAAAAAAAAAAACCATAATTATCAGTAAAGAAAACATCACTGGTATGTCAAAACACAATAAGATTAGTAACTTACCAAATGTTTACATTTTGTCTACTGTTTGTGAAATATTCTTTTTATCAGTTGCACACACACACACACGAAAAGAGACATTTTTTATAGTTTATCTTTTACGCGGAGAAAGTATTTGACGACTTTTTCTGCTTCAAAACGGACATGCGACTACTGCGCGAGTATACACGGTAATTGTTTTTTCATTACTGGTTATTTATTACATTTAGCCACCGTTTTTGATTTTCGAATAGGGCAAATTTAAAGATAGGTTCATTTGGAAATAAATACCGCTAGGCTGGTGAAGACGGACTAATTCAGAAATAATAGATTGTGCTCTAAATTATATTCTTTACAATTGCTATCATATTTAAAGATTGGAAAAAATAAAAATAAAATATATAATCTTAATATTTAATAATAATAAGACGAATCAAACATGAGAGTAGGATATGGAAAAGAAAAAAAGTCTGATAATATTTCAAAAATATTTTTATTTCGACAATATTCTCAATGAACTCAAGGATTTTAAAAATATAAGAGGAAACAAAGCATAAATAAAATATCATGCTTTCCATAAACTGGAAAAACGTATAAAGATAGAGTGTTCAGGTATAATACAAGTTAAGAAAATGAAGCAACAATAATTTGAAACATACATATGTGTATATTAAATGCATGACATTTCTAACAGTTTACATAAATGCAAAAATAATTTTATTGTTGTGATTAAAATTACACATTTATTTATAAACGGAAATTAAACAAAAATGTGTATAATTAAAATTATACATTTATTTATAAAAGGAAATTAAACAAACATGTGTGTAATTTATATATATGTAAAAATACTTTATATTTATATAATACAATTTAAAAAGTGATTTGTATGTAAATATGGGCAGGTAAAAAAATGTTTTTTTTTTTTTTTTTTTTTTTTTTTTTAACATGAGTGATAAATTGCTAGATGTAAAAGCGGGAAGCCATAATTGTAAAATTGTAGGAGGGAGAATTGTAATGAGTCCCTGATATGAATCTTAGAGACAGTCAGGCGACAAGCGAAGAAAGCATTTGACACTAAACTACAAAAGCTCACGAAAATGGTTTATTGCAGCTATAAATGAGGAAAAAAGAGATGGAGCAGATTTTCGATAACGAGATTTCTAAGAAGAGCAGAAGAGAAGTATAGGAGTACGTTGCTAAAAGAAAAAAACGACCAATAACAAAAAAAGGGAAAAGCCCCGTGTGTGGCAGAAGGCGGAGTCAAAATGGGCCTGTAAGTAAAAAATACAAAATATCGTCAGATGATAAAAAATTTTTGAAGGAGAAATGATCCAGTGAAGAAAAGGTTGTACCCTCGCAGATGCTATAGACCTGGAAGAGGCCGGTACGCCCCAGAGTCCAGGAGCAGAAATCTTCCAATGACTGGAGAGTAAAAACAAAGGAGCCTTCGGAGGTGCATAAGGCTGGAAATGAAATGCGACCCTGATGTAAAGGTTGGATCTTCGCGGCAGTTATGATGCTCTGAAAACTGTGGTGAAAGCTCTGTTAATAATTAGCCCGTTATGTCTGATGCCGGAATTCTGGATTACATTAAAGTTGAACGCTTGTCGTCGGGTGAGTCAATACTTTAAATTATATATATAAAAAAGAAAATATCTAAAGTTTTTAGATTTCATTTTTTTCTTCCTCCTAAGAAAAAAAAAAAAAAAAAAAAACTGGCTGAGTCCTGCTTAAAGTACTCACAAAAGGATATATTTAATTTTGATAAAGAATTTTTTATGTTTAGAATAAAAAATGAATAAAAGATTATTTGTATAAATTCTCATTGTTTTTACTTTCTTCTATATGTAATATAGAGAAAGTATTGGATTCGCGAAAATTTTCGAAGTCCACTTTTTGATGGATTTACATGTTTTGGGATATGGAGAACACGAATTAATAGTTTTTAGAAAATGTCTGTCTGTCTGTCTGTCTGTCTGTATCATTTTTTTGTGGACACTGTATCTCACGAACCAATGAATGAAATTTAACCAAACTTGGTATTTAGTTGCACCCTGACATAAACTGGTGCTGATTAGATTTTGGGATCAATCGCTCAATAGGTGGCGTTGTGATCGCATTTTATGCAAATTTTTAACATGGCAGCATAGGACAAAATTCCGTATAAATGGGCATAAAGAGAGTTATTTTACACTTGTGATTGTAAAATTAATATGAATTATTGATAATAGTAGTAGTTAGCTAGGAAAAAAATTTTGTGCATGGGGGGGCATCGGTTCGCCCCTCGGGGGGGAAAATCCCCCCCCCGGGGAAGTAAATTTTCAAGATGGGTATCTTTCGAAAGGTCTCGTTGATAATAGTAATAGTTAACTTGGAAAAAATTTTTGTGCATGTGGGGGCATCGGTTGCCCCCCCACCGGGGGGGGGAAGTTCCCACCCGGGGGGGCAAAGTTTCAAGATGGGTATCTTTCGAAAGATCTCGTCAATACCTTTAAAACGAATGGTTGAACGATAAATCTGTGATAATTTAAACCAAAGTTATGGATTTTTTTAACTTTTAACAAAAAAAAACTTAGAAAAATATCGCAATTTTTTTTTTTTTTAACGAAATTTAACCAAACTTGGTATTTAGTTGGTCCCCGACATAAACTGGTGCTGATTATGTTTGGGGATCAATAGCTCAACAGTTGGCGCTGTGATAGCATTTTATCTAAATTTTTAACATGGCAGCATAGGACAAAAATTCGTATAAATGTGCATAATTAGAGTTGTTTTAAACTTGTGACTGTAAAATTAATATGAATTATTGATAATAGTAGTATGTAACTAGAAAAAAAAATTTCTGCATGGGGGGGGCATCGCTTCCCCCCCTGGGGGGAAAGTACCCCCCGGGGGGGATAAATTTTCAAGATGGGTATCTTTCGAAAGGTCTCGTCAATACATTTAAAACGAATGGTTGAACTATAAATCTGTGATAATTTAAAACAAAGTTATCGATTTTTTTCACTTTTAACAAAAAAAAAAAAAAATCGAACTTTTTTTTTTTTTTTTTTTTTTTTTTATATATTGTTACTGATTGAATATGTATAGGTAAATATAGAAGAAAGTCTTGTGGTGGCCACAACATACTAGTTTCTCATTGGTTTCTAGATAAATTATTCCTAGAAGACCGCTTACTAAAATAGGAGATAATTTTAGTATTCAAAATTTTATTTTATGACCCAGTAAAAATTTAATGAACTTGGGTATTATTTAGATTTTTTTTTTTTTTTTTTTTAATTAGAAATAAAGCAACGCAATGTATCATACAGATTGGAGAGTATCTCTAAAATAACATTTTCTCTCCAACATTTACAGTCGGCTGCAAAATTATTCGAGCACTAGCCAATAATTCCTGTATTTAAAAAGTACACTTAAGACTGTTTTGCTAAGTAAATCCTTGTCGAATCATGTTCTTAGCCTGATTAAGAACATGACTCGACAAGGATTTATTTAACAAAGCTGTATTAAGTGTACTTTTTTTTGGCAAGGATTATTGTTAGTGCTCGAATAATTTTGCAGCCGACTGTATTATAATAAAAAAAAATTGAAATTGTATCAAAGATTTTAAGAAAAGTCTGAAGTTCTTACAAATATCTCAAAACTGTCATCCTCAATGAATGCATAGCAATTTCTGATAACATTTTCATAATATATAAATGCCCACCAGCGGCCGAGCGGTTTTACGCTCAAAGCTGGTAGATGGAAGATGCCGGGTTCGATCCCAGGTCGCGCTCAGCGACCTAGCCATTCGGAGTTTTCCGTGGTTTTCTCCGAAACGCGCGTGAATACAGACTGGGATTCTTTAGAAAGACCCCCACAGAGGGCATTCCCCCTATAGGCCTAGTACACTTGCGGAGTCAATCGGCCTCAAATCTTCCAACCAATCATAATATATAAATAATTATTTCAGATACCTAGTAAAGCACAAATTTTTAATATCCCCCACTTAAAAATAAATAAATAAAGATATAACATAATATTAAAACGAACTTTAAAATAACAGGCAAACTGTCGTTAAAAATAAATAAACATTTTTCTGTTTAAATAAAACGACATATCTTTTGAGAAACACATAAAATCAGCATAATCTGGTGTATCACTCACATAATTTTCTCCTACACTGCAATTTAGTAATCGAAAAATACATTGCAAATTAAATTTTAAGATCAATCAGTCAAGATAATAAAATTTAATTTAATTTAAAATAATCTAAAGAAATTATAAACACTTTTATTTGGTATATAATTCTGTGTGAGGGGGCTGCTACCACACCTCAAACCTCCGTTCAATAATAGTATCTACAGATATCTAAGAAATAAATAAATAATGCTGTTATTAATTTGCTTTTAAACCTGCCAATCTTGATAAATTTTTTAAGTGGCAACCTCATATGAACTTCAAAATACCAGATTTGAAATTACTACACTTCCCTGTTACTTTCTTCTATATCAATAGAAGAAAGTATTGGATTCGTAAAAATTTTCGACCTCGGGTTTTTGATGGATACACGTTTTGAGAGCTGTAGAACACGATTTGACCATTTTTAGAAAATGTGTGTCTGTCTGTGTGTGTGTGACAAAATTTTGTGGCAACTGTATCTCAGGAATTACTACACAGAATTTCATACAAATTGGTACGTAGTTGCACCTTGACATAAATTAGTGCCTATCAACTTTTGGTAAAACTTGTTCTACAGGTTGCGTTGCCATCCTGCTTTTTCTAAATTTTTAACATGGTGATAAAGGACTAAATTTTGTATAAATGTGCTTAAAGAGAAATATTTTTTAGTAATCATTATGAAATTTACAAGAATTATTTATAATAGAGATAGTCAACTGGGAAAAAAAATTGTATGTGTAGGAGCCTCGCCACCCCCCCTGGGGGGGAGGCCCCCCCCCTCGAGGGGAGTAAATTTTCAAGATGGGAACCTTTCGAAAGGTCTTGTCAATACCTTTAAAACGAATGGTTGAACTATAAATCTGTGATAATTTAAAACAAAGTTATCGATTTTTTTTTTTACTTTACACGTTTTTTTTTTTTTTTTTTTACTATTTACACGTTTTGAGGTCCCCTGAATACGAAAATCATGTTTTTAGCAAATGGTCTGTGTGTCTGTCTGTTATCAGCATATCTCAAAAACAAATTATGGCAGAAAGTTCAAACTTGGTATTCTAAATGTGTATCATATAGGGATGCTACAGTAAGCTTTTCGTTAATATCAAGCAAATGGTTCGTATACAGGGACAATCAAGATAATTCTAATACATTACGTCTATGGGGAAAATTGCAGGAAAATAGAGTTTAACGTCTATAGACTGCACTAAACCAAATGAAACAAATATATATATTTTGTAATAGAGACAGTTAACTGGGGAAAAAATATTGTGTATGTAGGAGCCTCGGCTCCTCCCCTGGGGGGGGGAAGTTCCCCCTCGCAGGGAGTAAATTTTCAAGATGGGTATCTTTCAAAAGGTCTCGTCAATACCTTTAAAACGAATGGTTGAACTATAAAGCTGTGATAATTTAAAACAAAGTTATCGATTTTTTTTTTTTTTTACTTTTAACGAAAAAAAAACTTAGAAAAAAATAAATCGTTTTTTTTTTTTTCTTTTTTTTTTTAACGAAATTTAACCAAATTTGGTATTTAGTTGGCCCCTGACATAAACTGGTGCTGATTAAATTTGGGGATCAATCGCTCTACAGGTGGCTCGGTGATCGTATTTTTTCTAAATTTTTAACATGGCAGTATAGGACAAAATTTCGTATAAATGTACATAATGAGAGTTATTCTTAACCTGTGATTGTAAAATGAATATGAATTATTGATAATAGTAGTAGTTAATTAGGAAAAAAATGTTGTGCATGTGGGGGCATCGCTTCCTCCCCCCGGGGGGGGGTTAAATTTTCAAGATGGGTATCTTTCGAAAGGTCTCGTCAATACCTTTAAAACGAATGGTTGAACTAAAAATTTGTGATAATTTAAAACAAAGTTATCAATTTTTTCCCCTTTAACGAAAAAAAAAAAAAAACTGAAAAAAATCGTTTTTTTTTTTTTTTTTTTTTTTTTTTTTTTTTTTTTTTTATTGTTACTGAGTGAATTTGTATAGGAAAATATAGAAGAAAGTCTTGTGGTGACCACAACATACTAGTTTTTAAATTATGCTGATAACAGATGCACATAACAGATCAACTGCAAAAAATTAGACTTGCGTAATCAGGGCAACTCAAAACGTGATTTTATACGTAAAACAGAGTTGAAAATAGAACTTTAAAAATGCTTTTGTCACAGTATTGGTATAAAAATTTTCTGTGCAATGTTCATAGACGTAGTAAAATAGCTACTTCATTTCATCAATTACATTCAATGGAATACAACATTTAGCTCAATTTTGGGTAGTCTTGTACACTGTCTATAAGCAATATTGCACATACTTAAATTTAATCTTATTTTCAAAACATCTAATACAAAACCAATTACAATTCTAGCAATTTACAATACAGCCAAATACTTTGGGTAGCCCTGTAAACGGATGATGAACGATTTCCATACCACAATGCATACAAAACATGCTTTTATGCGTTTAACAAATTCTGTTCATTCCGTTTTGTTTAAATTAGCCTTTAGATGTTACACTGTACTTACCAGAAATTTTCCTATAGACGTAATGTATTTGAATTCTTTTGGATGGTCGTGTACACGAATATTTTGCTCGATTTCAACGAAAAGATTACTATATAAATTATTGTATCAGAGCTGCCAACATTTTAATCTTTTAAATCATAATTGACACCAGTATTTTTAAATGGAATATGTTATATAGTTTTTCGACGATAATAGCTACAATTTTTTTTTTCTTCCGGTTTGAAATTTACCACCAAAAAACAGGAGACTTGGCACCTATGCGCTATGCTGTATGATACACATTTAGAATACCGAGTTTAGACCTTATGTTACTATTTGTTTTTGAGATGTGCTGATAGCAGTCAGAAACACAGAGAGAGGGAGACACAGATCAACCGCTAAAAACATGTTTTTTGGATTCTGGGGACCTCAAAACTTGTAAGTGTAGCAAAAACTCAATTTCCAAAATTTGACCCAAAAACAATACTTCTTCTACCGTATAAATGGGTATGAAAGAGTAAAAAATGCATAAATAAAGGTACCAAATATTATTGTATATATAACTAGTAGATTGAGAAAAAAATAAATATTTTTAAAAAATATATTTGAAGAACACCATTATTGTAGACCTGACAACGGAAGTTAGTAATTATTTGAAGGTAGCAAATAGATTGTTTTAGCTTGCTCGTTATTTGTAAACTGCTTACAGAAATATTTTTACTGTTCAAGTTTTCCAAAGAACCTTTCTAATTCCGTTTAAAATCCTCTTTTTTTTTTATATTAGACCTATAAAAATAATTAGATATTTTTAAAGAATATGTTTTAAGAATAATACAAATTTAATATAGTAACACACAAAATGTAATTTTTGAACAATAAAAACAAGTCATTTGATACAGTTAGAAAAGCTTCTGATTAAACAAATGGAAATTTAAACATTTGTTTATAAACAATAACAAATCATGTTATTTGCCTTGGTTACATTTTCACAAGATTAAAATATTTATCAATAAATCAATTTCTTTGTCTTTAAACTTCAATTATAGAATCAGAATTTTAATTACATATATTTAAAGGCCGGTTTCCACTGCGAGTTCTAGACCAAAGTTCAAAAAGTCATTAATCACGCTTCCGACACAAAGAGCCAAATGTCTTGTCATCAGTTGTAGTCCTTTTTTATCAGATTGCGCAGTTACTTTAAAGGAAAGCAAGCAAAATTGACAAAGATATCTGCCTCTGGCCCCTCAATTATCTCAGCTGGGGGTTAGAACCAGGCACTTTCCCCTTCGAACCAACCTCGTTGAACCTCGTCGAACCAGGTCCAACTGCTTGACCACATCAAAGGATTCTGAATAGAGCCGCTCGAAACGACTTAGAACCTGCTTCAGTGGAAACTGCACTTAAGATTTCAAAGTTTGACTGGTTGATTTACAATAGCGGACCAGACCAAATTAAATCTATAGTAAACATCACAATTTAAAAATATGGTTTATATAGAAAAGGAATTTTCATTTTTAACTGAAACTCGTGTAATATACATATACATAATACATTTAAAATATAATGAGAAAATAAACTCATAGAAATCCGTAATAATAAAATCTTAGAATAAACAAAACTGACAATTTGTCAAATATTTTTCAATTCATTGAGAACGAACGATTCAGAAGAAAATTTTATATAAAACACTAGTAAAATCAATACATATGTACATCACCATATACGAACTTTAAAATAAAAGGCAATCTATACATTAATAATAATAATAATAATCGTAACAGAAGTAATAAATATATACAAAATGTTTTTATTTAAATATAGGAACACATATATCGAAAACGAAATAAAAGCACGTGAATAATGTAATACAATAAAACATACAAAAATGATAATATATAAATATGATACTAATATGATAATATTAACGGCAGAAGGTATTTTTAAAAATTAGTCACTTGATACTATAAATTAAAGCAATGATGAAGTAAACATTTAAATATAAATTTACAAATAGTATTAATGAATTATATACAGTAATTAATCTTTCACATCATTCTGATGTTGAAATGCTTATTTTTTCCTCTGTCGTTGAGCTTCCTAATAATTCTACAATTTGAAAAATATTCACAATCGAATTATTGTGCATTAAAACCCAATATTACGAAATTTCAGCAGCATATCTCAATTTAAAATACCGCAATATATATAAGACAACTTAGTCTTATATTGTATTTTGGTCACATGAGTCGTAATAAATATAATTCCCAATAAAAATGTAATTTTTTTATTTATTCACATATTTTCATGATAATTGAACAGTAGCTTTATAATATGCTGTCTAGGCCAAATATTAATTTAAATGTAACGTGAGTGAAAATTTGAAAAAGTTTGAAAATTGCAATCCCCCTCCCCCCCCCCCCTACACACACTCACACTATAAAACATGTGACATCTTAATTGGTTACATTCATTTCCTTTTACAACACAGACAGTTGTCTGGCAGTTGAAATAATGTTGCTAACTAAATTTCATACTTTAATTAATTTTAAAAAATCTAATTGTTGTATCGATAAGCCGCTTGCACTCTTAAATTCGGGAAAATTGCCCCTTTCATTTTGTACCAAATTCATAACGATCGGACTAATATTTCTAATTTATTTTCCACTTTTTCTGCTTTTAACGCCGTTAAAATATCTGTTTTTAGGCAATGGCGGTGAATTCTCAGTCCTTGAGATAGCTTTTTGATTAGACATAGGTCGACATTTTAATTAATATCTCCACAACTAATTAAAAATTAAAAAAAAAATTCACTATACCCTCAGGAAGGCTTCCGAGCAGTCGTATGTTAAATTTTGTACTTCTGAGTTCAGTAGGGGCTGAACGTATAGATATAGATGCTCAGACAGACATCTTCCTTTATTATTATAGATATATGCATATTAGAGTGAGTGATAATAAAAAAAAGTCACTTAAAGTTGTAACCCCCCCCCCTGCCCGGGATCCATTCAGATATATGTAATTATATTTTTTAAAATTCTAAAGGATAATTAAACAAAACTTGAAAAATTCTGTAAATGATTTTCGTCTGAAAAAATTGAATTTGTGTTTTGTTTGGGCCTATAATAACGTGTCTGATAGATCATTTGAAGGACGAAACTTTTGAAATCAATGTGCTTAGCGAAACTGTTTTCTTTTCAATGTATTTTGGTATATCCAGACTTTTAAAACACCATATATAAATGAAACTGAAATAATAAGAATAAGCAACAGAGGTCACCACGGCTTATGACGGGTAGAGAGCAGGGATTAACCTGGCAAAAAAATTACTTTAGCATTTTAGCGAAAATAGCCATGCACTATTTTAGCTTTTTCAAAAGTTAATTCTTTGGATAGCATTGATTTCTTTTACTTAGCTTTGTTATCATCAGTTTTATTTTCTATTCTTTTGATCATTGATGATTTTAACCAAGCATCCATATTTGTGATTTTAAAAATATGAAGCAGGGAAACTATGTTTTGATTTTAACAATAGAAAAAGAGGTACTCATATCATATGTGTAAAATGAAAAAGCAATTGAAAAATTAAGTAAAGTGTAGTGGTAGATAATCGTGAAATACTAGTGCTAAGAATGCTTCTATGAATCAAATTTTGAATTCTGACATACTTTTAAATATTTTTGCATTTAAATTCAATCATTAAAAATTAAAAACAAATCCAAATTACTACATAAATAAAATCATCCCCAAAAATTTCAGTCCTTTCGTAGTTTTTTGCCTGCAAATATTACAAATATATATATATATATATATATATATATATATATCCGAGTTATTATAGAGATATTTTATACAGTTATCCAGTTTTAGCTTTTTAGCGAAATTCTGACCAACATGTTTCAGCAAAATATGATACCTTTTAGCAGAATGCTAAAAAAACTAATGGCAGTTTAAACCCTGGTAGAGAGATTTAAACAAGTTTTACATGAGCCCAATTTTTTCCAAATCCTCTGCAAGATCATAAAACGAAAATATAAGAAAATTTTTTGAAAAGTGAAGATTTAGGTGAAAAAGATTAGGTGAAAAAAATTATTATTTTATAATTATTGGTATTTTTTGAAACCACATTTATATGAACTAAATAAATCCTATATACTATATTTTAAAATATTACTTACTTTGTACAGCTACAGTAGTGGACAAAATTGTGGAAACCTTTTAAAAAAAGTTGATTTTAGTGGTTTGATGTCTAATAACACCACTTTATTTTGAACCAATACCATAACATTATGTATCATTGGAAAGGTAATTTAATCAAGATTGTAAAGCAATAATATTCAACAATAGTTTTTAATAGAACAGCATTTATAAAGAAGAAAGTTGATATACATAGAAAAAATGAGATACACAAAAATTTCACCATACCAGTTAATACTTAGTTGGGTAACCTTTAGCCATAATTACGGCCTTACAGCGCTTTCCCATGGAGTGAACCAACTTCTTTAGTTCTGCAGCTGTTATAACATGAAACCAAGATTGAATTATTGCTTCTGTTAATTGGATTTTATTGCTGGGTTGCTTTTCTCTAACAAGCTTCTTTAGCCGACTTCATAGATTTTCGATTGGGTTAAGGTCTGGGCTATTCCCAGGCCATTCCAGCAGTTGAATATGGTCATCTTGAAACCACTTCTTGCACGTACCAACAACATGACATGGAGTGGAATCCTGTTGAAATATAAATGCTTCATTATCTTGGAAAAGATCACTTGAAGAAGGCAACGGCTTGGGCCCAAGTATTTCTTTTATGGATCTTTGGGCATTTATATTCCCACCGATCACGCCAAAACTGTCCACAACTCTTGATGTCAAACAACTCCAAATCATAATACTAACTGGGTGTTTCACGGTAGGTGTAATGCACTCAGGATGGACATCTTCTCCAATTCTTCTCCGTACGTATTTTATGCCATCACTACCAAACAGGGAGATTTTGGTCTCATCACTCCATATTACACTGTCCCATTGTTCCATTGTCCAGTTAACATGAGCATTAGCCCAGTTTAATCTTTCCAACCTTTGTTTCAGAGACAAAAATGGCTTATTTCGTGGAATTCTAGCGTTTAAACCAAATTCATGCAGTCTGACCAAATTCATGTCTGAACAGTCCTTGCACTTACCGTCACATTGCATTACAACATTTCCCCTTGTATACACCGAGATGATTTTTTTCTGTCATCTAGGCACAGTCTTTTAATTCTTCTATCATCATTTGCTGTTGTGCATCTTTTTCTGCCTCTTCCAGTCTGGTTTTCTAATAACTGAGACTGAGTCTTCTTGTACCTCTTCAAAAATTTAGAAATACCACCTTTGGTTAAGTTTCCCACAATATTTCTACTAATTTCTTCATAACTGTAGCCTTGTTCACTTAATGTTACTATTTTACATCGCTTCCTAGGTGACCAGTCCACTCTTTGAGCCATTTTTTAAATTTTATATTGATTATTTTTTTTTATTACGTTTCACAAGCTCACTAGAAAATCAAAAAGCACAAAACAAAACACCAACTTGATAGAAATTACAATACAAACTGATAAATGTCCTGTGACCTTTTGTCTCATTGCCAAAACATTGCCAGAACAAGATGACATCTGATTGGCCCTGTTAACACTCATGCTCATTGGTTACATTCAAATGAAGGACAGCTACTTCCTATAAACGTAAGCAAGCTGTGCTTCTTTTTTCTGGTTATTCAGCTATAACTTTTGATATAATACAGATAACTGAACAAATGTTATTGCTTTAGAATCTTGATTAAATAACCTTTCCAATGATATATAATTTTATAGTATTGGTACAAAAAAAAGTTGTGTTATTAGGCATCAAACCACTAAAATATACTTTTTTCAAAAGGTTTCCACAATTTTGTCCACTACTGTATACTTAACATGATATACATATTGCAGTGAGTGATAATAATAATAAAAAAAAGAATTTTATTGAAATTTGTTAAAAAAAAAAAAAAAAAAAAAAAAAAAACCTCATATGCCCCTTAAGCCCTCCGTAATTTGTTGAAATTTGCTTTAAAAAATACATTTTTTAATCCTAAGCAGATATACGTAACTCTCAGTATATATTTCTTAAAACTCTAATGGTAATTAAACAAAGTTTCATTAAAATCTTTAAAAATATTTTCTTCCCCTATATTCTCTGCGGTCCCCCCCTCCCAGGTATATTTGAGCGTTAGTGGGCTTTTGTTCGGTGGGGATTTTGTCCGAAGGAGATTTTATCTGAGGGGATTGAGTCAGTAGGGCTTTTGTTCGGGACCCGAGTTTCTCAACAATGCATACGTTATTTATTCTGAAATAATATTTAAAATCTTTAGAGAATAGAAAAAGTTATTAAAAAGTAAAAAAAAAAAAAAAAAAAAAAAAAATGAAAAAAACATGAAACTTTTATATTAAAGTTATATAACATTGTTTCACATTTATAATGTTAAACAATTAAATTATAAAAGAAACATGTTGCAAGATTTCCTCCTTTATTTTATTATTTTTTTCTGTGTGCTGATAATACCAGATGATTGCTTTTTCGATTATTTTTTCTGTAACGGAAGCCCATTTTAAATAATCAAGATTTAATTTATAACTTAAAATTTCTGTGAAAATATTAAAAACATAATTGTAAAAAATCATTAAAAAGCAGATTCGTTCCTCTTGTTCCTGTGACTTTCAAGCTCAAGAAAAGTAATACAACACCACTGTAAAAAGTTTTTTCTTCATCTGACCGGTTCCGAAAAAGGGGAGAATACCCATAAAAGTGTCACCAGCAGAACAATTAATCAACCTCACCCCTTCTCTCTCCCCCTCAATTTTTCTCTCTGACTCTATCCTACTTGGGAGGCGGAGATTTTAGTAAAATTGTAGTTTTTTCATGATTTTTCCTCGTACAAAACAAGGAATAACAGTTATTGAAATTCATTTTAACTAGTATGTTGTGGCCACTACAAGACTTTCTTCTATATTTTCCTATACATATTCAATCAGTAACAATATTTAAAAAAAAAAAAAAAAAAAAAAAAAAAAAATACGATTTTTTTTTCTAAGTTTTTTTTTTGTTAAAAGTAAAAAAAATCGATAACTTTGTTTTAAATTATCACAGATTTATGGTTCAACCATTCGTTTTAAAGGTATTGACGAGATCTTTCGAATGATACCCATCTTCAAAATTCAACCCCCCTGGGGGGGGTACTTCCCTCCCAGGGGGGGAACCGATGCCCCCCCATGCACAATTTTTTTTTCCTAGTTAACTACTACTATTATCAATAATTCATATTAATTTTACAATCACAAGTTTAAAATAACTCTCATTATGCCCATTTATACGGAATTTTGTCCTATAAAATGCGATCACAGCGCCACCTGTTGAGCTATTGATCCCCAAATCTAATGGGCACCAGTTCATGTCAGGGTGCAACTAAATACCAAGTTTGGTTAAATTTTATTCATTGGTTCGTGAGATACAGCGTCCACAAAAAAATGATACAGACAGACAGACAGACAGACAGACAGACACACAGACAGACAGACAGACAGACATTTTTTAAAAACTATCAATTCGTGTTCAGGACATCCCAAAACGTGTAGATCCGTCAAAAAACGGAGGTCGAAAATTTTCGCGAATCCAATACTTTCTCTATATTACATATAGAAGAAAGTAAACTAGTATGTTGTGGCCACCACAAGACTTTCTTCTATATTTTTCTATACATATTCAATCAGTAACAATATTTAAAAAAAAAAAAGATTTTTTTTTCCTTTTTTTTTTTTTTTTTTTTTTGTGAAAATTAATACATATTCAATCACTAACAATATTTAAAAAAAAAAAAAAAAAAAATAGAATTTTTCTCTAAGTTTTTTTTTTTTTTTTTTTGGTTAAAAGTAAAAAAAATCGATAACTTTGTTTTAAATTATCACAGATTTATAGTTCAACCATTCGTTTTAAAGGTATTGACGAGACCTTTCGAATGATACCCATCTTCAAAATTTACCCCCCCCGGGGGGGTACTTCCCCCCCAGGGGGGAAAGCGATGCCCCCCCCATGCACAAAATTTTTTTCTTAGTTACGTACTACTATTATCAATAATTCATATTAATTTTACAAACACAAGTGTAAAATAACTCTTATTATGCACATTTATACGAATTTTTGTCCTATGCTGCCATGTTAAAAATTTAGATAAAATGCTATCACAGCGCCACCTGTTGAGCTATTGATCCCCAAATATAATCAGCAACAGTTTATGTCGGGGACCAACTAAATACCAAGTTTGGTAAAATTTCGTTAAAAAAAAAAAAAAAAAAAAAAAATACGATTATTTTTGTTTTTTTTTTTGTTAAAAGTAAAAAAAATCGATAACTTTGTTTTAAATTATCACAGATTTATGGTTCAACCATTCGTTTTAAAGGTATTGACGAGATCTTTCGAATGATACCCATCTTTAAAATTTAACCCCCCCGGGGGGGTACTTCCCCCCCAGGGGGGGAACCGATGCCCCCCCATGCACAAATTTT